>CAWLCW010000028.1:11244690-12471881 GCA_963856015.1 Helicoverpa assulta
TTTATGTTGTTAAAAAAAACTGACTTTGTTTTTAAGTTCTGAAGTTTTAGACAAAAATATATTTGATATGTCAATTTGTCTGTATGAACTCAGTTTTTAAACAAAGCTAGATATAAATAATAATTAAATACGCATACACGTAGATACAATCATAAAGACGTTTACAATGCAGATGATGCACGACAACACATATTTTGCATAAAACGTCAATACATTATTCGTAGACAACACACTAAGTAGAAACCCGAACATTTAAAAATGGAATATGAATAGGTATTTGCGCGCCATTTCGCGGCGGATTTTTTGTCGATGGTATAATTATTTAGCGAACGATCATCGGTTACGTAATTGTGAGGTATCGTTCATTCACCTCGGGCTTGTTCGCTTCACGCTGCTCTTAACCTTCAAAAGTTGTTCAATATATTTCATTTATTTTGATGTTTTTACCGTACAAGTTTGTTTCAGTCACGTGTTTGTGCTACAATAGTGGGAAATAGTAGGAATGCTTACATAAATACCCTGCTTTAATGTTTAATTCATTGACTTTGTTTGGGTAGGTACGCACAACGGGTTTGAATTTGGAATGAAAAGTTGTTTTTGTTTTACTCTTCATATTGTACTGAACCAGTTGATTTATAAATGCCTAGATTTGAATTTCAATTCAGTTTTCGCTCTAAAATAATCCTAATCCTAACTAATATTATAAATGTGAAAGTAACTCTGTCTGTCTGTCTGTCTGTCTTTCTGTCTGTCTGTCTGTCTTTCTGTCTGTCTGTCTGTCTTTTCTTCACGCCTATACTACTGAACCGATTTGTGTGAAATTTGGTACAGACATAGTTTGGAACTTGAGAAAGGACATAGGATAGTTTTTATTACAAAAAAATATAAAAATAAAAATAAAATTTATTTCGGACATATAGCGCCATCTATTGGTCAAACCAAAAATCACTATTCCACGCGAACGAAGTCGCGGGCAAAAGCTAGTGAAAAATATTTCCAAAACTTTATTTGGCGACCTGTCGAAAGTTTTTTAATAAAAACATTTGTCTGTAAATAAATGTTGGCGGTACAGGATCGCGAATCGTGACACATCGATCGATTGATTCATCGATGGATAAATGATAAAATACCTACTTTTAGCCTACGTGGGAATCGTACTAACCAGTCATTTGAAATTTTTAGTTTTTTCACTGCCACTTTTTTCACTTTACCGTAAAAACTAACATAGATGCTTCGACTATCTGTTCATTACAATAAATAGATTGCGAAATGCATGTCTTTGGTCACCCATCCAAAAAATATCCATGAACAGTGCAACTTAACCTTACAATGATAATTAGCTATAGAACAGAATACCTTTACCTACATAATACACAAAGTTATCAGCACAAAACAATGGTGAAATGAAATGAAATGAAATGAAATGAAATGAAATGAAATCGTTTATTTTGCAAGTTGGACATTACATCACTTTTACACGTCATTATAAGAACGCTGAGGTCGGCATTTCCTAACTGACTGATCCCTGAGAAGAAACGCCGAAACAAACTCAAGGGTCATAGTCTCTTTTAAAGTCCAAACATGTTATAAATCAAATAATATTATGTATGAGTGTCACCATGTACGCGGTCTGGAATGGCCTTTTGAGGAAAGAGCCACATCAGGCTGGAGCTGACCAGTCCCAACAGACGGCACGCATGCATCAGTCGTCGTGTAGCTCAAACCATATCTTAGGGAGCTCAACGACCTGTCGCACGACGATACCAGATCTGCAGAACATTTGCGTAGGCCATTCAAAAATACTCAAACCCGCCAGACAGTATTTATGTTATAAGAATATATAATGTTGCTCGCATACACGATAATCACATTCACAATAATAATAATAAAAAATACAATTATAATATATAAATGTCATTAAAAAAAATGTCATTAATAAAATGTTATCTGATGATAATATATATTTAAATGTCAAAAGTAACAATACACAGGCATTTGAAAAGATATCACTCACTAAGCGAGCAGCTCATTCCCAAGCTTTTTTATCATTTAAATAATCAGATATTTTGTAATATCCTTTTTTCAAAAGTTTGGATTTTATATGATTTTTAAATTTCTTGATAGGCAAATCACGAACCGCTTTGGGAAGTTTATTGTAAAAGCGTATACATTGACCCATGAACGAGTTGCTTACTCTGTGGAGGCGAGTAGCATGTACAGCAAGATTATGTTTATTCCTAGTATTTATGCTATGAACATCAGACATTTGAACAAAGTCAGATATGTTTTTACGAACGTACATTAAATTTTCAAAAATGTATTGAGAGGCAACAGTTAGAATATTTATTTCTTTGAATTTCTCTCTGAGAGAAACTTTTGGACCCAGATTATAAATGGCTCGAACAGCTCTTTTCTGTAAAATAAATATAGTCTCAACATCCGCACAGTTTCCCCAAAGGAGGATCCCATACGTCATTGAACTATGAAAGTAACTAAAATAAACTATTCTGGCTGTGTCCACATCGGTGATTAGACGGATCTTTTTAATAGCATAGGCAGCTGAACTAAGTTTTCCTGACAGTTTAACAATATGTGGGCCCCATTGGAGTTTGGAATCAACGGTCAAACCAAGAAATACCGTTGACTCAACAGGCTTCAACTCTACTCCATTTAGTTGTACATTAGTTTGTAACTGCCTTACGTTGGGCGTTGAGAATTTAATTAACTTCGTTTTAGACTCATTTAAAAGAAGATTATTGACATTAAACCAATGAACAACCTTAGAGATTGCATTGTTAACTTCGTCAAAATTATCGAGTTGGCGCTTGATTTTAAAAACGAGTGAAGTATCATCGGCAAACAACACAATCTTGTGATTATCCCTTATGTGATAAGGGAGGTCATTAATATAAATAAGGAACAAAAAAGGGCCTAGAATTGAACCCTGTGGAACTCCCATGGTGACCGTAGATCCAGAAGACCTCTTACCGTTGACATCCACCCTCTGAATTCTATTATGCAAATAAGAAGTCAGAACAGTGGTTAAGTAGTTACTAAGATATTAAAGATAATAATAGATAAAATCTAAATCCGTTTATAAATCTAGGGAGAACAGTTGCAATGATTGTAGTCGTGTTTCAGTTAATTACAATAAAGCTGTAATCAATTGAATTGTAGACACGAATGTCTGTGGTCTAACTGGCTACTGGACTGTAGATAATAGTTGTTGAACTTACCACTTCTATGTCTATCTATTATCTATCTACTTACAATTTGCCACCAGTATTAACAGAAACATACGCGGTTCTATTGTGAAGCCTTCTTTTTTTGGGAAGTAGTTTAAAAAACGTAACTTTTAGAAAGTTACATTAGCCACTTCCTACCAAGAAGCTTATAGGTTGAGTATGGAGAATACAATAAGGAACATTCAACTTTTTCTAAAATGTTCTAAAATGTTGTTTTAATAAACAAGAACTTTCCCGTTTACATCCCTCTCGTCATTTCAGCCGCATGACATCCACTTGACTATAGGAAAATGGCCTCCCCCAATGTTCACTATCTTGCTCGATTTTCAGCAACGCGCATCATTCACATCCCACTCATTTAGTCCAAATTATTATTGTGCTGTCTTTTATTCAGAACCTGCAATCCGGTAAGCACTAGTCGTACAAAATCATTGGTACCTCAAGCTCGCAACACAAAACATGTGTACGGGAGGTAAAGCTCCAGTGCCCTTATTCAGAGGGTACAGAGGTAGGGGTAGGGAACTAGGTTAGAGGGTACTAGTGACGTATTAGTTGCGTCTAATGAACCGTCCGATAGATGAAGACCTATAAGTTTACATGGCTGGTTAGGAACTAGAAGCGACAATCTATTCTATAGGGATGGACAGGGTAAGAAAAATTCTTTGAACTTTTCTATCTAAATGCTTTTTGATAAATCGTATCCATCAATGGTTTTTATAAAGACGTAGTAGACATGCTTTCCGTTTCGATGTAGGTGTTCTCCGATTATATGACGAGTGAAAACTTCATTCAATGCTCATAACTCTATCTTTTATCATAATTTAGGTACACCTCATCGCTGTTGACAGTCATATAACAATTTGCTCAAAAGTGATTTTCCATCAAATAAATATCTAGTCATCTATGTATATCCGTGTGGTTATTGATTACAATATAAAATGAAAGAACTGTTAGCGTCGTGTATCCGCGTAGGGTCGAGTGGCTGTGGGTTCGGGTACCTGAGTTTATGCACCATTTTGATATATTACCCCCTTTTACCGACAGCGAACTGCAAGTTAAGGGTCTAAAGTGGCTATGAACTTTAAGGTAGATATAGCGAGTTAAACAGGTGCCTAGTTTTCTTGGATATTAGCTGTTTTCCGCCATTTTATTTGAATTCTAAGGAAACCGCTTTTTTACTTCTCGCTGTACAGAAAAAACTGTTCTATGTCCTCCAGGATCCAGCTGACTTACCTATGTAAGTATAGCTTAACAAATAATAACTCAATCGGTGTTACTTATTACACACGTGGAAAAAGCTTTTGTCACTAGCTTCAGTCAGCGATTTCACCCACATCAAGTGAAGCATAAAACTTACAGCCTTCTTCGATGAATGGGATATGTAACACTGATTAGAATTTCTCAAATTGGTACAGTTCATACAAACTCTTCAGCTTATAATATTGGCTTATAATTTTATAAAAGGTACCTACAGCATTACTAGGCTATACATACGTCCTACTTATATCTTATTTCCTACTTATATTTCCTACTTATATTATAAATGTGAAAGTTTGTGAGAATGTATGGATGTATGTTTGTTATTCAATCACGCAAAAACGGCTGGACCGATTTGATTGAAATTTGGTATGTAGATAGGTAATACCCTGGATTAACACATAGGCTACTTTTTATCAACACACCACGCGGGCGAAGCCGCTGGCGGAAGCTAGTCTATATATATAACTAGCCGTTTTCCCGCGGTTTCACCCGCGTCCCGTGGGAGCTACTGCCCGCACCGGGATAAAATATAGCCTATGTTACTCGCAGTTACTATAGCTTTCTAATGGTGAAAGAATGAAAGAATATTTAAAATCGGTCCAGTAGTTTTTGAGTTTATCCATTACAACCAAACAAACAAACAAAGTTTTCCTCTTTATAATATTAGTATAGAAAATGAAACCCGCTTTCCGTTGTCACGACATAACATGAAAACGGCTTGACCGATTTGGCTGAAAATTAGAGGGGAGGTAACTTAGACCCGGGAGAAGGTTTTAGAATAGTTTTTGTCACCATCCGGCTACGGGACGCGGGTGAAACCGCGGGCGAAAGCTAGTAGGTACCTACATAAAGATATGAATACTAAAAACTACCTCTATAACGGATGTAGTGTTATCGATCTATTTTCTAAAATGTTAATGAATATCGATCCTCCATACAATAACCTATGAAGGGTAACATTTTTTTTAACAGCAGTTTTTATCCCACAGTGCCATGAGAGTGAAGTGATGCGAGTGTGGGTTCGGTTACCGAATAGACGAGCTAATGTTCCTCGTTAGCTACCGCCCCGCGCTTACGCAGCCCTTTTATTATCTAATTACATAATCTTGATACTTGAACCAAAAAAAAAATCATTTTTAAAAGATAAAGCTAAATAAACTGTAGGTCCCGGCTGTCGTTAAACATCTTTGGCAGTTGTTACGGGTAGTCAGAAGCCAGTAAGTTTGAGAACTAGTCTTAAAGAGGCCCGGGTAACTGGGTTGAGGAGGTCAGATAGGCAGTCGCTCCTTGTAAAACATTGGTACTCAGATGCATGCGTTTAGACTGGAAGCCGACTCCAACATAGTTCGGAAAAGGCTAGGCTAGATGATGATGATTAAAAGATAAACGGTCTTACTACAAAAACTTAAACATGTGCCAAACACTTGTCTAAAAAAAGTGTGGCTGCAAAATGGACCTTATTTCAACGTCATAATTTGATATTTTTTTAGACAAGTGATAAACTGACGTTTAAACGTTTTTGTGGTAAGATGGAAAGAATTTTATATTTAAATCTAAATGGTTAATAGAGTACAAAATTACCTTAAACTTTCACTTTTGAAAATTAGTCAAAGTTACGTTTATCGGTCTCAGTAGATTGCGTATTAATTAAGCGCCTAGTTAAAAAACAAATAATTAAAATTACTAAGTTAAATTATAATTATACTTTCAATTGCCTACAAAAAAAAAAAAAACGTGAGTCTATCTAAAAGGAAACGTTAGTATGCGTAGGTAGTCGTTACTTTAAGAATTTACGTAGAAATATCTTCACTTATTATGAAGAAGTAATGCCAAAAATAAACGAAAATCTCGCAGATTAGAAGTATTAACATTATAAAACTGAAGAGTCTGATTGTTTGCTTCAACGTGCTCATCTCAGGAATTACTGGTCCGATTTTTATTTTTTTTTTATTATCAGATAGACCATTTACTGAAAATATTAAAAAAAATCGAAAAGTTAATCTCTTTATGAAAAAACCTTCAACCATCAATTCCCATTATATTATTCCATAAGCCCCAAGTATCAAGCCATGGGGTCCTAGTATTCCATGTAACCTTACACCATAGTAAGACCGCAGCACCACAGATGACACTCAGGCCGTTGCCCGCGAACGCCATCTTTGTTTTTATGCACAACTTTTTTTTAATAGTCGTGCACCATGGAGGTGCTTTGGTATTCGTGACAATGAATTAACATTTTTAAGTTTTAATTTTTGTGAAATCTAATTTGCATCTGTTGTCGATGGTTTTATTTGCAGCAGAATCCAAAAGGGACTATTTGCAGTAGAATTTGTAAACGTAGATCAAAGCATATTTAGCTAGAAGACAGATCCAGTGTTTAAACATTATTTTATACGCATTTGCGTATCAACATGAATTTAAATAAATCGCAACTGTATAGTGTAATAAACATGATGATTTTCTCAATGAATTGCAAAATAAAACTTAATCATTAATCTTGATTATAATATGAGCCATAATGTGAACAGTTTCGAGTTGTACTGCAACATGCATTGTGGTCAAATAATGCTATGCCGCTCTGTACTCAGCCATGACAAGCACAAGCAGCAGTGTTTGGTTCATATATTTTGACTGGCGTGTACTAGTACCCAATTTCAGCGGCAAAGTTGACTGAGAATTATAGTTAAAAATCAACAAGATTAATTTAAAACATCTCTGCATTTTCTCGGCCACATGATACGCAAATGTGTTGATCAAACAACTTTATGATGGATCGTGTTGGCGGCGGTTTAGCGGTCGGGATTAGAATGGGTATATAATTACCCATTAGCCGATACGACGCGATCTAGGGGGAACACACCATAAAGCAAAGGAGCCAACAAACCACAAAATGGTTAAAAAAATAAATTTTGTTTTGAAAGTTCTTATTTACTTATGGAGAGGGCTATGCTCGGTGTTTCTCTACGTGATCGAATCCGAAACGAGGAGATCCGTAGACGAACCAAAGTCACCGATATAGCCCACCGGATTAGCAAGTTGAAGTGGCAATGGGCAGGCCCTATTGCTCGCAGAGCAGATGGCCGATGGGGCCGAAAAGTGCTGGAGTGGAGACCACGGACTAGCAAGCGCAGCGTAGGACGTCCACCAACGAGGTGGACAGACGACCTTATAAAGGTCGCCGGAAGACGCTGGATGCAGGTCGCTTCCAACAGGTATCTGTGGAGATCAAAGGGGGAAGCCTATGTTCAGCAGTGGACGTCCTATGGCTGAGATGATGATGATGATGATGATGATTTACTTATGTTAGTGTTCTGATAGAGTTTAGATACCTACTGATTTAAGAAAACCATGAATCTACCACTCTTGCGACTTTTGGCAAATTAGCAACTCAACCAGAAATGACATAAAACTTGCAGTAGGGATGACACCTGAAGAAAGCAGAGAAAGGATACTAGCTTCTGCCATTGGTTTCACCCCTTCGGATTAAAGTAGTAAGCCTTCCTAACGCTGGTTTTGTCAAACCACTAGTTCCAGATATTAGCGTGTTCGAATAAACAAACTATTCAGGTTTTAAATATTTGTATAGATTTTATAATGTCACTTTTAAAAGCAAACGAAAGGGTCATACTCAGGTACTCCAAATAGGTTCCATATTCCGTCACGTATCAAGACTTCTTGGTCAAACTACACAGTGCGAGTTTCCTGACAATTTCGCGTTCCTCTAAACGCAGTGTTTCGCTAAGCGCCGTTTAATTTCACGCATAATTTGTGTGGATCCAATGCCCTTTGTTTTTCGTAAATTAACTATCGATCGGCAGTCTTCACTGTCTGTTGGTTTTAGATTTAAAGTGATAGCGATATCTAAAACCGTTGTTAGTTTTATTATTTAAGTAGTTTGGCAGACATTATGGATAGTCGGAAGCCTGACAATCAGTTTTTGGCTATATTAAGCAAGGGTATCGAGTTGCTCAGGATCTGAGTTGTGGAGATCAGATAGTTCACTAATCCCTTATGACTTTGGACCAGATATAATGGTATTTGCCTGACCTGGAATTGATCCCGTACATTCGTAATTTACGTTTTATTGTAAACTTACTTTCCATCCTGTATCCTCTGTTTATTGTGTTTGTCATGAAAATCCAACAGCTCTTGAATAAGTCCATCTTTTATCATGGAGTCCACACGGGAGTTCAATCGCTCATCGTGAATCGCCTGCAACAAAAAACAATCAACATTAACACAAACAACAAGATTTTGCAAAATTACAGTGTAGTTAATACATTTAGGAATGTTCTACAGCTTGAGAAAGGCATACGCTACTTTTAATCCGGCCGCGGGAAGAAGGTCCCTAGGGAATCAAGTGGAACTGTGGGAGCCCTAGTCCCCACTAGTTATTAGGGAAAAATATAAGTTTACCTAAAAAATTCACAGCAAATCCAGTTCCCCCAAAATCACTCTATCTTAAGTTTTTTGCAAGACGCAGGTGGCAGGTGTCCCTATTTGGTTAAGAGTACGAAGACCCCATGTTTCGTGACCTCCAGTACTTCCCTCGGGAATGTTTCCTACGCGAGACTTGGTATTCCCGTGAGAACCAAATATGTCTAAACACTATATTTGCAAGAACAGATAAGATAGTGAGATAAATGTATGCACTGTGGTGCAATAATAAGTAATGTACGTCAGTACCAATATAAAGGGATTCTGTGGTTTATCGATGTTTTGA
The DNA here is from genome assembly GCA_963856015.1 of Helicoverpa assulta. Taxonomy (NCBI): domain Eukaryota; kingdom Metazoa; phylum Arthropoda; class Insecta; order Lepidoptera; family Noctuidae; genus Helicoverpa; species Helicoverpa assulta. The sequence continues at coordinate 11,253,919 of CAWLCW010000028.1, forward strand.
AGTATTTTTAACCGACTTCCTCATTGTATAGCTTTTTTATCTGAGTTTTCCGAAGATATATTTAAAGGTTGCCACCTGCTAGATTTAATTTAAATATCAAAATTATCGTTACATTTATCATACCTTTTTTAATGACACGCGAAAACTGCTTTAAGAAAGTACTAGGATAGCAAGACATCCGAGGAAGTTACACTATAAAAGTAAAATTGCTACTAAGATTCAAACACCCCACTAACTTTAAAAGTACCAGGCGTCCATAATCACTGAAGAGTTCTACAAACAGGTAAACATAGTTACAGCCCTGTGCTTTTGTCCTCCGTGTTACAGCCTCTTTCATGAAAACCTTTATGAAGCTTGGCGGACTCGAAAAACTGTAATTTCCTTACCCTAAGCTGTTTTGCAATCTAGACTTTATTGAAGCTGTGAAATCGGTTTTGGATTATAGATAGATAGAGGTCCATTCAACGTTATATGGTAAGTAAGGCGGTGATATTCTTGTTCAAGTTAATTTTTTGTTAGTTATACTCCTTAGGCCTAGGTTCACCGACAGCATAAACGTTAGTTCTTCTTAATACAATTGTTTACTATTTTTTTATTTTTTTTTTGTAATTACGTCATAGCCACATCATTTATTTATTTACAAGGCAAACCAACAACTTATTTACAATTGCTTACGTATAAGTATATAGGTTTACAATTGTTAGTCCTGTGTAAATAGGTTAGTTACAGGTGTGCACAACGCTCACAGAGAATAGCGTGGTCGGCTGTAAAAAAAACTTAAATACTTAGGTATTACTTTGATGATTCAACGTGAAAATTCGTAGTTTTAAGAAAACTGAGTTTTTTGCTGTCGGTGAACTTGGTCCTTATTAAATAGTATATTAATAATAATAGTTCTCTAATTTAATTTAGGTGTTAGCAATAAGTCTTAAAGGAGTTATTTTTTTTTCTAACTTTTATTTTATTTTGGCTTAACAGTTTTATAACGTAACAATTTTTCTTCATCAGATCATCGCTGACAGAAAATAAAATTTCCTTACGAAAACTAATATCAAATACAATAAATATTACGAGCTTTAAAAAATCATGATAAATCGTTGAAGCAAAAATCCCAGTATTTTTTTGCTAGTAGTCAAATTGTGGACTTTGTTACTAGATACTGAGTCCCATAGCCGAAATCTATGAATATGGTAATTACAATAATTAGAGGACATGACTCTCGATTGATCGATAAGCTAATCGAGCATTGTTGATCGTTACAACGTTATAACGATTGTGTTCGATTTAAAACAATCGATTAACGTGTGAGTCACGCCTGGACATTTTGTAGTTGTGTTCAAAAACTGTCTGTCTATATGTTTGGAATGCTGATTTTGAAGTAGAAGAGGTGATTCCGAGAAAAGAAACTACATAATTGGATATTTAAGTAGGAAAGTAACTACACAATTACACGATTTTGTGTATTCTATGAAACTACAATACACTAGATGAGTACCGTTTTGTGTTTCAAAAGATAGGATTTTATCCCAGCACTGAAGCGGGGTTTTTGTGAATTTTAGCATTTTACCTAAGTCTAGTTTAGTTGAGATAGCTACTCCAGTTAAATTACATCTCTTTATATAGATGATTCATTCTTCATATTAGGATAAGAACAAAGTATATACTTAAGTATATAAATCCTAATTATCAAAACATACTCTCTTAGCATCAGCCTATTCTATATGTATAAAGTACTAGCCGTTTTCCCGCGGTTTCACCCGCGTCCCGTGGGAGCTACTGCCCGCACCGGGATAAAATATCGCCGGCTCCACACGTTGGCCCCAACGCTCGTCCCAACGCTATTCGTCCAACGTGTGGATCGAGAAAATGGCATTCGTCCCAACGTTGGGGCGAGCGTTGGTAGTTGGCCGTCTCGTGTCGGTTTCATCAAAGGAATCTGCGCGCCAACGTTGGCGTTCCGTCCACACGTTGGCGCGTTGCTCAGTTCTGCCACAACACGCAGCGAGTGCGTACGTCGAGTAAAAATGGCTTCCTCGTCTAGCAAATCGCCACCGGCATGGACGATTCCGTGTTTTATGATGTGTCGTCATCCACCATCTTCTTTGACGTGGTTTTTTATTTTTTCTCAGTAACAAATATAAATTTGCACTCATCACTACAAACGCGCTGAGAGCAGTTTCGATTTCTGTATCGGACATCTTTACATTGGCCCTGACGGGACAGAACTAAGTTATGCGCCAACGTGTGGACGCCTCACCGAGTTTACGGTCCAACGTTGGAACGAGCGTTGGGGCCAACGTGTGGAGCCGGCCTATAGCCTATGTTACTCGCAGATAAGATAGCTTTCTTATGGTGAAAGAATATTTAAAATCGGTCTATTAGTTTTTGAGTTTATCCATTACAACCAAACAAACAAACAAACAAAGTTTTACTCTTTATAATATTAGTATAGAAGAACAAAGTATATACTTACCTAAGTATATAAACCCTAATTATCAAAACATATTCTCTTAGCATCAGCCTATTCTATATGTATAAAGTATAAACAAACAGTCACACTTAAAATCATGCGCACGAATGTGACGCTTTGTATTTTAAAAAAGGTATATTACATTTTCAAAATACGACGACGGGTATCGCTCACTTTTTAACCGGCCTCCCCGAAAGGAGGATCTAATTCATTTGTATGTCTTTTCATCGCATCTCCTTGACACAAACACTCAAACAAATGAACAGCACCACGTCCCCCCCCACTGGCTACGTCCGCGTTGGTCACGGTTATGTCATCTGGGTCGAGCGTGTGTCAGTCCTTAGCTGACCTTTCCCATGCACGATTTCGGGTGCATAGTGCATAGTACACTGCATATGCTTAGGCTTAGCTCACTACGCCCGTCCCTATGTGGCCCAGTTAGGGAAAACCTAGTTGTTAGTACTTATAAATGTGTGTGTGTTTTAGTGGTCTATCCTTGTTTTGTTTGAGGATTAATAAGTTATGTTGTTTATAGTTTTTTCCTTAAAGATGTGTTTTTGATCAGCACCGGTTTCGTGTGTAGACTTTTGCCACAAAACTGCCTTATGCACCATGTTATAAACCATTATAATATACTAGCTTCTGCCAGCGGTTTCACCCGCATCCCGTGGGAACTACTTCCCGTACCGGGATAAAAAGTAGCCTATAGCCTTCCTCGATAAATGGGCTATCTAACACTGAAAGAAATTTTCAAATCGGACCAGTAGTTCCTGAGATAAGCACGTTCAAACAAACAAACAAACAAACTCTTCAGCTTTATAATATTAGTATAGATTCTCCAAGTCATAGTCTGTATCCATACCAAATTTCATCTTAATCCGTTCAGCAGTTTATCAGTGAAAGAAAGCCTCACAAACATTCAGAAAAAAAGTTGACATTTATGAAGCATGAAATCTTGGTCCTTATTATTTCTAACGACCAAGAAGAAAACAGATACAATACAGCTTGAGACCTTCGTCGTTTCTTTACACGTGCACTTTCTACACGAGTATGTAATAAAAGGATAATATCCCCCAAGAGTGTACCCGGCTAAGTACTGAGAAAATAAACTATTTCACAACAATATGATCGGTGCGGTTCCAAGGAATAGGTACGTAGGAGGCCACGAGGTTCCGTGTTTTGTTTTTAAAAGAAATTGGGTTGCATGAAACCTTTTTCGAAGATTGGAATATGCTGCCAGTTCGTTTGTTTATTTAGCTGTGTATTGGGTTATTTTTGAATGGCTCAATATTCTAAGCTAGAAGGTAAAGCGAACCTTTTTTAATCAAAGAGTTTCTAAGGTATTGCTATATTCCGTTGCAAATACTTAAACTATTATTCTATTCTACGTACAGGCAATCATCTCCAGGTTTCAATTTGTATTTTTTATATTATAACGCTGAAAAGTTTGTTTGCTTCAACGCATCACAAGAACTACACCGATTTGAAAAAACCCTTCAGTGATACACAGCATTTTTGTCAAGGAACATTATTACTTTTAATCCGTTGCCATAGAGTCTGGAGCTAGTCAATCTATACTAATATTATAAAGCTGAAGAGTTTGTTTGTTTGTTTGAACGCGCTAATCTCAAGAACTACTGGTCCGATTTGAGAATTTCTTTCAGTGTTAGATAGCCCATTTATCGAAGAAGGCTATAGGCTACTTTTTATCCCGGTACGGGAAGTAGTTCCCACGGGATGCGGGTGAAACCGCTGGCAGAAGCTGGTTAAGTATATAATGTGATTTTGAGAGTTTTACCGCAAAGGTGTAACAGAGTTTAAACCACATACGATCAAATTAGTACCTAGAGATTTCTCAATCTTATCAAAATACAAATTGGTGCTAAATATAATCCTTATAATCTAACAAGCAATTAGCGTGTCCATAGATTGAGAACAAACACAAACGATTAGGTACCCCACATACAAGGGTTATGTTCGGGCTCGCTCGGTCGAGTACGCGCGTAAGTGCATCATGCGCTTAGCCTAACATTATGCACTTGTATGCACGTGTGAATACTTACTAACACTGTGTAGGAAGATTAGAAAGAAGGACCACATTTTGTGTTGATGTTGCAACTGTGTCTGTTGTATGTGATATATGTATTTAATTTGTGTCGAGTCAAAATTAAAAGATCATTTAAAATTGAAATGGATCTGGCGTGTTACAGATTACGAGTTTAAAATCATTATTTTTCTGAAATATAACGAAGCTGGTACAGTAAAAGTGACGACAATAACTACAATCTGCCATGCTAAAATGCACAAACAACCAAACCCAGCAACTGAGTAAAGAAAATTAGAAAACGACGAAAAACCTTCGATATGGAGCACCAATTTGTCAACCCCAAAAGTAACGTCGAAAATTCTTACGTTAATGTCTTGAGCTAATCAAAATTTTCAAATTTTATCCAAATCAACCTTTTCATATTTACACACACATTGCCACGGTCCACATGAATCACGTAATTCATTTGTGTCCTCGTCCCCGATATAGGAGATAATTTCAATACTAGATAAAATTGACTTTGACTCCAGACTGACGGAGTTATTACACCGCCCTTGTCATAACTTCGATTGCTGTTTATTGCTCGTAGATAGATAAATAAACAATGCTTTAACATCGAGTATACGTTATATTGACATGTGGAATATATAAATTGGTAATTAAGCACACCTTACTAAATCTGTGTCAGTAACCGCTAAGCGAATGTCTGTAAAAGACACGAGATGTAGGTCAATATATGGACCATATCAGAAGAAGAAGTGCTTTGGTATTTATGCCGTAGGCTATGCTTCAAGCCTGCCATGATTGCGGGTTTGTCGGATCGTTCGAAAGAGTTACCGCGATCCCGGTACACGAATGGCTTCAGAAGGAACAAAGGTGGGTTTTGGTGAGTCTGACCGGTTTATCATGTCTCCGTTATCTCATAATGTGTGTGGCTATAGTTCTGAATTGATTAGAATAAAGTCATTTGCCTACAATAAATTGGACTTAAATAGTGCTAAGCTATTATATACAGCCTATAATTACCACGCCACTGCAGACCAGAGGTCGAATATCTTGACATTTATGTTTTCATTACTGGCAACATTAGCATAAAATTGTTTATTCGGCGTCAAATCTGTCTTAAAATTATTTTGTAAACCGAATTCAATTAGTTTGACAGCCGAAAGCGATTAATTGGTTTATTGCCTAATTCGTGATTTTTTTAATTTCTATTAATTATATTTCCGAAAATAGATATCTAGTTAAAAAAGCGATAAATTAGTTTTATCTGTGTCTATCTGATGTTTTTCTTTAGGAAAAATATTTGTATTATGTTTTGAACATTGTTTAAAAGCCCTTAATTAATTGCTGGTTATAAGAACAAGATACATCTATGATAGCACATCCACATTTAACAATGATGAAGTCATATCTAAAAGGCTGAGAGGATGTTGACATCAAGTGTGTCTGCATTCCGAGTTTACGATAAATCGGAAAAACCCAAGAACATTTTCCCTTTACTAAAAATTAATTCTAAGTGAAGTATCGCTAGCTACAGCCGACGATAGGCAAGGTCCGGTCTATTGGTACAAGTCTACTACATGCTTTCAAAATGGATTTCCAAATGACAAAATAATAATTTAATACCTACTTTCGTATACCTACGCAGACGAGTTCTAACTTCTAACCATCACGGTTCATGAGATACAGCCTAATGACACATAGACGGACAGCGAAGTGTACTGTTTTTTCCTTTAGATTTGCACGTTAAAAACATATATTTTTTTCGCCTGGTCAGACTAACAAACATCTTCCTAGCCTTTTCCCAACTATTTTGGGATCGGTTTTCAGTTTTACTGGATGCAGCTGAGTACCAGTGTTTTACAAGGAGCGACTGCCTATCTGACCCCCTCAAGCCAGTTACCCGGGTAACACAATACCCCTCAGACTAACAAACAATCATAATAAAGCCTATGAAAAATGATTGCATAATGAAGAGAAAAATGCACTCTACAAAATGAACCGGGCGCCACACGTAGGTACCTACGATAACATACTTAATGTTTGAAGATTGCATACATTGTGCAATTCTGACACAGTACATAAAGGTGGTGCAATGTACAGCTGACTAATACATAATAGATAACTGATTATGTTGTTATTGTTATTGTTTTTCGAGAATAGGTGCGATAAGGAGATGATGTTGGTTGTTTACTTTTACTTTTGGTAGTAGGTAATGTGTGTGATGTGCGCAATAGCAGTTTTAACCATATCGGGCATTCTGCTACTAATATAAGACCAATCGTATTCCAACGACATTCGATTGGTTTGCGATTGGTCTGCTATTTTGGTGATTTTGGTCTATAGATACGGTAGTTTGCTCTACAATCATATTGCAATCGTAAATCATTTGCAGACAAAATGATTCATTATTGAATGACAGAAAAGGATAAAAAAAACGTTTTCATCCCACCATCTCGGAAAGAGTAGTTTTACCCTTTGATATCTGAGCGCAAAAGCCGTTTTTATTCTCTAGAGCAACAAAGTGATTTGAATTTAGAACATCGTGTGCAATACTCCATTTGTGACAATCTTGATAAGACTTTTCAAACAAATACATATTAAACAAATAAAATACTACTTAAAATAATTATTCAATTAATTAAGTAATTTTTATTATTGTTTTTACATAGTATTTTAACCTCGTTTCATTTTTAAACTGAGTTTTCAAATAAATGAACTTTAATAGGTACTTCTTTTTAATTTGATAGGTATTCATATGTGCGCGCCATTTTGTTTTTTGGCATTTACTAATTTCCTCGATGAAATGGGATGAAATTATTATTTTTTATTGTTTTGAGGTTTTTTTTTTTTTTTTTTAATTCATAGATAATTATTTATTTACATAGTTATATACACAGATATTTACAACAAAAAAAAAACTATCCTAGTAAAAAAAAAAAAAAAAATTACACTATATCTAAAAGGCGTCAAAAAATTCATCCCCATCGCTGTCAACTGGGAGCGTACCCAAGAGGCTGGCAGCATTACCTCGTTGGATGGCCATGCTGATCCTTTGTCCGAGGTAATAGCCAGCCTTTTGGTCACGAGAAGCGTCAACCAGCCGCATAGACAGATCTTTAAATAAGGTGTGCGCATTCGGACCCCACGACCCGAGGGTTTCAACCCCAAACGGTTCGAAAATATAGTTGCCGACGAGGCCACTATATTTCCGCCGCTTGAGGTTCTCCGCGGCCGCAGCGGCAGCAGCAGCACAGCACGCAGAACTTGGAAGATGGGATGGCGCAAGAGTATCGACGCAGGTTGCGTCCCATACTAAAGGCCTACCCATCTTCCAAGGGAATAAAGACATGCCGTCTGGTCTCTTACCGTCGTCGCGCGCCAAGCCATTTGGTTCCAGTACAGCTGGCACCCCAACGGCAACAAGAGCCCGACGTATAATATCGTTGATATTTGCGTGCCGCGCAATACGGCCCGCACTGCGGCTGCACGACAGGCCGTGGTGTCCGAGGCTGGTGACAGCCTCGCTATCGCTCAGGATTCTAAATATTGAAACACTCGCTACGCTCGTGTTTCAATTTTAGAATCCTTCGCTTGCTCGGTCATCAAAATTGAGCCCGCGGTTAAAAAGCAACTTTGCACTCTTGTATAACAAATAACTATTATTTCAAAGAAAAAATAGCGGAATGCCACATACGCTTTAATCGTAATCAAGTCGTGATTGGATCGCAGTCGAATGTGAATCGTATATCGCTTAAGTAAAATTAGGAGAATCGGGCCCCAGGTTAGTATATAAAGTACGTAAACATTTTTTTTTATTGTATTAATGTATTTCAAAACAAATGAAAATCGCTGCCCATTCCCTTTCACAGATTGTTATAGAGTACTTCAATGTAGGCGACAGGGGTTTAAGTTTTCCGATCATTCGGGTAAAAAATAGTCTACAGCCTTCCTCGATAAATAGCCTATATTTTTCACGTAGTTACTAATATTACTTCGGTCAAGCAAGCAAACAAATACTTAGACGGATTCTTCAGGTTAAAACAGAAGTATTTACTATTTTTCCTATTAAGTAATCGTGAGTATTTTAACACGTAAATGTAATTTCCCGTACGGCAGCCATATCCTTCAAGTGATACTACGTGAAACTATCCGATAACACCATCAATAATATACAAATAAAATACTGCTATTATAATGACCTTCGGGCTGTGGTCATACACCAGGCGGACAGAGTTTCATCTTTAATAGTACTTACCTAAGATTGATATTGGTTAACGAAGTAGTAGTATGGTAGAATCCTTCACAAAAATGTATTTTTTGACACTTAGGGCCAACGTCCTGGAATTCCTTATATCCTTTATATCTATCCTTAAAAGATGTTTTGTTTCAGGGAGGGGACAGCATCTTATGACCCGAGAGTGGAACGGAAAGGAGTATCAGACAGTTTTTCCTATTATATACTAAAACCAGTTAAACAATCCCGCTTTTGCCTTATTAGCTCATTTTTGTCCCTCGGAATTAAAACGGAACATATTCCGTCCTTTGCTTATCCGCCCCGCCATTCACAACAACACAAAGAGGGAGTACGTTATATCGCTCCCGCTGTCGCCTTAACCTCCCCGCTGCCATCTAAACCCAACCCTTACCAACAATCAGGATCGTGCAGCATGTTTTATTAATAACCAGCTATAATAATATGCGCCTGGCGTCTCATTACTCGTGACTTGGGCCGCATGACCCGTACTCCTAATTACGTGGTAACATTGATTGTGGGATGGCGATTGCGGAATTACTAGGAATCTTTATACGTACTTAGTAGTGACTGGGCTGAGAATAAATTGTAACAAAACCTTGTTAATCACTCGTCATCATAAGTACTGAAAACTGCACAAAAATCGGCTGATATAACTTAATGTAATGCTCGTTTGTCATAACCCCAACGTAGGATAATTTTATCATGGAAAGCCGAGAAAATTCTTAGTAGGTGAACTAGCAACTTAAAAACCATTCTAGGGTCATTTCGCCTGTTCGCGACCATTTAGTGCAGTTGGCAAGTTTGACGGCGATAATAAAAATGCTCCAGCACTCATTTCTATGTCAAATTTGTGTAATGTATTCCTTATATACTCTATTTTAAGACTAACTTTCAGTTGTATTAGAAATATCTTTCGTTTTCTATTTAAATCGATAAACCTCAGAATTAGGCGTTTTACCCAGTTTGCGTCCACAAAATCCAATTCGCGTCCACCCATGGTCCAGTTCGCGTCCAGCAGCATAGAAAAGGAATATATGGGTGAAATTTTTAAGAATTAATAAAGAAAGATTGTATTTGAACCATTTATTTTATTTAATTAACAATAATTTATTTAACAATAAACTTAATTATTAAAAATCAACATTATTATCATTTAAAATTCACTTTAAAAATAAAAATAATTCTGCTCAACATTGGTTTAAGTAACTTAAAATAAGATTAAACAGTACATTTTTTTATTAAGATATATACGTGGTTATAATTAAATTATTATTTAATTTTAATTATAATTTAAATATATAATTTAAATATTTAATTATAACCACGTATATATCTTAATAAAAAAATATGATTTAATTATAACCACATATATATCTTAATAAAAAAATGTACTGTTTAATCTTAATATATTAAGTAATTTCATTTAAGGTAAGTTCTTCGGATACAGGAAAAAAGAAGGAAAAGACAACATACACAGAAGAAGATTTAAAGAAAGCATTAAATGATATTCGAGAGAAGAATAAATCGATAAAAAAAATATGCAAAGAATATGCTACCTTGTCTGATAATTTATTGACTCAACAATTCTTTTAGTTGTATGTTGACACAAAATTGTTATATTGTTTTGTTAATTTAATATGGCCAAAAACTTACTATAATCAACGCGGGTCTTTCCCTGTGATTTTAGGGTAAAATTAACAGAACTGATTACTGTTTATTTTTCAAGTTGCAAAATTAATTGCCTAATTTTAAGTTACTTAAACCAATGTTGAGAAGAATTATTTTTATTTTTTAAAGTGAATTTTAAATGATGATAATGTTGATTTTTAATTTAAAATAATAAAAAAATGTACTGTTTAATCTTAATATATTAAACAGTACCTATGTTTTAATTATTTTTTTTAAGCAAGTCATCATCCTCCGAGCCTTTTTCCCAACTATGTTGGGGTCGGCTTCCAGTCTAACCGGATTCAGCTGAGTACCAGTGCTTTACAAGAAGCGACTGCCTATCTGACCTCCTCAACCCAGTTACCCGGGCAACCCGATACTCCTTGGTTAGACTGGTGTCAGACTTACTGGCTTCTGACTACCCGTAACGACTGCCAAGGATGTTCAATGACAGCCGGGACCTACAGTTTAACGTGCCATCCGAAACACAGTCAATGGTGTCTAAGATATACTTAGAAAGTACATACAAACTTAGAAAAGTTGCATTGGTACTTGCCTGACTTGGGATCGAACCCGCGCCCTCATACTTGAGAGGCTGGTCCTTTACCCACTAGGCCACCACGACTTCCACTTATTTTTTTTAAGCAAGTATTTAACGAAAACAGTGGACGCAATTTGGTTTATTATTATAGAGGATAGTTTTAGTTCGCGTCCATTGTGGACGCAAAGTGGAAGTTTTGTAAAATTCGAAGTAGTAATTCGCGTCCACCTTATTTTATTCGTTAAAAATAAAAAACATTACCAAATTCATAAAAAAAACATTATACCTTTATTCATCATTAAACCGTAGAGATAGCTATCTATCCTAAAATTCACATAAAACAATATAAAACTTACCATCAAACACGCCGCTGCACACTAATTTTTATCTAAAATTCAGCGTGTTTGCGCTTTCTTGTTGAAGAGCCTAGACTAATTATTTTTTCTAAAAGGATTGGTTGGACGCACAGAACTTTTGTCTATCTGTGCGTGCCTCTTATACATTAACGTATTAGCGGTAATGATCTTTCGTTTGATTGGTGTGTTAATTATCTTGTTTTCGAAGTTTTTTAAAAGGAGATCGGCAAAATGGACGCGAACTGGGCGATGGTCGCGAACAGGCGAAATGACCCTATTTAATGTTGCTTCCGCAAAGAAAACAACAATAAATATTTGTTTTCATATAATTCCAACACTTTCACTACAATACAATCATAAACATACTGACCCACACTACTAAGCGAGTTCCTATTGTAACCCGACAACACCACAATGGGTGCATCGCTTTATGCAACATGACTCAAACATTATGTCATCTGTGGGCTTCTCGTGGGCGATCAAATCTGACGTTCGAAATTTGAATTGGACGTTAAATCATGGACGTTGTGACAGTTGACTGCCGGGGGCGTAAAGACTGCTATTCATGATGCGTTTATTTTTTTGAATTTCGAATCACTGCTTAATTTGTGTTCTAAGTCAATATGTTTCGCAGTAGGTAGTGAAGGTATGTGCTTTCACGGTGGAGATTGAATTTGAAACATTATTACACTAAAAGAGTGAAGAAGAAAACCATCCATCATCCTCCGAGCCTTTTTCCCAACTATGTTGGGGTCGGCTTCCAGTCTAACCGGATGTAGCTGAGTACCAGTGCTTTACAAGAAGCGACTGCTCTGCCTGACCTCCTCAACCCAGTTACCTGGGCAACCCAATACCCCTTGGTTAGACTGGTGTCAGACTTACTGGCTTCTGACTACCCGTAACGACTGCCAAGGATGTTCAATGACAGCCGGGACCTACAGTTTAACGTGCCATCCGAAACACAGTCATTAGTGTCTAAGATAGACTTAGAAAGTACATACAAACTTTAGAAAAGTTGCATTGGTACTTGCCTGATCTGGAATCGAACCCGCGCCCTCATACTCGAGACGGTTCTTTGCCCACTAGGCCACCACGACTTTTTAGTGAAGAAGAAAAACCATAGTTACTAATCTTCAGTTTATACGTGCGTAAAAGTTAGAAATTATCTATTTACTAGGAGAGTTATATTTTGAAAGTCTGTGTCTGTGTCTGTATTATTAGAATTCTTCGAAAAATAAAGATACATATTTAAACTGTAACATATTTTTCTTCAAGTCTAGACCATCGGTAACATAGACTTCCAGTTACCATTACAACCACATAAACAACTTACTACTCAACAGAAAATTGTGCTTCATTCATGCCTTTCACTAAACATGTCTGCCGTACGCCCACAGTCGTCATTACTTCATCAGTAACTCGTTGATTTTCACGGTCTCACTAATATTTATTCAGCAAACCGGTAATTTTAAATACCTTATCGTTTTGGACTTTTAACGTTCATTCATGAAAACCTGAATGTGAAGTAGGTGATGTAATCGCTAATTGCGTTTGAAGAACATTTTAATGGGTGTTTAATGGGTAATATTGTGTAAAGCTATGTTATGAATTTGGAATTGTGCACATAGGTTTATGGTTTAGGTTTTTTGTCTACTAGTTTTGCCGTTTGCGCGTCTGTTCTTGATGGTTCTACTATTTTTAAATCGGGTTCTGCACCGAAGTGGAATTCAGTATTTTTGTCAGAAACAGGGGAAATATTATCTTCATAATAATAGTTAGATAGTTTATAGATTTTCTAAATTCACAGATTGGATACTTCACTATATTAATCGTTTAATGATAATCGTATTTCTTCTATACACAGCCTTGAACGAACACAAAGGCCAAATAATAGTCCAACACTTAGTTCTCATGGGCATTCCAAGCAGGTCAGAATTATCTAGCGCAGATACCATAATCTATTTCGGTAATCTAAGGTCTAGCTCAAAGTGATATTTCCTTGATTATCCACGGTTGTAAAGCATGGCTTTATTCAAGTCTATTTATTCGTTTTATTATAATAGACTGGTGCATTTTGCATGACCCATGACCAAATTTGGGCGTATTCGGTGTCTCGAGTGCCGTTTGTAAGGAAGTAAGTGTTTTGGATGAGGTATGTGGAAATATTTTGGAACCTATGGTCTCTGAAAAAGTGTTAATATTTGATGACGTATAATACTGCCCTGATAACAAAGAATGCAGTAATCAACATTTTTGAGATTTTCACTTTTTTCCAGAAATGGTATCCCAAGAGGTTCATGTGCATGAAAATATATAATAATAGATTTTTATAAAATATATTATGACCAATAAAATACGAACATCTTGCTCAGATGATGATGATGATATGTTTTTTGCGTTTATCTTGTAACCGCCATTTTGCGATTACTGCATTCTTAGTTATGACGGCAGAATAGGAGATGGGGTTTATTACTATATATCTATAGAGTTAATTACTACTGCAATATTTTGGTTTCTCAGCGATTTGGGAGGTAAAAAGACGTGGGTGGCAAAATCCATTAAACCATAACAAAATGCATAAGTTTCTTGTTAAAATAATTACTATTCCAACAAAAAACTGCGAAACCGACCACCAGACAGACGCACGACTCAAAAATCTCAGACAGACAGTTGTATAGCCAAGTAATTACTACTGGCACTAGTAAAATTTATTCAAAGTTTATTGATCTTCGGGAAAAAACATTGGAAAACGAAACAAGTGGAGCTGTCACATCAATTAGTTTATTGAAACGTATTCGCTCATCTGAGTGCGAAATGGCCGACGTCCGTGGGCGTCTGAGTTCTGACTAACGGAGGCGGAATGTAGTGCCGAAACACCGGGCCGAGGCACGCTGGCGCATTGAACTGCATTGAGTAGGGCTGAGTACCGATTGATATACGACCTTTTTAGTCTAAAATTATTTTTTTCCATTGATTGGTGAATTCGGTTACTAATTCACGTTTTAATAAGCTCCTAATTTGTAAAAGAAAGCTTGACTCGGGCGAGCAAATTCTTTCGGTTAATTAATCAATTTACGAAGAGATAAAGGTTGGCTTTATTATTGTACTTAGGTAAATAAGTATGCTATCGTAGTTCAGTATGCAGACAGAGACTGCTTCTACCAGTGTTAATACAAACATAAGCACAATGAGCAGATTTGATTGCTTTTAAACACAAGCTGCACATACAAAAATCGATTAACAACTTCGTTGAACTTGCGAATCGATTTTATAGGATTTACCCGCAATTTGCATGCTTCATCTAAAGCTAAGATATGCAAAACTGGCAGCCCTGTCAATGATGTGTTTAGCGCATACTAATAGAATAATTAAGTAGTAAGAAAAACTGCTTTAACGAGAACATTCAACCCGTGCACTATCTCGAGGCGCGACCGAAGCGCGTTCAAGGTTACACAGTCAAGTTTCCAAATTGTAGACTGCGGCTTGATGCCCATTTACGATGCGATTTTAAGTCGGATGACAGTGCGATTATTAGTCGTTGTCTTCTAAAATAGATTATTCTTGTTTGAATTCGAAAACGTGACATTGTTATGTTGAATAAAACCATTCATTTTAATCTGTCCTTTTCATTTATAATTTACTATAACTATGGGAATGCTTCATGTTTTATACCCACTAGCTGTGAAAATAACACTATAATTAACTTGACAACATAACACGAATAACGACCATTCAAACTGAAATATAAATTTCAATCGCGACAAATTAAATCGTTATTATCTGCGAACGGTCCATTAATGTCGTTTCATAAATACTAAATACGTCGCCGCGTGAATGGCGCCCTTTATACGAATAAAGAATAGAGAATTGTCATTGTGTAAAAATAAAAATAATGAAAATGCAATCGAGTTTGAATGGAAATTCTAGAAATAAAAGGGATTAATAGCCCACCTTTAAACAATGTTTTTTGATGCATTTTTGATGTGGGCGTGTTAATTAATTAAACTTTGTTGTTTGGTTAGAAAATTATACATATCCATAACATTTGACTAGGATTTTGAATAAATTAAAATGATAACACGATTTTTTAAATACATACTTGAATATGCACTAAGTGATGTCATTTTAAATAAATCAATTTTGAAATATTGGTACTTTACACGCCTATAAATATTTGAATACACTTTTTTCATTCCAATAGTGCAACACAATAAACAATCTTGGTTACCAAAAGTATTGTATTTTAACTTTCTTTCACGAGGCATCCCTGATAATGAAAGATTGAAACAATTTTAATATATGTGTATATATTCAAACTTTTATTTGCAAATCACATCTTGTATCTCGACACTCAATTTTATTTTTACAAAAAAAGAAACACACCTAATTAGTTTAATAACTCGGTAACCGACAATTAATTTTGTTTTGGTGCTCAGTCTTAGCACAATAGCACGTGAGTACCGAAGTAAATAAATTAAATTGTTTACTAGGTTCTCGTGGACACCAGTCCATATGTTTCCAGTACTTCTCTCAAAATTGAATTTCCCGGTCACGCCTTATAAATCGTGTTAAATATTGAAATAAATTCAAACCGAATGGACGCTTTTAAAGTTCAAGAAGCTACGAAACGTCTGACCTTGGACGATGCCCACAATTTTTGGGGATTAATTTGCATTAACTACCTAAGTTACTCCACATCATTATAATATACGCTCGTCTGCTACTATGCTAGAATTAGTTAATTTATGCTAAAACATTTAATTTTGCGCGATTACGTACGCTCGTGCCAATGAATGAAAAATTCCACTCGTTTATGAAAATTTATTACGAGTAAATATTGGCATGTTTGATAAGTTTCAAAATAGAATTGTTTATTTTATCTGTGACAAAACAGTTCCTGGACTTGCGTAAGTTTTCAAGGATAGTCGCGAGCAGTTGCGAGTCTTTTTCATATATGGAAGTGTAGAAAGTGAATTTTATTTGCGTAAATATATGAAAGTTACAGCTTTGGGAACACTTCATGCGTGCTAATCCAAAATGAGACCGACGTTGACAGAAATATTGATGGCCTCCATGCGCCATTTGGAAACTAAATGATTTTGGCGGGACGTTCCAATTTTAAATTGTTGTCAAAATATTCGATCAATGAACGCGTTTATGTTTTGAATTTTGATTCCATTTTGGCATTTTGAGAAACATTCGTTATTGACTTTATTCGGGCTATTCGAACTATCAAATACCAAATTCATATCCTGTCTATAAAATATAGCGGTTGAAGTGTAAATAAAAATCGATATGCAAATTCTGCGAAAATCGAGATAAGCACCAATTTCTTATCGTTAAACACACATCGGGTTACTGACACCGATTTGAGTCTCCAACGAACGCAGTACAAATAGAGGGCCTACGACAACCGAAAGAAAAAATGGCTGCATACAATACTTTTGGCGGTAATAAAATTTTTCCACGCAAAATCGCGCATAGTTACAAGATTACAATTCGAGTTTTATGTGACCTCGGGAGCGGTCGTAAAGAAGACCGTCGTAGTTTGTGAATCGGCAGAGTATTAAAATTCAGTAGGAAACCAGCTGCTCTGACTGCCCTTGACTCAGTCGACGCGACTGCGCGCTAATTACCACGAGTAGGGTTGACGATGCGATT
This sequence comes from Helicoverpa assulta, assembly GCA_963856015.1. Taxonomy (NCBI): domain Eukaryota; kingdom Metazoa; phylum Arthropoda; class Insecta; order Lepidoptera; family Noctuidae; genus Helicoverpa; species Helicoverpa assulta. The sequence continues at coordinate 11,270,923 of CAWLCW010000028.1, forward strand.
GTCTATGGAAATCGTGACTAAAGAGGTGTGGTTACAAATCTAGTTCCTAGTGAATAGCCAAATATAAATACTGGAAAATTCAATTACACATATCTTCAGATTCATCTGACTTTTTAACCGACTTCCCAAAAAGGAGGAGGTTCTCAATTCAGCCGGTATGTTTTTTTTTTTTTTTTTTTTTTTTCTATGTATGTACATCGATTACGCCGAGGTTTATAGACCGATTTACGTGATTCTTTTTTTGTTCGACGCGGAATAGCTGCCAGTTGGTCCCATAGTCATCAGGTCAGGGATCTGATGATGGAAACCCTGAGAAATCGAGGGCAACTTTCGAAAGTTGTAAGCATACATAGGGTTAAACCTTAACACTCATATGTATGTCTGATAGCAATATTCAACAGTGAAGGTTTGGAGCTGACCTGATGATGGAGACCAAAGAAGGTCGAGGGAACTCGACAACTGAGTCTGTAAACTACCTCGTGTTTGGGCTTATATTATTCGTATTGACGAGACCTTTGCAACAGTGAAGGTTTGGAGCTGACCTGATGATGGAGACCAGAGAAGGTCGAGGGAGCTCGACAACTGAAAATGAAAACTACCTCGTGTTTGGGCTTATATTCTTCGTATCAATGAGAACTTTCCAGTTATGTGGATAGTGACCTTATTCGTTTCACTGAAAAGCTGAAAATAAAAAACTTTTTTACAAAAAAAAATAACCGACTTCCCAAAACACTAAAAAGCAAAAAAAAACTAATTTTAGGTGCATCGGCCTAGAAGTCGGTGGCAAAATTAACTCAGGGACATCCATTAGACACCGACTTCTAGGCCGATGCACCTAAAATTAGTTTTTTTTTGCTTTTTAGTGTTTTGGGAAGTCGGTTATTTTTGAAAAACGTCTCGTGCCCAATTAAAAAATTAATGCAGATTATGTATTTCCATACATATTGTTTTCGCAATAATCGAAACACTATAAGACATAAGGCTTATAACTAGGCCCTTAAAACCAGCAGTATCATTTTTAATAAAATTTTCAGAACATCAATATATGTAAACGATGTAAAAACCGTATCTATTTTTGATTACGGAACTATCGGATTCAATCAAAATCCGACAACCCTGTCAACGCGTCGCCAACCGGACGTTTCTCCATTTTTTTTTTAATACATATAATCACGATTTTTTCCAATTCCGTGTAAGAGTAAAAGTGTTTTTACGCGTTCTGCCTATTGATGGCAGTTTTGAATTCGTTATAAAAAAGCATAACAGATGTTAGGCCGTGTTGACACGAGTTCAAGTTTTACCGCGAAACTGTTGTTCGACAAAAGAGGTTGAATGCGGTTAGGGGCCATATTTATTTACTTTTGATATGGCTACATTTGCGAATCCTTTAAAAAGTTTGCAAGGTTTTTAGAATAAAATAATATTGAGTTTTGTCAAACTTTTGCGGTAACTTGGTCAAAATACCTATTTTATATCGTCGTGTCAGCAGAAAGACGTCCACTGCTGGACAAAGGCCTCTTACAAGGGTCGCCAATTTGTCTTATTGCATGTCTGTAGTATATTGCAGTTATTACGTATTCGATACCTGAATCTGGATAAAAAAGCCACAGGTTTAAAAAAGAAAGCCTTCATACAAAGGTAATATTAAAAACGTGGGGTGAACTTAGTTCTTAGAAATAATGAGCATATGGTTAGCGCTCCAAGTTATAAAAACGTATTAATACAACGGCTGTATGAATATAGCAGATAACACGTTTTGCAGTCTGTTTATCAAAGTTAATTTAGGCAAACTAGGGATAGAGCGTCGTAAACTTTTATTTCGCTTTATGAAAATAGTTGAAAGTGAGAGTATATTTTGAAGGTATTTTTTTATTAAATGAACACTATGTAACTTAATTTTCATTATGTAAATAACTAAGTAATAAATAAATAAAAATAATAATAATAAAAAAAACATTATTATTTTGTATTATATATAAAAGTAAGTAGGTAAAAACAATGCTAAGTAAAAATTTTGAAAAATACGTTTAAAATTAAAACTGAAAACTGTATTAAAAATATATCATTAGGTAGGTAAAGATATATTATTCATAATTCTGACGTGAGTAAAAAGAACTGATTAAACATGTATTTATTTAAATATACACCTTTTAACGCAAATAATTTGAACATTCACGTTTATGCGTAGGTACACTAGAAGTTATTGTTAACATAAGATCAATTTTATTTCTTGTTTTAGATAATTTGAGGTAAAAACGTAAGTATAAAATCATAACACACGTGACGATGTACACTCGCCTTAAAATATTAAAATATTCTGACACGCAATAATTTTAAACATTTATAGTTATGGTAATGGATTCCGCAAATCTAATTGTGCATTTAAAATCGATCATTCGCGTGTCTATAGTTTGCGTAATTGACAAAAAAAATCGAATCCGATGAGTCGGCGAATAGCAATCGAGAGATTTAAATCGATCCATTCATACTCGCTTGGAATTAAATAATCGGAAATGCTATTCAGCACCAAATAGGGATGTCTATGCAATTTAACGACGACGTGGGAATATACTAAATCTCAAATACAGAGGCGTAAGTATGGCTTAAGTTCGGATAAGTTGTAAGCGATTTTTTGCTGATTCGTTTAAATTCTTTTGATATGGAACAGATTGATTTATAGCCGTGTATACAGAATGTAGTTTTTACGTATAATAATAAATTGATATTGGGTTCCAGTGTATAGTCTAGACATTTCTGAGACTCATCTGACTTTGATTACCATTTACACTTTTTATGTCGTCATGGCTTGTGCTTTAAGTATTTGCATTTCAAATAAGGATCGATTGATTTTTAATATTTGCCGTTCACAACGGAACTTACAATACGTTTTGAAATTGCTACGTTAATAACAAAACAAAACGCGTCTGCGACAACAATATCGCGGAACAAAAACATACTTCATGTACCTATGCTCATTTCAAAACAATCTACATTTTAGTTTTTATCGAAGCCAATGCTTTTTATTGCGTCGTGATGCCATTAAGAGGGCTATCACAAATTTTCGCGAATTTAAACGTTTTATACGAGTTTTGATGCTTTGGATATAGTCACAATAAAAAAACAAAAATAAGATTCAGAAAGTTTGATCATTTATCTTGAAAGTGTATTAAATAAATATTTTAATTTGTCCACGTACATCAGTAAAATCTTTGTCTCTGCAAAGGATGTTTCATAAAATGTTGCTTTTGGGTATCTTTTGATGCTTCGGTACTCCGAGGATATAGCAATTTAACCATTTATAAAAATGTTCAAGATACAACTACATCTTGTACTTGGAAGTGCTTAAATCAATTTATTACAATTCATACAGTATTACACCAAAAATAATTCTATAAAACTGAGAGTTACTGACAATTTTCCGTACGAAACTATATTTTTTATCTATGAAAGTATAATCCAAATTCAAATAAAAAACATTTAATAATTAAGGTGGTATTGTTATAAAGCTTGAAAAAAAAAATTGGTCTATTTAAAAGTAAAACAATATTTTAAAATAATTTTTGTTTGCAATGCAAAAATCAATATAAATCTTGTGACGCGCGGTGTAAGCGGTGTTCAACTTTAGTCAGCGCCAGGCGCTTACCGAGGAGGGACGTATCGCTCGCTGTTGCGCCGCTTAAACTCGCCGGAGTTCGAAAAATATAGCGCAACCTACGCATCTAACACGTTTTGATACTAGTGAGTTTTATTTTATTTATTAGTTATAATGATCTGATTGAAATGTAATATACATAAGTATTAGGCCATGATATTCTAATTCGAAAATGTTATAGATTGGGTTCTCTTTTTTTGATGTTGGTTATAAAGAAATATGTACGTAAATGTCATCGTCGTTAGTTTCGCTGTTGCATAATAATGTAATTGGACTTCTTTGATTCTTGCAGGATAATGAAAGCATATTTAATTCAGACTATCAGACTCAATTGAATACCAGTACAAATAATATGGTAAGTATTTTTTGTCACCCGCAAAAGGTATACGTGACATATTTGTTTTAATAAACTATCTACATTCCTAGTTTTCATTGTTGCAGGAAAATGAAGATACAATACATGGAAGACGAATTATAGATTTTAGTTTTTTTATAAATCAATTACTTATAATTGATAAACATGGTGAAAAGTTTGGTTTTGATTAAATAATTTAAAAATTGTAAACGATTACTTGTTTATTGTAACTCAATCGAGCTATTCTAGGTTATAAAATTCATCGGTACAAATAATATTTCATAAACTATAAAACCAATAAACTATTTCGAAAATAAAAGTGGCAAAGTCTCAAGTTTGTTTGTGCCGCGTAGCGGTCCGCAGGTGTGCGTTGCGTATTTCACTAGACGCACACGCGCGCAAGTGCTGCCGGCTATCGTCTAATTTACCTAAACCTGAGCGATTCGATTTTGTAATAGCGCTCTTAAATGGCTATCATTGATGCGAGCTACGCCCGGCTTTTTGTGGCTTTGTCTTCAAAAAAAGTTTGTAAAAACATATAGACAGCCATAGACACTGACGTTTGGTTCGCGCCAAAAATCGCGTGTTGGTATTGCGACGCAAAGAGGTTCATTGAATGAGGTCGTTGCTCATTAGAACTTACGCTTACGCTTCGAAGAACTTCAGGTCAGGCGATGTCACCCTTTTATGTGGAGATTTAGAACCATGTTATTGGATTTCTATAATAATTAAACTAGATTTATTTACTTTTATGTTGACATACGAGGTTTGTCAAGTATGTTTTGGTGTTAAATTGAAAGGAACCTTCTATCTTTTGTACTTAAAAGCTTTCGCAGTTTTTGTTATTGTTATTCGTTTTTACGATCGGATCGCAATTTCTACATTTTACACTACGATCAATAAAATAGTATTTTTCACACTTTTATTATGTTTGACGCTTCCAAATAAATATGTATTTATTCCCTATTTATTCATATATTTTTTGTTGAAGTCACATAAATCTTTTAACGTAAATTCTGAAAATAGTTTTAGAAATATGTAGCTATTAATACTGTCTAATCTAAATTAAAAATAATTCTAATACTAATGTTATGATCCAATCTTCATTTCATTATGATGTTTTTTAGTCTGAAAGTCGTTAATGCTTACAAAATAGCCACTAAAATATATTCTAAAAGGCAAATTTTCTAGTCTAGCACACGCCAAAATGGGTAAAAAACTGGCCACATATAGTAGCGAATCATTAATGTTTTTCCCAGAGTAAATAATCACAAGTCATTGGAATAAGCGCAAAAATTACTTAATCAGTCTGTTAAGACGGTTTTTAATTTTTTTTCATGCGATCGCTTTTTGTCATTTTGGTTGGGGTCTACGAACTTTGTTGCTCAACCTGTCGGGACTTGTAGATTCGTGGGAGCTTGCTAGACTGATAGAAGTGGGCAGGCACGGATTCAGGTAGTTGATCATGGGTGCATAAAGAGTTGGGTACTAGTTGCATACCGAATGCTTGAATGATTCTCTCAATTACTAACTTACCAATTAGAACAATGATTTAGTTAGAGTAAGTACTTAGTAAGATTTTATTTGCAATAATACAGTGTAGTAGGTAGTATTTAGTATAAAAATGCCAAAAAATATTCTTATAAGTTCCTACTTCGAATATTTGCAATTTTACAATTGTATCAAGAAGCCTAAGCGTATTGCACCCATCACCCGCCTGAGTACATCCCTGTAACATCAGCCTACATTACAATATCAGTGTCTGGTATCGTCGGCACTTTGATTCAAGCGTGCTATCGACAATTGACGCATTCTGATTGAGAGGCGTTGAATGAAACACCAAATCATTTATAACCAAGCAATTGCGGAGATCATGACAGCTTATTTGTAATAAATTCTTCATAGATAACGTAAGGGAATTTAGAAATTCCCCTTAACCACGAAATGGGAATAAGTAAGTACTTACATTGTATATGAATAAAACCTATTTTTATGACAAATCATCAAATGAATCCTCTCACTGTGGGTGCAGCGGGGAGTATCAGACTCTTAGGTATTGACCAAAACCCGTCATGATTGTTTTTAAGCCCTTTATGTACCAGGGCCGCGGAAACTCTTTCGAACAATCCCGCAGCCCCGGAAATGCCCGGAAGAGTCAAAGCCTACTGGGGCTGAAACAACACACAGTGGCCAAAACAGTGATCAAAGTTTTATGCAGAAATCAGGGTAGACCTCGGCTTTTAAGGACCAACTGAACATTTAAATAGTACTAAGGGCATTTGACCCTATTATCGTTTTCCTAGTGTGTCTGTAAGCATAAGAAACACCTTCTTTACCATATTTATAACGGCAATTACAATTAGTAAGTACTGCTCACGAGTAATCAAGTACAATATATGCAAATGTCGTTTACAGACACATTTGCAAAGATAATTGTATTTATATCTTCATTAAGCTAGCTTTAGTTATACGTGATTCCGCTGAGCTTACGGTACAGGGAAAACCAGGCCTAAGTTCATCTATACTATCCGGTGACCAAAAAAGTTCGTGCGGTTTTAGTTGTCACTCGCTACAAATACATGTTTTGACCTGTTACGATTTTTAGCTCCCAGCATTTAGTATCAACATAACGTACACCGACTCGTCAGTTTATTAAGGCACTCCCTCTTGTTGATACGCTTTTCGTAACCAAATTATTTTTGACCAAAATGTCTGTCAATGCTTGTGTGATTCGGGCTTGCTTGCTTTACGAATTTAAACTCGGCACAAAAGCTGCAGAAGCGTCTCGTAAAATATGTACGGCATTCGGTGAAAATGCAGTATCAGAACGCACTGCACAAAAGTGGTTTCAAAGGTTTTTGTCTGGTGACGAGTCGCTTGAAGATTTACCTCGTTCGGGAAGACCCTCTGTTTTTGACAATAAAGAATTACAGGCTGTCATAGAAAATGACTCAAAATTATCTTGTCAGGAACTTTCGCAAATGTTTGGTGTTAGTGACGAAACAATTCGTTTGCACTTACATCAGTTAGGTAAGTCATGGAAGTTAAGTAGATGGGTCCCTCATGAATTATCAGACGAACACAGGTTTCATCGAGTATCAGTTTGTTCAGCAATGCTTTCGCGCTATAAAACCGAGCCGTTTTTGGACTGTTTACTTACAACTGATGAAAAATGGATTGTGTACTATAACACAAAACGAACCCATCACTGGTTGTCCCCAAACCAACCAGTACCACATACATCGAAGACTCCAATTCATTGCCAGAAGATCATGCTTTGTGTGTGGTGGACCGCTGCTGGTATAATACACTACGAGTTTCTTCCCCAGGGTCAATCAATTACTGCCGAAGTCTACTCGATGCAGCTCGATCGTGTACACAAATCTTTACTTCAGAAACAGCCTGGACTAGTTAACCGGAAGAAAGTAATATTCTTACAAGACAACGCTAGGCCACACGTTGCCAAGCTCACTCTGGAAAAAATCAAGGTTTTAAAATGGGAGTTACTACCTCATCCTCCGTATTCTCCTGACATGTCTCCAACGGATTATCACCTTTTCTTGGCTTTAAATAATCATATGACAAATAAAAAAATTCGAAATCAAGTTGATATCGAAGAGGAGGTTGCCAAGTTTTTTGCTTCGAAAAGTAAAAGCTTTTACGAAGACGGCATAAATAAACTAGTATTTCGTTGGAAAAGAATTGTAGAATGCGAGGGTGCTTATATAAATGAATAAATTGTTTCGTAAATAAATTCACAATACTTTGATATTTATCATAAAAACCGCACGAACTTTTTTGGTCACCGGATATCTATACTAATATTATAAAGCTAAAGAGTTTGTTTGTTTGATTGTTTGTTTGTTTGTTTGTTTGTTTGAACGCGCTAATCTCAGGAACTACTGGTCCGATTTGAAAAAAATTTTCAGTGTTAGATAGCCCATTTATCGAGGAAGGCTAAAGGCTACTTTTTATCCGGGTCCGTGCCGAGGTTCCCACGGGATGCGGGTGAAACCGCTGGCAGAAGCTAGTAATATTATAAAGCTGAAGAGTCTGTTTGTTTGTTTGAACGCGCTAATCTCAGGAACAACTGGTCCGATTTGAAAATTTCTTTCAGTGTCAGATAGCCCATTTATCGAGGAAGGCTATAGGCTACTTTTTATCCCGGTACGGGAAGTAGTTCCTACGGGATGCGGGTGAAACCGCTGGCAGAAGCTAGTAGACAATGTAAACGTGCGTTTTTCTTTAAAAATTGTTCACTTTGAAACTTGAACAAGAAAATTCATAGCGAACAGTTGTTTTTTCGAAAACTGACGTTTATGTTGTCGATAAAATTAGGCCTTTATTTTGATGGGATATCATCACATGAGCCTCCTTTAGGTGCAGCGGAGTGTAAGATTCTTATTGACTAAAACCCACCATGTTCCTTGTTAAGCCCATTGGGTACCAGGGCTCTATAGCTCACTCTAACAATCCCGCAGCCCCGGCAGGGTTAAATTAGACTTTAACTGTACATTTAATTCCTTAAAACAATTAATATCAGAACAAACAAACAAGGACAGCGAAATAAATTGAGTAATTTTACCAAGCGAGCGCACACGGTTCCAATAATTTGAAGAATGCGAGCGAGTTCCGGTGCAAAAAACAACAACATATTAAAAAGGTTAAAATACTGTTGTCAAATGACCTACCATAATACGTACTGGCTTATTATACTTGCCAAGTCGGGTTAAAGATGGGGAAACAAAGGAAAAAAGGGCGGGAAAACAGCAGGTGCGCGCGCAAACTATACAGGGTGATACAAACACGAAAGTTATACTTCGTTCTCATTCATTCAAACCATTTGACAATTTTAATTGGTACTATAATTTATCGATTGGCCGCAATTACTAATTTATTATACAAGTTCGGTTATAATGTATGGCCCCGTTTATAATGGAGTCCAATTAAACGTAGATTCATTGAACTAGTGTAAAAAAGTAATGAGCTGTTTAAATATAGCGCTAAGTAATTGGAGGTCTTCACAATTAAGTAAAAACAAGTCCACTCATACATGCTTAAACGGATTTACCTTCCGAATACGGATAATGATGATTGCGATTATTAATTTCTCGATTGTTAATATAAATGATTTATCGATACATTTGTGACGAGTCGTGGTCATTATCTTGTTGGTGTAAGGTAAAATTAATTGAACACATTACCTAGGATATATACTTTTCAATGACTTATTGGTTAAGGAATTAATTCCGCATTTTGATACTGAACGTGCAAGTTCTGCCGCATTTCTAAAAACTAAGGTTAAAATATAATAAAGATAAATCTGAAATTCCCAATTAGCTAAGATTGATCGTGATGATTGTAAATACCATCCCTGTTACCGTCAGTTGCACAAACGTCCATTAAAGTTAAAGCTTCATTAAATCTATTGCTGTCACTTTTTTTCTTGTTGACAAAGAAAGTGTTAGCAATAGATTTAATGACGCTCTAACATTAATGGACGTTTGTGCAACTGACGGTTAGACATATACCAGTAGAAAAATAGATAAGTATATAGTTATAAATTGGACCTCGATATTTCTACTATAAAACATAAAATATCATTTTGTTCCAACTACCATCCTGTATATCATGTGGGGTGTGCACAACAGGTGGCTGGGCACCACACGCGCCGCTCACGTGCCGACAAATGCCGAACATAGCCGATTTACGCCGAACAGGGACACTCCATCATCATCGTCCTTTGCAGGGTTCCTTGGTCATAAATACCGATGGAGTCCCGATAACAGGTGACCACTGGCCGTTGACAGGTTATGATATTTATTTGTGCCAAAATATGAGTAATTGAGTTTATATACTATGTTGCAGAAAGTTACATACGAATATCAGTAAAGCCAGTCTTATGTTTTTCGCTATAACAATTCTTTAGAATAATAAAAATTATCGTAGCTTGGCTACCCGTGTCGAGTTGGTCATGGGAAAGGTTAATTGTTCTGTGTGTAAGAGTTAATATAAGGACTAGTAGACGATTCGGGTTGCTGAAGGTTGAGCAAAGTGGCGAATTTCGAAGAAAGGCTTTATCCACTAGTGGGACTTTTTTCGGCTGGGCGCACTGTCATTTTTACTGATAAAACATGATGCATATTTTTTTAAATAAGTAAACAAATCATCATTTTCAACAGGAATAAAGCTGTAATGTAGTATTTAGCCTGAATTTTGGTGTAAACATTATTTCTGAAAACTAAAAAAAAACATTATCATAATTTGAGAAACCACAATTATTTCCAACAACTTAATACCTCCAGTAAAAAAATAAATTACGAATGATATACCTATCATTTTTCTAAATACCCTATAATAATCTAAATAAAAAATAAAATTCACTAATAAGAGCCCTCGTAGGACATCCCTAAAACTAAGCATTAAAGTGATTTACTCAATCAATTAGGAGCCGATCATAAAGCCGAATGATGCCGAAGACGGCCGAACGCACCTGACGCGGCGCGAGCGCAGCACCTGCTATACTTTGGATACAGAAAAAAAATAAGTTCGTCTATTTATTAGGTTAATTAGAAGCTTGCGGGTTTCAGATTGGATGGGTGAGCATTTAGTTAATGTTGAATATTTAAGGATAGTTATTAAAAAATGTGACTTTATTTGTTGTGGTGTCCCGTAGTTTAAGAGACTTGCTTTAAACTAGAGGAATGTAGGGTTAAACTTAATCAAGAGATAATAAAACTTTAATTATTGGGTGATCTGAACTAATTACTAAATAGTCTCATAATGAGTATTCTATGCATAAGAATTTGTGGCATCTATTATTGTTTGATATTTGAAATAAATAAAACCTAGTATATGTGATGTTGTAAAAGCATGTTATTTATGTACAATTTTGTACAAATGTACGCTATATATTCACAAAGTTATGTTAAGCGGCTAAACTACATACATTTTGGTACAAAAAGCTCACAACGTTGTTGTTTTTCTAACAATTTACATTGCATGCTAAGCAGCTTTAAATAAATGATTGCACTTCTTTCTCAAACATTACAATGCCCATTCGCACATTTTTCTGCATTAAAAAAAAAAACAAACTACAATTGTACCTTTTGCATTATTATGCAAAATACACCACTTTATCAACACCACTTCATTATGCAAAAATAGTCTTTAAGTGGAAGAAGTAAGGTCTTCGTTAACCGCAAATAGGTCATGGTTCGAAGTTATTACAGCACATAGATAATTAGAATTACTATAATTATGGCCGGCCCTAACATGTGTTTAACATAACTGGTAGGAGACAAGATTAAAGCCCCAAGGTGTTGTCAGACTTAGGAATTTGGTATTTATTATGTAAAATAAGAAATTATCACCAGGTGTATTGTTTAGATATTATGGGTATGTCGTGTTGATCGATTTGCGTGTGCGCACCTTGAGGGTACCTATATTGGATTTTTTAATAATCGTTTAATTAAATGTGTTTGTACGCTTTAAAATGTAATAAACTCGAAGCCAGAGACACGATTCGGAAAGAGACTTTATTAAAAATAAATCTTCTTTTGCGACAGTTTTTTAGAAAAGCTTTCCGTTTAATAATGACTTCTGACAACAAGAAAATGACTAAGTTTAAGTTACTTTCCTATTCCATTCTCTTCCTTTAAGTAGATCATCCATGTAGGGAACAGTGAAATAATTGACATGTTTGTCTTAAACATAAAATATGTATTTGCATTAAGTTCATACTTAGCATCCTTATTTGGGCATATGCACTTTCGAGTGCAAATAAAAATGCCTATAATGGTGTTAGAACAAGAATTCCATTCCTATAGAAACAAAGCAACGAAGTACACTTAAAAACCTACGCCTCATAGTAAATAAATATATTCTAAAAAACACAAACAAATAGGAATTCATATTGGAAGACACCTGTACAGTTCTCTATGCGAGCATAAATTATTTTAACGTACCATCTGCTTAGGACACGAGTAAAAAGGCGCCCGTGCCTATATTGGGAATATCGTGTGCGTCGGGGTAGCTGGACCTCTTGTTAGTAAAATTAAAGGAGTAAGGAAAGATGAGCGTAGATGCCACAATGTAGGTAGGCCAGGCGCCTTCATCTAGGTCAAATTCGTAAGGTGGGCATGACCAGAACGATCAGTTACGTTTGAACTCCCGAGGCGGCCGCGTTCTTTGAGACTTCTGACAACGAGTTTTGGTATCACAAAAAATGTTCGGAAACAGTAACGTTCCTAGTCCCCCGATCACCCAAATTTTGGTACGCTACTTTCTTAGCAGATTTTTAGTTATGGCACCTCCTCTAGTAATTTTGTTCTTCATGGTACAATTCAACAATTTGTTCTTCTATGAACTTTGCATTATGCATATGCATGTGTTATTTGAGCCCTTTGAAACAATATAATGTGCCAGTTTTTGCTGGTTTATATATATTTTTTATAATTGATACTCTATCAGTTGTTTTGTCAGTGTTTTTGTTTCTGTTGCTAATTTTCTTTTTATAATGCGTGTAAGTAATGGAACTACTTAAACAATTTTTGCTACTTTCTTAACATTCTACTCACTTGACTATGTAACTCACTTTTAAGTTATACGGTTAAAATATAACACATCGAATAAATTTGGAAAAAAATATGTAGATAAGAAGAAATCCAAAACCATTTTTCAATTCCACCCGTATTAACATAATACAAAGTTGCGTACTCGATGACATCAACATAATTTTAATGGCGGCAAAATGCGCGGCAAAAGCTGCAGTACTAGAGCTTCACCAAGAAAACAAGAATCGAATGCGAATTAGTTAAGATACGGTGCCTACCGGACCTCGCGTGATAGGGTACTCTAAATAAAGGAAAAAATATTTTTAATTAAGCCAGGTGAAGTACCTACCAACCTTGTTATATATCTATTTCCATTTAAACATGTTTTAGCTATCAAAAGAATAATATTGATAATTAGACTATGTTAGTATCATGTCCTAAGGTTGTATATCATTTGGACAATTAAAACCTTTTTTTATTTTAGACTATAACTTCGGAAAGAAATGTATTAAAAAAAATTGTCTGTCTAGGCTATAGCTTTCACGTTAAATTAATGTTTTAAGTAAAAAGCTATCGTAGATTAACCTCCTGGGGCGGTTGAGTAAAAAGTTGAATATATTTTTCATAATAACAACTAGAAATTACTTTTAATTGTTATGGCAGAACAGCTGCTATCATAATTCATTTCGAAATTGTTTCTTCTATGAGCTGCACATTACTAAATAGACCCAATAAATGACTGTAAACTTAAAACAGAAACAAATACTATTAAAACATTGCACGCACATAATACAGTTATCATAAAATAAAATAATTTATTTCCATATAAATAAGACACTTAAAAATAACTGTAAAAAGCACACGTTAACACCTTTGACATTTCACTAACGCATCTGTCAAAATTGTCGCTGTCAATGTCATTCTGCGTCAGATCAGATCCAAAAAGTTCGAATACCGAAAGCTTTATCAACCCTAAACTCCCAATTACACTAAACAAGCCAGTAACAAAGTAACGTTATTAATCGCTCGTTCGTGGAGGTCGCTGTGTAGGGTTGAAAAAAACGTAAACACAGTTTCACCTGCGTGCCGAGATTGGCAGGTGCGGCGCGCGCGCATCTGCGTCGTGTGAGGCAGGGAGATGCAGAAGTATCACTTTACCTGTGCACCTGCAAGGCTGTGTTTTTACGGGTTTTATGCTCTGTTTTAAGGCAATGCGCAGTTCGTATATCGGTTGTTCGTTCGGACGTAGGAAAACTGAGCAAACACACGCAACAAAATCTGCTAGTGAAAGCGCTCTTGGAGGGAATTAAGTTAATCGGGAGACTAATTCAGTTAAGTTTAATAAACCTTTTTTATTTATATACTTTGTACTTATACCTAATTTTTAGCAAAATCTTTACGAAATAAGATAATAATGAGCCTTCTGCGCAATCCCCAAAAGCGTGACACCACCAGGTAGTGGGGGCTCCACCAACCCTTGCACATGCCGCATTAAAATATCGACATGTTTAGTTTATAAATAACTTGTTTATTCCAACGGGACGGTATTCTAATTAATGCATTTAGATAATCACACTTATGGGATGCAGTCATTACTGGGAGATCAGGTGGTAATCGCGGCCTGCTGATGGCACTGTTAATGAGTTTTGAAGAAATGCAGCTTGTCGCGTGCCTGCCGTGCTTACTTGATGAACCATTACCTCTAGTTTTTGTCTTAGAAATGATCACACCCTCTATAATTGTGCTATGTAAAAAATGATTGAGGAGGCATCTACTACTGGCTGGAGTGCAAAAAGCTTTAAGAATCTGTCAGTTTTCTTGAGGAGGTAAAGTGAATATAATTGGTTGATATGTGTGGTGTAATAATATGCATTTCCAACTATTAAAGCCTCCGTTATTACTGATACGTTTAAACTGTGTCCACGCCTAAATGTGGTCCCTTAAAATACCTTTGAGCAGTGTAGTTTTGTTCTGGAGTTAATACAACACTCCTCGTAGGTTTCGTCCTTTTCTCAGTTTCTCTGTCCTTAAAGACAGCTTTATGGTATTTTGTTTCGGAGTGGCAAAGTTATATGATAACAACTGTAACCGTCATGAAAAGAAAACCAATGTTATCCTGTCATTTCATCGTACTTCTTAACTAGGGGCAAAATTAAAAGTCGACCAAATACACAGGTGGTACTTGCAAATAATATAGAGGTAGTTAATAGTAGGTAAATGTCAGAAATCATTACGTGATGTAATTTTGATTAAAGAAATGGGGCATAAACATGGATGATCGACGTAATTGTTACGAAAGAATGTTTTCTACTCATGCGAACATAATATAGTGCATTTTACATCGCAGGAAGTGCAGCATTTTATAATTATTATAGCCTGCATTGAAGAGACACCTGTCGCACTACTTTTATATAAACAAACTAGTTTGGAGTAGAATTACTCGCATTTTACTTATTATTTTTGTAATGTGTTGAAAAGTCGTGGTGGCCTAGTGGGCAAAGAACCAACCTCTCGAGTATGAGGGCGCGGGTTCGATTCCAGGTCAGGCAAGTACCAATGCAACTTTTCTAAGTTTGTATGTACTTTCTAAGTATATCTTAGACACCAATGACTGTGTTTCGGATGGCACGTTAAACTGTAGGTCCCGGCTGTCATAGAACATCCTTGGCAGTCGTTACGGGTAGTCAGAAGCCAGTAAGTCTGACACCAGTCTAACTAAGGGGTATCGGGTTGCCCGGGTAACTGGGTTGAGGAGGTCAGATAGGCAGTCGCTTCTTGTAAAGCACTGGTACTCAGCTGAATCCGGTTAGACTGGAAGCCGACCCCAACATAGTTTGGGAAAAAGGCTCGGAGGATGTTGAAAAGGGTTGGTCAGGGCCTAACTGATCCCGCCCTTTTCCTGTTTTTATCATGTTAAAAGTATAAAATTTGGACATCATTCAACCATCGTATACAGGATCGCATATCGTCACGAAGAATGGACTATGCTTACAAATTCATATTCTTGACCAAAGATTTTGGCATTCTCGCTAACATAGACTAACAAAACTTGAACAAGATCTTATCTATGATATTATTATGTGCAATAATTAGTTTTCTCTAAATATATTGGCTGTTGATTGCTCTATGGTCATTCTGTGCTAGTAGTTACGCCTCTTTTAATTAGAGAAAACATCTGCTGAATAAGTAATGGCGGCGTTTAAAATAAACATGATTATCCTTTGATACTTGTTGTTTCATGGCTATAAATTCTAGCATCAATTTAGTAATTACAATTGGTTATAAAAAAATGAGTCACTGCAGCGTAGAGGCGCACGCTTTGAGGTTGTAGAGATTTCATATTATGGCCACATTATTCAGATTACATGGCAACATTGATAGGATCGTCAACAACAACGTATCACACCCGGATAAAATGTAACCTGTTTGTTACTTCGATGTACAAGTAAGATACCTATATTACTGTCAGGATTCTTCAAAGATTTCAGCATGCAGGAACCATTTCAGCATGAAAAAGTAACCAACAGCAACTCACAAACTTTCGCCATAATCATCATCATCATCAACATCCTCCTGCCCTCATCCCAATTTTATTTTGGGTCGGCCCAGCATGTTTTCTCCTTTCGCCATAATATTTTTTGAAAGTGACAGTGTTATTACTTTACCTGTTCACATTTCAGCCAGAAGATGATGGTTTCCCCTGGCTTCCGCAGCTGGCCCTCAGTCAGTTTCTGCTCCGCCAGGATCTCGCTGTGACGACGGCCTGTCTTCAACCACACTTCTATCGATCTGGAGAAGAGAAGATAACAATATGTGGGTAAAAGGCGTTTTGTCCAGAACAGTCTTTCTTTGGGGATTCTAGTGGAGAATCTCTAGGTTTCGAGGCGAGGCCCTGGGTAAGTAGGCACCCATTGCTCAAATGATAACTCAAGAGGAATTTATTAGGTTTTATGAAAATATTTATACTGTATTTCTTATTCATTTCTTTTGTTTATGCACCTATTTATTTCTTCTATTTGAATCTATCTTGTGTTGTGTCAATATTTTCTTTTTCTTCTTTGTAAATTGTCGAATATTATAAAGTAATAAAGACGACTACATGATACTTGAGTATTGTGTGATTGTGCACTTAACTCGGACAAACATGCCGTAGGCAGTCTAGTAATTTAGAATTCCCCAAAAAAATCTCTAAAATGTCATTTTAAAAGTGTCCCTTAAATAAATTCGTTTCACTTGACACCATAGAACTTTTGTAATAACACATCAACGTAATTATATTCTAAAGTAGGGAAGAAAAACGTTAGTTTTATTAGAAGCCCTCGCGTAGGCGTGAAAAATTAAAGAGCCGTGCTCCCCTACTTAGGGAACAAAATACATACTTTAGTTCATTTATAATATTGGACTTCATTTTGTTGTTCGACCCCTGAACCCGGAACGCCCAAGTTTTTGTGCGTTGTTTTAAACTACCGTAGATACGACTATTGTAAACAATGGATAAGTAACTATGGAAAGTTTCGTCATTTAACCTAAAGTCACAGTGGGACATGGGAACCATTACCCAGGGAAGCAATCACTCTCCTATTTGCATTATTATCACTAAAACTTCAAAATCACTTAGAAAGCAATAATGCTAAAATGATGACGCCATTAAACTGTTGAATAAACTTGTGAAATCAAATTATTTCATGGAAAACGGGTCAATTGAAAACAAATGCAAGCCGCTATCACGCGCACACACAATCAGACACGTTGACAAGCAAATTGTCGTACAAGTGTCAAATACACATTTAGAAATCATCATCATCATCATCAGCCTATCGCAGTCCACTGCTGGACATAGGCCTCTCCAAGTGCACGCCACTGAGATCGATTTTCGGCTTCTCGCATCCAGCTCCTGCCAGCCGTCTTGCGCAAGTCATCACTCCACCGTGCCTGAGGACGTCCTACACTACGTTTACCGAGGCGTGGTCTCCACTCTAGAACTCGTTTACCCCAACGGTTATCGGTTCTTCGGCTAATATGGCCAGCCCACTGCCACTTCAGCTTGCTGATTCGGTGGGCTATGTCGATGACCTTGGTTCTCTGACGGATTACCTCATTTCTGATGCGATCCCTCAGAGAAATGCCGAGCATAGCCCTTTCCATAGCCCGCTGAGCGACTTTAAACTTGTGAACCAGCCGTACCGACAGTGTCCACGTTTCGGCTCCGTAAGTCATGACAGGTAGGACGCACTGATTGAAGACTTTTGTCTTTAGGCACTGTGGGATCGACGATGTTAGGACTCGACGTAGCTTCCCAAATGCAGCCCAACCCAACTGAATTCTCCTATTCACCTCGTCCTCAAAGTTGTTTCTACCTAACTGCAATGTCTGCCCGAGGTATACATATTTCCGAACAACTTCGAGAACGGCGCCGTGTATCGCAATCGGTTCCGGTAGAACATGTTCATTAAACATGACCTTGGTTTTGTCCAAGTTCATCCGTAGGCCGATGCGTAGAGAAGATTCAGCCAGGTCGTTCAGCATCTGTTGTAGGTCCTGCAGCGTTTCCGCCATGATGACGATATCGTCAGCAAATCGCAAGTGAGAGATGTGTTCGCCATTGATGTTGATGCCGCGTCCTTTCCAGTTCAGCGTCTTGAACATATCCTCCATTGCATTAGTGAATAGTTTCGGGGAAATAACATCCCCTTGTCTCACTCCTCGATGCAACGGTATGGGCCTTGTTTGCTGATTCTGTACTTGGACGGACATTGTAGCGGCTTCGTAGAGACATCTCATCACTTGGATGTATCGCCAATCTACTTGACAACGCTGCAGGGACTCCAGAACAGACCAGATTTCAACCGAGTCAAAGGCCTTCTCATAGTCCACAAATGCTAGACACAGGGGCTGATTATACTCTTCGGTCTTCTGTATAATCTGCCGCACTGTGTGGATGTGGTCTATGGTGCCGTATCCGCTCCGAAACCCAGCCTGCTCCGGTGGTTGGAATTCGTCGAGTCTTCGCGCAAGTCGGTTCGTGATCACTCTTGAGAACAGCTTATAGACGTGGCTTAGGAGGGAAATGGGTCGATAGTTCTTCAGCTGGGTTTTGTCTCCCTTTTTGAAGAACAGGACGACAACACTCCTACTCCACGCCTCTGGAGTTCTCCCTTCAAACAGGACGGCATTAAAAAGCTTCTGGAGCTCCCCCAGTAAGGGGTTTCCTCCTGCTTTTAATAGCTCTGTTGTAATGCCATCCTCGCCAGGGGCTTTTCCATTTTTGAGCTGTCTCAGAGCGATCTCGATTTCGCCACTGCTGACTTCTGGCAGGTCTTCGGTGAAATGGCGTGTTAATGTGGCTCTAGAATCCTCATTTCCGGGATCAGGTCGAGATGCATGCGATGCGTATAACCGGCCATAGAAATTTTCCACTTCCGAAAGGACTGCCGGCACCGAAGAAACGACTTCTCCACTTGTTGTGGTCAGCTTCGTCAAGTGGCTTCTTCCAAGAGATTGTACGAACACCTTTGACCCCCGATTCAGCTCAATTGCTCTTTCAATGGCAAGAGTATTGGAGCACCGGAGGTCGCGTCGTACGTGCTTGTTGATCTCTTGGTTTAGAGCCCGCTTAGCTGACGAAGTGACAGGCGGGTTTTCACGTCGTTTCTTCATAAGCCCTAATGTCTCTTCCGAAAGCTTTGATTTCTTGCCCTTACGCTGCATGTTACAGAATCTCGAACCTTCCTCCCTGAGGATCCGAACCACATATTCATGGTTCTGGTTAACGTCTGTTGTGGTTTCCACGGCGGCAAATCGGTTCTCCAGATTTGACTGGAACGTTTCAGATCCTGTCATGGTTCGGAGCAGTGTTGGTCGGAGCCTGGCCTTCATCAGACGGAAACGTTCGGCCTTGAAGTTGATATTCAGAGAGCCTCGGACAAGTCGGTGATCGCTCCCGGTATTAAACCTATTGATCACGGAGACGTCTCTGAATATGTGCTTCTTGTTCGTCATGATGAAGTCAATCTCATTTTTAGTCATAGTGTCGGGGCTTTGCCACGTCCACTTCCTTTGGGGCTGCTTTTTGAAAAAGGAGTTCATCAAAAAGAGCCCCTCGCGTTCGAGGAAGTTGACGAGCATTTGCCCCCTATGATTCCTGCTTCCAAATCCATGGGATCCTACTGCCGATTCGCCGCAAATCTGTACTCCCACTTTAGCGTTAAAGTCCCCCATGACAACGGTGTAATGGGTCTTTGTAGTGAAGTGGAGGGCCCTTGATATATCATCAAACATATCCTCCACTTCATCGTCTGAATGTGTCGAGGTCGGTGCGTACACTTGCACTACCTTGAGGCTATACCTGTCGGTGAGCTTTATGATAAGGTACGCTACCCTGTTCGACACACTAGACACCTCCACAACGTTATCAGCTAGGGACTTATTAACCAGAAACCCAACGCCACCTTGGGATTGTTGGTCTCCCTCTCGGAAGTACATTAGGTGACCTGATTCGAGGGTTTTGGTGTCCTCCCCCTCTCTTCGAACTTCACATAACCCTAATATGTGCCACCTAATCTTCCCAAGTTCCACCTCGAGTTGCGCCAGATGCGAGTCAAGCCGTAGCGTGCGGCCGTTGTACGTCGCAAGAGTCAGTTGTGTTTGGTGGCCTCCCGTAACCCGGAGATTCTTCGCACCCCCTGGCCCGCCGTAACCACGGTCGCCACCGTGACCGGGAATAGCGGGACTGCCGGGAACTAGGGGCCGTGGCTTTTTTGTGCTGCTCATAGAGGTATTTAGCCTACTGCTATCACGCTGGCCAGACGGGTTGATAGAGGGTTTTTTTCGAGTTTTCCTTCTCTCGCACTGGTGTTCGGTGCATTTTTGACTCCATTAGTCGACTTCTACGACACCCACTGGAAGAAGGGGTAGCGACATATGTATTCTTAAGCCGTCGCTACACGGCATTTAGAAATATTCTCACGAAACTTACAATACAGCAGTTATCTTATGACGGTAACTATCGGGTTACCTAACAATTTCGAGTCATCAACGTAGAAGAGAAAAAAATAAAAATTATAGTGTCACCACATCCTGCAAGACATTTCATACTTTAAACTTGTTTAGGGCGCATTTGTATCAGTCGAGTGACTCGCGCCAGTAGCAGAGGGCTATTAGTCATCGGGAACTAATTGGAATCAATAAAGACAAAAGCAGGGGCTCAAACGGACAGGTACTTTTTCTTAGTGATAAATGACTGGAAATGCGTGCACGGTATCGATCCGATGTTTTATATTGTGACATATCCGTGTTGCGAGTTGTGGGGCCATTGAAAGATAGTTTAATCAACAGCTTTGTTTACTTTAGTGAAGTGAAAAAGCATTAGTGGATTAGAAATTCTCATAAGTACTTGAGTTTTACCCGCATCACAAAAAAGGAGTGGGTTTTTGCAAGGATTTTGGCAAAGCGCTGAAATATTGTCTTACTGTTTTTTTTGACATATTTAATTAAAATATTCTCCTCATATACGAAATATACTTCTACGTTCTGTCCAATTAAAAACAGAAAACCCCCAATCTAAACGCAGCACAAGAAAATTTTCGAGCACGAATCCGTGCTCCGCGGTCTCAACATGAAGACATTAAGTTTGGCCTTCTATCGTCATAATGGCCACTTAAAAACTCATAAAAGTGTAGTGAGACGAGCCCCCGAAAGCGTCGATGTAAGGAGATCATGCTCTTAGATTGTCTGTGGTTAAAAACTAACTGGAGAGGAGAGCTTTATGGCGCAAAGCAGCTTATCGCCCCGTTTTGTGGCGCGTGATAAAACCGCTTTATTTGGTTTGAGAAATGTGCTAGATGAATTTGCATTTTTTTTTGGGGGTACAATTTCATTTTGTACTACATAACACAACTAGTTGAAGTAGAAGTAGAAGTATCAAGAAAAAAAAAAACAACTAGGCATGTGAATAATTTGGCAAGGTAAGTATGCCAAATATTTCAAAAATATTAAGCAATTAAAAAAAAAACTCATCTTCACAAATAAAGGACCAAGGAGTCTTACAAAGCTTTATTAAAAAAAAAGAACAACAGCGTGTGCTCAAGGATGCGTTCACAGGATGTTATGAAACTCAATATGGCAACAACCTGACCATGGACAAGGCATCGTGTGAGAACAAAGAGTTTTTATTACAAAAATGATTTTTTTTTTCAGTTTTGTAAAGTGGTTTATTAGTGCTATTATTGTGATTGTGAAAGATCATCTAAGTGACCATTGTTATTGACATACGAAATCGTAATGAATGTTCTTTTTACGATAGGTACAGAAAATAAACATAATTAAATTATTTGGTAATTTTTGTCCTAATTCGGACTTTATACTTGTGTTTCTAAATACTCTCGGGAAATCCTAAGTGCAATGTTATGTAAGAAATTAGTTGCATAAGAACTTCTCGAATAGCCATGTTTCCTTCTACCGATCACTTTTCCTTCTCCAGATAAAACAATAGATAACAATCGTTCGTTCAAACTTATATCGACGACATTCTCAAGTTGGGGTACAGCTCAAAAGGTGAATCTATGCTTCGAGAAAGTTCCAAATCCCCTTTTCATGGGGATAGGGATCGATTCCCAGTTACAAACCCCGCTTTTATCTCTCTAAAGCCTTGAACTTTTCTTTCAAATCCAGCGTTTGAGACGAGAGCAACTTTGCTTTATCTTTCAAATAACAAAGTGGAATCCGCTGCGAGTTTTGTTAGTAAACATCTACACAATTGTAGTGTTAAATACTAAATGTTGGTGTTTGATCCGAAGTTTATCTGCTGATAAGTAGCTGTAAACACTATCAATATTATGCAATATTTCAGAATCATTGCGTATGCGTTAACGCCCACAGCACCCACAGCAAATGTAACCAGCCACCTCTCGTAACTCATGAGCTTTACCAAGAAGCTTGATGCAACACGTCAAGACAAAGTAATAATCAGCATTGATGATTTCCCTGTGACCACCAAAAGGATTCTACAAATTCTACAACATATTACGTTCCTGACCACAAATCAATAATCACCTAAGAGGTTGTAATAAAAACTAAGTGCTTAATACTTAATAGACCAGTGCCCATCGCAGACATGATTAAAAAAAAAAAAACATAAGCAACAGGTGTTGGGTCGACGACCCAGCTTACATCATGGCGCGAAAAAATGGCGGCAAAAATTGTGTTAAGTAAGATTCGGTCGTTGCGTCCGAACTAACCGTTTTTTGGGTGCTCATTGAGTTTTTAGACAGAGTAATATGTTTTAAAAAATTGTCTGCAATTCTAAAATTAGACATTTTGTTTACTTATTACGATTGTCATCATCATTAGTCTGTCTGCGGCTGGATCTACGTCAAGGATGTTCCCATGATGTTATTATGTCTATGATTTCTTAAGACAAATGATGTCAGTTTGTCACTGTATGCCACACAATTCTTTGTATTTGGAGATATCAGCTACGATAAATGCAATTAAGGACATTACTTAAATCTAGAAAATGATAATACAATTTTGGTATACGTAGCATGTACTCATACTGGTAATAAAAACGTCAACACAGCCATTTTCGGACTCTGGAAATCAAATATGAAAGCAACTGAAATATTAAAATGCAGTTTAAAGAGCAATTCAGTTCTTTAACTCTATTTAAGTTAAAAAAAAAAAACTTTTCAGAGCAACATCTTAAATTGGCAAGTTGTTATTGTCAAATAATACAATATCCTATTTGTAAGGATAATAGTCAAGGTTTAGAAGATCCGTATTTCACAATCACCTAAATAGAACGTACGGCTAAGGCCAAGTAAATGAAATATGTTTTTATCTTAGTTTATTGTATAACTTTCGTACTGAAGTTTTTTGGCATGAACACACGAGTATCTGGGAGCAATAATTTATGTGAATATCGTTTTTGCTGAGCAATAAACATTTGAGAGTTGCTGACTTGGTCATATTTATTATTCTTATAGTTGTTACTATGGAGAAACGAAAGAGTATTGATATGATTAGACATGGAGTTTTTTGCTGGATCTTCTCAATGGAATCCACTTTTTGGAATCCTTGAATACTTGTCGCTTGAGTCTACTTGAGTACTGCTCTTTCAGTGGGGATTGACCCTAAGAACCCGCAATGAAAATGAAATGAAATGAAATGAAATACTATGGGAACGACGAAAAGTTAGAAAGATATTTTCTAAGATAAACGGGACATGTTTTAGTACATAGTTTTCGTGGGATGCACAATGACAACTTATTTACCACCAAATTCAACAAACTAAAACATCGTGAGAAATAAATTCTAAAGACATCGAAAGTTTACATAAAGTTACATGATTTCAAATAAATATTTCTTCTTAATAGTATACAGAGAGTAAAGGGTTCATTTCGGTGGGAATATTCAAACGTAAGTGAAAATATACCTTATCGTGTTAAGTACAGTCACGAAGCAATATTATGTCTGCATCAGGGCAGTCTGCTTTTGCAATTGTGTCAATGGTCTATCACTGAAATCATTATGTTTGATTTTCATAGTTTTGATAATCTGCTATTTAAAAACAAGTCATACACTATTTTGTCAAAATTGTAACAGCAGCCTTGGGGCCCGGTAGCCTCTAACAGACCTCTTTAACAAAAGCCTATCGGGGATATATAACTACTTTATCTACTGTTAATGTTTGAAAACGAATATGACCAAGCGAACACCTTTCTTTTTTTTTTTTTTTTAACGACGTCAAAAATCATCAAATGACCCCCTCCCGCTGTGGGTTAGCAGCGGCGAGGGAGTGTCAGACTCTAACTGACTAAAAACCGTCGTGTTCCGTCGTGGGCCTTTTATGTACCAGGGCCGCGGTATCTCTTTCGAACAACCCGCAGCACCAAACGAACACCTTAAATATACATAAGTCATCAATTTATGGTCTGTCTTTGACAGAAACCTGTCAGCGCCAAAAAGCTATCCTTCAGCCACACAAATCGTTTCTTTTACGAGACTCGGGCATTAACCGACAAGACCACTTACATCACATTTACAAATGAAAACACGCAGTCTTATCGCGACGAGTTCATTGTCACGGATCCCACATTAATTAGTAATCCCTTATGCCCTTGACGAGTTATTGCATTATCGCGGCCCAGTCAACAGTGATGAAGACAGGAAACTCTTCGTTAGGTCTGGTAAGCTGACGAATGATGTCATGTGTAGTTATTGGCATATTTCTGCTTTATCATTCTTGTGTGCTTTGCTGAGGAGCTCAGACCTATTCAACGATGGTGTTTGATTCGTCATACATTAGAATAGGTGAATATATTAAAAAAATTGGCAAGCAAAAGTCAGATGATGAACGTCATCATATTTACTGAGGATCAGAGGCTTTAATAGGGAAGATTAAAAAATACACATTAAAAAAACAACACTCATTGATTTGCAGCTTAGTACAAGATAACGCTATCGACTTGATTGTCAAACAGTACCTCGAAAATATGTATTCTACTGTGTACCTAAACGAAAATGTGTAGCATTTTATCCATTACCAAATAAGTGTACACGTATTCCCATTCTACTTAAGAAAGAAACCGTTACCCACACACAAACCATCAAATAACGTTTTAATATAGTTATACTAACGTGTTCTTAAAGCTCGCTGGCTCCCATACCGCTGCACGCGTAGGAATGCTCTTGCGCATACCACGGGCTAAGGTTTTATTTGTTTCTTACTGTTGCGACGAATACCATGGCATTTGTTTATATTTTGTGTAGGTATATTGTTTGTTTTTGTGTGTCCTATGTTGTTTGGACAGAATTGGGAAGGTTATATTTTGTTTGGAAATTAAACTACTAATTCGCAGATTATTTTTTGTTTCACTGGAACATATAAGTGGTGGTGGCCTAGTGGGTAAAGAACCAACCTCTCGAGTATGAGGGTGAAGGTTCGATTCCAGGTCAGGCAAGTACCAATGCAACTTTTCTAAGTTTGTATGTACTTTCTAGGTAAATCTTAGACCCCAATGGCTGATAAAAAGGTGAAGGAAAACATCTTGAGGAAACCTGGACTATAAAGTCTGAAATCACCAACCCGCATTGAGCAAGCGTGGTGATTAACGCTTAATCCTTCTCCGTGTGAGAGGAGGCCTGTGCCCAGCAGTGGGACGATAAAAAGGCTGTAACAGACAGACAGATATACGTCATAAAAGCCCCCGTACGGCAATTTATTCATCGATTACCTGACATATGGACATGGGTATACAATGGTGTCGAAACAGGATTGAAATAACCCCATACCTACTCGTATCGGTCACATTGGTGTCCAAAAAATAGAATTCTTACCTACTGCCTGACTACCAACGTCACTGGGGTAATTTGAAAATATATATATAGCTACTGATACAGATCAGATCGTAGGCAAAAATAAAAATGTTCCTACTGTGAATTCTTGTTTCTATAGGTACCTACTACCGTCATCGGGTTAATTTGAAGATACACAGAATCGAAGTAAAACAGTTTTCGGTATGTGGTGGCGAATGTTAATTACAATTAAACACAAGTATAAAGTGAAAGGTTTCCATTGAACAAATGCGCGACATAATTCCGAGAATGCGGAATGCACATTCACTTGCGGAGTGCATGTGTCAGATTTCTCGTGAACTGCTAAATCCGGTAGAATTTTTACGTACTTATTTACAGTTTTACCTTAAAGACACGATGAAAAGCCGATTTTCTAGGAAAAAAGTCTGTTTATTTTTGGTATAATTACAAGGTTTGCGAAGTCTTTCCTATCTATGAAACCTAATGTCTTTAAAATCTCTTTCAACTATTTCTATGGGCACAGCTATATCTGTATTTGGGTTCATGGCTCGTGCTCAAGGCTCAAAATGACTTGATGAAAACCTGGATATAATTATGGTATACTTAATGATGATTTTTCTATTTTCGACATTTGATAGGTTAGCGACACTTGCCCAACAAATGTGGCAGTTTAACTATAGTAATTGCTATTGTAATTACGAACTCTATGAATGCCGTGTGTGGTGCCCACTCCTTAATTAGCCTAACATAATTAATGTAAACAATACTCAATGATTCTTGGAACTAGACAAAAACCGCGGTCAACGGCATCTCGCGTAGTTGCTTAGGTAAAAAATGAACTTATTAATACTCGTTGTTTGTTACATAGTCGTTATTGCGAGGGAATAAGGTTGATAGTCGTGTGTTTTTTGATAGAAATGTCACTTTGACACACACGGAGTGTCAGGGTGGGGGATAATTGATGAGCTGTCTCTCTGTCAACCACCTGACGGTTCTGTGGTGGTGATAGAAATGTTCTACGTCTTGTACTTTGTTAGAATTATTTTTTGTTCAATGAAGTCACAGAGATGGCAATCGAATTAAGCCTTTTTTTTTGTGTTTGACGAGCCTATGGTGTTAGGTCACCAATTACTTCTCGCATATTCAAGGTATCCGTATCAGTATATTTTAAATATATTAAGGGTTACAATAGTAAAATCTAATGGAAATTTCTTGTCAAATGGGCTCATAGCTTACTGACTGAACACGGCCTAGTATTAGAGTTATTTCAAACCCACCTGACGACCGGTAACTTTAAGGCATCATAAACATTGGAATGGGGGATGCCGTAATATAATGAATTATGCAATCTGTGTATTCTTACAGTTATTTTTCTTGTTGGTCAACTATTATCACTTATCTCAGTGTCTTTAAAAGTACCTAGATCATAGCCTTTTTGGGAACACCACGACACAAGTCCCAAATTCTAAGAAGTATTATCATTTGATCTTGGTCCTTTCTCTCCTAGCGAACTTTAGCTACCAAATGAAACAGTCTAAGCTATTTTCCCACCGAACCTAATTTGGATATTACAAAAAACTGCAACAGACCGTATCCTCTACATATCAGCAGCATTAGCAACAAATGCACGTACATGTTTCATTCGGAGAATAATTAAAATTCGCGTATCAGATGATCGGGCAAGACATTTAGAATGCTAAGCCTTTCGGCCATACACCTTTTTTGTCTAGATTTTTTATCGCTAGATCTAGAACATAAGTCGTGTATAACAGCGGTATATTGATGAAATGTTTAGACGCGAGGCTAAGCGAATGATTTTTTAATTGGTCATGACATGATAAAATTTTGTGTTGCCAACAAAAAATATTTTTGCCAAATGATTTTCTAGTTCGGAGAAGTATTTAATGGATTAATAATGATATGATAACTGTTTTCTTTTTGCGGTTTTGGCCGTCATGTTATTTTGAAGGTGCGGTTGGATAGGTTGTTAAACAGTCTTATAAATCAGTTTAATACCAAAGATCCAAAATAGCAATTTGTATTTTTGGGGGCTTATGTAGAATGTTTGAAACCCGTATAATATTATTCATAATTCTATAAAATATGACTGCTATTAAAAGAAATGGTATGAACATTACTAGATTAAGTTAATCTAATCAACAAATTAAGTCATCAAAACGGTCATTGAAAATTAAGCACAAAAACGTAATTGTATCATTATGTTTTACCACAAAAAATGGGCCGTTTCATTTATCTTAATCTAGCTTTTTCGACACAGCTGCTAGAATTATGCTCTGAAAATAAAATCTACATTTCTTTGCTATTAAAAACCTTGTAATCTCAGTTATTAATGAACTCAGCGGGGTAATAGCCCACTCATTGAACAATTTTGGTACAATTGCTATTCTTTGTCTGAAAAATGTTGAGAATGTACTAGTAATTAATAGATGTAATATAAAGAGCGACCCATTCAGAGTGTTGATTGTAATAAACGTTAATTAATCGACATTAGCTCTGTCCGTGTGGCCGTAAGTATTATATTAAGAGATTTGTCAAAGAATCGTGTGCAAGTTTCCATGGTCGGAGTACGATACGTCTCGATATCTTACGGCACGTCTTCATCAATGTTTTGAGATCAGATTCCCTTTAAGATGATGGATTATCCATTATTACAGACAAATGCTAATAGTGCAAACACTAAGTGGACAAAATTTACAAACAGAAAATAATATTGCTAGATGTTTATGCACGAGTGCTTAGAGAGGAACAGATGAGCCTCTCTAAGCACTCGAGAGGACTATACTCATCATTTTCATGGCCATATCATAATTTTATTTGGGAGCGGAACCATATGTATTCTTCTTCCGTACTCCTCCTCTACATTAATGCCATTTCACAAGTAAGTACTTAACATTCTTTCCAGCGATATGCCATCCATCGCTACATTCGTCGTAGTAGTTCCTACACGAGTCTTGTTCTTGCTCTAAATTATCGTATCGTCCAACAATGGAGCCCCACAAATGTGCGGAAGCAAGCACATGTTGTGGCAGCATGTGACAATGTAACAGGTGGCGGCCATCTTGGTTCTATAACCGCCTATCTTCCCCCAGTGGGTCTGCCTAAAATATACTAGATACCCAATCTTCCTAGATGTACTCGTTAACCTAGTTTCTTTGAAATTTATGGATTTTTCTTTAAGAGAAATTAAGTTCTGTTGAATATTAAACTTGTGACTTGTATTGTACTTGTACGTGTTGTATGTTTATATTATTGTTGTATCGTCCGCAATGTTGAGAGGTTTTTAAATTCAGATTATTCCTTGCCTGGACTGTCCCATTGCTGGACAAAGGCTCGTCTCGTCTCGGCTCTCGTGTTCACACCTCTCGATCTTTAAATAAGTTATAGCTTAAGAACTTTAATTGCTATAAACTGAGTTCTGTAACGTTCGAAATAGTAATTGATTTAGCTTCGTTTTTTGTTCAACTAGTTTAAGCATCACTGCTTGCAGCAAACTTTATAGGGCTCATAAAATGTTATTACCAATTCTAAATTAGTTATTAACAAATATGAGTTAATAACATAACCGTCGTGAGGTCTTTGAACATCACGCTTAGTTTTATTTATATAGCAGTTAGCTCACCATGTTTTTTGCATGAATGAATTCCCAACAGCTAATTTAAATTCGTCCTTATCGCGGCGATTTGCATAAAAATGCACTTAATTTCGACATAAGTAATGTTTTGGGATTAAATAGAAACAAAACTGCAGCTTAATTGAACTCCGATAAACTTCGTATATTTGCTACATTAAAAATGTTTGTCGTAAGCAACAGATAGCGTGGCCACAAAGTTATTTATTTACTTCATTTAATTAAATTAGCCTGTAATTGGTTTGGCTGCTGGCCGCCGAAAAAAAGAAGTTAGCAAAACATTTTTTGAATTACGAAGCTTTGTAATTTATGGGTTCTTAAATTAAAATAATTAGTTTTTCTTGTTAATCATAAACTGCCAGGGAATTTAAATGAAGAACATCGACCTACCAGCTTTTTTGGTACTGAAAATGGTTGCTACTGAAAGCTTTATGAGACTGTTTCCTGCGGTTTCGCTTGCGTCCCCAGAGAGAAACTTCGAGCAAACAGATAAAATTCTTCAGAGGTTTTAATGTATCCCCTGTGTTACATCGAAATGAGTCCAGACGTTTAACGTAATTTACAGAAAGCCAGCACCGTTACTTAAGCATTAGAAATAATTTTATAAAAAAACAAAGTTACTTGCACTGAACCTTGCACATTACCAATAGAATTGTTAACCCTCCACTAAACTTAAATATACTTATTACCTGAAATGAGTTCACATCAATATCGCAACATATAGGAATTGAACTCACGGCCTCTCAATCATCAAAATTATCACCTTACCCAAGCTATTGCCCATTTTGGTCTACAAAACCTGTCTATGGTTTCAACCGTCAAAGAGCAAGGTGTCAGTAAAACAATAGACAAGCCATAAAGACCATAACATATTGTTATTATCACCATAGCGTACGCTTATTACCGATGCCATGATAAAATGTACGTGAAATCGATGTGTCAGGCCTAAGGTTTTTATTGTGGAGAACTAGTTTTGGTGCCTGGCTTTGCTTGGGTTTGAAAGGATCGCTTTGGGAGAGGTTTTTTGAAGTATTTGATACTTAAAATAATCAAAGGGTTAATAGATTATTTTGGAAAATTGGTCTATATTACAGGACGCATATCACAGGACGATTTTCAATCGAAATTGGTATGGTAAATTTCTATTATGATGGACATTCTAGATTAGCAAACATTTATTTGTGAAGAGTATAGTGATTGTGTATGCGTATAAAAAGAGTGAATGAAGAATATTCGAATTTGTTGATGATTTAAGAAGACACAAAATGTTCCATCTTCCACAAATAATCGACTTACTAAATTAACAAACACACGAATCCAAAACCGATATATCCAAAAACAACAATATAACATATGAAGTATCGAATGGTAATCGATTAATTGACGTAAAGGCGGACTCGTCACGGTATCGATCTAATAGTTGCCGACTATTTATTGGTACTCCACTACCGTAGCCTATCTGTTACCTACAGGTGTCAAGGGTGGGGAACTGGTTTTGACCATGATTTTGAAAAACAATATGATTTTTGATAGTTTTGAGATTTTTAACAGTAATGTTTTTATGTATTGCTTGTAGTGTACCAATACATATTTATGAAATTAAGGCGACAAATTGGTAAACAATAATTCCATAACCGGCACGCGCACCTAAGGCGCCAAAAGGGGTCGGAGCGTCTGAGCGGGGCGAGGATAACAATACGCGCGCTAGCTTATAACTAAAAGTCGTAAGCGACAAAATGGTTTTGTAATTTTATTGTTTAGAAATGATAATTTGATAAAAATTCCTTCTACAATTTTAAAGATTATGTATATACTCAACTACTAAAAAAGTTAAGAGGCTTAAATCGGTCTCGTTTGCCCATAATATGTGAATCTCTTTTTAAAAAGAGGTATGTTTGATATATTTTTCTCTGTTATAAAAGTTACCTAATCATGATTTGAAGTCTAACAAAATAAGGTTTTTATCATGAACTTTCAGGTAACCAAGTTGTATTTTGATCCGTTTTGTATTTACTGAGAAAAATTGAGATCCTTGGCGCCAAAATTTCCAATTCGTCCTCTTAAGACCTCCTTTATCTTTGTCTAATAATTTAATAAGCCGTGGTGGCCTAGTAGGTAAAGAACCAACCTCTCGAGTACGAGGGTGTGGGTTCGATTACAGTTCAGGCAAGTACCAATGCAACTTTTCTAAGTTTGTATGTAGGTACTTTCTAAGTATATCTTGGACACCAATGGCTGAAAAAATTGTGAAGGAAAACATTTTGAGGAAACCTGGACTATATAGTCTGAAATCACCAACCACCAGCATTGAGCAAGCGTGGTGATAAATGCTCAATCCTTCTCCGTGTGAGAGGAGGCCTGTGCCCAGCAGTGGGACGATAAAAAGGCTGTAACTAACAGTAACAGTACCTTTGTCTATCTCACTAATTCAACAACTGTTGAACAGATTGTTTGATGCGGTTTTAAGCAATAATCGGTGTGAAACTTAAAACGTTACGAGCGCAGTCAGGGTGGGCCGTTGGTTTCTTATAAGCAATAGTGAAAAAGAAGTGACCGTCAATAACTTTTTTAATGTTGTTTTTAAATCAAAAAATCAAAAAATCAAAATCAAAAGTCATTTATTCAAACTTGGCTGCAAAACAGCACTTTTCGAACGTCAAAAAATAAATTTACAAAAGACAGCCCCCAAAACGCCCACCCTTCACCACTTCCTATGTGTTTTTGCTGGGAAGAAGAAGTGGCGCAACAAACTCCCCAGCAACACGTCTGTCTGTTAGGTTAGAAGAACCTTAAACATTGTTTGATATGTACATTTGTATACAATTTAATTTGTATATTTCAATAGAGGACAATACAGTAAAAATAATTTATACACCACATGCTAGCTAGCACTCACCCTACATACCTTAACTAACTCAAGCATTGAATATGTTTGATGAACAGAAAATTATAGCCTCCAATTATTTACACTCAATAGAATATCAGGGAGTGCCCACCTACATGTGCTATTCTTTTGTAGACTAGTAAATTAGTAAATTAGACCGCTCAGCCAGAACATATGTAAATAAAAAGAGTTTACAAATAAAAACAAAAAAAAAAAACTAATATGTAGTCAGTAAGACGACCTGGCACCACAAGCAGCACCCGTTCACGAGCATAACGCGAGGACCAGCCATCGCCCCCCTCGCACATTTTTGAGGGAGGGAGGCAACCCGACCGCCGACGCTACCGCAAGCAGTGCCGTCTAAGGGAGCATGACGTACTCACTGCTACACAACTCAATATCAAGATTAAATTATCAGTTCCTGCTAAGTAGTATTATTTACTAAAATCCAAAACAGAAAATTAATACAAAGAATGTATCTTGTCAATAATGTAAAAACATTAAAAAATAATAATTAAATAATAAATAAAAATAAAATAAATGTCATTGAGTCAAGAGATTGAATCGGAGAAACTTAAATTATCTAAATAATATAGCTGTCTTGCGTTCATCATGGCGACCAACTATTTTTATCATTCAAATAATCATTGATGGTGTAATATGTCTTTTTTATAAGAACAGCCTTAATTTGTTCTTTGAATTTATTAAACGGCAGTTCTTGTAAGGTCAAAGGAAGCTTATTATAAAAACGAATACCTAAACCCAGAAATGTGTCATGCACTTTATGAAGCCGGTGATAGGGTACACACAGTTTATGCTTATTTCTAGTATTAATGCTATGGACTTCACTTTTTTTGGTATATAAATGTAGATTCTGTCTAATATACATAATGTTGGCAAAGATGAACTGTGATGCTACAGTGAGAATACCAATTTCTTTAAACAACTCTCTAAGGGAAGTTCTGGTACCTAACTTGTATATTGCACGAATAGCACGTTTTTGTATAATAAATATATTCTCTATATCAGCGGCTTTGCCCCACAACAAAATACCGTAGGACATGACGCAGTGAAAATAGCTGAAATACACTAATCGCGCAGTGTCGACGTCAGTGAACTGTCTAACTTTTCTGACGGCATAGGCAGCAGAACTAAGCCTTCCCGCGAGGCTAGAAATATGTGAACCCCACTGAAGTTTTGTATCAACTGTTATACCCAAAAACACGGTAGATGCAACGGTTTGAAGAACCTCGTTGTTTAGGATAACATTAGGACCTAGGTTTTTTACATTAGGCAAAGTGAACTTAATGCATTTAGTTTTTTTAGCATTTAGTACTAAATTGTTTGTTGTAAACCAGTGCGTAACTGTTGAGAGTGCACTGTTTACGTCGTCAAATTGTTCTCTATTTCTGTCAACTTTGAAGATAAGAGATGTGTCATCTGCAAATAATACAACATCGCAGATATTTTTGAGGTGGTAAGGTAAATCATTAATGTACACTAAGAATAAGAATGGACCTAATATTGAGCCTTGTGGCACACCTAGCTGAACTGGAAGGCCCGATGATTTAGCACCATTTACATCTACACATTGCAATCTATGTTGGAGATACGATTCTATTACGTTTAGAGCTCCGTTTTGGACTCCGTAACAGCGTAATTTGCGTAAAAGTGTATCGTGATGGACGCAATCAAAAGCTTTGGAAAGGTCACAGAAGACCCCAATAGCATTTTGAGAATTTTCCCATGCATTATAAATGTGTTTTAAAAGGGCAACACCAGCATCAGTGGTTGAACGACCTTTTGTAAAGCCATATTGTTCAGTATGAAGGAGGCTATTTACATTGAAATATCGTAGCAGCTGCTTGAGTATCAACTTTTCAAAAATTTTACTAAACGCAGGTAAGATGGAAATAGGTCTGAAATTAGTAATGTCCGTCTTATTTCCTGATTTAAATAGAGGTATGACTTTACTGTGTTTCATGAGGTCAGGAAAAACACCAGTGTCAATGCACTTGTTGAATGTAATCGCAAGGTAGGGAGCAATAACGTCAATTATATTACCTAACAGCTTGATGGAAATATCCCAAAAATCACCCGTATTTTTTAATTTAAGAGTTTTAAAAACATTTAGTACATCAATTGGAGTAACGTGTTCAAAACTAAACAAAGAATTACATTGAGGCACACTAGCACGCATAAGCTGTTCAGCGTCTGTCGAGGATGAATTTAAGGAGCGAGTCGTGGTCACAGGTATATCCGCAAAGAACTCATTAAAAGCTTTAGCTACATCAGCCGCATTACTAACAAGTTTGTCATCTAATTTAATTTCCAACTTATTTCTATTGTTGTTGACTGACTTGCCAGTTTCATTATTTATGATTCTCCAGGTTGTTTTAATTTTATTTGAGGAGTTTTTAATGGATTCACTTAAAAACTTTGATTTTGCAAAGTTACAGACCTTTTTAAATATTTTTGAATATTGTCTAACATAGTCTACAAAATTATCATCAAATTGACAAGTTTTCAGACCGTATAACTCATATAGTCTCGCTCTACTTTTATAAATACCTGGAGTGGCCCATTGGTTGAATTTGGCCGAGGTACCTTTAATATTTAAGGTTTTGGTCTTGAACGTAGAATTGAACTCTTTCTGTATTAATGGATTACATTAACCTTTCCCAAATAAGTAATGCAAAATTCTTGTAGTAATTATTATTATATTCAAATGTTAATTAAACACTTGAATGTTGTTTTTGAACACATGTTAAACTGTTGGACAGACAACAAATAGAAACTTATTGGCAATTATTAAGGATTTTTTCCGGATGACTAGATTGGTATCTAGTGGTTGATTCTGCACTGTTTGTGACCTATCACGTCATACTATGTGGCTCATTATCATACACCTCGATAGGTTTTGCCAATAATTGAGGTATTGAGTAATATTGCCAATTGTCTGGCAAACCGCCAGTGAGGTAGGATTAGAAGTGGATGTGAAATTAATATAAATACAAATTGGGTATTTAATGGGAAACATACTTTGACTCTCATTCAGGACTTGGTCTGCTTTTTAAATCTGTAGTAGGTACTTAGCCTCCATAAAAAAAACGGTATCTATTTGTGTACTTTAAATGATTCTAAAGCTCTATCAGTATTTCTTTCCCCTTGTTGTTGTTAATTTGTACAAGAAGTGATGTTTGCTTATAAATTCCGTCTGCTTATTTAAATGTCCGGTCTGAAGAAAAAACAACATTTTCTTATATGCTTTTAATTAACCGATAAACTAGCAAGACACCTGTTCATTTAAACATTCATCAATAATTTTACGCTTAAACTGACGAAATCATATTTTAGAGGTATAGTACATACCTATAGGGCATTTTAATCGATATCTTTCTCCTTATAAGGCTGAAAAATATAATTTATGAATCGATTATATTAAGTGCGGTTATATTGATGGACTCGTCTATAAATCTCTCGATTAATTATAACCTGACTTTAAGTGCAGTTTAACGTTCTTGACATGACAAAGGTGGGTCCTAGTATGATGGGTCATTGTTCCCGCTGTTTGCGGAAAAAAGATCAAAGATTATGAAAATAATAATGAAATAAAAATAGGTTCATATTGAGCCTAATTTTTCGTATGCGCACTGAGGAAGCGACGAGGATGCAATTGCTAGATGAAATTTAATTTAGAATTACCATAACTCCTATCATTATTCATTGTGTTTTATGGCAACATTGATTCACGACAATGTTCCTTTTTCAATGGGCGTATCTATGTTGAAACTTATTTATTAGCTAGAAAAGCTCAACAAACAGAATTTATAGCTTAATTAGAGTAAATAAGTATCAATTAAATTGAAATAATTATCTTTATTGCCTTATGAGTGCATGTATGCATTACTGATTTAGTGTAACTTGCATCATAGAGGTCAACTACAGTTATAATGGACCTTTTTGTAGAGTACTTTTAATTTAATGTCATTGTTTAATGGTTTAAAGCTCTGGTTTCTTAGAACTTTTATAAAAGAAGAAAATGTTTTATAAACTGCAAATAAATATGTAGTGTTAATGTAAACAGTGCGACTTTTCACTGCAAATGCAAAATCACATCTACATTTTTATCTTAATCTATGCGAAGACAAGTCCTTTCACTTAACCCGCATGCAGTGTTCGATTTCAATTACCCCTCACCTTGAAGGAAAACTGGGTGGGAGCGAGACGCAAAATGCAACTTAAGTAAGAGTGAAAGAGTTGGCATATAAACAAATCGTAGGGCCGTAAAAACGCCATATGTCGTGGCATGGCAGATGGTCGCCACCGCAAAGTGGTCTCGCGGGTTCGTTTTCTTGACTTCTGTTTATTTTCGTACTAGTCGTGTCACCTGACTGCGACCAGGTAAACGAACCCTTACGGCAGTTTGGTGGTTATTTCTTTTTAATAATTCTTGTTTAGGGACTTGCGTAGGTCAGTTTTTTTACGGCCAGATAAACGTAGGCAAAAAACAGTATAGTAGCTGGCGGTTCTGTTTTTAATTGTCATTTAATTCGATCGTTAATGCATGGGCGAATTATCGGCGGCAAAGGATGCTGTGAATTTAATACATGGAGCACATCTGGTATTTTAAACTCAGGTAATTGAGCTCAGATACCAGTTGGTATCTTGAATGTTACTTACTGAAGTATTGTTAATTAAGCTGTGAATGTAATCTGTAAATAAACATCTTAAGGGCTTTATAATGAGAACATATTGAACTTTATTGTTCGTACTTTCTGTATAAGCCAGGGATTCCTCTTTACGCATCGAGTTAAAGAAATCGAACTCTTGTGTATTTTGGGGAGAACAGGACTTTTTTTTTAACGACGTCAATAATCATCAAATTATCCCGCTGTGGGTTAGCAGAGGTGAGGAAGTGTCAGAATCTTACTGACTAAATCCGTCGTGTTCCATCGTAGGCATTTTATGTACCAGGGCCGCGGTAACTCTTTCGAAAAAATCCCGCAACCCCGGCAGGCCTTAGCTCTGCTGGGCCCCGCTGGGGAAAGTTTTATGCACGAAATTGCACAGGCCCCGACGAGATTGGAACTCGTGATCTTCTGTTTACTAAACAGGCGCTTTAACCAACTAAGCCACGGCGCCGCTTGGGAGTACAGGACTGACAATTAAAATAAAACAAGACGATTATCATAATATACAGGGTGTGTCGTTCACAACCACATTAAATCCTATCGCATATACTTTATGATATTCTATGGCGAATTGTTAAAAAAATAACCTAATCCATTCAGTGGTTAAACCACAGGAGTCGTTTTTCGTTTTTATAATTTACAACATCATGTGTAAAGCAGAGATAAAGTTAGGAGTATCAAATGTTTTGATCAGTTGACAGCTGTCAGTTTTCAAGGGAGAATTTCAGTTGTTTTTAATGACTGATTTTTATATGGTGTTCTAATTTTCGCACATTTTTATTCTATTCGCTTTGTTTGAAAAATTCATTTTTTTTATTTTTACGTATTTTTCTTTTTTCTTTGTGTTAATCGACATATATTAACCAGTATATTAACGCATTTCATTTAATGTGATTGTGAACGACACACCCGTTATGCAGATAATTTGGAATTCAGAACAACTTCCAAAGATCGAAAACTTGATGCATTCATACCTAAAGCATCTATACTCGAACACTCATCATCTCGATTCAAAAACTGACAGGCATCGATTCACAAATCTAGTTTTAAATCGAGTTTCATGAGATTTCAGGAATGGAAGTTAAGCCAAAACTGCTGATGTATGTGTTGGAAGCCTTCCAAAGATGGATTCCAAGATGGAGGCTGTATTGAGATTATTTGAAGGATGTTTTACTTCAAGCATGGCTGAGAAACGGGGTATTTATATTTGTTTAAAATATAAAATTAAAGTTTGTCGATCTCATTGAAATTTACTGCGGAATGCATAGAAATGAAGTTGTAGAAGTCGGCAGTGCTATTTCCACTAATTATTTACTCCTTTTTAAAACTAGCTTCTAATTTCGGCTTTACTCGCGTTCCATAGGAACTTATCCGCGCATCCAAATAACCCTCAGATACTTCCTCAATAAATGGACTACTTATATAACTTTGCTAATTTTTCAATTCGGTCCAGTAGTACCAAATTAGCGCGTTCAAGCAGTGCTTTAAAAAATTAGTAAGTTTATATGGCTTAGTATAGCTAACACAGACACCATCCAAAAACTTTGTCCCAACTTCTCCTGTTTACTCAAGCCACCTTCTCTTCACAAAATGGTCAGAAGTTTCCTCCAAGTAATCAGGACAGACGATACCCATCAATAAACTGGACGTGGCAATAAAGCCTGTCTCTCATTGTTGTCACAGCCATAATGCACCCCATGTTTGAGGATCGTTTATATCCATATAGGCTTTTTATCAAAGTCTGAAGGAAATACGAAGATACAAACATACACATAAGTATGTAGTCATACATACATATGAGTAGTATTACAGCATGAAGGAATTTTAACATATACTAGCTTCTGCCAGCGGTTTCACCCGCATGCCGTGGGAACTACTTCCCGTACCGGGATAAAAAGTAGCCTATAGCCTTCCTTGATAAATGGGCTATCTAACACTGAAAGAAATTTTCAAATCGGACCAGTAATTCCTGAGATTAGCGCGTTCAAACAAACAAACAAACAAACTCTTCAGCTTTATAATATTAGTATAGATGAAACACACTAATTTTGTTACCAGTAATCTTGGCAGGGATCATCTTAATCCAGGAACCGAACCTACGACTTGCAAACTTGCAAATTAGTAAGCAGACCAACGAAAACAGTTCAAAGGTCAATAAAATTAATTAGTAAGAAATAACAACATTCTTCCTACACGTGACTACGGCCAGTACACTCAAGAGCATAAAAACTAGACCATCCGCTCCAAAATTCTCGCTCGTGTAAACTTAACTTAAAAAACTTTAACCTTATGTACACAATCTTTCCACTAACCGGAACGTTACTTTTCCTCCTTTATGAGCATTACATATTAATTAACTTATGTTTATTTGAACTTCGAAAGTGTCATGAGATTCAACAATTAAAAAAAGGTTGGTAATTAAAAATGACGACTAACTTTGACTTGGACGGAGTTACGCACACAAACTTTTACGATAATCGTAAAAAAACGTTACAAAATTATTTAAAAGCCATAATAAGTTACTAAATGTGGAGTGTTTAGATACTAATCTTTGTTTGAAAACAATTGAGTGAGTTTTTGTTGGGGGTTGTTGACCTGACCGCGTACATCAGAGGTCACGAAAAACGTATCAGCTTACGTTTGTAGTAAGGTCTTTGTTTCTTTTAGGTACAGTTAGTATTGTAGTTTTGGTGGGTTCATCTACAGAAAGCTGTAAAAAGTTGTCTTCTATCTTTATTTAGAAAGCACAGATATAACTTCACACCAAAGTGCAATTGAAGAATTAAAAAATCTAGGATACTAAAACGTAAATAATTTGATTTTAATCCCTACTATTATAAATGCGAAAGTAACTGTCTGTCTGTCTGTTACGCTTTCACGTCTAAACCACTGAACTGATTTTAATAAAATTTGGTACAGAGATAGAGTTGACCTTGAGAAAGAACATAGGATATTTTTTATCCCGGACTTTTGAAGAATTCTCTTGGAAACGCGATATAACCGAACTCGACGCAGGTGAAGCCGCGGGCGGAAGCTAGTTATCAATAAATGTACAATTAATTTTGTTCTTACTTAAAATATACATATATTTTTCGTTTGATCCAGTTTATAAGGCAAAACATTACAACATGACATACAATAAATTCTAGCTTTTGACGAAAAAGCAGTAAAAATAGCAATAAAAAAGTACTTTCACTAAATTAGGCACAACATTTGTATACGTCTGTAAAAATACTATGAATATTAAATTAGTCTTAGTTTTTATAACCATTAAAATAACACATTTTATTTTTATGAGAAGTTTAATGAAGTTGAGGAAATAAAAGTAAACTGACTCAATAATAATGGTCGGAAGTGTATAAAGATATAAACTTAAAAAAAAACTTTGAATAATTGAAAAGGTAAGTAGGATTGGTGATAATTAATTTTAATTTAAATGTGGGTTAGTTAATGAAATAAACTGGGATTATGAGCAATAAATCAATAAAGCTGTTTGTTTGTTTATGGGCGCTATCTTGGGGGTGCTCGTCATGGTTGTTATAATTAGTAAACGTTTTCTTTTTATACTTAAATTAATTTTACTTAAAATAATTTCGTCTTGATTTTGTGTGACTAATTTACTTAATGTTGCTATAAGTAGGTACTATGTAGTTGCATTTAAATTCGTTAAATGGTCAGACGAAAGTTTTCCTCGGGTTCCAGAGATGTTTTATTATATAAGGAAATGAGATCAAAGAAATTGCGAAATTCATGCGTTTCATAAGCATTTTGTTAATATAAATTCCGTCTACTAGATAATGAAAATAAACGTAAGTTATTGTGCATGAAATTAAGCAAAGCGCCAGTATTCTAAATAAAGCACAGTTATCAATGCAATGCGGCCGAACCAGTGTATATTTTTAACAAATTCAGTAAATCCTGAATCACACTGAGAGAGGTTAATCAGTTAAGTAACCAGTAGGTAAGTTTTCAATACTCTAGATTTGTTATCTAGATATAGAATATCGACATTAGCCCTATACAAATAATGTCAATGATCAAGCTGATATTAATTTGTTGCAGTAAAGCAAGGCTTATGACAGTTACATACACTAGAATATCATTGTAGCAGACTGGCTTTAACAACTGATTTATTTACTAGCTAACATACAAATTCCACCACTTTCACTACTGAATTTTCCCTTATATTTCCATGAAACCCAGTACACCATGAGGGAACCCCCATGCCACACATTAGCATAGGCATCCTACTAATTACACGTATATGTTACGTGAAACTACGACCTGTATGCGATTGTTATGTTCCTACATTTCTGCGTGTCATTGCCTAATCCTACTAATATTATAAACGCGAAAGTTTGTATGTATGGATGTATGGATGTTTGTTACTCTTTCACGCAAAAACTACTGAATGGATTTTAATGAAACTTTACAATAATATAGCTTATACATCAGAATAACACATAGGCTACAATTTGTAAACATATTGTTCGAAATACTAAACCTGCGCAGACGAAGTCGCGGGCACCAGCTAGTAAATACGATATATTTTCTATTTTAAATGCTTCACTGATAGGAAAGTTGTGTGAGCTTAGAGCGTCTAACCCACCGGAGGTGGCATGAGCTCAAATATCTATGTGAGAAAGTCTGCCAATTTGCGCACAGGCGGGCGAGGTAACGGAATAAATGTTGATAGTTCAAAACTTCAAACATGCATTTTGAATGATATCCTTGTGCACATACGGACGTGGCAAGCGGTCGTGTAAGTGACGGAAGATAAGTCTCGGCATTGGCGTCTCTAGCCGGTTAAGTGCTCTAAGGCAAGTCACGAGTTGTATTCGCATGTTTACAATAGTAGCTTCGAATATAATACACAAGGTTTTTCATTATGTCAACTGAAAAAAAAATCTTATTGCTACATGAATTTGTAGAACAAGTTATATCTAGATACCATCTTTTCAGACTGTAGGTATGTGGTATCTACTACATACAATATCAACAGAACTGTAAAAAACCATTTGCTTGCTATTTAGAAAAGTGAGAACTCTGGTACTTGTTTACACAATGCTAGCAACGTGAATGGCTGTGAAACGGAAAACTCAAGTATGTAGGTAAGTATATACTATACTTGAGAGCTTTGAACTTAGTCTCCAAAGTTTAAAATGCGTTTGGTGCATCAGATATCTATAACAAGCTTAAACCAGTGGTTTCACCCACGTCCAAAGGGAACGGCTCCGCGAACGTGGATAAACAGCAAATTGGCTATCTTACACTG
Organism: Helicoverpa assulta; assembly: GCA_963856015.1. Classification (NCBI taxonomy): domain Eukaryota; kingdom Metazoa; phylum Arthropoda; class Insecta; order Lepidoptera; family Noctuidae; genus Helicoverpa; species Helicoverpa assulta. The sequence goes on from CAWLCW010000028.1 coordinate 11,313,301, forward strand.
AAAGAATTTTCGAAATCAGTTGAGTAGTCTCAGAGATTAGCGCGTTCAAACAAAAAAATCTCTTCAGCTTAGCTTCTTCAGATAAAAAAAATCTAACACACTCCCTTTCAATGTGTTCACGGCCCTAACCTCTTTGAAAACGGATAGTCACAAAAAACGGTCCCCGAAACATGCCGTTATTTTTCGCGTGTAATCAGAATTTTTTGTCTAAAAACTCTACAATGGACTGGACGGTGTGAAGTGTCAACTGGCCCACCTGTCTTTTGTTACTTGTGACCTGACGGCTGCCGACAAAGAGGTATTATGTTCCAAGTATTAATTACGCTTTTTTTTTTCATTATAATCGTCCATATCGATTGCAGTTCTAGTTTGTAAAATTGCGAAATATTTTTGATGAGTCGTCTGTCAACTCTTTGCTGTATTTAATTAATTTGCAGTATGAGTATTCTAGGACAAAGGTACTTAAATGATAAAAACAAATGAATATGACATTTGTGTAATTAATGTAAGTTTTTTCTATGTCGCCGACTTTAAGCTTCGACTAAGGCTAAAGGGTAGATCGAATTTCTGAGATAGCTTATCTTGGATGGAAACAGTACCGTGAAAATTAAGTAGAAGCAGTAGAAAATGACTTAAGGGTTCATAGTTAGGTGTCTATACTTAGCCATCGTTAGCGACCATTATTAGACAAACATAGTGCTGGATCTCTGGACCTTCGTTTCTATAGCAACGAGATGTTCATAAGTTTCATTATTAATGTTTTAATATATCCAGCTTGTTTATCTCCAAAATCACCAAAACTGTTTCTCCTGTTGTCACAGTATATCTGTGTAGAACCTAACAGTTTGACCCGAATTCCGTCAGGCGACAGACATAGTATAAATAGACTAACTATAACTACGCCCCGCGGTTCCGTCCGCATCGAAATAGACCGCTAAATGGCGACTGTTGTCATTACTGTATAATAAATTCTATCGTAAGTTTCGAGTTAAAAATAGTGTTGGATTAAATTATTTGTTGTTAGAGAAGTTGAAATAGGTCGAATGAGGGTGATAAAAGTTTGATTTGAGGTATGACTTGTTTATAAAGCTATTAAAAAGAGTAGCACTTCTAAAGAGAAGAGTGATAGATCAAGATAGTTTGCATTAATAGAAACTAGGATTTTCAACGTACCTACCTGCGGTTACCTAACTAAGGTTTGTCTGTAAGAGTTACCGCGGCTATGGAACAAAAAGGGCTCCTGAAAGAACAAAGGTTAATTCAACAAAAGTTTGACACTCCTGCATAAAAAATACATAAAAACTGTAAGTAGTGGTTATAATAGAATTGGTTCTTTCTTTTCTATATTGTTCAAATACAAGCTATGATACTGAACTAATCACCTAGGCCTACCTATATTTTTCAATAATAAATGCACTTAAAATGACTGCTTTAAGTATACTTCTCAATATTTCTCTAAAAATGCAAGCAAAACAGGGAACAACAACAAGTTTATAAATAAAGTTCCAGCCTACGTGATTGTTTGCTACACAAAAATATACCATTTCTAACGCGCGCGATGAAAGAAATGAATTCTTTTCAGCTATTTAGGAGGTGGAAAATCACAGATTAAAAGAGATGATATATAGTGTAGCTTGCTCTGGTATTCTGGCATTATGTAAACCTTTTTTTGGTGTCGGGAAAACTAATAGAATAATATGTAGGTTTGGTTTTATGTGACAGATTTGTTTGATGAATAGAATAGGTACTTGTTTCAGGTATTCGTTAGTATATTATGAGTGCAACATTATTGATTATAATTGTAAGTTATTCTTATTTACACAATTCTGTTTCTTTCACAAATGGTCAGGTCGTATGTTATACCCTTAGCTTGCCTAAACTTTATAAACAGACATACAGATTTATATAAATATATTGGAGCTGGACCACAATTCACTAACCCAAAAAGGTCCTCTGAAAAACCTCTAGAAGAGAAGAAAGGGTCTGTATTTATAAAACTTCTAAACCAGACATTTAAGGATTGATGGATTTCTCATAACAAGCCCAACTTTCAGCTTTTCAGGTATAACGAGCAAGATACTTAGGTACACACGTCGAAACCTCTAATATAAAAATACTGTCTTCCACCCGCGGTTTCACCCGTGTCCCGTAGGAACTTCTCCGTGCACCCGTTTAAAAAGCCTATAGCTTTCCTCGCCAAATGCACTGAAAGATATTTCAAATGACAATATTACTATAGATTTGCCAAAAACAAAGAATACAGAAAAAGCTTATCTTTGATTAAAATCCCCATAAAGGCATACTTCGCATTTATCCAGCTATAAAAATGTTTATTCTGAGTACATATTTCATAGTAAACAGCTACTATAAAATTGACCTATCAGATTTACAAGCCCATAAAATGTGACCTACACGTTTGTTACGGTTTGTTTGTAACATTGACCTTTGTCAAGCAATGAGACGCCGTTATTAAGAAAAAGAAATACTATAAATTATAAAACATCTTAACCTTATAACATCAAAAAGGCAATGGCATCAAATCTTATCGACTTCATTTCAAACTAATGAATCTCATGACAGCAATAAACATTAAATAATCCCCACACATTCACACAAATATCAGACTTATATGGGAATCGTATCCACAACCTGCGGCTTGACAGTAAGATACCACTCGGTCGGCACTCTAGCCATCTAATCACAACCCAAACACTGTCCTATATTCCTTTCACAACTTATTAAAAAGCAATTCGTCAACCCATATTAAAAATTAACAGGATGAAACATAAACAAAGACCAAAATTCCCGTCGTGACACGCCAGATCCTGATAAAGGCCCTTTGAAGGGCTCCGGGGCTGGATCCTCGGTACATCTGTACTGAAACCGGCTAGACGTCGGGGAAAACCTTCTGAAAGCTAATGTATTGCTATTGTTATCTTACCAACGTAAATACTGGAGCTTATTCATAAGCAAATATTTTTTTTTGTCATGAATTGTATGGAGTTTTAAATAATTAAAATTTCAGGTTTTTATTAACCGACTGCCAAGAAGGGTTATCAGAATAACTGTTTTTTAGTACTTTTCAAATTATAAATAAAATGATAGCAACTTAAATCATAGATAACGTTGACTTGAATAAATTGATAGGCAATGCCTCAAACGTTTATAGTCTTTGAAACGTCATAGCACTTTGTCAAGTTTTGGCGCTAATGGCTTATAGCACTGACGTTAGCTTTGCAATTGGATGTAAAGTTATGAGTAGGTACTATCAGTTCCTTCGGAAATGAAAAAACAATGGATTAAATACACAGTTATTCTAGTTTTCTCAGGCTCACTACAATCGATTTATCAAAAGTCTTGTCGTCAATTGGACTTGTACTATCGTCAACTGTCACTCTAAAATAATGATAGCAACGCATGACACGATGAGCAATAAATAAATCTCTGCCCCTCGTCCCTCAAAACTTAGTCGATTTAACGTCCATACATTTTCCGGTTCAATTCAAATGTCCTGGCCAGGTCGATGATCATTGTATGGGGTGGTGGAAGGACAAACATGAGAACTGACTCATATGTGGCAAATATCACATAAAATTGTAGTTGAGGAAAAATTAAAAATAAAAGACAGTCAAGCGTGCTCTTTTGACCACACCATCGAGTCTTTCAGCTAATGTTATTAAGAGGAAAAAGTTATTTGTTTGTAGGCTATGAAATTAATGAACTGATTCGATAAATCCTTTCACTGTTAGGAAGCTCCAAATAATATAGGCTACTTATATTTTAACCAGGTACGGGAAAAAGTTTCCCCGAGACGCGGGTAAAACTGCGAGAAACAGCCATTCATAAATAAAACAGACACATTAATTTCGAAGAAAATCTATCTTCACAAAGTTGACAGTGAAATGTATCATAAAGCATCATAATTTAATTTAAAGATATGTAACATTAGGCTAGCGACCACACTTGGCATTCCTTGGGCACCTCTCAAGCAACCCCGGGGATCTAGAGCCGGGAACACTCAGACAAATATTCTGGTCTAAGGGCACGATAAGGACGTACCAGACTTCGGTACAGCCGCACTTGTGGTAACAAGACAGCCGGGAATGGAAAATTTTCGGCCTCAGCAAACAGACGCTGAAGAAATCTGTGCAAAAGCGTCTACGGACGTAGGTAGCTACGTTAATTTTCTTGATGTAGTTCATTAAATAAATTAGTGACGATCAACTCTCATAAAGAAACCAGACGTCTTTGTTTGTTAAGGAAAGGACAAAGCATACCTTCGTACGCCTGTACCTAGTAGAGACAAAAATCAAAAAGAGTAAAATTTTTAGTCTAAAGAAAGCTCTAAGTTAACAAAGGGAGATTAGGAACTGTTTCTTTGAATCCTACCAGCTAATCTACCTCAAAGTTACTTAGGACGTCAATAGACGTCTAAATCAGCGGGTCCGGGTGTAAGGACAAATAAAGGGCGCCGGGTAGGCTCGGTGCGATCGTACCGGGGAACCAGACATTACGCCCGTAAACAAATTACAGGGTACCGAAAATTAAAATTAATTACTTGTATATAGGAGTTGACTTTAAATATCTAGATTGTGAAGTCAAAAATACAAAAGTAAGGTGAAATTTGGTTATTGCGTCGTGTATCCTGTTTTAAGGGCAGGGTAAGGGCGCGCCTCGGTGCGTATGTACCGGCCCGGCGAGACGCTCGCCAGAGACTAATGGCAACGAATTACAGAAGCGACGGCGGCGGTGATTTTTTTACCTATTTAGGTATTAGCGGTGAGCGATGACGTGATTTTACGTTGACTATATTAAAGCTTTGTAGCTGGAATTAGATTTTCGAAGCAGGTGACGGTTAGGTAGAATTGGCAAGAACTAGAATAAAGAGCTTTTTCATTTACGAAAAAAAATTAACATGTAATCATCATTAAAAGTATTCCTAATTATATTTTAAACAAACAATAAGTAGGAACATTTTATTTATAGAAATAAGTATATGGCGAAGAAAGTTCATGAAGAAATATAAAAGTAATCAATAGCACAACAATTTATCGAAACTGACGAATCATGACTCTATAGTTCAAGACAAAAACATAAAAGCTCAGCAACAAACACTAAATACTACCCTCTACATTAATTCACTACACAAAACAGAACTTCCCGCGAATTCTTTCGCGTCTACACTATAAATCAAAATTGATCTTTGCGAAAGGGCAAAGGGCGTTAGGCTAGGGCGCAGACAGGGGGACGACATTCCCCACCGACGTTTACTATTCTAATCGAATGTCGAAGTACTCGCACTTAGGGAAACTTGGCGGGAATTAAAAGTTGAAAGTTTTTTTTTATAATTTTTTTTGTAATGAGTCCTGTCTACATAGATTTTCTTTGGCGTGGGTAAATTGAAGGCTAATTGTTTGGGATAAGGGATTGTTCTAGGTACATCTTATTGTTTTATAATTGAAGCTTCCATGTTGCAAACAAAGCCTTATATTGTTTGTGATAAGTACAACGGATTAACAGCTCGTCACATCGATTGTGTCCTTCAAAGTTGCTCTGACTTTGAAAGCTCATAATGTGTGAGCTTTAACTTAATCTCGGCTTTAACTTGGCGTCAATGTCGTTTAGGCAGACGAAACAAAAACAAGGCGTCTGATACGAGTTTCCCGCCTAAATTGCTGTCATTGAGTTACGAGTGTGTAATTGTAGTCTGCGATTTGCGCGCGAAATAGCAAAAAGGCGAAAAAACAAAGGTTGTCTCTATGGTAGCGTATTTACGAGTATGCGTAGGTTTATTTTTTAATTTTGACTTTTGTACATATATCAAATTAATGATACTCAGAGATGTTTTTTACGTTACATGTAAAAATAAAAAATACTGGTAACTATTAGATCTGAAGATATTAGAAAAAATAAACATTTATTCGTATGCAATCTTAATAACATATCAAGTACTATTCGTTTACATACCGCTTTTCTAAGAAAATAAATAAAATGCTTTCGACAAAACTTGATTTGTAGACGATAAACTCAACCATTCGACAGAATTGTCGAAACAAAAAAACTTCAATTTGAATAATAAATTACATATCAAAGAAAACTTTGGCAAAAAAATATAATTTCACGGCGATGTTTGATCTGATAAAGAAGTAGAAGTAAGAAATTTTTCTTAACTTTTTTACGATTTTCCTAATATGAGTTTTGGAGGGTCAAAAGTGTGCGGACTTTGGGCAATGCGGAAAGTTTTAGGAGTGTTATCCTTGTGCGGAGTCCGCATAATGAGGTGTATTAGTTCGAATTATAACTTGAATACACTGGTTATAAAAAGATAGGCAGAGATGGCATTTTATTGGCGTAATAGGGATTATAAATCGCACTTTTTTAATGGGTTTGACACCTTCTTGTTTCAGGATGATTGGAATCTTTGGGAAAGGCGTCATATGCTTAGTTAATTTGTTTTTATAATTCTGTGTAATGAAAGAGCACTTTTAAGAAGATAGTATTTGTCGAATGTAAAAATTCAAATGAAGTGGAAAATTGTTTGCGTTGAATGGCATCCTTTTGTGATGAAAGAACTATGAACATTTCTATTGTTAAACATTGACAAAATAAAAAACTGGAATGATGAAAAACCTACAGCAGACATAACTATAGAATAATACGTTTCTGAATTATGAATAAACGCAGCGTCGAATTGAAGACCAAGTTTGAATATTTAAAAAGAAAAATAATTTACATACTACCTCTAAATGAAAATTCCTTACCATTGTTTTCTGTTTATGGAAATTCTTCAGTTTTTTCATTTGAACTTGTTTTTTGCTTGAACATGATCTGTATTCCGTTAAGGGGTAGGGGTCAGTGGATTTGTTAATGGTATACTTTATCATAACTTTTGTTTTCTTGTGACGTCAGAGTTATTCAATTGTTATTACGATCTTCCATATATCAAGTATCAAGATATGTATGCTGCAAATGCCTAACAAAAAAAATGGCAAGTACACCATCGTGCAAAAATTCAGGGCCACCCACGAATTGTAACAAAACAAAACAGCTTTGTTTACTTTCGAAATAACGTTCGAGTTACCACTGAGGTCCTTGGTAAGACCAGCGTTATCCCAGACAACAAAGAGTTGGTAGGTATCATATCTCGTCGTGTAGAGTTGCGAACCATTTGCAGCCACAGGTTGCGGGTCATTGACCGTCTGAGGAGTTGAGGATCGAGGGTCGAGGATGTTGCCATCGATGGAACTGTTGATGCGCTTGTTTGAATAAGGATTCGGAGGGTCAGTATTGGGAGATAGTCAATGAAGCTGACCATTGAACTATGCTAATCATTTGATGGTTGTGACTGGAAGGATTAGTTTTTGTCAAGATTAGGAATTTTGCGAATTGATTGAAGACAGGAGAAAAATCATTTAAATATTTAAAACTCTAGTAAAATACACATACACGCAAAAGTGAAGAAAAAATATTAAAAGGCTCTTATGAATAAATAAAATATGAAGCCTAGATCGTTCCAGTTAGGCATTGTCTCCTGAGAAGTCTATTTACTATTTTTTAAATTTTAAAGTCTTTACCGTTTACAAGACTAAACAAGCAATCCAAGACTTCTAAACAATGATTCAAGTCTATATTCCTATTGGAACAGCGCAAGCATGGGTTAGCTATAAAAATGTCTTTTGATGGGTGAAACTTGCGACTCCTGGTCTTGAAATGGTGCCTCAGGGAATTCGGTAGCATGGGGTGTGACAGCTGCCTATCCATAAGTAATGAGAGAACAAGACGTGCAAAGGGTGTACTTTTTACGGCAACCAAGTGTAAATTGGTTTACTTTCTTCCGATATATATTGTCACTTGTTTATATTATTTTCACAATGGATATTTGACGGCCTCATTCACGCAATGGTCGCTATGACTGCCGAACTTATGTTCCTGGGTTTGAGTCCCGTTACGGTCAACATTTGTGTGATGAGCACGTTTGTTGGCTGTGTTGTCTGGGTGTCGTAATATGTATTTATAAGTATATACATGTAAAGTATATAGCTTATCAGTTGTTGTACACAAGCTAATAAATAGCTTACCATGGGGCTAAACGACCGTGAAAATGTCGCGATATTTATTTATTTATTAAATAGAGATATACTTAAAGTAGCCATTATATTTCTTGTAAGCCAGGATCAAAAGCTGAAAATCCCTGTAAATGGAGAAGATTTATAAGCGACATTCCTAAATCATTTGCGAGCTTTGACCTCTATGAAATGCTTTTGTCTTTTGTTTGAGCTTTCTTGATTAGTTCAAGCCAAATATTTGAAGGAGACCTCCTTTGCTAGTTGTTTCCAGCAGGTTTGCCCGCGTTTTCATGGAAGTACTTTATGACCCCGGAATAAGCCTGTACGCTAATTTTATATTCATCATTGACTTGAGAAAATTTTCACACCTTTAGTGAGGTTAGAACCTTATTTTCTTAGAATATTTTTTCATTAATAGGGAAATAACATTCATAATTCTTAAGAAAGAATATGTGTAAATCCTTATAAATTAATTCAGCCCCCTCAAGATTATAGGAAAGCCATAAAAAATGCAAATTCCTATTAGATAACGGCTTCCACTTACCTAAGACTGTGCTTAATATCCCCCTGTCATCTAGGCGTTATAAATTAAGAAATAAAAAAGTCCCACACACCATATTTCGCGAAGTCCCAGCGGTGGGCTAATCCTCAATAAATACGAGTTATAATAATATTCACGTCATGTCTTCGTGGCCGCCGATTTATGGCTGAATCGATTCCTTGTTTAAGTGTGGCTAGGAGAACTACGGGCTTATAAGCGGCGCGTGAGCGGGAAGAGCCACGTAGCTACTTATGTCACATTGACAATGTTAGTGTGAACTTAAGCATTAATTTAGAAAAACAGTTTATTGGAACTATGTGCATACAAGTTCGTGTGAAATCGAGTTAAGCAAGGGCAGTGATCATTCTTTCTCTGTATGAGAAGAGGCCTGTACCCTGCAGTGGGACAATAAAAAGGACGATGATGATGCATACAGATGTAAATGTACTCACAGTAGCTGTTACCAAAATATGACGAAGGTACCATAAATTGTCACTAACTAAATACATATGTAAGTAGGCATAGAATGTTCTCGTTTCTATGAAATAGATTTTTTGAGAATTAAATGAAATAAAAATGAATGAACAGAAATAAATACAACTCATCAATAACAAACCTCCATTCGCCAATCTAATGGCCACACAAAACGTCGCGAAAAATATCTTCACGCCACGCGGATTAGGGGCCCGCTACGTGAGCGAAACGGAAAACCTTGGGGTTGTAATATCGAATAGAGATATTGCGTAACGCATGAATGGAATTTAAAGGAGCTGGAATTAATCGCGAATAGCTTTGTCTTCAGGGGGATACCATACTGGCAACACTAATGGCGTACTGCCACCATCTTTTAAATAAAACACCATGGAATTGTCCTGTTATAATCTCGATCTATCTTAGCAGAGCAAATCGAGAAATATATCACTACATTTTCACCTGTAAGTTAAGTACCTACTTCCTAGTAGATTTTTGAAATCGTCTTGCCGTCTTAGAGAAGCAAAATTTTCTATAATTCCTACAATAGTAATATCTATGTAGTTTTCTTTAGATACTTTGCTGCTTCAGTTAAGAAAGCTCATTGAAAAGCTACAAAAACAAATGACTAATTAAAAGTAGTGACCAATAAAACTCGCTTTGAATATAACAAATGTGTTCCTATCTTTATTAAAAAAACGCATATGTCAGTCTTTGTAGATAAGTCTTAGTATTGTCGTTACGAGCTTAAGTAATTATGTTTCCCCTCGTGTTACGTACATTTTAATGGAGTTTCAGATTTGTTGGGAACTTCAAGAGTTTTAAGTGGTTATGACTAGATGGTGCATTCGAACAGCAGAGTAGGAAGAATAGAAGAAAAATTCTTTACTATTATTACTGAGAGGCATAAAAATGGACTTTTATGGAGATACTGATTATGAACTTTCTTAAAAACTTGGACTTAAATAAAAAATGCTAACACTGTAAAGATTCAGTGTTGTAGTTATCTGGTGGTACAGGGAGTGTCGTATGTTAACATCAAATCTCTCATTCAGGCTGGGTTAATGTCCTACACAGTTCAAAATTAGTTCGGTTCTGTAAGGAGAAAGTATATGGCATACGAATTTTGGAATTGGCAACCAAATTGGCGAACTTAAGGTTAATTCTTAGAGAACATAAAAAAAAATGTGCGGTAAATCTCGCAAACATTTTGTAAAAAAATAAACAAAAAGAATAATAATTTGAACGTTCGAAGAGGTCAAAAAACTAGAAATCTTCTTAAAAAATTCAAGAAAAATACTCAGTTGACTCACTCATTACAATTTCGTGGAGTAGAAAAATGTATGCAGTGAAATAACGCACCTTTTTGGAGTCAAGGTCCCTATAACCTTGACAGTCAAAGGGTACGAAAGTCACACACCCGCATATTGTCTATGACTGCTCCCTAGCGGGAAGGGCACATCACTAAATGTCTATTTCGAAATGTTTAAGCGTTATAAAACAATTAGTAGCGAAATATATTGTTATTATACTTTTGTGGTCAACGTTGTGTAAAAGTTGTCGGGGGAACAGTTCAAAACTATTTTGTTTGTAACTTTGTACACGCAAGTCCTATTTGAAGGGTATGTAATATGTAAGCACGTTACTCTGCTGGCTTTCAAATTTTAAAAGGGATTACCTAGTACTTAGCATTGTAAATAAATAGTCTAGAATTTCGCAATTTTCAAAGATTTATATCTTGCAGTTTATCTTTAAAGGGAAATATTGAAGGGTATGGTACTTTAGGGTTATATTTGCAAGCAATTGAGACAATGGTGGTCAATGTACCTATTAATTGCACTTACGTAGTGTTTAGTAGTTATAACTTATATTTATATGGTTAGATACAGCTTAAAAACCAATAAATATAGCCCAGCTTTGTCAATAATTGCCTTCGAATTCGCATTCTTTCGTGAAGTAATCAAGTTCCTTTCACTAAACAAAGGTTTCTTTGTTAGAACCCCTTCTCTAACCCTTTAATAATATTATTGATACAAAGGATCAATGCTCCTATTTCAGTTTCTATGTCCATTCTTCGAAAATTGAGAAGATTTGATGGAAGGGCCAACGAATCATTTATGGACCCCCAGTATAAAGCTATTTAGATGTATTTCAGTTTTCGGCAAACCTCATCTTGGAGGGATCAAGTATGTTTTTTTGAGTCAGAGGCGGGTCATTGCATTACTGCATGATATATCAAAACAAAATAGAAGTCAATGACGTCAATATTTTTTTTTTAGAAAGATTTAATGAGTTCGTTGCTTAAACTAAAACATTTTCATGTCTCAATATTTTCGTTAAAAGATACATTTATGCGAAATGCTTTGTCTCTAAAAACTTGACCAATTTGACCATTTAAATCATGGCGCCGGCCAGTCCAATCTCTGTACCCACGACTTCACACACAACACAGCCGCAAGCAATTCGTGAATAAAGACGTTAAGAAGGTACGTCTACTAGAAACGCCCTCAAGCATCAGCACCATAACTAGTGCTGTGACCAACCATTCACTTCCTCATGTCTTTAAATGGCTTTTATCGATATTCCCACATCCCCGCCCACCGTAGTGCGTCATAGATTGTCGATTGTCGATATTACTAAATACGGACGCGGGACAGCGTACCGTGCCAAAATAATAAAATTACACGTAAATACTGGAATTCGTTAACAAAACTAACGCGTTGTAGTAAAAACGAAACTGTTTTGTTTAAGTTTATGTCGCAGGCATGTGTGATAAATCGGTCTTTTTATGAAATGCCAAATCCTCATAGACTTTTGTATTAGTAATATTTTTGTTTATATTGTCAGAATGTGGGTTGGAAATAAAGGAAATATAATTTAGTTTTTATTCAAAGTCGTAAATGTCGGATTCAGTATAATGCAGAATTCTCATATTTTTTTGGGTCAATTATGACATGCCATATTGTTCTATTACAATTAACGTATAAATAATTTTATATGAAGTCTCATTCTTTTCGCGTCGTTTAATTATCGTGTCAAGTGAGTCAACCGTCATTTTATAAACAAATTATGTTAACAAGGGATCAATAAATAAATCACGCGATAGTTACGGACAATTTCTTCATCGGTGTAGGCATGACCTGGATACGCAGCAATTTCAATTAGTAGAACGATAATAAAAGTGATTTTTCAAGAAAAACGACGGAAGCACGATCTTACAGTCGGCCCAGAAATGCGCGAGTTATAAAACAAGCTAGGCAGATCAAACGATGGCGCGAGTGGGCGGCGCGCGCGCACCGATTTATGCGAATTTAAGACGAGCACGTAGATATTAAGTTATTTTTAAAATTATGAAAAATGGTCTGAGTATTTATTAAGCTACCATATCTTTGTGAATATAAATATTTATGCTGCCTTTTGGTGTAGGTATAGGAGTAATTTAATAGGCAGTAATTATGTACGAGCTAATGTGGAAGACTCATAAAATATAATATATGGAAATGGATAAAAAAGAAGACAAACTAATTTGAGTTGTGTATATTTTATTTAATTTAATTATACAGAACTATGCTGGAATATGCTGGAATAAAAGATAGTGGACAGGGAATAGTAATTTATTTATTTATTTATTTAATATTTGGAGAACCAACAGCAGTAACATTTAATAGTTATATAACAATTTATGTAACATACAGCCAATTATAGGTCCCCACTTCTAAACTTTTGTATACATGATACTTATATCGTGTACAGACATGAAAGTATTGAATTACACAACTACAAAGTTCAATCATCCAATACAATCAAGTTGGATATTTTTTAAAGAAATCACGACTCAGCACCCTTCTCACTGTCGCATGGTTAGCATTAAAGATATCAATGTCATGTGACTTACATGATATGTTAAGTGACTTTCCTGCTCGCCACACAAAGCTATTCTGTCTATAATTTGATGATGCTATTGGTAGATGGATCGGTTTATAGTGTCGTGTCACTATCGCTGGAACATTAATACATATTTTTGAAAGAAGTTCAGGGCTGTCAATATTATTAGCTAGTATCTTTAATAGAAAAATAATGTCAGAGATTTCTCTTCTATTTACTAATGGCAGGAGATGAAACTTAGCGCACAATTTAAAATAGTCACTGGATCTGTATTCTGTCCTGGTACGGTAGCATAAATATCTAATAAATCTTTTTTGTATACTTTCTAATCGAAATATGTATTTATCATATCTGGGGTTCCAAATTTGGGAACCATACTCTAATATACTCCTAACAAACGTACAAAACAATATTTTAAATGTTTTAGCTTCCTTGAAACATGACGACATTCGCATCACAAACCCAAGAGCTCGAGAAGCTTTTTTCACAATATTATCTACATGTTCATCAAATAACAACCTAGTATCGAATATCACGCCAAGATCACGAGTTTTGTCGCATTTGTTAATTTTCTGACCCTTTAAGGTGTAGTGAGAGGAAATAATGTTCTTCTTCCTGGTGAAAGTGACAACAGAGCACTTGGACGGATTCAGGTCTAACATATTTTTAACGCAGTAATCATCAAGGCGTAATAAGTCAGCTTGAAGTGCCTGAACGTCATTGTTGGATGATATAGTAGTAAAAATTTTCATATCATCGGCGAAACAAAGTAACCTGGAGGAGTGGAAACAGTCACCGATGTCGTTTACAAAGATTACGAATAGTAATGGGCCCAAAAGGGAGCCTTGAGGAACACCGCTAGGCACGGTTACCCAGCTAGATATGTAATTTTTTATAGCAACTGCTTGTGACCTGTTAGTAATGTAAGATATGAACCATCTCAGCAGGTCTCCCCGTATGCCCATTGAACTAAGTTTGTGAATCAGAGTGTAATGATCAATTCTATCGAAACATTTACTGTAATCAGTGTAAACGACATCGATCTGTTTACCCCTGCACATGTTATCAGTAATGTAGTCCTCCAGAATTACGAGGTTTGACACCGTAGATCTACCCCTAACAAATCCATGCTGATAATCATTAAATGAGTTCCTCAATGCAGCATATAATTGACCGTGAATAACCTTTTCAAATAACTTTGCTACTAAACATAATTTAGAAATAGGTCTATAATTAGTTACGTCGGTTTTTGAACCTTTTTTATGAATAGGGGTTATAAACGCTTGTTTCCATATTGATGGCATGACACACTCTTGTAGTGACTTCTTAAATAGCAATGAAATGGGCAAAGAGATAGTATCAGCACAATTTACTAATAGGATAGGAGGCACACGATCTGGCCCGGCTGACTTATTAATATCTAATGCCTTTAACAATTTAATGAGTTCATTACGTTCAACCACTATGTTAGAAATATTGACGGCCGTTTCATCATAACTATCGAAATCCGAATAAGATAACGTGTGAGAAGATGGTAGAAAGGTTGAGTAAAAATAATCCGAAAACAGATTGCATATATCTTTACCATCAGCCGCAACTTTATTGCCGTAAGTTAATGAACTCGGTATGTTAGAAGTGTTAGACCGTGATTTAATGAATTTCCAAAAATATTTCGGGTCAGTCATAGCCATTTATTTTGAATGTTATGCCAGCTTGTATTTCAAGGGAATTTTATTGCTTTGGGATAGATTGAGGAGGTATGAGGCCAACTTGTTACCATAGCTATGTTCGCTACTTCAATAAGGAAATACAAGGCACTACAAGATTCAAATATTTTGCTAAGTACCAAAGTGCGGAAATACATCATGGAGTATAAATATACATTAGTATATATAATATACAGTCGGACGTGACCCAAATGCTTATTATTGTTTATAATAAAATGTATAAACATTCACAGCGTTTCAGGTCGTAAAACTAATCACTTTAATCTAATGTCGACGACTTTTATGTATTTTTAGAGGCATTGAGAAATATACTTGATTTATGCGTGTGTTATCTTCAATTATATGGTCTCATTACTATTTATATATTAATTATCATAGGGTTTTGACCTTAATAGTTGATGGAAAAATATTAAGAGAGAAAGCTATATTTAATTGAGAACCCCTCATATGCAATATTGCGACTTCATCAAGGCAGAATTGAAAATGTGATTGTATCTATGTCGATTGTCATCGTTGATTATTTGAAAGATGTCAACTATTTTTCATTTCATTATGATGTCAAACCGCACGTATGACAAACATAGTACAAGTTATTCACAAGCCCACAGTTCCCGTAGATATTCCCATACTGATAGTAATGAAATCGAAAGTAAAGCGTTGTGTGACGACATATCAGTTGTTTCACATCCGCTGCTAGATAAAAGCTTCTTATAACGGAAAACACCATAATAGTGTCATCCTATATCCGTTTCGATAAACAGGTCGGAAGATTATTTATTAATAAAAAGAAAATCAAGATCCATTTTATCGGTTTTTTTAAGTTTTCTAAGAAATACCATGTTACCGGTGTACTGACCATTTATACTTCTTTTATTTTGGCTTTATTTTTCTTTTAAAGATCTTTATCAAAATTAATTGACCTATTTATGAGAACATTTTAGTCAATCCAAAATTCTATTATTCTAATTCTAACGTGTATCACAGATTCACGCCTCCCGCCGCATAGATACAATCTAAGTTTAGAAGCTTTGTGAAACGCGCGAACGAAAATATTTTGGCTTTTAGCTTTACAGTATGTGTGGTTTTACAAAATGTTTGATTATATACAGATAGATAATGTCCGTTGAGATAAAAATTAGGTCAGGGATAATGATTTGGTAGCTAGTACTGTCGTCATTTCAGTTTACTTGAGAATGTTTCATTTATCTTTGTTTTCTGAGGCTTTTTAATTATCGTTTCACAAATTGTAATGTAAAATCTGATGTTTCTTTTTTCTTCGCAAAATTTTTTAATGTTTATTTTTCGTACTTTCATTTAAATTAATAACAAGCTACTGTTGTAAATTCAACTCACCATTACATTGCTATAATGGCTAGGCTGGGGAAAAACTTAATAATTTGAGGTAATGATCCCAATTAGGAAGGAGTTGTTTGACATTGAATTACAAGAAATGAAAAAAGTAAAAGTAAAGTAAAAAGTACGCAAGGCCTTTCCTATGTGAGTCAACCATAAGGCCATGGGTATTCTGGACAGATATGTTCATCCTTAGTTTATAGCGCGCAAATAATCTTTTATGGAGCACTTTTATCATGAAATTTATGAGGACATACTTGCAAAACACTTTGAAAACGCAGTTTAGTACAACTGCGTTTAAAACACTTTTAGGGGATATTTTATAAATTTTGGGAGCTATAATGTAATGGTCATGTTTATTATTAACTTAGCGGAAAAATACTAAAACGAAGTTTTATTAAACTAGTTTAGTAAAACTTTAATTTGGCATGATATAATATACGCATTTATATACCATCGGGTCTTGGGAAAGCTATAAATGAGTTGTCATCAAAAGTATATTGCTCTGATGCCTAGATTCAAATGCGTCACGGTCAGCGGCCTTGGAACCATCGCTTCCTATATTAATATCAGCGTCTCCGTTCTCTAATATAATACTAGCAGTGGTCTGGTGTCGCCAAACGAACGATAAATTTGCGCACTCTTCCTCAATTATGTTGGATGTGCCGGAGTCATTAACAGACACATAATCTCGCCAATATATTGGATTGTCACTCAAGTATTTATTATTGCTATTGTTTCTCTGCTTGATGCCAGATAGATTGGAAAATTCTTATTTGTATAATCTTGTTAATATCAGACATGTGAAAGTTCAGGTTTCTCAATTTATCATCTATGAGAATTATTAACAGCAACGTATGATGATGTTGGTGTAAATAACTCTCAGGCATGAAAGTCGATAGTTGAATTGTCATATGCAATTTAAAAAGCGCATGCTTCACAATTACGGAAATTACTTGTAAACATTAATTACCACTCGTTCTTACAAATTTATTACACGATTAAAAGGAAAGCAAACAGCACACTTGTTTTATAAATTGTCAATTGTAAGTTAAAACTGTCAATTTTTTTTACAAGTAATGAAGGTTGCATAGTAATACCTTAAAAAAGAGAAAGTATCTGTTTAAGGACTTTTAGAAAGTGTCCCTGTGTACCTAATTGTTTTACCATACATTGGTCCAAAGGCAGATTTTGTGGTAACTAGACGTTTTAACAAAGGAACGATTTTCAAAAACGCCTACAACATAATACAGGTGCTATTTCTATAATACAATCACGCAATCAGCTGTTATATTTGGGTCACTAGAGGAACAGTTTTAGTGCTGATTCATTTTTACATATTACATATATTTATTTTCGCGAAATACCTACGACATTTTGTAGGATTGGCCGTCGTTATATCTGATTTATAGACATATAAAAGTGAAACTGCGAATCCTTCGTTCAGTTGCGTCTTTTGGCCTATCGTCATAGTAGTGACGGCTAGAAAAAATGGAGGATCTTAAGGTCATGATACTTTAAATATCTTTGGATCGTCACCTTCCATCAGCAAGTATTATTATCGTAGAAGAAGATAGAAATCAAGATCTTATAGATTTCGCGGAATATTAAAAGCGATTCGAGATTGATATTAGAGATTACACTTTAACATTTTAACTGGCTTACCCGAAAAGCGGATGTTGTCATATCGATGAGATCTAATGCTGATTAAATTATCATCATCGTTCGGTATGAGTAGTTTTACCTTTTTTATTTAATGTTATTATGTGAGTTGCTGCTTCGGTTACGTTGATTTCAACATTTCTTTGGATGCGTATGTTTCTATATTTGATTACATTTCTAGCATGCTTTTTACGACTGCTAAATTGAATTTGGAGACCAGTTCCGGGGTTAATTGGCATTCATTCGCGGGGGCGGCCTATAGACGGCAAAAAGTGGTACTTATTGCATGACGATGATGATAGTTAAGTACGTTATTAATGTTGAAGACAGCATGACAAGATATCGTTATGTTTTTTAAAAGTTTACTTACATTCATTTTGCAGTAACATCTATCACATACTATTACCTCCACTTTACCTGCAGGCTAAAAACCTTTTCTTTCATTACCATTAACCATCTTACTACATACAATTTGCTTAAAAGCAGTCGTATTTAGCAGCTGTATTCTACAGTTAGGTATCTGCAACTGCAGTGTGACTGCAGGCAAATGCAGTCACTTGATTAAATGGCGGCCATCACGGTGAGAGCTTAGCTCTGTATCTGCGTTACATCTGTGTTTTACGAGCTCTGTGGTATAGACTTATGTAGGGTATAGATAGGGTGTTAAGACTTTGGATTTACGTGATTTTCTGTGTTTCAAAGGTTTGTTGGATGATCTAGTTGGCTGGATGAACAAAAGATTTAATTATTATTATTTTTTATTTTAATGCTTGCAAATTTTTATTTGGACAACTAGCTTCTGCCAGCGACTTCGTCCGCGTTAGATTCGGACTTTGTGCAAAGAGAGGAAGAAATAATAAACACCAGCTTATCCAATTATGTAAATCTATGCGTACCTACTACTACTTCACCTAAAAATAAATAAAATGTAAACTAATTAATAATTTGTAATTTGAACAAATATCTACCTAAACATTACCAAAATAACTAATAGGTACTTTCCTGTTTTATAAAATATCAATAAAAGAAAGTTAAAAATAAATTATTTAAAACCTAAAAGTCGCTCTGATAAGCAAGGTTTGTTAATATCAATTATTGTCGGTCAATAAGGTTGAACACTGAACGTCTATTCGCATCGCATCAACAGCCAAATATGTATTGTATGAAGCTCGCGCAGCCACCGCGCCGCGAGCCGCGTCGAGCCCGGAACGTTGCACAAAAATGATCCTTACGGCATGATTCAGTATTTACGCGCGATGGCTTATTACCTTATTTCATGTATAACTTTGGTGTTTCTTTACCGATTTATATGATTCTTTTTTTATTGAATAGGTAATAACGTTAACTTTTTTAAATTAGTGTGAGTAAGAGTGTTATAAATGTAATAGTAGACAAATGTAGTCAGAAAGCTCCGAACTTCTAAGCTATCGAGAGTTAAACGTGTTATTCTGAGCCAACCATAAATGATAGATATATACTGTCATAGTATATTTTTTACATAATTTTAAGGAGTACATTTCCGTCATACATGGTTTCTGTGTAGCTTTAACCATTAAGGCTGCACACGCGATGGAAGCATAAAAAATGGAGTAACTTCTCCCGTTTTCCCAACATTTACCTTCACTGCTCTGCTCCTATTGATCGTAGCGTGATGAAAAGTATCCTATAACCTGACCAGGAGTATGAAGAATTATTGTACCAAGTTTCGTTGAAATCCGTCAAGTAGTTTTTGTTTCCATAACGAACATACAGACAGACAGACAGACAGACAGACAGACAGACAAAAAATTTTATTCAATGTACAGAATTGACCTCTCTACAGATTTATTATAAGTATAGATAGACTGCTAATGCACACGAGCTTATTTCGGACAACAGATTATAAATGCTTTGAAAATATTGAAAATGTTTCGATTTACTGGCATCACAGACTATAAAAACTGGCATATTCTTAGAAAATATGCAGCTTTCAGCTGAATCTAAAACTTCTTCAGCGTACAATAAAAAATATTTCAGAAATAAAAGTACATCATAATTTTTTTTTTTTTTTTTTTTTTTTTTTTTTTTTTTTTTTTTTTTTTTTTACAATATCTTAATAATCAAAATATATACAACTAACTTATTACCTAATATATACACTTACTATTTTAAAAAATTGCATCAAAAAACTCCTCCTCATCGCTGCCCACCGGGAGTGTACCCAAGAGGCTGGCAGCATTGCCACGTTGGATGGCAATGCTTACTTTTTGGCCGAAATAAAAACCAGCCCTTGGGTCACCTGAAGTGTCAGCAAGTCGCTTAGCGATATCCTTATATAGGAGATGAGCACTTGGACCCCACGGCCCGAGGGTTTCAACCCCAAATGGCTCAAACGTATAGTTACCCACCAGGGTACTATATTTGCGCCGTTTGAGGTCCTCTGCAGCCGCAGCAGCGGAACCAGCACATCGCGCCGAGCTAGGAAGGTGAGATGGTGCAAGAGTATCGACACAGGTCGCGTCCCATACTAAAGACCTACCCATCTTCCACGGGAACAACGACATACCGTCTGGTCTCTTGCCATCGTCGCGTGCCAGACCACTGGGTTCTAATATGGCTGGAACTCCGACGGCAACAAGAGCGCGACGGATTATGTCATTGATATTCGCATGCCGTGCAAAACGGCCGGCGCTGCGGCTACATGACAAGCCGTGGTGTCCAAGGCTGCTGACAGCTTCACCACATGGACAGCGGTGAGGAGAGCAGCACGGAGCACCCAATCGCAAGCAAATAGCTAGCCGGAAAGTGGTGTCGTCAAACAAGGTGCCTATGTTTGACGACGGAAGTGCCAGAAGCCATAAACCCGACTCCCATTCGCCCACAGCCAGAAGGCGCGCTCGCTCTGCAGAAGAAATTGACGTATTAATCAGATTATTCCGTATAGCTCTGCAGAGCGGCTCATCCCACTGTCTCTGAGAGGATGGATTGGCGGGTAGATCAATATTCGGGCAGGTGATTTTCCAAGCCTCTACAGCCTCAGCCAGGCATGGTACCTCGCAATTGACCAGTGTGGAAGGGAGAATTTTCCTGGTCAATTTCTCAGTACCATGGACGGAGGATATAAAGGCCGGTAAACTTATACTAGAAATTTTGCGGACGCCAAGCCCTCCCATGCGAATGGGAAGAGTAGCCTGAACCCAGGCTCGGTCGTCTAGGGCCACATTTAAAATTGATGATAATGTGTGTCTGATAATTTTGTCAAGTTGTTCCAAAAGGTTTGTGTGCTTCCATAGACTGGAAGCGCGCAAATAGTAAGTTAATTTTGGGCCAAAACAACAATATCTAATGATTGTGATGGCTGAGTGCATGTTAATTTGGAGCAGCCTTTCCGAAATATGATTGAAATTTTGTATTTTGTCCTGAATAAAATTCGAAAATGAATTTTCAAATATTGGGGAACCAAGGAGACAAAGAGAGTGCTTATCAATTAATTTAATATCCGGGGCTATTGCATTGAATTTTGAAAGTGTGTCCTGTCTGTCAGTATTGTCCTGTACAAAAAGTTCGCATTTGGAGTAATTAAGATTAAGACCTATTTCTTGAAATTTGTTTTGGAGAAAAGAAAAATCACTAAGTACTGTATCTACTTTGCCTCCCAAGGTTCCATCATCAAGGTACCAAACGTTGAATTCCGAATTTAGCTGCCGAATTATTGGGTTTATGGCTAAACTGAAAATCACAGGCCCGAGTGGGTCACCCTGCTGACAGCCAACAGAAGATTCCAGAAGGTTGTCCTGATATAGTAATTTAGATGGATGTCTGTAGCATTGCCAAATAAAACTGTAAATTTGGGGTAACTCTTTTTTCGTTTCTGCCAGCAAGGTGTCCCTATTGACTGAATTAAAGGCATTCTTTATGTCAACCTTCATTATGACCTCTCCTTTGCCACAATTTAAATAGGTCGATAACGCGTGCACGGCAGCCTCGCAGCCCCCTCTTGAGCCGTAACCCAGCTGAAGGGGCTGAAATTTTTCCGAAACACCCTCACTACAAAATTTACAGCAAATCTTGGCTACCATGCGACGGTAAGTAGTCCCTACGGCAATTGGACGAATGCCGCCATCCCTCTTGCGTAGAGCGCAGAGGTTCGCTCCATACAAGACGTCGATGACGGCCTCGTCCACCTTGCCGGCGAGCATAAGGTTGACCAGGGCTGTAAGCTCTTTCAAGAGCGACTCACCAGCTTCCCCGGCGCTTGGGCAGGTAAGGTCCTTGAGATGTTGCGGACTCAAGCCGTCGAGGCCGCCTGCGGAACCGCTCCTGAAGGAGCCTATTGCCGTGCTCAATTGTCGACCTGTAATAATGAGGGTATGGGTGTCCGGATCAGGGGGGTCGGGAAAAGAAAGGTCATCGGATGGGGCAGGGTGTTTGTTCTCCAAAGCAGAAAGTGTTTCTGGAGAACAAGGTGCCACCACATCACTGCTGAAAAGAATCCTCGCTGCACCACTTATGTCACCTTCACTTAACTTGGATTCTACCAGGTGAGGGATACTCCTCGAATACTTAGATCCGGTTGTCGGTAATTTGGTGTCGAAATCTCTGGCCGAAACATTACAATTATCTTTAATTCGGGTCGTTAATGATTTTTTTGATGCCAAATTCTTTTGGACATGGAGAATTCTATAAGGGAAGGTGAGTAAGTCCTCCCAAGCACGTTGCGAGTTCTCCCGTGCAGCCAGGCGGACACAACCTGCCAAGTGCTGAGCTACTAGAGCCCTGGCGCCTCGGGGAACCCGCTTCAGTATTGGAATTGTGTTTTTGAATTTCGAAAGTCTTTTCCAGAACGGTTCCAAAGTTGATGTGTCAGTTATTGAATTAGTTTGAGTTGGGGTAAGAGGAACTGCACATTGGGGTTTGTGTATCTTCCCAATGTGCACGTTCAAACCCCGCTTACCTCTAAAAAACCGTGCTTGGGGGCACAGCGGGCATCTCTGCAGGGCATCCAGAGATGTTGAAGGTTGACACCCACTTAAACCACTTCCATCACTACTGCTGGACATCTGGGTGCCTCGCTTACACTTACAGCTATTTATATATTAATATTTACAATAATAAAAGTATAAAAATCAAAATAAAACTAAAAACACAAACAAAATGTCAATTTGACACAGTCGCGCTCGCTGATCTGGCGGATGCCGCATTTTGGCGCAGGACTCACTGGCCAGCTCCGGCCGGCCAGTGCCGCCCCGCGGCTTCTTCGTCGTGTCGGTTAATGCTAATTCTATTGCGATAAACAGGAAACGTCGTCGGGCAGAAACACGATAGTGTAAGGCAAGCGTGCAGACGCGGTTACTCCGTCATGCCGCACTGTTTGTATTATTTTAAAGTAGACTTCGGAAAGAATCACGAAATTCGTTGTATTTCAATAGCTAGATTCTCAAAAAATATATATTTGTGATTTTATTTTATACATTGACATGACATCTCAAGATAAATTCATAATTTATCTTTCGTCGGCATTTTCCGCGCTGCAAACCGATTTTCTTTTCTGAAAAATTTTCAGATTAGATTATTCACGTAGGTCAGTTTAGCTGCGTTTTCACTTACCATCGAGGTCAGTACAAAGTTTCTCCACGTGCGAACAGAAATACAAGGTGACAAATATTAATATTCGGACAGAGTCCGACCGTTGTTACACCGAATATATCCGGGGTAATATATCTCTCGTTAATAGCCGAATTTGTTTCAAATTTATTTTTATTACGGTGTGGATGACGTCCTAGGTTTATTGATAGAAACTTTGGCAGTGGTCGTTTATTGTTTTGTTGCGTATTTGTTAAGAGTTGAGGTTGGTCAGGATCAAGTTTCATGAATAAAGTGTTCTGATGCATTAATATTATTTAGTGATCTTTAATTTTTGAAAAAAGTGCGAGGGTCAGTTTTATTTTGTTTTTTTTTTTCAGTCTTTTCTAATATGTCCTATTCAAATTTGAGTTAATTTATTTCTCCGTTGGAGATAAAAGTACGAGAACTTTAATAACTTTAATATTTCTCCCCTTAGTTAGATATCTGTGCCATGGCCGCGTTAATGTCAAGCATTTTATCACATTTGAGTGCATTATAAATGCAAATTCCATCAAAGAATATACTAGGTATACAACAAACCTATATCAATCCTATAAAAACCCCATAAAATACTAGAAAAACTATCTATCACACGAAGCGGCTCATTGCCAATTTCCCATGCTCCAAAAAAAAAATATATATATAAAAAGTAACAAATTCCATGTAGTCCTATAAATCTTATAACCTTCGAGATCAGGAAGTTTTACAAATATATTACTTGACGAAAGAATCAGCGATAACTTTGGTTCAACAAAACGGTGACTTTTGATAGTTCTTTAATGGCGTCTGCGAATCTTAAGAATTAAACGTGGGAGGCATTTGACAATGTTACCGCGATATTTATGGAAAAGCACCATTGGTTTCGCGTCATGATTATTTTGATATCCATAGTATTGAAATAAAAAAGTTTTATACGTAATTAGCTCTTTTGATAATCCGGGCGGTCGGTTTCACTCGCGTCTTCCGATTATTGGTGTAGTCGTTTTGCAGTGAGTGTTACAAACAACAACTCACATGAACACTGTATAATGAAATATTTGTCCTAATCAATAATTTAAATTCGAATCAACTTTGGAGAGACTACAGCTAAATACCTATGTGTCTAAACAGTCGAAGTTTTTTGAGTAGGTAGACTAGACTTTTTTCAAGATCTTAGAAAAACTACAGCACTGGTTTAAGAAATTCTTTCATTGATAGAAAGCTATTATCCTTGACTAGGCACGTGTATGTAAATATAACGCAAGCGACGCCGTGGGCTGACGCTAGTGTAATGAAACGACACAATTATTTTTATTGCCATTTATTTTCGCCAAACTATTGTCAAGGTTAGGAAGCTGATTCCGAAAATTCCAGATTTATTTTGATAGTAAAGGATTAAGGTCGATTTTATCGATTTTCTTGAAAATCGAGAAAATGATGTCGATTATTGATATCATTGGTATTTTATCTGTTTCCAGTTCCAAAAATTGAAGCGCGTAAAGATTGATGAATTGTTATTACTTCAATGATTGCAGTCAGTATTACATGACAGTAATATAGCTTAAAGGTACATTAAAATAATATATAGGAAGGATACTTTTTATCTGAATTAGATCTCAGGAAGCGGGCGAAACCGCTAGCGGAAGCTAGTGTGTAAATAATAGTTGAAAAAATATACCACACATTTCCACACAGTGAACATGCAAAACTAAACATTTGTTGGACACCCCATAGCAACAACCTACATTTTAGGCCACTGTGTCACAACATCAGATAGGCCGTTTTACGTCTTAGTCCAAGAGCCAGCTACTGCCCAACCTTCGTTATTTTATAAAGGCTGAAACTTTATGTGTGCAAAGGTGTGTTTATGTTTTCCAAAGTAAGAGTCAGTCAAACTTCGTAGTAGTCTATCG
The DNA here is from genome assembly GCA_963856015.1 of Helicoverpa assulta. Classification (NCBI taxonomy): domain Eukaryota; kingdom Metazoa; phylum Arthropoda; class Insecta; order Lepidoptera; family Noctuidae; genus Helicoverpa; species Helicoverpa assulta. The sequence goes on from CAWLCW010000028.1 coordinate 11,338,502, forward strand.
TTTATACCCACTGTAAGGTAGATGAAAAGACAAGTTTCAGCTTTTATAAAATAATGAAGGTCTGGCAGTCGTTGGCTCTCGGTCTATTAGATTTTTATGAGCGCACAACGAGGCGTTGTCGGTTGGTCTGTTGTACGGTAACCCGGTAGCCTTGCGGCCCTTCCTGTGTATCAATGCTAGGGACGTATGACAATTTGCATATGTAGACACCGCTTTGTTTAGTTATTAACTTGAGGTAGGCTTGAGTCGCGGGTTTGCTTGCCTACTTTTGGATGGCTGTAAAATTGATAGGTGTATTGTAGGATGATTTATACTGTATACTGTGAGTATGTTGATGTGTACTGTAGGACCGGGAGATCACTCGCTTGCTCAAATGAAAAACTTGATTCAAGATCACGACGTTTATTGTACCAGCTCGGGAGGTGAAGTTGACAACTTCAATCTAAAAAACTATTCTATTCTAATGACTTTAAATAATTGTCCGGCCAGGTATTAAAATATAATGAATTAAACCTTACGACAAAACAGTTTCTACATACACTACAGTACCTACGGGGGTTTATTTTAATATAGATTATGTATAACATGTAATCTTAAAAAAAGTGTGACGGAATCCAAAACATCCAGTAAAAAAGTGGATCTTAATAATTTCGGTTTTCAAGTCGGTAAATGCCTACATTTTCACAACAGTATGGCAATTTCGAATAGCGAAGATTTTCAAAGCCCTTTTTAACAATTTGCCTTAGACAAACAGACAAACAGTTCTTATATACCTATATAGACGAGCCTACTACGAATTACAAAATTTGGGCATTGATATATTTAATATATTCTAGAGGACGACTTGCAAAAGCGAATCTGAGGTCGGCCGAAGCTTTGCATACGCAACTCAGCGGAATAATGATGTATCTGCCATAGCAACTGTGTTGCTAGGCACGTACACATATATATACGCCATCATAAAACGTTATATAGTAACCGCCATTTCAATATTCTATCTTTCTTTTGATTAAGAGATAGAATTTTGACGTTAGCCCCATACAAGTTAGTATTGTATTTTATTTAGTTAAATTGACCCCACAGTCAAACCACTAAAACGGTTTTGTGTGGAATTTGAGCTCAATCTAGACATACTTTCTTTGTTATAAATAAATAAGTAGATAATGTCTAATTCCTATATCTAGTAGCGAAACAAAAGATAGATAGCATATAGGGATCGGCCGTAAAACAATAGGCATAGTTTAGGGATATTGAGAAACTAGATATATTGCAAGTGAATACTAAGTTTTTTGGCTATTGTCATTCAGATATAGATAAGCGAAATCGTGATTTCCTGTGACCTATTTATTACGTGTGAAACTTTTTATGAGTTTGTACTAGGCACAGTTTACATTTGAATAAAGTTATAGGATATATTTCTTCATATGAAGATACCATTGACTATGAAATGAGTTTGAAATCATTGTTCAAAAAAAAGAAGACTATCTGAAATTAAAGTTAGCCAGAACTGAATAAAATAGCAATACATAGCACAGTAATAAATTCAGGAATGTCATAAAAATTAGTCGTTCTAGATTTATTTTTCTTGCGTGGCTTTTAATTATTATGTCTTCCCACAATTCTGGATTACTGCTACTTTATTTGCACAGGTTTACTGAAACTGACTGAAAAACTTTTTGATAGAACCTAGGCTATCTGCCCGCTTAACTGGTTATCAACCGACTTCCTAAACAGGAGGAGGTTCTCAATTCAGATGTTTGTATGTTACCTTAATTTCAACTTTGTTTTATTTGATACACCGTTATTTTACTACGCATCAGAAGACCTAGATATAAACTGAAACGAATGAACAAAAAGGTACCGTTGTAGTCCAAAGATTCAATAGTTCATTGAAACAGGACATTAAAAAAAAAACCAGTAATAGCAACGACATAATCTTTGACGTACAATTGACGCAAGTAACCCATTGTTTTACGAAAATTAAGCCAACACTTGTATGTATTTGCAAATTTATTTTTAGACTAGGAAAGTAGGTAGACGTCTTATTCGATCTTCGGACATAAGGTTGTTAGCTTTTAATTTATTGAAGTCTCCTGAAAAATATATCGAGTGCTGTCTGCTTAAAATAACACAATATAAATGTATTAAAATATATAATTGTGGATAAGAAGTAAGCTATATACAACTAAGCCTGATAATATTCTATGAAATTCCTCAATATTAGCCGACTTAACCAAATAATTGACAACTTCAACATCAAACGCAGACTTCCAGGAAATTAAAACCAAAATATCGGGCACAGAAACGAAATACTCGGCCAAACCACGAGGCTTATCATTTCGGGCCCAATTTTTGCGATTAGTAGAATTATTTAATTATTACGCAACGCTACGGACGCCTATTAAATTATCAGTAGAAACGTGAGCCGGCGGCCATGAAATTTTCCGCGTGTCTGCCCTTGAACTAGTGACGCGAATTGTCGATAAACGGCGGAATTGCGCGATGCGATGGTTGCCGAAACTGGCGCCTGGTCCTAATTTACCATAATGTTTAAGGTTTTTGTATCCCGGTTTTGGGGTTGATAGAAAATACAGGAAAATGTTCAATATTTAATTTGGTTCTGTTTTTACATCTTCTATGTTTTTCGAAATTTTTAGGTACGCAACAGGCGTTTTAAGTTTTACTCGTAAGCTGCGTTGCTTAAATATAAGTAAAGAGTTTTACTGTAATTCTAATTTCAGATCATTGATAAAGAAAATGTATCCTTGCTTTTCTTGATGACTTTTATATCAAAACTATTGAGTATCGACTGTTATGTATCCCTATACATTTATAAAGCTCGAAAAGCTCTTCATTAGCTTTTTAAATAAATGTTCTATATATATAATAGACTTCCCACATAAAAAGTTACACGTGTAACAGTATCAACTCGTTCGATTCTTTATCTGCTACGCCAAAGGGTTCAAATTTATTAATAAATTAATTCTAATTTTGTAAATTAATCATTATTATAATAATCATTCAAATGATTCGACGTCATGTGAATTGTGATATATTCATAACACGTGTTGATTTTTAATATTAATTGATTATATTTTCTAATAATTTTCCTAATAAATTAAGGTCTGTACTTTAATCCTGAAATTAATTTATTTTACATTGGTTCCGCATATTCCGTTTTGAAATTACCTAAATATTTTTCGACAGATACGTTTTCTGTTGACACAGTTTCATTGAGTCATAGTTATCTGCATAGTAACGTATTTATGTAAATATGTATACCTACGTCAATGTATATAATTTGTTATAAAGGTCAGTGAGGCCCATCCTTAGTCGCGATCGTTAAAGGGACTTGAAATAAATTTACATGCCACTTAAACGTTTGTTACCAAGCAAAATTATTAACACAATGATTTTAAAATAATTCTAACACATGCCTACGCAGTAACGGAGAATTCTGTAGCGATAAAATATATACGTTTTACTACGTTTAAAAGTATTTCAAGATAGTAAAACATTTGAAATAGTTTTCATAAATATACTAGATAATATTATCGACTTTGCCCCACTATGCCCATAGTAACAGAGTAACCTATGAGTGTTAATTGATTGGTGTAAAATAATGTTTACACATACACCAGAATTTGCGGTAATTCGAAGGTACCACCAAACATTTATTTGCGGAACCCTGAAATAATCGCATGATTTACTAAGATAGTGGTAAAGCGGATCATCCTTGAACTCCGAACGGTAATCGAAGCTGACCAATCACTGACAGTCTAATTAGCAATTTGACATTTTTATATCGATGTTGCCAGGTGTTGTAAATTAGAAGTAGTTTGACGATAAACGTATCGAATTATATTGATATCGTACGTTAAATGAGTTAGTAATGTTGATTGAATTGCGTGTCTACGCATTTAGAATTGATGAGAACAGATACACTTTTTATGCTGTTATATTTCAGTACAATTGATAGTTTATTAGTAGTTATTTTTAAGGCGGGAATTCTTTCGTAAATTACACACAAAGTAGGTCTTCGTGGTTTGAAAAAATATTTTGCATAGAACTTGTCGCTTACGTTAGGTGTTTTATACAAACTATTCCTTTACTATTGTTTTATATACTTACCGTATTTTATTAAATAGGTTTATTGTGTAAATAGTAATATGTTTATTTGATTTCCATATTAGATTATCATGGTACAATTTATATCAGGCGCCCGTGGGAAATGAATGCTATGTTACATTTTGCGGTTTCCTGATAAGGTTTTACGACTGTTCGTGATTATAAAATATAATTCTACGTATTTAGATATAACAATATGGGTATATTTTATTCATATAGTAGGCATATTGTTTAAAATGCGATGCCTACAACCTCTACTTTTCCTCTAGGCAGTTAAGTGAATGAACCATGTGAGTAAGTGCTGATGATTCAAATCGCAAGTCTAACGCACATTAATAGTTCATCACATATTTGTAGCAGTGCGTAACTAAAATGTATGTACTTGACTTTTTAAACTAAGTTTAAAAAAACACAGTAACTATCATCAAATTTCCCGCATTTGTTTTATTTTTTTTTATCGATAATTTGTCGCACCTTACAGACATCCCTACAGTTTCGTGTGACATAGGCGCTGGCCCGCAATGAGCGGGGCGTGTAAACTGCCGATTTAACTTTTAATAGTGAGTCACACCTTTCTAGTGGCCCGATAAAGTTTCAGCACTTCTTGCTATCTAGTTTGCATTGTACCTTTTCGATGCTTAATTGGTTTCATAGAGCAACAAAATGTTTGAGTTTTATTTTGGGTAAGGTGTAGACTTATATTGAAAGTAAAGGAGTAGGTTAAATCTGCATTACGATTATAATAGCTATGTTTAGCTAATCAATTGTAAGTTATACCTAATGAACTTTCTGTAACTATTTGCCTCGGTGAGAGCGCGTTTATATCCAAGTGCGGGCAAGTTCCTCAAGACGCGGTTGAAACGTAGTAAGCCAGCTTATTACCTAAAACAATACAAAAACAGACTTAATATTACAAAACAATATACTAACAGCGATAAACATACGATAGCCATTACAAAACGACGCAAAAGTCTGTCTTAACTTAGCGTAATGCGCAAAAAAGTGCCAAAATTTTAGGCGTAGTATTTTAATATTACGAGATACTTAGGTGGACTTGTTATCAGTAGTAGTAATCTGCTATCAGTAGGAAGTAAGTGATAAGATTAGAGGGACATCGTACGATTGCTATTTCAGTGATCCGGCCACGTGAGTTAAAAAAACGTTGATTTGTTTGTACACAGAGAAAATCACGTGGAGTTGAAAAATGTGTGGAATTTTTTTAGGGACTTATCTCTCTATAATATGAAAATGTTTTAGGTGCTACAGATATTTCATTCCATAGAAAAAAAATGTGAACAACATTTTAAGTTTTTTTAATAAGAAAAGAAAATTTGACTCTTGCTATTGAATTTATAAAAGCCTTCAATGAAAAACACAATTCAAGTTAACTAATGAAATATAACTACGAATATCTGAGGGCACGGCAGTGCCCCAGCCAAGACTCGAGCAAAGCGGGCACGGCCGTACCATCTTTTCTCGAAGCGTTTCGCGGCTATTTCACCCCCCTGTATCTTCCATGTGAACAAAGCTAGGAGTTTAGGTTTTCGATGACCAAGAGTAAGCATTAGAACAAGCTCAGTCTCAAAATCACAAGACATTTGAATAAATAGTTTACGAGTTATGAGCGATCAAAGTTACACCATTTTGTCACTGACTCACTGACCGATCATCAAAAGTCTAAGGTACTTCTAGCAAACTTAGAACCTTCAAATTTGGCACCAAGGTAGGTTATTAGCTACATATAAAGGGAAAATTATAAAAACCTTAAAACTTAATAAAAAAATAGGAAACAAATTTATATTTGCGGTTTTTCAAGAACATTGTGTATGAATTTTGACTGCATTGATAACTTTGTTATTTATTTATGTACAAAATGTTACTATTTGTTTTATTGTGACGTAGTGTGGTATATTGTTATTATGTATTAAATATACATACACATGAATAAAAAAGCTAGGTTAAAATGAAATGAATAATGATAAAATCTTTCATATTAATGTAGTGCGATAAATACTGCATGCTCGCTCGAGTACTTAAAAAAAGTTTAATAATTTCATGTGATAGTGCCATCTATCTCTGAAATTAAACTCTTTGATTCTAAAAGATATTCGATTCGAAAATTCGACGATTTCGAAAAGTTTTTAGTTTATTTAAAAAAAAAATGTTTTTTACGTGCTACTTTAGGTGTACATCAAAGACTACAATGTATACACTGTGTACATATTTAGTTACTTGCATGTAAGTTAATTTAATTTGTTAAATACTTAGAAAAAAAAAACTACAAAGAATAAATTAGATCCCACCAAAAACATTAAATGTAAAAAAAAGCCAAGCCTCTACGCAATTCTCCCACCGTAAAAAGTTTTGAGATCGCATAGAAGCCAAGTCCTGTTCAACTTTCTTTGTAATAATAAATTAATATTTTGTGACTATTTCAATAGTTTTGTTCACATTTCAATGAAATTGTTTTGGCCATGAGCACAAGTTAAAAGTCGCTCCTTGTAATTATGTGTAAATACCGTTGAATTGATAAGTTATACATGGACATGATTTTACGATTAGACTGATTATGGACTGATTGGAATTTGAGATCACCATGGACTAAACATGCGCCATGCTACATATGCAGTTCATTGATCTTGGATGATATTGACTGTCGGTCATTTAGTAACAATTGAATAAACTAAAAGTATTTAATTCTGTGATATTAAACTTTATGTTTGACTTTTACCTCTCCAAGATATGCTGTAGTATATTTGTAGTTTATTGTGCTCATGGCCAAGTCAATATTATTGTAATGTGAACAAAACTATTGAAATAGTCACAAAATATTGATTTATTATTACAAAGAAAGTTGAACAGGACTTGGCTTCTATGCGATCTCAAAACTTTTTACGGTGGGACAATTGCGTAGAGGCTTGGCTTTTTTTTACATTTAATGTTTTTGGTGGGATAGCTTTGTCTTTATTAGGTAGGCATGAATTTGTTGTGTATTTCTAAGTTATAAAAATTACATAGTACCTACTTTTTTATTCGAGTAACATTCATTCCAATGCAGACCACTTAGTCGCGAAGATGATCACAAAATACCAACATATTCCACTTCCAAATAATAATAAGCAGTCATTCAGAAATCCCGCTGAAAAGTCAAGGCCGCATCGAGCGAATGAATGAATGAAACGTGGTCACTGTTCACATAGCCACGCAAGTTACGCGCTTGCGCGGTGACGCACGCCTCCACTATTATTAATTGTACGCTCGTAAAATGTTAATTGATTTATTCGTACCTGTGTGAAATATTTTAAAGGTACTGCTGGACGATTAACATATGGCAAAAAAATTAAGGTACATTCTAAAACTCGTCTAAACTTCAAAGGTGAGCCTTCGGCAGTCGTTACAGGTAGTTAAAAAGTCGAAAAGTCCCATCCATTTGTACAAGAAGCTAGGTTGGCTAGTTAGATAGGCGGTTGGATAGTCGCTTATTTAAAATACTGTACCTACATCAGGTGGGACTAGAAACCGATGCCATCACAGTTAGGGAATAGCCATCGGTTAAAATTGTTGTTTAACCTTATGATGAATACCTGCGGCTGTTACTAAGTGATATATGCAAAAGGATGAATCTGATAGGCCGTATGTCATATTTACATGGAGCGACTGTCATTTGACCTCGACACACTAACCATCGGGTCATATCTGTCGTTAATCGAGGAAGGATACGTAATCAATCTTCGAAATCAAAGGTTTGAGTCATAAACTGTGACATTGTTTAAGCTAGAAATATGTTAATGTTATTTTAGGAACATAGGTCAAGTTCTTTCGCAAAGGTCTCTAACATTAACGATAATATGGTAACTATGACCGAATTTCTTAGTATTTACAAAGGATATGATAACGTATAGGTATGTACTATAAGTCAACTCTCAGTTACATTCCCAGAAATTCGACTAAATAGTGTCGTTACGAATATTGATCAAGTTTAGGGGATCCCCCTACAAACACTCTTGTTAGTCGATTAGAAATAAAACCGTTTAAAAATAGGGCAGTGTCGATTATTATCGGAATGATAACATTGCTTTATTCTGTAACTTGACCCATTTTAAGGTAGAAGTATATTCGGCGTTATATGAAAGCGCTACATTTTTAAGTATTTTACACTCGCGTCATCTGCGTAATCGCCTGGGAAATCTGACACAAAGTTTTTAGGGTTCCGTACCTCAAAAGGAAAAAACGGAACCCTTATAGGATCACTTTGTTGTCCGTCTGTCTGTCTGTCTGTCAAGACCCTTTATCTCAAGAACGCGTGGACGTATCAAGCTGAAATTCACATGAAATACTCAAGTCTATTGTCTCTTTAAGCTGTGAAAATATCAAACTTCTAAGCCAAGCCAATCAAAAGATACATCCGATTATGTCGATATTTTCAACAAATTTTCGACACTCGCAAAGGAATCAAAACCTACAGGATACTTCCCGTAAACTCAGAGTCTTGAAATTTGGCACGAAGCATTGTCATATAATGCAAATATAGGAAAAATTTCGAAAATCTCATTTTTTTTGTTATATAATATATAAAAATATATTTTAATAAAATGAAACTTACTACCTTATTTCTCACGAACGAATAAAGGTATCAAATTGAAATTTATACCAAATACCAAGGTCTATTGTCCCTTTAGGCAGTGAAAAAATCAAACTTCTAAGTTAACGCGATCAAAAGATACAGCAGTTATACCGACGCCTTAGACGAATTTCCGTCACACGCTAGGGAATCAAAACCTACAAGGTACTTCCCGTGAACTCAGAATCTTGAAATTCGGCAAGAAGCAACGTTATAAAGTACAGATAAAGGAAAAATTGCGAAAATGATAAATTTGAAGTTACATAAAATATTAAAAAATCAGGTGTAAACATCAAATATTTTCCTCATTTCAATGGAGAATTTAAACGACCAAGTTTGACGGATTTGAGAAATCATTTCTTTGTAGTGAAAGAGTATACTAGCCGTTTATTTCCATTGTCATCAGGTCAGGATCTGATGATGGAAATCCTGAGAAATCGAGGGCAACTATCAGAAATTGTAGGCATGCATAGGATTAAAACTTGATTCTCAGATGTATGTCTGGTGATACTATCAAACAGTGAAGGTTTAGAGCTTACCTGATGATGGAGACGTGAGAAAGTCGAGAGTACTCCTCAACGGCATGTTTTAGTTACGTCGTGTTTGGGCTTATATTATTCGTATTGACGAGAACTTTTCACAAAAGTTAAAAATAAAACCTTTTTACAAAAAAAAAAACAACTTCCAAAAACAACAAGAAAACTGTTTATATGCATCGGTCTAGATCTCGGTGGTTAAATAAATATAAGTGCATCCTCTAGACACCGACTTCTAGACCGATGCACCTAACATCTTTTCAATTTCTTTCTTGCTTTTGTTTTCTTGTTGCTTTTTTATAGAGGTATGTTTGAAGTTGGATTTGTTTGTAAAATGCTACAAAATAAAATAAAGCCTACTTTATAAAACAAAGAAAGGGACAGAATTACACTTTTGTCAAGGCTCTAGAAACGTAAAGCCAGCAGCCCCGAATCCTACTCTCTAGCAGTCGTTGTTACAATTCGACAGTTACAAGTCGTCAGGCAGTTTCGAAAAAAACATGAAACTGGGGCTCGTTAGGTGATTAATCCCTCAAAAATAAAAGATCCCCTTCCTGCAATGGCTGCTTTAACCCAAGTTAGTAGTGAATTCTCATCACCTAAAATAAAATAAGCTCCCACACAAGGTTACGTTATAAATTGTAAAAGAGTTCCCATAACTATATCTGATCTTTGCTATCGATCCCACAATGGCAGTCAAACCTATCTATGTGGAAAGTCTTCGCCAATGCGAATAAAATAAGCCCAAACACGTGGTAGTTGCAACATACCGTTCAGGAGTTCCCTCGACTCTCTGTAGTCTCCATAATCAAATCAGCTCCAAACCTTTACTGTTTACCAGTACCCTCAAAAATACAGTCACATGTCTGGTTTTGATTCGATGCGTGCCTACAATATTCAAGAGTTGCTCTCGATATCTCAGGGTTTCCAGATCCTCATCAGATCCTGGTCATCCGAATTGGCATCTTCCTTCTTTATGAAAAGTCTTTAACAATAAAAACTAGCATTGCAACCTCTACAATCCTCTGAAACTGCTTGTCTTTTATATTTTTCAAACGATCCTGGACATTCGTCTCCATGGAATTTTAATAAAATATTTATATTCAAAGAAACGTCATACCATTCTCCACGATTTAAAACTACTTTGATTCATGTCCGTCACTTTTTACAAAGCGGGTCAGATATGCCCAATGACCTTTAAGACATAATTAAGTAGTTATTTTCAATCAGATTTCTGAATGATGACTATAAAATGTTGTATATAAATAACTTTAATAAAATAACTTTTACAAGGTACTGGCCTACTATTTTAGTTATATTATAAAATAAAAAATATTAACTATTTTGACTCTCACGAAATTACCATAACTATGATTGTTCTAAACTGAACGGTTGGCGTGAGACTCACTTTTTATCTATACAGGATTTGTACGGAACCCTCGGTGCGCGAGTCCGACTCGCACTTGGCCGGTTTTTTCAAATCTGTCCCACATTTCCTGAGATTAGCATATTCAAATAAACGAACTATTCAGCTTTATAATATTAGTATAGATGAGCAGAACGCATATTAGTCTTGTGTAATTATGCACACTTAACATTTTATACCTCACGGCTTAGCACCTTGGTATTTTAAGACTTTGAGCAGAAAGGGACACTTAATAGTCTCCATTCTAACACCTTCAAAACTCAATAAAATAAACTAAACCAAAGGTATTTGAAAGTAACAACTATAACAATTAAATTAGTTTATAGTTTTGCTAAAAACCATCAATTTCAAAACACTATATTCTTATGTACCTAGTTAAAACGAACTTATATGAAAAGTAGGTGCTGATAATGTCAAGAGTTGAGTCGTTAAGGAAAATCCGGTACATTGCCTATCTAGATTTGTGGCTTTGTACGCAGGGCGTAAGGACCAATTATTTTGTGAATAACATGTTTGTTAATTGACTGTTTTGGTGCTAAAATAGCTTAGGTTTCGATATATTTAGCTTCCTTATAAGATTACGATTTAAAAAATTACTAACGTAAAGTTACTATGGTCTTATGGAGAAAACCAGTCTAATAATAATGGCGTCCAGATCGATTGTCGGCTACTACTGTTCTCTCTAAGAACCATTCTCCTGGTGTCTGGTGTTCTTTCAGGCAATTTATTCAATTTTCCTTCGGCCTTCATTTTCCTCTTCATCCATCAACACTCATACTAAACCCACTGCAGCAAGTGTCATATAAATCCAGTTTGTTTCGAGCATTAAGAAGTTTTCAAACTAATATTAGGCATCATCATCCTCCGAGCCTTTTTCCCAACTATGTTGGGGTCGGCTTCCAGTCTAACCGGATTCAGCTGAGTACCAGTGCTTTACAAGAAGCGACTGCCTATCTGACCTCCTCAACCCAGTTACCCGGGCAACCCGATACCCCTTGGTTAGACTGGTGTCAGACTTACTGGCTTCTGGCTACCCGTAACGACTGCCAAGGATGTTCAATGACAGCCGGGACCTACAGTTTAACGTGCCATCCGAAACACAGTCAATGGTGTCTAAGATATACTTAGAAAGTACATACAAACTTAGAAAAGTTGCATTGGTACTTGCCTGACCTGGGATCGAACCTACACATTGAAGCCATATGTAAATTATTTGTATTATTTGAATTGCTTCCTTGCCCTACTGCTAAATTTTTCCATGGAAATTTCCGTAATCGGTTAACCGGTAAGTATATTAAAATCTATACTAATATCATAAAGCTGAAGAGTTTGTTTGTTTGTTTGTTTGAACGCGCTAATCTCAGGAACTACTGGTCCGATTTGAAAAATTCTTTCAGTGTTAGATAGCCCATTTATCGAGGAAGGCTATAGGCTACTTTTTATCCGGGTCCGTGCCGAGGTTCCCACGGGATGCGGGTGAAACCGCTGGCAGAAGCTAGTAATGTATAAACGGCAAGGCTATGGGTCACTTCAGATAGCAATATGGTGATTGATATTTTTGTTCTACTATGCTGTTTTAACTATCCGTCTAAGCTACAAAAATGTATTCAATTTAGGTTCATTTAGAAATACAAACTTCTTCTTATATGGCTAACCGTTTTTCTTTTTCTGCAGATCTTAATTTTCACCATGTCAGCATTTTATATACTTAGGTTCCTATTTTTTTTATGTCTTCAATCAGAATTTGATACTCATTTTAAGTAATATTCTTTATCGGCAAACGTACAATCAACGTACTTCAAAATACCGTTTTCTAAACAAAATAACTGTTTATTTATCCAATAACCAAGTTACCATGAAGATACATTACATCATAACGATGCACCGACCGGGACACCATAAATAATTAATTCCTAATTGGGACATTCTCACGTCAATTATAAATACAGAGAAAAAATACTAAGTTCACTGAGCATGCATTTTATGAAACAATATCTAATATTCAAAACATTTATTAAGGAGTTTTGTGATCAGTGTAAGTTGACCTCCTCGCACCCTAATATTGCTTATGAGGTTTTAGTATTAAATGGAATCGAGGGGTCTTGGTATCTTGGTCTGGTGTGACTTGTGACTTCCTCAAAGATGGATAGGATTCGACGGCAAAGACTTACAGTAGGGTGACCGTGATATAATTGTTTACCTGTTAACGAAGACAGGCTCATTTGTTGTGAGTTTGAAGAGCATTTTTTAAAGAGCTTTTATTGTGATGTTAACGGACTTTTTCTTTTGTTTACTAATTAAATGAAGTTTGGTTGTTAAACGGTTTTTGGTGCTGAGGAAGTAATTTGTTTGGCTGTTTGAAGATTTAAAATTACAACAATCAAATACTACTTAATAAGTATTTTTTTTTACTCAAATGCACATGCATATCATTAAATTCTCATCTAAATAAACTAAACGTAAGTTATAAAACCAAAAAAGGAGCAAGAACCCCTAACAGAACGCGACAACCCATTACATATATAAATTTAAAAAAAATAACAAAACACAAAAATAGGACAGTCCATACAAATACAAATGCGTGTTTACCACACACCTGTACGTAGAAGCTTGTCGGCAACTTAGCGCGGAACTTTTAAAAGTCGCCTCGATTTAGACGCGCGCGCATTATTGCATGTAAGTCTTGTAACATACGTCATGTGTTGTGTGCGGGATAGGGGATGAAAGAACAGCGGGAAGGATTTTCGATAGCCACAATAATTTTAAAAGGATTAGTGCTTTTTCGTTTTAAGTTCAGATGCAGGAAATAGGACATATAATGTAGTAGTAAAGTGTTTGCTTGATTGAGTCGGGACTAACGTGTTTTATTTATGGTAACGCGGTGCATAGTAAAAGTGTACCTCGCGATTTACTTAAGACAAAAAGGATTGCTTAATTACCATATGCCTATTGAGGAAAAACCTTTCCTCATATTAAAGGGCCTGAAAAAATTCAGCAGATACACCCATCTGATTTAAACTAAAACAAAAAGTAAACACCAAATTTTTCCAAAGATTCAAGGATACCCACTGACGAAGATGGAGCATCGTAGGCATACCAAAAGATGGCACATAAATTTCGAAAATACAAAATTTTACTCAAACTCAACAAAAACCCATCAGAACCAAGAAAAAGCCAAAAATCACTTCACTTTTACAAAAATAATCTCTTCAAAAAACCCCTTTAAAATTTTCTCTTTTGACTTGAACCCTACCTGTCTACTCACATTATTGTCGGCCATCGAAACTCGTACTTACCGAGCTCTTAATAACGATGTTTCAGGGCATAAACCACGGAAATAAAGGGGGTGATTATTATATTACTTTTACTTATATATCGTGTTTATATACTTGGACCCAGTCGCTGGAACGAGTTGTTATCTCCAAGTTTTTAAGTGGTATGAAACATTGTGTTGGATTACACTGTCAGAATGCTTTCTTAGTAATTTAATCAATCAATACTTGATATTTAAAGTAGTATGGTTATTTTTAGCAGTGTAAAAGGAGGATCCCTATTTTTATGCAACCCCTTTTTTGTCTCGGATTTCTTAATGTACTTATTCAACTGATGTTGCTTTTCAATTTTGGCGGTTAGACTCATCTTGCACATTTCAATATTTAGTAGGTGTTTTTGGTATTTTTTTGTAGTTGGGTAAAGCAAACATAATTTTGAAAAGCAGATATTTTCTCCGTACTAAGTTGTAAGTACTTACTACCTTTATTTGTGTCCTTTCAAGGAATTTTGAAGGCACTGAACCAAACAAACCTGCCTATGATGTGACATCATAAACCCTTCAAAGATGCCACCAGTAACCATGGCAACCCAAAAACAGTATCCTCAGAAAAAAAGCACTCAGATAACAAACGACTTCCCCTACCGAGAAAACCTTTAATTAGGTAAACTTCAACTTGTTTATTAATTAAAAATTATTATGTAAATCGTATAATTTTACAGCCGAGTGACCTGAAACGAATACAGTCTGTGTCTTGTGTGTTATTTATATTAATTAGTTTTTAGATAGGCATCTGTTTATATAGTTTACTGTGGATTAACTTCCGTGGGTGATATCTGACGGTTGTTGCTAGGCGTCTGATGGGCAGGGCACACTATAAGATATGACACCTGTATTGATGATTCGTGATAAGCTAATTAGATTAGCTTCTTTATTGAAATATTATTCGTTAGTTTACTCAATGGTTACAGCGTGAATTTTGAATAAGATCTGTTTAATTTCTGTGTTAGTATAACATTTTAGTGCTGGATTTTTTAAATCATAATCTGAAGTTTGTTTTGTGTTCGCTTGTTACTTCTTCACTGATAGGATTTTGATGTGATTTCGCAGTAATAAGTACCTATATAAAGCGTACATATTACAAGATATATCTACTGTTTATTCGGTATTGGCGTAGTTCTCACAGGAAACGGGTGGAACCACTGGCAGAAGCTGATGTCCAATATTCTTTCCGTACAAAAATGAAAGTAAATATACTCTACTCACTTCAAAGAATGATTTAAGCAATCGTGGTATATTCTAAACTTGAGAAACCGATCAATAACCGCGATAAGTAACAACGTAACTTGAAGCAGAGGCTAACAAAAGTGAGGTTTTACTAAGGAGTAAGGAAAGATGAGCGGACATGCCATAATGCAGGTAGGTCAGGCACCTTCTTCTAGGTCAAATTCGTACGGTGGACATGACCAAAACGGTCAGTTATGAATGAGCTAATAAGGGGTTTTTTGGTTCTTAAGGAAATCTGTCAACAATTTTTGGTATTACAGAAAATGGTCGAATCCAAAGAAGGCGTATAAATAAGGGCGAAGACAATAACGTTCATCGTCCCTCGCTCACCCGCATTTTGGCGCGCTACTTTTTTAGGAGATTTTCCGTTAAGGCACCTCCGCTAGTCATTTTTCTCCATGGGTCGTACTTATTCGCTAATGTCAGGGGTCAAGCACGGTCATTGTGCAAAAACAATGAATTTGCTTGAGGATAGAAAGGCGTCCCTGCCTACTGTTTTGTTGTAGGGTTGATGCGCTTTAGATTTTCAGTTTGTGATCGTTTATTGGAATATTTTTATGAAGGTGGTGATTTGAATTGGAAAAGATTGGCTATGTGGCCTTTTAGTAATTATTAACCATGTTAATTATTGATGCTACAAAAGCTCAAATTCTGGTGTGGTCAGATTTTGATTTGATTACGTTTTCGCAATTAAACTTATTTAATTTTCAATTCTTTCCCGGGTTTTCGATTTGGCTTTATTTATATCTAAGTAGACAGCATAAAGAGAACTGTTAATAGTTTCACGATTAGAAATGGCTATTTCCGCATTGTTCATGGAACATTTTTCGCAAGCCCATAGCCCAATTCTTCATATAAATAAAACTCACAAACGGATGTGTGAACTATTGAACTGGACACTATACACATTCAAGCGTGACGTTACTTTACAGCCTTTTGGCTAAAATTAGCTTCAATCCAAAGTCTGTTTAACATGCGCAGTTTCGACTTTGGAATAAAAAAAAAAAACGCATGACCTTTTGTGGCTGTTGCTATTATGAACATTATGCCCACAAGGATAAAATTATAATCTACTTTAATAGTATTTTTTCTTTCTTATAGTAAAACAAGTTTGATTTATTTTTACTACGTGCGTTTTATACGCATAAAAAGTGATAAGTATCTAAAACAACAATTTGCAAAAAAAAGGTTGTCTATTTCGGTAACTGAATGTCGTAGGAATTGAACCTGCGACTTTTTGTGTAACAGCACATGGGGACTGATCCTACAGGTATATGTTAAAAAAATATTATAGTCAAGTAGGTATGCATTAATTATATTTGGAAGGTTAATATGGCCAGCTTATTAGTGCTAAAAATATGAATGTATTTACTTAGAAATTCCTGTTAACACTTAATTTCCATAAATATACTGTATGCTCTAGCTAGAAATAGCAATTTTACAACATTACCTAGTAATTCCTTTTCCAGGCAGATACCAAATGATCTAGAATTTCTAGAATGACACAGTCTACGCGAAATATTATGTAAATTTAATATTTTTGTTCAACTTCTATAATTTTATTCTATCCTTGAAGATACAATGTAATATTGACGACCCACTGACAGACTCTTATCTCTATAGATATTAGCTCAGTTGTTTCAACGTCATAATCGTATGTATTTTATGCTCTATAAATAGACAAAAATATGTAGGTACCTATATACCTAATATACATGCGTAAATAATTTAGTCTAGGTATATAGGGTTAACCCTATCAGAACAATACTAGGTAACTTTACAATTCAAGGTTTCAGATTAAAAATATCTGATATCTGAGAAGTTATCTACTTATTAGAATTATATTATTAAGTATGTATTTGTAACTAAGTAGCTCTTTTTCGCTAACAAAACGCGCCCAGCAACAACGTGACACGAAAAGATACAATAAAATATTAATGCTACTTCCGTCCCTTTCTAACATACAGCATATTATGGAGGAAAAAAAGAGACAGAGCACATGTTCCAAATTCCATACAAACCGCCACGTAAGATTAGCTGTGAGCTCATGTGTGCACAATGTTCTGTGTAATTTAACCACTCATCGCAAGCGGCGCCGTGGCTTAGTTGGTTAAAGCGCCTGTCTAGTAAACAGGAGATCACGAGTTCGAATCTCGTCGGGGCCTATGCAAGTTGGTGCATAAATCTTTTGTGCTTTTTCTTTGTATTTTTTTTTGTGAACCACTTGGAACCGCTTGAATTTTTTATGTCATTAACTTTCAGTTACAGGATTTTTTTACATTTTTTTTTTCTAATGTATTTGTTTGAGAAAATATTGTAGTGATTGTTTTATTAGAATAATTTTCATAATTAATAGTACTATAACGAATTATGGATAGCAAAACGCGAGAATTTTAAACGATACAGATTTAATTATTATTATGTACAGTACACATTTAACGACTAACGTTCAAAATGAGTTCACGGACGAATTGAAAAAACTCGGTATGCACCAAGAAAGCTTAATGAACAGTGATTACCGACATTGGACAATGCTTACCGTTGTCCGTAGCGTCAGCAGAAACATCAAAACAATTAAACCGATATAATAAAAAATAAAAATTAATTAATTAATTTTGTACATTTACTTATATAGTGTTACACATTTTGGTATTTAAAGTTCCTTTTTTTATTTCAATATTTTTTTACTCAGAAATCTAACTATATTTACGTTAAACTTTTTTTCTTCATGTTATTAATTTTAAATTAAAAAAAAAATATGTTTGACGATTTTTTTTATTTATTCTTCCAGAAACAAACGAACAAACGCCCTAACCCTACTGCGCTACATGCCAGGAATGGCGAGTTGCGTGGGAGCGGACCAAGGAGCCGTCTTACATTAATTGCCGTCGCGTTAACCGTCCACAGCCGAACAATGGCGTATTACCATACTAAATGTGACTGCCACTAACGTATGTGTGATATACAAGGCGCCTATGCAGTCACAACACTAATGTCTCCTGCATTTATATTTGAGTGATTAAAAGGCATGCGGTGACACATTCATAAAGGTCCATGGTAGCAGTTGAGGGTTGAATAGATCAAAGCTAGATTACTCAGCTGTACTCTGTAGGGTACAGTGACGTATTGGGAGCTCTAAATATATGACTACAAAGTGTTGAAGTTTAATTTGGAGTCAGATAGAACCCCGAAACTATCAGTCGTTAAAGAGTGGAGAAAGGAGCTTTCTCTCAAAATATTTGCAGCAGGTCTTAATGCAATTTTGGCGTGGGATGCATTGCTAATTTGAATATAAAATCTATTATCATATGACTCAATTTTTGCTATAATAGTAACTGATTCATAAGACTGTTGTTATGAATAAAGCGATTTTGTGAAACCAATTTTAAATCCACTTTTTGGCAACCCTTTAAGACAGTTGGAACTGTCTTATTGGTGAGAACCACACTTAAACCGCAGGATTTGATTCAATAAGATATCCATAAATAAATCAAGAACTATCAATTTGTTATTATACCAGTAATAACCCAATAAATAGTGACGTAAGTACAAGATATTGGCAACACGAAGGCAACGATCTTTGCAGTCAGTAATGACTCACTTATTACTGTGGTATGCTAAATGCTGGGTGACCAGATCAAATGCCATTTGCCTCATTACTTGGTAAGAGGCCTAAATATAAGGATGACGAGACAGTTTTAAAGGGTGATGATTTGGAAGATAATGAATTATGACTAGCTTTTAAAGTTTTGCTACACAAAAAACATACTACTTATCTAGTACTTAAACAAGAAGGCATTCGTTTCACTGAGTTTTACCGAAAATCTAAATAATATCATGAACAGGCTAAGAACAAGATTTAGCCAGTTTTAGAAAGGTAATCATGGGTTTGTTAGAAATAACTAAGAAGATAGTAAGGATGACAACTAGTATAGTAAGTAGGCATAATATGGATATTTTTGAAACTTTTATCGCGTTATGTTAAAGACAAAGAAAACATGTTACATGGTCATATCATGTGCTATAGAGTCAGTCTCATTAATCATTTAACGGCTTACATGACGGTTATAAGCAGCCTTATTTCAAAAATTAAATGCCTATTTGATGCAAATGTATCCATATACCACATGTTTATTATGTCCTGATGATTACTTTATAATATTGTTCTACAAATAGTATTTCTAAGATAGTTTGAACGACTCAAAGTCATTAATGGTTTGTTGGAGATCAGTTTCCTATAGTGTAATGTAAGAGATTCCTACCGAATCAGTAGTTTTTATATATTAGGTGTAATTGCTAGTACCTTATTTGTTTTATCTCCAACCAAACTATTAATATTACCATTACATACTTCCAAGGTTTTGGCAATATTGGAAGTAGATCTGGCAACCCAGCCAAACGTTCTCTGATTAATTCACACAGATTAGGTCGCACAAGGTCACGAGGTCCATTCCCGGCTGTTTCATTATAATTCCCATAAAATATGCCGGTTATCGCCTCGCCAAACAAGGAGGGACAACACATGTTTTAGCTGTATCTCATAGAATAATGGAAGCCATGGGCTTGTGACCGACTTTTTGATGGGCTCGCTAGATTCTACTACTTGTGCTGAGTGAGCTACTGATGATAGATACAACTATTAAATAATGGTTCAGTGATGCAGATGAATTGTATGGTTCTCATTCTAGTGTTGCATGACAATATAATTATAGCCATCTAGAGACCAACGATAATATATTTTGAAACCTAATGAAAGAAGAAAGAAGATTCAGTCTGAGT
Organism: Helicoverpa assulta; assembly: GCA_963856015.1. Classification (NCBI taxonomy): domain Eukaryota; kingdom Metazoa; phylum Arthropoda; class Insecta; order Lepidoptera; family Noctuidae; genus Helicoverpa; species Helicoverpa assulta. The sequence continues at coordinate 11,358,550 of CAWLCW010000028.1, forward strand.
TTTATCATTTTCAAATTATTGTAGGTATCATCTATCAGCAGCCTCAAACTTGGATAATTTTAAAGGACGGAGAATAACAATTTTTATTTTTGCAAATTGTGATTTTTTCCATACCTAAACAAGGCATTTTCTGTTACCGAGAACCAATGAACTTTGTTCATAACGCTCACTGAGTTTTGGCGTTCAAGGGGCAATTACTTTGACTGCCTAATAACTGTCCATATAAAAACTTTAATTAGAATAACTTGGGATATGGTTATTGTGATGCTTTCAAGTAAGACCCGGCGACAGCTACTTAATCATGTCGACTTAAAGAGTTAAATAGGTCACTTTCGTCATCCTTACGTACCACTGTGTAAACCATTTCAAACCTCAAAGGAAGAACTAATAGCCAAGTATGTAAACAAGAATATTTGTCGAACAAATCGCCCTACGGAACCCGAGGTGCCGAGAAACGAATGCCTACAACACACTAATAAAATACTCACGAAGTAAAGCGGAAACATAAAAAAATATATATCTACGCACTGCGGGGCCTATTGTCAAAATGTTATCCAAGGGCATCCGTGCCAGGGTTATCGACATCTTCAACTGGAAACATTAATATAAAGGTTTTTTGTTGCGATTTTTTTTTGCAACCAAACTCATGTAGGTATGTACGTACATCCCTTGACGTGTGTGCGAATGCTCGTAGGTAATTCTTATTTCTACTATTTTCATATTTATGAGAATTATAAAATTATATGTATAAAGAAGTCTTATCGTTTTAATTTATTGGTCGCGGTCACTTAATTTTCAAGTGTCTCTGTTAGTTTAGAGGGTAATAAAGATTTTTTTTCATTGTTAAATAAGGTGTGATCTTGATAATTTTTACCTATAAATATGCTAATATTTTTTTATTTAACCTAAGTAGTTATTAATTTAACTAAGAATTGCTAAAATTACACATTTGTTTTATTCCGAATAAAAAAAAAATGTTTATACCAGATTGTATTAGGTAATACCTCGCTAAATTAACATAAAAAAATATTGACTCAATACCAGTATTCACACAAAAAATGCTATGGAAAATTCCACACCCACATTTTCGGCAGAAGCAGTGGCAACCCTATACGTCAAATTTTGAAGGGCGACATCTGTTATAACGTGGTGTGAATGACTATGTTATATTAAACGCGCGATTATCGGCAATGGCGCGAAATATACCAAATATGGCGCCGGCGCTCAATTAGTCTATGAATATATCGACAGGAATTTGGTTCGGTTGGTTTAAATGTGGGACAGTAGGTCACTTTATAAGTAGATAGAGTGGGCCTTTTGTTGAAATAACGTTAGGGATTTATGTAATAATTTTAGGGGGGATAACTGAATATGTTTTATCTATGATGTACTACTATCAATTGGTGTAGTTGGTTCAATATTGACATTGACTTCAGAAAATTGATTTTCTGATCTACTTTTATAGCTATGTAGACTAATAAATAAAAGCCCTCATTCAATTCAAAAATATAACTTTTCTCGTGTATCTTAAAGAGTTTTATTAACGTCTAAAAGTTTTTTTGTAGTTGTAAATAGTAACCGTTTTCTACGTTTCCATTACTTACCATAGATTTAGTCGCAAGATTTCGAAATGGAGATGCAAAGATATTCAAAAAGAGCCTTCATAAATCTGCCTAACGTGAGAACAAGTCAATAAGAATCGTAAAATAATACTATAAATTAAATAAGTAAGATGTACGAGCATTCTTTGTTTATAAATATGTAATGTTATATCCTTAAAATGCCTGAGAAAATTCTAAATATTTTTATTGGTCCCATGGAACGACACCATTTGAGTTTTAATGTCCCATTAAGATAACATACAAATATTTACTCAGTTTTTTTGTTTTGTACTTATGAAGTTGATGTGCATTTGTTTATAATATTGTTACTTTATGAGTATGTATTCATTAAGGATGTTTATATTAATAAGTTGATGCAATTTTTATAAATAATCGTCTAATAAATAAACTGTCTTAGATATAATGAAAAAACAATGTCTTTCCTAATACTTTACCTGACACAACAAACTTCCTAAAAAAGAGGAGGTTCTCAATTTCCATTTTTTTAGATAAGAAGTGAATCAAATCATCAACATATCGAACATCGTAATCGTACCTACAACCATGTCAAATAAAATAACGCAACAAAAAATCATAAGCATTATTGATTCATACCATCTCTAATATTAGAGATTTCTACGACTCAAACTTAGAAATACATCCTATCCATCAAAAATTCCACAATGATAATATCGTAAAACGTTAAACTATCACACACAATAATTCTAACACGATTCTAACATTCATTACTGGTATTAAAAACTATAAATAAGAAATATTAAAATACCGAGCGATCGAAATTATCGCTTGCATAGCATGTAGCGTGGTCATAGAGTAAAGATTTGAAAGGGATAAGGCATTGCTCTTAATTCTTCATAGTATCTTTCCTGAATAAATGTCTTTTTTTTTTCATTAAGAACTTAATATTTATTTTGTTATATATCACGCTTAGTTTTGTGTTTATTAAAAAGGTCATTGTCCTTAACTTTGTCATTCTGGCAGTTGTTGAAAAAAATAAATTTACCAAATTAAAACACTACCACTTGTCTAAAAAAAATGTGGCTACAAAATGAACCATATGTCAACGTCATAATTAGAAATTTTTTTAGACAAGTCTTAAACTGAGACGTTCAAAAGTTTTTTGTGGTAAGACGGTTAATATCTTCTTTATTTTATGAACGTGAACCAAGAAGAACGTGTGTCTATTTGTAAACCAATAATTTTAGGAAATGGCCCGTCAAAAAATTACAAATGTATTTCAAATCTTGGAATAGCTGAATGATTCATTGGCGAACACATGAAACTTGAAACTTATTACTACATCTCAGAACTACATGACACATCTCCAACATTTTTACAATCTCTGACAAAACAGAAGAGATATTGCTTTGAAAGGCTATAAAACAGCGATCGATATTAATCGTTAACCTGCTATATTGCGGCATTAATATTCTTGGATTCGTATAAATATGGATACGATATCGGATCGGACAGGTTGTACATCTACATACGCGCGCAATGCATGTGAAAGTTCCCATTTGATATTCAATCAAGTAACATACGTGCTTCATTATAAAACATAAGCACTGCTGTGTCCCGCGGTTTCTTCCGCGTCCCAGAGGAAGTACTTTTCTTACCCAGAATACTACCCATAAACTCCTCGTGGACGCCTCAAATCTTCGTACCACATTTCATCTGAATCGGTACAGCCGATTTAGCGTGAAAGTAACAAATGAACAAACTCACTTTTGTATATTGTAGTACTAAGTATGGACGTTATTTCTGTATGATATCGAGGGCAAATACGTGGCTAGTGTCAAGTCGCATGATACCAATGTTTGTGTAAGAACAGCTACTCGATCCAATTGAAAACTCTTAAAGAAAGTGGTAGATTACGTCAAAGAAAAATCCAATTTTTTTAAGTATGATGCAAAAAAAAATCATGAAGTTTGCTTGTCAAAAATTGGTAGAATGATAGTATAAAGAAAATCATTATTGAGAAATAGCAAAATACGTACGGCGACAAAGAGAAATGACACATCTTGTCACCGACTTAACTTCAATCCTACTTCATTAAAATTCACAATATTAATTATGCATGACAACAATCTAATTTCAAGAAACTCGTCGAAGTTCGTCATACCAACATTATTATTCACCGAACTTATTTTACTTAGAACTAAGTATGTAATTAACAATCTGCTAATTTCCAAATTCGTAACACATGCCATACATATCCTGTTTTTTACGATCTAGGAGCGCAAATATTTTATCTTTAAAAATTATTAATTACTATAACAACCCTTCACGAAGGAAAACCAACCTTAACTACACAAAATAAGGTTGAAATTCCTTTGTGGTTGATATCGGGTCTCGTTTCATGAATGAATGTCTACGGTATGAATGGCCGGCGGATGTGACGTAACGCTTGCCAACGAGGCGCCGACGCGCGTACGCACCCTATGTACATAATAATAATTCGCAGTAAAACATATGCAGTTTGTCTTTTGATTTTTATAGAGTTAAGTTTATGAATTGAAAGTTAATACAAGAGTGAGTTTTATTGGTAAAATTGTGATATTAAAAAATGTATTTTTCATAATAAATGACGTTCTGTTAGCGGTAAAAAACTACGTCCTTCTGAAGTGAAGTATAGATACCCTAAAAATAGGATGAACGGCGGATGACACGGGGAATGTTTAAGTAGAAAAAATATACCTATCGTTTAGGCAGTTATTTTTTGTTTCAATTAAGAATAATTTAAACAAGCTACTTTGTTTGGAAGCGAAAAATACACTAAGTATTTTTTCACGGTCATTTATTTAAAATTTGCGCACAATATGAATTAATTTAATCAAAAATCTTCCTAACGTGACCATAGTGGGCCAAAGTTTTTTTTTAAAGCCATAAAATTCAAGTACAAAGCCTATATTAATGCTACGAGTGTTGTATGTTATTGCTATTCTTAATGCTTTTTACGCGATACGAATATAAATGAACTAACAGATATTTTTTCATGTCACATACGTTTGGGTCTTCATTGACAAAGCCCATTGATAAATTGCTTACTTATAGTGAGTGGGCTTAGTACATTGACATTAGGAGATTAATATCAATAAATGTAGTGGAACATTTAACTTTGTTATTTTTTTTGTAATTGTTTCATAATTTTATCTGTGCATCAATATAATATTTATACATAGTTCGACTAGAGGCAGTTTTATTTTTGGTATTTTTTCCTTTATTTTTCAGTGTACCAACCGAATACTCATATTTCTCTCGAGGTCATATTTTTTTTGGCTTATACTTTACATCCTAGCATATTAGGATACAAAAAAAAATTGGTCCCATCGCAAAAAAATCTACAGTACTTTTTTTTTGTCTAATAAATAGTAATAAACAATTTGCCGAACCACCGTCCAAACAAATAGTAATAGTTCCGTTTCAATTTCACAGTTCAGATAGTACAAACTTGTATTACTGCCTAAACTGCACAGTGGCATCTACGTCACTGAGTCAATAGCATAAAACAACTTATTTACGATTGTCATTGTTCGCGAATGCATTTTTAGGGTTCCGTACCTCGAAAGGAAAAAACGGAACCCTTATAGGATCACTTTGTTGTCCGTCTGTCTGTCTGTCTGTCTGTCTGTCAAGACCCTTTATCTTAAGAACGCGTGGACGTATCAAGCTGAAATTCACATGAAATACTCGAGTCTATTGCCCCTTTAAGCTGTGAAAATATCAAACTTCTAAGCCAAGCCAATCAAAAGATACAACCGATTATGTCGATATTTTCAACAAATTTTCGACACTCGCAAAGGAATCAAAACCTACAGGGTACTTCCCGTAAACTCAGAATCTTGAAATTTGGCATGAAGCATTGTCATATAATGCAAATATAGGAAAAATTGCGAAAATCACATTTTTTTTGTTATATAATATAATAAAAATATTTTAATAAAATGAAACTTACTACCTTATTTCGACTTATTTAACGAATAAAGGTACCACATTGAAATTTATACCAAATACCTAGGTCTATTGTCCCTTTAAGCAATGAAAAAATCAAACTTCTAAGTTAAAGCGATCAAAAGATACAGCAGTTTTACCGAAACCTTAGACGAATTTCCGTCACACGCTAGGGAATCAAAACCTACAAGGTACTTCCCGTGAACTCAGAATCTTGAAATTCGGCACGAAGCAACGTTATGTAGTACAGATAAAGGAAAAATTGCGAAAATGATAAATTTGAAGTGACATAAAATATAAAAATATTATTTTTGCTTACATGACATAAAATATTTTATTAATTATTATAAACTTACTACCTACCCATTTTCACATGAACGCGTAGAAATATTAAAGTTTTGAATAAAAAGTGAAATTCATATCAAACACTTCTTAAATATAATTGCCTCTAAACTGTGAAAAATTTTAAATCATTCAAAGGTCATTGGGCACCTTAGTATGGAAACCATACCCACGGCGGATACGAACGAAATATAGCACAGTATAATGATAAAGGCTCTGATTTACTATGGCATTAGTCGCATCAATGTGAACCATGGGAATCTAGAGCAAATCAGGTGTAAACATCAAATATTTTCCTCATTTCAATGGGGAATTTAAACGACCACGTTTGACGGATTTGAGAAATCATTTCTTTGTAGTGAAAGAGTATACTCACCGTTTATTTCCATTGTCATCAGGTCAGGGTCTGATGATGGAAATCCTGAGAAATCGAGGGCAACTATCAGAAATTGTAGGCATGCATAGGATTAATTTAATTATTGATTCTCAGATGTATGTCTGGTGATACTATCAAACGGTGAATGTTTAGAGCTTACCTGATGATGGAGACGTGAGAAAGTCGAGAGAACTCCCTAACGGTATGTTTTAGTTACGTCGTGTTTGGGCTTATATTATTCGTATTGACGAGAACTTTTCACTTCACACTTCTAAAAACAACAAGAAAACTGTTTATATGCATCGGTCTAGATCTCGGTGGTTAAATAAATATAGATGCATCCTCTAGACACCGACTTCTAGACCGATGCACCTAACATCTTTTTAATTTATTTCTTGCTTTTGTTTTCTTGTTGCTTTTTTATATGTTTGAAGTTAGATTTGTGTGCAAAATGCTACAAAATAAAATAAAGCCGATTTTATAAAACCAAGAAAGGGACAGAATTACACTTTTGTCAAGGCTCTAGAAACGTAAAGCCAGCAGACCCGAATCCTACTCTCTAGAAGTCGTTGTTACAATTCGACAGCTACAAGTCGTCAGGCGGTTTCGAAAAAAACCAGAAACTGGGGCTCGTTAGGTGATTAATCCCTCAAAAATAAAAGATCCCATTCCTGCAATGGCTGCTTTAACCCAAGTTAGTAGTGAATTCTCATCACCTAAAATAAGCTCCAACACAAGGTTACGTTATAAATTGTAAAGGAGTTCCCATAACTATATCTGATCTTTGCTATCAATCCCACAATGGCAGTCAAACCTATCTATGTGGAAAGTCTTCGCCAATACGAATAAAATAAGCCCAAGCACGTGGTAGTTATAACATACCGTTCAGGAGTTCCCTCGACTCTCTGTAGTCTCCATAATCAAATCAGCTCCAAACCTTCACTGTTTACCAGTACCCTACAATATTCAAGAGTTGCCCTCGATTTCTCAGGGTTTCCAGATCTTCATCAGATCCTGGTCATCCGAATTGGCATCTTCCTTCTTTATGAAAAGTCTTTAACAATAAAAACTAGCATTGCCACCTGTACAATCCTCTGAAACTGCTTGTCTTTTATATTTTTCAAACAATCCTGGACATTCGTGTCCATGGAATTTTAATAAAATATTTATATTCAAAGAAACGTCATACCATTCTCCACAATTTAAAACTACTTTGGTTCATGTCCGCCACTTTTTACAAAGCGGGTCAGATATGCCCAATGACCTTTAAGACATAATTAGTTATTTTCAATCAAATTTCTGAAAGATGACTATAAAATGTTGTATATAAATAATATATAAATAACTTTAATAAAATAACTTTTACAAGGTACTGGCCTACTATTTTAGTTATATTATAAAATAAAAAATATTAACTATCTTGACTCTCACGAAATTACCATAACTATGATTGTTCTAAACTGAACGGTTGGCCCGAGACTCACTTTTTATCTATACAGGATTTGTACGGAACCCTCGGTGCGCGAGTCCGACTCGCACTTGGCCGGTTTATTTTTCTGCATCTCGCACGGTGTGAATCAGTATTTATTTAATGAATGGTAGGTACACTTGTCGCGTACCTACGCTAGTCAGTATTGTATTTTTTCCCTTAAGTTTTACGTTTCATGCATTATTTTAAGGGTTCAAAGAAATATCATCATCTCCCGAGTCTTTTCCCAACTATGTTGGGGTCGGCTTCCAGTCTGACCGGATGCAACTGAGTACCAGTGTTTTACAAGGAGCTACTGCCTGTCTGACCTCCTCAACCCAGTTACCCGGGTAACCCATTACCCCTTGGTAAGACTTGTGTCAGACTTACTGGCTTCTGACTACCCGTGAAAGGAAATAGATTATTTATTTACATTTTCAATCCCCTGTTCTAACTTATGTTTTTACACCATTAAGCTTTCAATATGGAATGTGTAACAATGTAAAATGCAAAACAGTACTTATACAGATGACATTTAGTAGATCGATTGAAGGATTCTATTTCGACAGACGTGCGAATTTTCGCACAGTTTTGAATCAAGTGGGCCTTCAAAAATCAAGTTTTGTGTAGCTGAACACAGACATTAACATGATAATTTTTAAGTCACATAATGGACAAGACAGACACACCCACACTATAATCAAATTGGTTGCCACAGACTGTCTGCATTGTTTTTACATTGTTACTTATGTCATAGGTACTTATAGTAGACCAAAATCACTGATAATGTTGTAGAACTAGCTGCATGCCGCTATTTCAGAGGTATTGCAAGGAAACTTCATCTAACTATAGTAATATTATAAAGCTGTAGAGTTTGTTTGTTTGTTTGTTTGTTTGAACGCGCTAATCTCAGGAACTACTGCTCCGATTTGAAAATTTATTTCAGTGTTAGATAGCCCATTTATCGAGGAAGGCTATAGGCTACTTTTTATCTCGGTACGGGAAGTAGTTCCCACGGGATGCGGGTGAAACCGCTGGCAGAATCTAGTATCTGGATAAAAATTAGCCTATTTGTTATTCTGGTAAATAAATTGTACAACTTAATATAAAGTTTTAAAATCTGATCAGAAATGTTTGCGCGGAAAAGTAACAAATCCTACGTTTTACTTTATAATATTACTAGAGTAAATGTACGACTTAAATATACAAGTTTTCCATCTCAATATAAATGATCGAAAGTCAATAATTAACTGTTCACGTAATAACATGTTGTTAAACTTTAACCTCGGTATCATTGTAATTAATAACCGTTTAGTTATTTATAGCACGGTGAACTTCATAGTTACTTTCTTCGTCTTATCTTTTAGTATACCTAACTACGTAGGTTCATGTCACTGGTGGTGCCTTGATAAGATTTACATGCTACTCTTTGCTATCAATAAACCGGAATTATTTTCTTTTGTTCCGATATGGAACTACAGTTTCAGTTCTGTTTACAGTTAAATAGACCCTCCAAAATCATTTTCAATACCTGAAATATATCCTAGTTCGGGTGGTCCATATAGGTATTAGATTTAGACCGTCTTTCTCGTATATACTATGTATTAGTCTAGATTAAGTGAACTCCTATGATTATTTTATTTTTTAAGATTTATTTACTGCCATTACCACTGAGCTATTTGTATTTGTACATGTTAAACTATGTTTTTTAATAAATTTATTTTATTTATTTATAACAGTCCTTGTCAAATAAGTTTTATAAACTGTCCAGCCTTCTCTCAACTATGTAAGGACTGGCTTCTAGGTACCCGGATGCAGCTACTTGTATTTTACATAGAGCGATTGCCTATCCGACCCTTTCAACCGGGCAACCCAATACCTCTTGATAGGACTGACTCTCAGACTTTCTGGCTCCTGATCACCAGTAAAGACTACCAGGGTACAAGTGACAACCAAGACAAGTGAGAAATTCGTCACAAGAAAAGACGGTCACCCATCCACAGGCCGACCGCGCCAAGCATTTAAAAGATCAAAAGCCCCCATCTACTTTTAAATAAAATATGATATCAGCCAGTACTAAAACGAGTCTGTACCAAGTAGTATTTTTGCAAGTATCATTTGTAAGTACTAGCACTCGTGATGGCGGTGTACATTACATTACTATAAATCAGTCAATACGCACCACATTCCGGCGACCGGGGCTAGTCTGCAAATATTACGCATTCATATTCTATGTATAATAACAAAGAGGAAATATTTAGTAAGGAAGGGGGCTCAAAAAAAAATTGGATTGATTTTAGAAATTCTTATAAAATAAGTGCTATATTTTTATATTGGTATGAATAAAACTTTGAGGTATTTAAATAATGTTCATACCAATTTTACAAATTCGATAAATATTTCGTTCGGATAAAAAAAAAAAAACTATCAGTATTAGATAGATAGCCCATTCATTGAGGATGGTCATAGGCTACCATTACTCCACTGGGTGAATTATTTACCTCGAGATGCGGGCAAAACCGCAAGAAACCGGTACATTAAGAAAGTACATATAAGTCTGAAAAATTGCATTGTTACCGCTCGGGTTTAACGACTGTCAAATTTTAGACCAGTCGTGCTAATGTAGCCCACAATTGAAAATCACTTAGGCCTTATTAGGCACCCTCGAATTATGTTTCATAGAAAAAAATACGTATCACGTTTATTCTTCCAATTTATGCCAAAATTTACACAAAAATTAGGGTTTGTAGTATTATTAAATTATTGTAAATTGCTAGGCATTCTAAATTTGTCAAACGTACTGAGTTATTTATTTAACACGTAGGCCTTGTTAGATAGCTAATGTCATTATTTGATAATCGTGAATAAAGTTTCGTAGGCATTGAGATAAATAATTTATAATTTGATAAATATTCAGGGGTCACAGGTGCTTCATTTCTTAATTTTAAATTAATTAAAATTAGTTTCGTGAAGGACTGTGTGCCAAATACTTCCTAATTCTAAGAAAGGATTATATCTCAAAATTCAGTGAATTCAAAGTATGTTTATTTATATTATTATAATAAAACATTGTCTACAAGAACAATCTGCCAATTTGATGAATATTTTAATACAAATTAATTATGTATCGATACCTACACATTATTATTTAATGAGACCGTCTGCCAACACCTTAACCTTCTGAATCCTGTTATTGATATAACGGCATCAATTTAATATCATTTATAATTTGAATATTAATGTGAAATATTGTCAATCTCAACCTTTTCAGAGGCCATGAATTTGGTTTTTATTAGTTTTCAATCTACATCCTACTATATTAATAGCAAATGAACGAGCACGATTTCTGATTCATTTAATCGTTCTACAAAAATATTTTTTACGAAAAAAATAATATTGATAACCGCAACCCGTTATAGACTGGCCCACCGTACGCACGGACAATTGAACACACTTCCTTATTGTAGGGCTTGCGTCATCCTCCGGGTAACGCCCCCCCGGCCGCGCACCCCGCGGGACTCCTCAAGACCATCTCTACCATTCGATGTATGTGGGTCACGTACTCTGAAACTTGCTGTAAATTAGCCACCATGACATTGAAAATACCAACTTATATTTTTTGAAGCTATAATTTGCGTTTTTTTTTTCAGGAAGCCGCTTGTCAGCGCTGTGAAAATATTCGCGGAAGTGTAACTCATCGGGTTTAAGCTCTTCAGAATAAACATATGGCTTTGCGAATAAAAATGGTGTTGATTTGTGTGATGATTATGACTGGAGTTTTTTTAAATACATTGCCAAAGTAACGACTTCTTGTGTTTCACACTTACTCCTAAGTCCTAAACCAACGGTGATCATGACCTTATTCACACGACTTCTTCAACAACCTGACTTATTGTCAGGACTCCGAACAAAGATTGAACATTTCCGCATGAGTCATCGAAAACTTTGAGTGACTGTGTCCTCCGAAAGGATTCAAGGCGCCACGGATATCAAAATCATAGGCGAAGGCTCAATTAATACAGCCTTGGTGATAAAAAGCGGTCATTTAAACATCTTTGACAGTCATTAGTCGGTTAGTTAGAAGCTCGTAAGTCTGACAACTAGTCTTACCTAGAGGTATTTGGTGGTCCGTGTATAGGCAGACGATCCTTGAGAAAAATACTAACACTCAGCTGCATTCAGTTGGACTGGAAGCCGACCCCAACAAAGTTGGGAAAAGGCTAGGATTGGTAAAAAAACACTTAATCTTGGTACAAATTCGTGGTCAACTCTTGTTAAAACCACAGCAGGATTATTTAAAACTCCTTGGCTGGTCCCAATTCTTCAGGTCCACTCAACCATGACCTTCGTATTCTCAATTTGTTTTATAACTGTCGCGCCGCTCGTCATCCTGATTGATAACCAGTTGACATATGACACGGGAATTTGGCACCTATACACTATGCTTATAGGAATGTACGCCTGTCTGATATCTTATGTAGGATAGGTCATATAGCAGAACTATAGGAAAAACCAGAGAAGGGTACAATAAAAAAGGATGCCATAGGAGTTAAGTGACCTTGAATTTTTAGGGGCATAAGGGATTTACATATTCCTTACATCAATTTTTACCGCTGTTCGCGAAAATAAACTACGTGCGAAAAATAAAGATTCGTAGAATAACCTTATTCGAATACCTTATTTATATAAATGAATCTATTTAGTTGACTTGGATAATTAAGAAACCAAATTCTAATACGTTTATACTGTCCATGATCAACAGTGTAGAGGTATATTCATTCATTTAAAACTTAATACTTTGTAACAAAGACTGCATAAGGATCCCCAACGCGTCTGTAGAACCGAATTTGCTTCTAAATTGGCCTAATTTGGGCCATTATCAAGGATATGACCGTGGCAATGTACTGTGACATTGTACCTACATTGTCGCTTGAACCGATATTTTGAAACGTTATTCCAGTGGAATGGAATGGAATTTAAATGGAATGGAAGTTTGCAGACATAAATTTTGACACATTTTGTCTTCTTCATTGGTTAGCTTTAGTCTATCATAATGGCGAATTTTATCTGAATAATATGGCTTTTCCGCATGAATATGGTCCTAAGAATTGAAAATTGTTTCAGATTTGGAAGAATTTTTAAGGTCTCGAATTGGAATTCTAATCCCAATTACATTTTCTCATAACTAGCCAACTCTCGCGGTGACACTCGCGTCCCAAGGGAGTTACTTCCTGTACCCCGATAGAATATAGACTACTACACGCCCAAACAATGAACCTATACTATTCTACATATATCCACAGGAACAATTCTACCTAAAGACAAAAAAATACAGTGGTTGAAATAAAGAATATTCCTCAGTCAGCAGTATTTAACCGAATCCACTCTGTTATGTCAACTGCGTGAAATCGATACGGAGGAGGATCGAGGTCAAGGACACAAAGGGAAGACTCGAGGAGGATATAAGTTTATTGCCGAACAAATATTCACTTGTGATAGTTTCAAAAGGAATGAGGAAGAAAGTTTGAGTAGATACTAGAGGTATTATCATAATCATGTATTTTACTTGCATCTTGACAGAACATCATGCATCAAGACATTTTTAACCGACTTCCCAAAAAGGAGGAGGTTCTCAATTCGGCCGGTATGTTTTTTTTTTTTTTTTTTTTTTTTTTTTTTTCTATGTATGTACATCGATTACGCCGAGGTTTATAGACCGATTTACGTGATTCTTTTTTTGTTCGACGCGAAATAGCTGCCAAATGGTCCCATAGTCATCAGGTCAGGGATCTGATGGTGGAAACCCTGAGAAATCGAGGGCAACTTTCGAAAGTTGTAAGCATACATAGAGTTAAACCTTGACACTCATATGTATGTCTGATAGCACTATTCAACAGTAAAAGTTTGGAGCTGACCTGATGATGGAGACCAAAGAAGGTCGAGGGAACTCGACAACTGAGTCTGTAAACTACCTCGTGTTTGGGCTTATATTATTCGTATTGACGAGACCTTTGCAACAGTGAAGGTTTGGAGCTGACCTGATGATGGAGACCAGAGAAGGTCTAGGGAGCTCGACAACTGAAAATGAAAACTACCTCGTGTTTGGGCTTACATACTTCGTATCAATGAGAACTTTCTAGTTATGTGGATAGTGACCTATTCGTTTCACTGAAAAGCTGAAAATAAAAAACTTTTTTACAAAAAAATATAACCGACTTCCCAAAACACTAAAAAGCAAAAAAAAACTAATTTTAGGTGCATCGGCCTAGAAGTCGGTGGCAAAATTAACTCAGGGACATCCATTAGACACCGACTTCTAGGCCGATGCACCTAAAATTAGTTTTTTTTTGCTTTTTAGTGTTTTGGGAAGTCGGTTATATTTTTTTGTAAAAAAGTTTTTTTTACTATATTTATTGAAAATTAGACTATAGTCCTTTTCATGGTCTTTACAAAACTAGCCGTCCCCTTCAATTATAACCGCATCTTGAGGGAACTTCTTACTGCAAGCGGATAAAAGGTGGCTATGTCCTTCTATCTCCAGCTCGGCGGAATCTCTGTCTTACTATGAAAACTTCACACATTGGCGCTACCAACTACAGGTACTACAGGTACCTACTTGAAGTGTGAGTGCAGTAAGTGGGCTTCTAAAACACGACCTATCGACCGTAAGCCGTCTAATCCGATAGGCTTTTGTCACTTGAATTTCCGACACACCTTAGCCAAGGTAGAAACTTAATTTATTTGGTGGTAAAGCATTTTAATAGCGCTTGGAAATGCTATTTAAATTACTGAGCTGATGATGGGTGAGAAGACTTATCAGTAAACGAGTAGGTATAACATAGGCTGATACACCAAAGACTGAGTTAAGGTTGTTATCTTGAAGGAAACCTGGACTTTGAGGTCTTAAATCACCAGTCCTTCTTGAGCAAGCATGGTGATTAACGCTCATTCCTTCTTTGTTTAAGAAGAGGCATGTGCCCTGCAGTGGGACGATAAAAGTAGCTGGTGATGATGATAAAGATATTACTTATGTCAAGGTTAATGATTCTACCGCCCAATATACCTACGTCGGTGACAACCGATATTTCATTGACATAATTAGTGTCAGATATGTCATGTCATCCTCACTCGCGTGCTTACACGCCTGTGTAATTGTGAGTTCACACTATGGAATATAAACTACTGCTTATATTATGAACTACTTATGATTAACATGAGTTTGTGAGTTGGTTGATTTTAAAGTTGAATGGTACATCTTTACTCAGATATTATGTAGGTGCAATAAAAGGTATTAGATCTAATTTATTTATTACCTTCTTGACACAAATCTTCATCAAGCCGAATAAAAGGTAAATAAATGAAGGAGTTTTCATGGATACAAGTGATACAGTGAGCATTTGTCTTGTCAAATAACTATGCCGCTCTTATGGTGGCGTCTAGCAACTTCATGGTAGTCTAAAACATTACTGCGCATGTGTGAGATTTGAAACGTTTAACCTAGCACTAACTAAGTTTGAAGAAATGATATACCAGGCATAGGCATTCTCAACACAATTTTATAAAACAAATGCAGATCAAACACTTTACTCACACTTATTTTGAGATCTGAATATTTTCGCAAGATTAAAATAAAGTACCAACTGGAGTGCACACGCAGTACGAAAAAAATGTTAATACCTAGTACTCTTTTCGTGCCTAAACATTATCTCATGTTGAACTCGCTATTTATATGCATGGCATCATGGATATAGGCCGAATTGTTACATTTAAGAAATGTGTATAAATAATTTATTGTTGTGCTTATCATATTAGGTTATAATTTTCACTGTAACTCATAGGTGTTCCCTATCAATATTTCGGCTGTTCCTCTAAGCCAGTTTGTTTTTTATTGTGAACTTCCTTCTTCTTTTTCCCAAGTTATTTAGGTTTGTAGTCCAGCATTGAATAAAAATGCCAAGGGGAGTTAAAGAAACAAATTATTTTTCGCTTTAATAGCGTTTGCGAAAAAAACTGTGGTAGTTAAGTATAATATCTCATTTTATGACTAAGATAGACATGAATTTTTAAAAATTACATATTAAAGACTTATTCAACTGCTATTGTTGCAAACATATTTTTTCAATAATCATACTAGAGAAACAAAATTACAAACTGTTAGACTGAAGCCCAATACTTCATCCCATATGTTAGCTCTTAGTTCGGCGCCTAGCAACAGTGACGTCACATCACAAAAATAGTCGGAAAACTCCTATTCGTATGCCATAGACATTATTCTGTGGATATATGAGCAAAAATATCTCGCGTTAATAGTCTAACCTAGTTTTTTGAGGCAAAAGAATAGTGTGTTGCTAGGAAAATAAAGATTGCGCTGAAGTAGATTGTTTGATGAAAATTCTTGGTAAAAATATGTCGAAATTGTCTTTTTCAATTTTCTCGTCTATAGCACAGAAATATTTTTAAATTATGCTCAAATTTTGTGTTATTACTAAACAGTAAGTAACTGGAAAAAACCTAAAGAGTACTGCAGAACCTATGTGGTCAAAAAGTTAGTGTAATATGAGGACTGAAATTCAACGACCAATTTTAAATAGACTATATAAATAGACATTGCCTTAGATAAGACACTAACATTCGTCACTATCATATTAAAAGATCTTAATAACGACCAGAACTGATGACCTCTAGCTCAAATTCAAAACTTCCGCGAACTAGCTCTTAATAAACTGGTTCATGTAACTTAATCCTTAATTAAAAAACTAAGTATACAACATTTACGTATTTAAAATCTATTTATAAACTTTAATTGGCGTTCACAGTACATAGTGTGATCAACCATCTTCCATATCGAGTACAATGCTCTCGATAGGTTTTGCTATATTTTTTGTAACAGATTATAATAGAGTTTTTATTCGGCTCCGAACTTCTTCTTATTGGTCCATGTCACAGAGGAAGGAACGATAGCGGAGATGCCATTAGGAAGGTAGGTCAGGCGACTTCTAGTAGCTAAGCGTAATCAGTCTAGAACTAACGAGCCGTCCGAGATCCTAGTCAAACCAAAACCAAGCCGTCAAAGATTGGTCTTGATTGATTGCTGATTTATTTTGAAAATAATGTGCGAATTCCATAGAAAGCCTGTAAGGGCGGAACTAGTAACACTCCTCGTCCCCCGAGCACCCTCATTTTGGCGCGCTACTTTCTTAGGAGATTTCGCGTTATGATATCTCCGCTAGTCATTTTGTTCTCATTTGAAACAAATATTTTTTTATTTGCCGAGTTATACCTCATAAGAAAAAATGTAGGTAGTATTGTTTTGAGTATGTAGTAGACATTTAGACAATAAAGCCCATATTATCGAAACATATCTTCTTTAATCCTACCTCTATTTTGCTCCGATATAAATTAACAAAATCAGAATAAAAATAAAACGCAATTCAAAAACATCCGCGCCCAAAACGCGTTCCAACTCCGTCGCAGCTCGTAACGTACGCGCGAAAAATATACAAATACACTCAAACTGAATATGCGTATGATAATTTTCCATTTTAAACATTCGTCTAGCTTGCCGAATGTATAATAATCACGTGATAAATAATTCGGGGTTATCGAGGGGCCTTATTCGCGATAAAATGTAGGGCGACCATGATCTCTAACACTAGATACCGGACTGTTGATTGAAAACCGTCCAGCTTTTGTTTTTGTTTACAAATAGACAAGTTGACGTTCCTAGTGGTCAGGGGTGGTTTAGTGACCTGGATTAAATGCCTAGTTGTCTACAAAAGATTGATGCACTTTTAAAAAGTTTACGGAAAAAAAATAACAATTTAGTCACTCTTGGGTATTGTGATATCGAAAATTACTAACCTACTCTAAGGAAAAATATGTGAACTATTTACCGATTAAGGTGTGTAGATTTAAGTACCTGGTAACCGACGTGTACCTAATGTTGAATTAACCTTCGAAGACCATATGAAAAAATAAAAGAAATAATTTATATGAATTTCTATCCAATAAACAGTATAAAAGTGTCATTCCTGATCAAATATTTAATCAACAATAAATATCGTTTTACTATAAAGGTTTCTCAAATATTGGCTATTAACCCAAATTAAACAGTCCAAAGTGAAATAAAATTACTAATTAATAAAACATGAGTAACGTCACGATTAATATATTCGATCACTTGTCCCAACAAAGAGGCCAATTAGGTCGACCCACATTCGATGTTCGCAGCCCAATCCGCGTCCAAATGGCGCAAACATGGCCACTCTAGCATCGGGTAGTAGAACCAAGGTCACACGCACACATTCGCAACCGTCTACGAAATCCTTGGTAGCGGTTAAAGACCTACGGAAGTGGTTGCGTCTAGGTTAAGTAGAACCCCCGCCGTCAATGTACTTCCACCACAGTTCGGAACTTTGCAGTCGACGAGGGGGATCAAGATGACTGGTCCAAAGGTTTTATGTCATCATGTCATGCGGCCTTCAATTCCTATGTTTATGTAAACCGCGTGAACAAGTTTCGTGACGCAGTTGCTAGGGGGAAGTTGGACTTTTTTACAAGTCTTATTTCGGTTATATCTCATATCTGAGCCTGCCTTGTGCGTTATGCGAAGGCGGTGGCTTAGCATGATTTTTTAGACTGCGAAACATTAATGTGACCATTTTTATAACGGACTTTAGTGTTTGATGAATAACAGACGTGACAGAGGATTTTGACAACGGATATTGCCAAATGGTTAGTAAGGTTAAGAAGACCAGTTTATATGCTTCCTACGTTTAAGCAGGATATTAGTGGGAGTGATGTGACGCAATTCCTAAATGATCTGAACATAAATGCTGAACAAAATGACGATTATGTAACAGAAGATACCAATCGTATTGTGATCAATTCAGAATAAGTAATAAAAGATACTGAACCAATCAAAGACACACCGAGAGACGTAATTATGCAATAGGAAGCAACAGAGGTTGATGGGGTCGAACCAGATATCTTCATAAAACATCAAACATAGGAAACTGAATATCTACTCCAATAAAAAGAGAATAAAATTGATTATTCGTTCAAGGCTGTTAAGTACGGAATTCGCATAAAATTCGATGTAATTTACTCTTAGGAAAGACAGTTAGTGAAGATGGATTGACGAATTGTTGGAAAATGTCGACAAAGGGAAATTAGAAGAAAATACATAAAATCTTTGAAATCAAAGCTAAGTTTTGAAGTGTGATGATTTTGACGTTAAATGTATTAATGATGTATTTTGTCTCATGTCTATGACTGCTGACGTATTTTGTCTGTTATCGTTAAAATTGTAGGTACATTAAGTGTCAATGATGAATTTTCCAGAATCTTCTACCATTTAATCTATTAACATTTGTACATTAATTTGAATGTATTAAAACCAAATACACGTATCCATTTTAGTAAGATTACTAAGCAATTATTACCAGTTAAACCAACGTTTACAATTCAATAGCAATTTGACTGATTCCTTCTACGTCTTTCCATATATTATTTTGCAAATAATTTACTTTGACCCTGAAATCAGCTGTTTTCGTCCAAACACTTATTTTCTTAGCACTAAACCTTTACGATACACCATAAGTTGCGAGTTAAACAAGTTCCCATCAATATTCAAATTAAAAACCCAAAAATATCCCACGGACACCATCCTTAAAAGCTCACGTGATGTGCGAGAAACATGTCATGGGTAGACAGATCTTCACACCACTCACAACAAGCTAATCTGACCTCTATGACTATATAATCAAGATTCAAGACAATGTAAGCACGAGTGGGGACCAGATTGATCAATTTGACACACTGCGTCTGAACTTTGGCATTACTTGATAAAACACATTTTAGAAAATAGATGTGCTGTCAAAAGAAGTCTTAGTAAATAACAATAGGGGTGACAATCGAATGGCAAGGGTTATTATTAAAATTGGTAATGAGTTATTGATAGTCGTCTAACAAATATCCGAGGGATTCATTCATAAAAACCGGTCGCGACTGTCTGTATGCGTAGCTTCGTTGTTTTTGAATGGATATTATTGTTGAATGATTTATTTTTAAACCGTTTAGTGATAGCGAAAACAAAATTGTTTGGGCGCCAAGGTACTATAAAAACATAGTTATGTAACACAATATGTTAAGTTAAACCAGTGGAAAATTCGTAAACAGAATATAAATTGGCAAGTCATTAGGGAATTTTAAATTACATGATTTATTAACTGCTGAAATCTAAAATCATACATTAAATGAAGTTAATCCGCTCAACATATTTTTTTGATCAATGATTGTGATTAAGAGTAATCCTATCAACTAATATATTATGGATAATCCGACAAGTTTACGTGTAGTTAATTTAATTAATCATACTACATCTAGGACTAACCTTAATATTTTTCTCCTATTGTTTGGATGCAAACGTCCCGCCATGACTGGATCTATAGCATGCAATTTTGCGTGAATCTCTTCATTCGTGAAAACTTTTTCATTATCTACGTCTTGTTGTAGTTTTTCTTTGGATATTTGAGAATTATCCAATTCTTTACTAGTTTCAGCTGATGATGTAGGTTCTTCTACTTCTGTTTTTGACGGTTCTACTGCTTGTTTCTTATTATAAATTTCCTCGTCATTTTCTAAATTGTCCAAATCTCTTTTTCTTCTACTCTTATCCCATAACAAGGCTTCATTATCATCCATGTTTTCTACCAATATTTTGTAGACAATAGATTCTATGTAGTAATTTGTTCCACCGACTACGATTGGTATCTTCCCCTTTTCTGTTAGATCATCTATCTGTATTAAAGGTCAAGGAAGAAAATTTGTGAGATCATAACGTACAATGAAACGTAAAAACCAGATTGAATTTAGTTTTTATTTCCTTGAAACCATTTTATTTTTGCTAAAGACATTGAGCTACTCTGCGTTGAAACAGTTTTTGTATCTTACATAAGTATGGATGTTTTAGAAATTCATTACAATATATAGAATCAAATATTATCTGATTAGATATGATGATCCCTTCCCATCGTTTTCTGACGGATCAATAACTTTGACAAAGCTATAATAAACTATTACAAACCGGATTAATATCTTACATCACAAGACAAAATAATAATAATTCAAATCATACTGTTTCTTATAGCATCAGACCAGTAGTGTTGACAGGTTTTCTTCGTCTTTTCGGCCTTGTATAATCATCGGCAGGGATATTGAGCGATTTATTGGTTTATTGCCTTATGGGTACAGTGCGCAAAGCGATCCCCACTCTTCCGCCGAGAGCTCAATATCCGTGCCGATAACTATATAACACGATGACCAATTCTAGTATTCATTAAAAACGCAGCTCAATAAAAACAGACAAGGAAAACCGCATGCCTAAACAAAAATCCGTAACAACACCTTTTGACGATCAAAAGCCGAAGAAACGGTATTATCAATCAAGTAATAGTCACTTTTGAACGGTGAAATTGGTCGTTAGCGGTGTACATACTTATTACAAAGACAGAGTGGTGTACCAAATGTGTAAGCTACTTTGGTCAGCATAAGAGGATTATATGGTCAATGGCCGAAACGCGAAAGAAGCTAAACCTTTCAAATACTTGTCAGAGGTTACCGGCACTTCTACGGTTTGATCAACGTAATTTCGTGTCACCATTTGGCTAGCATTAAAGGCTGTTTGGGGTTATGTTTGTGTGGAAAGGTGAAGAAGACATGTAGGAAAATAAAGATTAGTCTTTAACAGACATATATACTAAAAAAAAAGAACAAAAAGTTACGCAAGGAATGAATGAAAGGTATTGCTATTTACGATGGTGGAAATCATCTGAACTTGGGGATATTCATGAGGATAATGTTTGCTCAATATAGCACATTTTAGGGGTGTCCTACAATCCTACTCAAAAGCAATGATTAACAAGAAGAAACAACAAAAATGATTAATGGCCAAACAAGTTGATTATGAGACAGAGATACTCAATAAAAAAAACCTATGTGTATTGATGAACCCATTCTTAACAACATAAATTCTGACGATGGAACACAGCAAAAATCAGCAAAATTGCGAAACCCTATGTCCACATAGGCCACAAAATCTATAACAATAATTAGTATACCTACAGAACATGAGTCACAGTTACTCTCGAAACCAGTATGACTAAATTAAACTATGCTATGACGCGGTACGCCCACAGCTACATTAAGTGTTGCAGTTGACCCTAGCCAACCAGCTGATATTTTAGATACGTTTCCCTTTCACACGGATTACAACGATTTGGTTTGTCGAAATACTGTTTTGGGTGTACGCAAGTTTCCTTTGTGTACCTGTTTTAGTTGTTTGTTTATATTTTGAGCTTCGTTTGTTAGGCGTGTGCATATGCATCTGATTTTAAAGTCTTTCATTGTTCAATGTTCTTTTTGAGGCACACTATTCCTGATTAATATTATAGATAATCCCACCAAAAACATTAAATGTAAAAAAAAGCCAATCCTCTACGCAATTCCTCCACCGTAAAAAGTTTTGAGATCGCATAGAAGCCAAGTCCTGTTCAACTTTATTTGTAATAATAAATCAATATTTTGTGACTATATCAATAGTTTTGTTCACATTACAATAATATTGACTTGGCCATGAGCACAATAAACTACAAATATAATACAGCATATCTTGGAGAGGTGAAAGTCAAACATAAAGTTTAATATCACAGAATTACTTTTAGTTTATTCAATTGTTACTAAATGACCGACAGTCAGTATCATCCAACAGCAATGAACTGCACATGTACTATGGCGCATGTTTAGTCCATGGTGATCTCAAATTCCAATCAGTCCAATCGTAAAATCATGTCCATATAGAATTTATCAATTCAATGGTATTTACACATTATTTCAAGGAGCGACTTTCAACTTGTGCTCATGGCCAAGACAATATTATTGTAATGTGAATAAAACTATTGATATAGTCACAAAATATTGATTTATTATTACAAATAAAGTTGAACAGGACTTGGCTTCTATGCGATCTCAAAACTTTTTACGGTGGAGGAATTGCGTAGAGGATTGGCTTTTTTTTACATTTAATGTTTTTGGTGGGATCTCATTTATTTTTTGTAGGTCTCTTTCTTCTCTAAGTATATAACAAATTAAATTAACTTACATGCAACTAACTAAATATATAACAAACTAAATATGTACACCTAAAGTAGCACGTAAACAACTTTTTTTTAAATAAACTAAAAAAAATCGAAATTGTCGAATTTTTGAATCGAATATCTTTTAGAATAAAAGAGATTTATTTCAGAGGTAGATGGCGCTATCACATGAAATTATAGGATTTTTTTAAAGTACTACAACTAAGCTATGTAACGAAACCATAGCGCGATTTAGACCAGGACAACGCCATCTATCGAGCGAGCATGCAGTATTTATCGCACTGCATTAATATGAAAGATTTTATCATTATTAATTTCATTTTAACCTAGCCTTTTTATTCATATGTATGTATATTTAATACATAATAACAATATACCACACTACGTAACAATAAAACAAATAGTAACATAATATATTGTACATAAATAAATAACAAAGTTATCAATGCAGTCAAAATTCATACACAATGTTCTTGAAAAACCGCAAATATAAATTTGTTTCCTATTTTTTATTAAGTTTTAAGGTTTTTATAATTTTCCCTTTATATGTAGCTGATAACCTGTCTTGGTGCCAAATTTGAAGGTTCTCAGTTTGCTAGAAGTACCTTAGACTTTTGATGATCGGTCAGTGAGTGAGTCAGTGACAAAATGGTGTAACTTTGATCGCTCATAACTCGTAAACTATTTATTCAAATGTCTTGTAATTTTAAGACTGAGCTTGTTCTAATACTTACTCTTGGTCATGGAAAACCTAAACTCCTAGCTTTGTTCACATGGAAGATACAGGGGGCTGAAATAGCCGCGAAACGCTTCGAGAAAAGATGGTACGGCCGTGCCCGCTTTGCTCGAGTCTTGGCTGGGGCACTGCCGTGCCCTCAGATTCCTAGAATTTAGTTGCGTAATCTTCTTATTTAGTTGGTAAGTTTATTGAATTCACAAAGTAAACTAACTGGATTGTTAGCTTAATATTTACTAGATTAACATAAATCCTAAGATCTATGTTATTACCTATAATATAGACATCTCAAACTTCCTATGAAGTCGATAATTTGCTTTCTATATGTAAGTTACGTGGGACACATTCTTAGAACTCGTCTTTGGATCAGATAGGCAAATACATCTCCAATCCACTTACACTTTCTAGTTACCTCGAATCCCTAGTGGAATTAATATACGTTTTTCTATAAGGAAATTCCTAGGAAGTGAGGATTTCTATGATAGGGCAAGCTTTACCTGGAAACATGTGTGCTTGTAACGAGGTTTGTTTAGAAGGTGGTTGATTATCATTTCTACTTAATCATACGTCTTTTGTTTTAGCAGATGGCATGTAATTAAAAGGGACAATTCACATGTCCATGGACATAGAAGAAAGATTTTAATCAATTGTCGCCGTTGAGGTAAAAACTGGTGAAGTTTATCAAAAAGGATACAATCTTAAGAGCTCTGTTTCTGAAGTCCACAACGGTGAACATCTGATGCGGTTCCAGGATGTCCAAGAGATGATGAGGCGCCATCTCCCGTTCTTTGGCCGACGCCTTCGCTGTCACGACATCCAAACCTTTGTAGATCTGAAACAAACAATGGCATTATTATGGCTTAATTTTTTTGCCAAATGAAGTGATTAGGGGTTGAAAATGACAATGAAAATGAGAAAAGCATAGTGCGGCCAGGCCTTGTTTTTACTCGAATAGGTAAGAGCACATTTGTGCCCTCAAAATTATTTCAGAACCTTTCAGATTGAAACAAACATTAGTAGGTATCCTTGGGATATATAGTGGTTCTTTTAGTCTCTAAATAATATTGTATTACTAAGTATTCTGGTCGAAGAAATTGTAAATCTTTTGTTAACTGTTATTCGGCTAGTTGCTTTGATATTAAAAGTTTATCTACTAGAAGAGATAACGAGCGAAATGTTTTCAGACGTAAATACGACAAGATAGAATAATTAAGCACGTACTTTGATCTTTCTTCTATAAAAACTAATTTAATGCGGAATAAGTTTCGGCGATAAGTGCGGACGTTCGCAGAGGTCAATTTAAGACGTATTCTTTTATTGTGTTACGTATTTATAATTTACATAATAGTCAATAATATATTCAACCTGGATCGACCTTAGGTAGTATTTATAGACTTACAAGATCGATAAACCGTTTATGATCCAAAGGACGGAAGAGGAAGGAACAAAACAACTAAAAGGACCCCTAACAAACTCCTCTCTTAATTTTGCCTAAACCACCGGAACCGCAGATTTTGCCCTCATCATAAACTCCATGTTATAAATCAGGAAAAATTCTATTATTACACCTTGAATGGATCATGGGACATTATGGTAATTCAAGTAAAACACCATGAAATATATGTAAAAGGGGCAGAACGTGACATATATCTGAATAATGATGCTGGCACCTTTCAATACTCATTAAATAAGGTTAATGGAGCTTCGAGCATGTAGAACATTGCTACTATTTTTAGAATCTTCTGGTTCATTCGTGGAAGTGGCTTCAAAACAATACGTTTTGGCCCTTACATACAAAAGCAGGAAAGGCAAATTATATTCAGTAAATCGGGCAAGCCTTTCGAAAAGCTACTTTTTTCATAAGGCTTGAAATTTATTTATTATTTGACTTATAGGAGAAAAGCCACCATAAATGGTCTTTTCTAAAAAATATCACTAGCTCCTTGTTGATTTACATTCTTACAACGTTTATAAATGCATATTTGTCGCTTCCTACTTCTGCCAATCAAATGATACAATGTAGTAATTTAATACAGAGTTTAGGTTAAAATTATCACCGAATTACGATCAAGAAGAATTTGCGCATTGACTCCAATGTAACTTTAAGTTACGCAAGCATCTTATCACATAAAAAATAGCCTTCATAAAAAATAACCGTAAAAATGGTATCATTATGCCTATTGCGTCATGCCGAATATCAGCTGATCTGAAGAAAAAACTGTATAGTTATCGGCACGGATATTGAGCTCTCGGCGGAAGAGTGGGGATCGCTTTGCGCACTGTACACATAAGGCAATAAACCAATAAATCGCTTCTGCGCAGGTGAAGGTCAGGGCTCAATATCCGTGCCGATAACTATACCGACCGAGAACCATCGAATTACATTTATTTATTATCAGTACTTAATTTATTTTGTTTCAGAATAATTGGACGGCCGTAAAGAAGTGAATAGATAATATTATTGACACGTTTACTCTTTGAAACAACAAGTTACTGAGGTAAAAAAAGATTCTTCTAAATATCGCAAAAACAACGAAAATCAAACACAATATTGCATCAGCCATCTTAAAATATAAATACTAGCAGGATGAACGGTAACAGTGATGATGTGGAAAACCTTGACATATTTTCCTCTTACCTAAACACAAAAAAGTGTGTTTTTTTTTGTACGCTGAAGTTGAAAAAATTTGGTCCATTTCTATAAAATGTTCAATAATATTAAAATCCCACGTATTTACGTACAGTTATAGAACATCTAACTTTGCAGACGTATAAAATCTTATTTTAGTGACATTTACGAGTTTTCAAGTAGAATTCTACTTAGAGAAGATTTAGCGTGAATTCGAAATATTTAGGTAATATCGGTATTACTTTCCAAAATAGAAACGGAGATTTTTGCTTTTGCAATATATTGCAAAAAAAAATATGTTATTTACCATAAGTACTATGAAAATTCATATCGTAAAACAATCTTTCATAAATAAATTAAGCAACCCAGTAACCAAATGACAAGACAACCAAAGTACTTATACAAAAATAAATATGACACAATTTTCATACATAACGTCTACATACAACTATACATTAATTGTAACAATGATAAGACCAATGTGACTTTGATCTTGTGAATGAAACTCGGAAGGGCAACTTAAGCAATGTGTAGATAACCCGGGCTCAAAGAAGCAATTATGATTTTTTCCATATCGTTAACATATACCTATTCATTTGGTTCATTTGCGCAAATAAGATAATAGATTTTGGTCTTTTCGTTTATTTTATCGTTTTATATTTGTGAATTATTCTACATTACACAGTTTTGGAATTAATTTCAAAATTTGTAAAGCTGAAGAGTTGGCGTCTTGAACAGACTTAATCTCAGGACCTAAGAAACCTATAACAAGAATTATGACAGTCTTTGTTAGGTCATGTATCAAGGAAGGCTATAGGGTACTTTTTATCCTGATGCGCAGAATAGAGTCGGAGAGCTTGTGAAACGGCTGGTAGAAGCCAGATACTTACGTGTTAAATTATGTAATGTTAATATAGCTGTAGATTCTTAGAACTACAATGTAAGAATACCTACAGATAAACTTGCTATTTGAATTAAGTAATAATCCTTCCACATTTAAGCTGGCATTTTCCTCCTCTCCCATACCTACAAAGTTGAGTGTGTAGGCAGAACAATTAATTAACATGTAAACAGGTTTACATATAAATAAAATCCCTAGACTTTTTGAAGTTAGGTATGTGTGATAATATTCTATTCCAATTATGTACTTTGACTTAGATTCGTATCGAAGGACCAAAAAATTATTTATAGCTTACGCACGCGGTTTCACCCACATCCCAAGAGAACTCCTTTCAGCACACATATAGTAACGTGGCTTATACCTATATTATTCTGGGGCCCGATTCTCCTAAGTTAATAATGTCAAAGTCGAATAGAAATCGAATCGCAATATGATCGCAATAGCAGTTTTAACCATATCGGGCATTCTGCTACTAATAAAAGACCAATCGTATTCGATTGACATTTGATTGGTGTGCGATTGGTCTGCTATTTTGGTGATTTTGGTCTATATGGTAGTTAGCTGTATAATCATTTTGCAATCGTAAATCATTTGCAGAAAAAATGATTCATTATTGAATGATAGAAAAGGATTAAAACGTTTATTTCAAAGAAAAAATAGCGGAATGCCACAAACGCTTCAATCGTAATCGAGTCGGGATTGGATCTCAGTCGAATGGAGTCGAATGTGAATCGTATGTCGCTTAAGTAAAATTAGGAGAATCGGGCCCCTGATATATGAGCTATGTTATTGCCAAGTTTCATCAAAATACAAACTTTTACCTTTGTAACATTAGCAGAACTAAAAGAACAGAAAATCCAACTCTTTTCGTTGAACTTAAAACTGATAGGCATATTCAAGTAAATTACCATAATTTCACAAAGCGATTAACGTATTTAGGACAAGTGTAATTTTCCTAAGAACACTTAAAAGTTAGCAATAAATCACACGCTTTTGTTTTATTCTTACGTCAAGACCAGTTTAAAAAGACCTATAGAAAATTACAGTACTAAATTAGGTTGTAGTAATTTCTGTACAGGCTTAGTAATGAAGCTACATTGAAGGCCCAAGTTATACTGGATAGTTTAATACTTTTACTTGTCGACAAAATCCTATAGTTTTCCAACAGGGTATTAATATAATGATCATTCCTGATAAGAGGATTGGGGATACTGCGATATTATTAGTCAAACGTTACGTCAAAATAAGCTTATATTAAGCTGTGCTTATGAGAAATGTAAGTCGTGTTTAATCGTACATAAGTATGTCGGCGTCAGGATCCGACATCGTTAAATAAAACAAAGAGGTCTTCACACAGTCACTTGGTTTATTCCAACTAACACAATATTAGTCACTACAATTAATATTAACGAAATAAATTATCACGTGGGAGGTGTGCACTCCGCAACGGTCGGTGAACGAATGACCCGAGTCGTGCGCGCGCGCCGCTTTATATAAGGTCCACCGTTGACAGATCGACGGTTGACACATCGACGGTTGACACATCGACGGTGGCGCCGTCACGGCCATGCTGACATACGCTCGTCCTCGAGCGTCTTCTGAAAACAAGACAGCAAACTGCTCGATCATCCTGACATACTCAGTCACATCAAGTCAAGTCAAATCAGTCAGTCAAATCTTTAAGTTGCGAGGTCAATCACAACAGATTTAAATGTGCTGGTCCGGCAAGCCCTTTTTTACAACCAGAGACTGTTAAACCCTTCTCATCAGTTTTACAACCGGAGACTGTTAAATCATTCTTTTTTTTCTCTCATCTTTTTTCTTTTTTTTTTTTTAGCTTACTTTTTTTTTCTTACTTTTCCCCCCCTTTTTTCCCCTTTTTCTTTTCTTTTTTTTTTTATTAAACCTCACAGTCTACACAAAATAGTCAGTCACCAGAACCTACGACCCGTTAAGGCCAGCTCTTAACAAGACTCATTTTGTCACACGTCGTGGAACATTGACCCAGAGAGCCAGTACCTAAAATCAGTTACACCAGTCACGTGTCATGGGACATCGGCCCTGCGAGCCAGTCCCCAAGATCTGTCACATGTCATGGAACATCGGCCCTACGAGTCAGTCCCCACAGTCCGCCTAACCCGTAACGGTCAAGTTAGTCGCCAATCAGATTTGTCAACGTAAATGTCATCACATGATACTTTCTAAATTCCATGGTCGTGAACCACCCTCTCGGTCTCCTAAGCCCTTAGTTCCTAGTTACATTAGAAGTCGCAGTAGTGAAGTGAACCCACAAGTTCTCAAGTTTATAAATGTCGTAAGACAAATAACCTCAACATAAAGCAAAAATGGATCGGTCTCACCGGGTTTCCACTCAACGCGCATGATGATGCGCACATCGCTATGGCGCGCAGATGCACCAACACTCCGACCTCACGATCGCACGTCAGACTCCGATTCCAGCTGGGATGCTCCATTTTGTCGCCATATTGCACAATAATCACCGTCATTGTTGAAACATGAAAATGAGAAGATAAATCGGTTAATTTTCCAGCGTACCTTCAATAACTAGTTTGACATGTCACAATGGAAATCGATACCATTACCATAACCGTAGTTACCATACTTGTACCTTCGCTGAAGTTCTTAATCAATTTTCTACCATCAAAATTCTGATGTTTCCTTATTTTGTTTTCTGCCTACTGGAAAACATGGTATTCAGCATGTGCCTATCATGCACTCAGAAATCCAGAAAGTTTGTCTTCACGTGGCGAATTCTCTCGAAACTAATCCACCAACGGCCGCCACACATCACTCCAAACGAGCACATCACTTTTTCACTTTTTGAACAATGGCATGGCAATCCTTAACACATGTGGGCATTTGGATTGCATCCCACTTCTGATGTCGGCGTCAGGATCCGACATCGTTAAATAAAACAAAGAGGTCTTCACACAGTCACTTGGTTTATTCCAATTAACACAATATTAGTCACTACAATTAATATTAACGAAATAAATTATCACGTGGGAGGTGTGCACTCCGCAACGGTCGGTGAACGAATGACCCGAGTCGTGCGCGCGCGCCGCTTTATATAAGGTCCACCGTTGACAGATCGACGGTTGACACATCGACGGTTGACACATCGACGGTGGCGCCGTCAAGTATTTGTTCTGTATCTTTCGGGTTCTGTATGTAGGTATCTGTCTTGCCCCTGTTGAAAAACGAGCAATACTCTGGCGACCGACTGACGGGACTAAATAGGTCATTAAATGCCTTGCTCGAAGAAGAGCAGCAGTATCTCCGAAGCTAAAATCTGAACATGGGCATATTCTCAGACTTAGGGAAGGCCTTTGTCCAGCAGATTACTCTTATCAATTGCTAGAATTCCTAATTGCCTTGAGCAGTGTTAGGTAAACCAAGACTGTCCTGACTTTTGACAAGTCAGATAACAGCGCATATGAACTAACTAGCTTCTGCCAGCGGTTTCACCCGCATCCCGTGGGAACCTCGGCACGGACCCGGATAAAAAGTAGCCTTCCTCGATAAATGGGCTATCTAACACTGAAATCATTTTTCAAATCGGACCAGTAGTTCCTGAGATAAGCGCGTTCAAACAAACAAATCTTCAGCTTTATAGTATTAGTATAGATATGTACAAATTTCGTGGCAAAAATTCAGAATAATAATTTATCTACCATCAGTTTTTTCCAAAATATCGATTGTTATAGGTTACCTTATCACCATTTTTTCAATAACTGATGTAATATTATCAAAATATCTATCACCTT
Source organism: Helicoverpa assulta (assembly GCA_963856015.1). Lineage (NCBI taxonomy): Eukaryota > Metazoa > Arthropoda > Insecta > Lepidoptera > Noctuidae > Helicoverpa > Helicoverpa assulta. The sequence goes on from CAWLCW010000028.1 coordinate 11,389,518, forward strand.
GCGCAACATTGTAGGTTTGTGGTAGATCATGCATTTCGTAAATCATATCTACACTGACATTTGACCACTACTTTTTTGCACCAAAAAAATTGACTTGAACGACCAGAATTTGCTGGTCTTTGGTACATTTGAAGATGTTTGAAATCAGGTGTCTTATTTAACTGGTTGGTTTTTGATGCACCCAATGTGCGTAATTCTATATTTTTTAGGGTAATTATATCAGGGTCACTGATTTTGTCAAAGATTATCATAATATATAAACAATATTGGTACAGACGTCATAGATAGATAAGAAAATAAGAGGTATTAATTTACCATGTTCGTTTAGGTATTATTTTACCAATGTACGTACTATACTATAAAATATTATGTGATAGAAAAGCAATTTCAGGCCAAAGTTACGAAAAGAGACTTACGAGTAAAAGCTGGTTATGCATGATCTACGCTTTCTAAAAATAAATAAATAATTAAAATTACCTATTTTATTACCTACTAGCTTCTGCCAGCGGTTTCACCCGCATCCCGTGGGAACTACTTCCCGTACCGGGATAAAAAGTAGCCTATAGCCTTCCTCGATGAATGGGCTATCTAACACTGAAAGAAATTTTCAAATCGGACCAGTAGTTCCTGAGATTAGCGCGTTCAAACAAACAAACAAACTCTTCAGCTTTATAATATTAAGTATAGATATGTTTATATGGTCTATTAATTAAAGAACATATTACATTATTATCGAGGCAAAATGGCTACATAACATATTAACATAAATGATCCAACAAAAGTCAACAATTGTGTTTCCTAAACTTACGTCAAATACAATGTGAATCGGAAAATTTACTTATATTAATTAATAATAACCAGTTTGGTAGTAAATTGGACCGGTTTTTAATATTATACATAAATTATAATTTAATATGTTGCAGCTTGCAGACAGATATCAGTCGGTATCAGTTTACGCGTTTTTGACGGCCAAAATCTGTTGCTATGTCGGACCAAATTATAAGCAAAAGCGGGAAACTTCAGCGAGAAGTTTTCGCAAAGGGCAATGGCAACCGTCGCAACTAAATTCTGAGCACAAGTACACTCTATGACCCATACCGCTCCTGCACCTCCGTCACTCGCCGATACCCTAAAATTCCCATGGGGGAAGGAAAAATGATCATGATAATAATCAAGAAAACTTTTAAGAGTGCCCATGGAATTACTTGAATTGATAGAATTGAGCATTTAATTTTTTCTCCCAAGTTTCATAGTCTTCCAACACTTGGAAATATTGGAATTAACAATTTATACGCATAGGATCAGAATATACCTCAGAATATGTAAAATATAAAACTTTTCAAAATTATTTTATTTGTATGCCAACAAAACAGAATGTACACGGATGCTTTTATGTTATTTACCAGCCTATTTTGTATGTACCTACATTCTAAGCAAATAAAAACCTATTCTATTCTATTAGTAATCGCTGCCACTGACACCATACCTAAACTGTTAAAAATTTGCTAGATAAGTGAAATCAGCCAAGGCCGAGCCTATCGCTGTAATTGCAAGTATCGCGTATTGCTCATTAGTTTATTAATAACTGCAATTATCTGTGCGACTGTTGGTGTATTATCTATAAGTTCGACTATATGCGCCTGACCTGCTCTGGATTTGAGCTGAGGGCCGAATGAAAGGATATGACCTAGCGATGTTGTGGTTGAAAAGATTGACTGGTCCTTAATGGCAGAGCTCAGAACTGTTACTGTTACTGTTACAGCCTTTTTATCGTCCCACTGCTGGGCACAGGCCTCCTCTCACACGGGGAAGGATTGAGCATTAATCACCACGCTTGCTCAATGCGGGTTGGTGATTTCAGACTATATATATAGTCCAGGTTTCCTCAAGATGTTTTCCTTCACCTTTTTATCAGCCATTGGTGTCTAAGATTACCTAGAAAGTACATACAAACTTAGAAAAGTTGCATTGGTACTTGCCTGACCTGGAATCGAACCCACACCCTCATACTCGAGAGGTTGGTTCTTTTACCCACTAGGCTTTTACTCAGAAAATTTGCTTAAAATAATTCTAAATAAAGACATAGGTACTAATCCAGTTGTGCTATCCAAACTAAACGTAGAAGAATTACACTTTCCAATTCTATTATAGCGTTTTTCATTTTGTTGTTTACAAAGCCTGAAATGTGGCCCTTTCAAACAAAAATGAAGTTACCGTAATGAAGTAAAAATTACCCCAGATCAGTTTCCAAGTTGGAAACAGATTTATCAGCATAAATGTTGCCATTTTACCTACATGTAGCGAATATCTCTGAAAATGAATGATACCGGCAAAAAGCAACTAAGTACTCATGCCTTTTTTTTTGTTTCAGCTGAGGATAATGCCTGACGCATACACACACCGCCCGGGGAGACGGTAAGGTTATGTGGGGCTTGCACCCACTAAAAACCTCAGCTTTTGTGCCGTCTTCTGCCTTTTAGAGAGGGGCCACGAGGACCAAAGACGACTTTCGTGACCTCTCGGCAGTGGCTGGTCGCCTCCATCTACTGGTAAGTACTCATGCCTTCTAGCAATATAATAAATTAATTAAATAAACCGGCCAAGTGCGAGTCGGACTCGCGCACCGAGGGTTCCGTACAAATCCTGTATAGATAAAAAGTGAGTCTCGGGCCAACCGTTCAGTTTAGAACAATCATAGTTATGGTAATTTCGTGAGAGTCAAGATAGTTAATATTTTTTATTTTATAATATAACTAAAATAGTAGGCCAGTACCTTGTAAAAGTTATTTTATTAAAGTTATTTATATATTATTTATATACAACATTTTATAGTCATCTTTCAGAAATTTGATTGAAAATAACTAATTATGTCTTAAAGGTCATTGGGCATATCTGACCCGCTTTGTAAAAAGTGGCGGACATGAATCAAAGTAGTTTTAAATTGTGGAGAATGGTATGACGTTTCTTTGAATATAAATATTTTATTAAAATTCCATGGACACGAATGTCCAGGATTGTTTGAAAAATATAAAAGACAAGCAGTTTCAGAGGATTGTACAGGTGGCAATGCTAGTTTTTATTGTTAAAGACTTTTCATAAAGAAGGAAGATGCCAATTCGGATGACCAGGATCTGATGAAGATCTGGAAACCCTGAGAAATCGAGGGCAACTCTTGAATATTGTAGGGTACTGGTAAACAGTGAAGGTTTGGAGCTGATTTGATTATGGAGACTACAGAGAGTCGAGGGAACTCCTGAACGGTATGTTATAACTACCACGTGCTTGGGCTTATTTTATTCGTATTGGCGAAGACTTTCCACATAGATAGGTTTGACTGCCATTGTGGGATTGATAGCAAAGATCAGATATAGTTATGGGAACTCCTTTACAATTTATAGCAGTAACCTTGTGTTGGAGCTTATTTTATTTTAGGTGATGAGAATTCACTACTAACTTGGGTTAAAGCAGCCATTGCAGGAATGGGATCTTTTATTTTTGAGGGATTAATCACCTAACGAGCCCCAGTTTCTGGTTTTTTTCGAAACCGCCTGACGACTTGTAGCTGTCGAATTGTAACAACGACTTCTAGAGAGTAGGATTCGGGTCTGCTGGCTTTACGTTTCTAGAGCCTTGACAAAAGTGTAATTCTGTCCCTTTCTTGGTTTTATAAAATCGGCTTTATTTTATTTTGTAGCATTTTGCACACAAATCTAACTTCAAACATATAAAAAAGCAACAAGAAAACAAAAGCAAGAAATAAATTAAAAAGATGTTAGGTGCATCGGTCTAGAAGTCGGTGTCTAGAGGATGCATCTATATTTATTTAACCACCGAGATCTAGACCGATGCATATAAACAGTTTTCTTGTTGTTTTTAGAAGTGTGAAGTGAAAAGTTCTCGTCAATACGAATAATATAAGCCCAAACACGACGTAACTAAAACATACCGTTAGGGAGTTCTCTCGACTTTCTCACGTCATCAGGTAAGCTCTAAACATTCACCGTTTGATAGTATCACCAGACATACATCTGAGAATCAATAATTAAATTAATCCTATGCATGCCTACAATTTCTGATAGTTGCCCTCGATTTCTCAGGATTTCCATCATCAGACCCTGACCTGATGACAATGGAAATAAACGGTGAGTATACTCTTTCACTACAAAGAAATGATTTCTCAAATCCGTCAAACGTGGTCGTTTAAATTCCCCATTGAAATGAGGAAAATATTTGATGTTTACACCTGATTTGCTCTAGATTCCCATGGTTCACATTGATGCGACTAATGCCATAGTAAATCAGAGCCTTTATCATTATACTGTGCTATATTTCGTTCGTATCCGCCGTGGGTATGGTTTCCATACTAAGGTGCCCAATGACCTTTGAATGATTTAAAATTTTTCACAGTTTAGAGGCAATTATATTTAAGAAGTGTTTGATATGAATTTCACTTTTTATTCAAAACTTTAATATTTCTACGCATCATCATCCTCCTAGCCTTTCTCCCAACCATGTTGAGGTCGGCTTCCAGTCTAACCGGATTCAGCTGAGTACCAGTGCTTTACAAGAAGCGACTGCCTATCTGACCTCCTCAACCCAGTTACCCGGGCAACCCGATACTCTTTGGTTAGACTGGTGTCAGACTTACTGGCTTCTGACTACCCGTAACGACTGCCAAGGATGTTCAATGACAGCCGGGACCTACAGTTTAACGTGCCATCCGAAACACAGTCATTGGTGTCTAAGATATACTTAGAAAGTACATACAAACTTAGAAAAGTTGCATTGGTACTTGCCTGACCTGGGATCGAACCCGAAATAATATTTCTACGCGTTCATGTGAAAATGGGTAGGTAGTAAGTTTATAATAATTAATAAAATATTTTATGTCATGTAAGCAAAAATAATATTTTTATATTTTATGTCACTTCAAATTTATCATTTTCGCAATTTTTCCTTTATCTGTACTACATAACGTTGCTTCGTGCCGAATTTCAAGATTCTGAGTTCACGGGAAGTACCTTGTAGGTTTTGATTCCCTAGCGTGTGACGGAAATTCGTCTAAGGTTTCGGTAAAACTGCTGTATCTTTTGATCGCTTTAACTTAGAAGTTTGATTTTTTCATTGCTTAAAGGGACAATAGACCTAGGTATTTGGTATAAATTTCAATGTGGTACCTTTATTCGTTCGTAAGAAATAAGGTAGTAAGTTTCATTTTATTAAAATATTTTTATTATATTATATAACAAAAAAAATGTGATTTTCGCAATTTTTCCTATATTTGCATTATATGACAATGCTTCATGCCAAATTTCAAGATTCTGAGTTTACGGGAAGTACCCTGTAGGTTTTGATTCCTTTGCGAGTGTCGAAAATTTGTTGAAAATATCGACATAATCGGTTGTATCTTTTGATTGGCTTGGCTTAGAAGTTTGATATTTTCACAGCTTAAAGGGGCAATAGACTCGAGTATTTCATGTGAATTTCAGCTTGATACGTCCACGCGTTCTTAAGATAAAGGGTCTTGACAGACAGACAGACAGACAGACGGACAACAAAGTGATCCTATAAGGGTTCCGTTTTTTCCTTTCGAGGTACGGAACCCTAAAAACATACTTTTCGAAAAATTAAACAAAGTGATTGAAAACGACCAAGTTTAAGAGACACGACGTTATCAAAAGTTAAAGCAATGTCAGACGATCCTGTTATCGAAGTGTCATTGACAAATGTATCGATAAACTGTAGTTTTATTAAAGTATAGTATAGTACAGTATAGTCATCATCATCCTCCGAGCCTTTTTCCCAACCATGTTGGGGTCGGCTTCCAGTCTAACCGGATAGAGTACCAGTGCTTTACAAGAAGCGACAGCCTATCTGACCTCCTCAACCCAGTTACCCGGGCAACCGTTAGACTGGTGTCAGACTTACTGGCTTCTGACTACCCGTAACGACTGCCATGGATGTTCAATGACAGTCGGGACCTACTGTTTAACGTGTCATCCGAAACACAGTCAGCGGTGTCTAAGATATACTTAGAAAGTACATACCAACTTAGAAAAGTTGCACTTGCCTGACCTGGGATCGAACCGGCGCCCTCATACTTGAGAGGCTGGTTCTTTACCCACTAGGCCACCACGACTTTTTCAGTACAGTACAGTATACTAATGATTAAGATGTGATGTGTTATATTATACTGAAGGAATTCAATACTGAAATGATGATTGATAGATCTGAATGTTTCGGCATTGCGTCAACTAAACGGGGCAGATTAAGCTGAACTTAATAATGTGTGTTGTTACAATATTATTTCGTCACCATTGGATACGCAAATGATAAAACTTATTTCACTGAATATTTCTAATAACTGTCGATATTGTATGAAATAATTTTATAAATATAAACCAACGCATATAATAAGAATAAAAGACTGGCATTTAAAAAAAATAGTAAAAATGCAATTCTTGTAGATAGCTCAGTGCATCTGTGCACTCGACAATAAATCAACAATAACATGCAATTACAACATAAACATAGATAGTAAACAATAGATAAACACTATCTTTCATTCACAAATGCACTCACAGCCAAGAAATTCATTGAGCATGCAAGAGAGTGCAGTATTTGTATATGAATGTAGTATTGCAATAAATGCACGGTTGATAATGAAAGTGAGGTCAAGAGTGTCACGTGGCACACGGATGCATGAATACTGATAACCGTAATGCAAGATAATATATAGAGGTATTGTCGTTTTAGGGTTATCGACAGAATCCGTATTACATGACTTTTTATGTGAGAAGTACCTGTTTCTCGCTGTTTCCAACGTGTTCTGGGGAAATGTCTTTTCGTTTTGGATAAAGAGTATGCTGTCTTTATGTCAAATGTTCTTACCTTTCAGATGTTAACTGCAACCATGAAACTGTAATAGACAAACAACCCTCTTCTGCTATTGAATGTGACCAATAAAGATGGGTGGATGGACAGGGAGAGGAAGACCAATGATACGAATGAGAAGGGAATATTAGAATAACGAGTGATGGGAAAAATAGAGCCATCTCCCCCATTTCCCGAGCCTTTTCCCAACTATGTTGGGGTCGGCTTCCAGTCTAACCGGGAGAAGAAAAAAGAAGATATCAAATAAAATAGGGAAGAATTTAAAGAAGAAGACCAACAAAAAGAATTGAAATGTCTTTCCAAACTTAGTATTCATATATGACCTTCGAAATAATTCATACTTCTGTATACAAAGATATAGGATTAATATACCAAAAGTAGCAAGCAAAGCTAAAACGGACGTCTCGCGTGATCGGAACCAATCGGCTCATTCATCGACATGGAACCTGGTAGGTTATAACGTGGGAATTATTTCCTCATAAATAAAATGTCCTTACAGAAGCAGATATACACGGAATCAATAATTCGTACCAGATGCCAATTGCACAAGTGAAAGAAATACTAGGTTTGGTAATGGAGAGTTGCTATCAACTTACTTGGTAGCATATGAAGGCACTTTAATTTTCTTTAAGATTTTACTCGTTATTTCTCTTGAGTAGAATAAGGAGTTAAGGGCCTAACTGTAAATCAAAAGTATGGCTATTTGGATCTTTGCAAAGTATTTAGAATCGTTCAAGCACCCATGGTGTGACCCATTATGAATGAATGACTAACACGCATAGACCACATTGGTCAAGAAAAGGCACTCATAAAAGCAATTTATCAATTTAATAATTAACTACATATTTTTTTGATAATAAATGACTTTGGACAAGACATATACATCCCAAATGATGACACGAGAACTATACTTAATTGATTAAATTTTATCTTGAAGTTATTTTTAGAATCACAATCATCGTCTCTGAGAGCGACTGCGAGTGAATTACGTAACATTAAAATATTTGTTGCTATAGTACTAATCATACTGCAGGCAAGAGATAATTGAATACTTGGTATAGGTACCTAAATCTTGGATTGAGTGGAGTTGTTAAACTTATACCTACACAATGTCTTAAAACTCTGCCATTATAGCTCGTTTCATGTTTATTTCAACACCTGTTAAACAAATAATTTGACAGTAATGTGACAGACTCATTGAATTTTAAAACAATCAGATTCTGCACCTGTATTCAATTTTGCCAAATTGTCGTTTAGATTTCCTTCATCTCTATCATCATTTTGTTTGTCTTTATTTATTTTTTCATCTTTCCATCCATTATTAACTTCACCAAAACTATCATCTTCATTCATCACCATTAGCAGTCTAAACACGACACTACCATCAATTTAACTCCTAGTGCAACCACAGTAGCTATAGGTACCATTCATAATGACAGACGCAATGCACTCGGAATTATATCTTTCTGTTAATCGATACCTACGTAGGCGTTCATTCATGTCTAGTAGTAGTTGCGAGTAGTCGATTCGACCTTTGCGATCGATGCAATCATCATTATCTGCACGAGGGCTACCCACGTAAGGTTCATTCAGTTTGTTGGTACTATTAGCTAGTGAGTCGGGTTTGTCTGTTGGTGTAAGTTGTTTGAAATTTTTATTGTAAACTTTGTCAATTTTATTACAAAAGGTTGTTTGTTTGCTACTTTTGATGTATGATTCCTTAATATGAATGATACTGCACTCATGTCACTGACTACAGCTAATTGTTTTGATACAGACACACAAGATCTTACCTCCAAAAAGGCATAGGGGCTTTCAATAACAAAAAAGAAATTGAATAACGTGATCGATGATGAGTGATAAAACCATAGATCGTAAGAAATAAGACTAAAGGGCGCTCAATTCATATCTCCACAGTACTGACACTAAAAATAAAACCACTCGAATACTTTCCCGCGTAAAGCCTGACCTTTACATACAAACAATACACCCACACATCCACACATCTGACATTCAGTTATCAGTGTTATCACACACTGCAGTACAGACATGTGTTGTGACGTCACGCCACTATGAATGGCCCACGCTACGCCCGGAGTATTTTGAGAGCTCCCCCCGAAACGTTACGTCACCTATGTCTAGATTTGTAGAAGAACTGGAATTTGTATAGCACTAAAGATTTGTGTGTCCGTGGGTGGTATTTTTTGTAAAGTTGATGTCAGAATTTGGTAGGTTTAGTGGCATTACTTGGAAGCAATTCTGATTGTCTTTGGTGAATTTACATTTTCAGCTATAGCATTAGGAAGCGAAAAGAGTTCCAAAAAGTACCTCACATCCATTTGTTGGTTTGATTTATCAATCTAGAGCACTTTTTTCTTTCTTACTCAAAAATCATCATACACTAACAATTTTCAATTTTCTGGAAAACTGGTTCTTATATATGTCACCGGAAAATAACAAGACTCGTAAATTAATCAACTTATTAGGTAGTTGATCAACTCTCGGAAAATAATAATAGGCATTTGAAGTGTACTATTTAACGTATGTATTTTAGTAAGTTGATTAATTTACGGCGTCTTGCCGTTAAATGATCCGACAAAGGCGAGGTGTACGTTGACTGGTTAAAAGCTCTATGTTGTCGACCAATCAGAGAAAATTGTATTAAGTGACGGATAATAGTGTACCGTCAAATAGTACACTGGGCAACGATTGGCCCATTTATGGATGATTTTACTTGTAGCAATATAGTTAATTATTAAATTACGGCTAGGTACCGCAAGTTGACCAATTAGCTAAAATTCACTGCGTTAAATAGTACATTTCAACTGCCGTTTATTATTTTCCGAGAGTTGATACCTAGAAAATTGATTAACTTACGAGTCTTGTTATTTTCCGGTGACATATACGAACAATCAATACATCTGTTTTACTGCCACTTTTTCTAAGTGAATGTATGATTTGACGTATTCGTTTTTTAAACTACAGGTCAAACTCTGGTAGACACTGAATGGCGTCGATTCCATTCACTGTCAAGGTCTTTGTAAAACCGAGTTCATGGGAGTGCAATCGACTCCAAACTGATTAATTTCATTTATAAATAAATACTGCGTTTTTGCTTTGAGAATTGTGTTTCACGTTTTTTTAATGTGACGTTAATTCTTGTTGTTATGTAAATGATTGATAGACAGTTTTAATGGTAGTTATTACAGTTTATTGTTGAGTAGACAACTGCTGTGTTGCTTGACAAGCTAGTTAGTGGTCGTCGCTGGCGCTGTTGGAATGAAAAAACGAATCCAGAACTGCGGTAAAAAATGCGCATAATACGTAGTTTTAAAGAGGTTCTATTTGACACTTCAAAATATTTTACCAATTCTAGGATCTCATTCGGAGGAATCATGTCCTAAGTTGGTTCAATTTTTCTTAGAAATATCGATATTCTTCCCCAAAACTCCAATAATTTTTTTCTTCACAATTTTCAGACTGAAGATTTATTTCTATAGGTCTAGACTGAAGAAATATGAAAGACCGATACAATGACTAATTTCATCATCTGTCAAAGGCTAAAAATGTAACATTATAAATGTACTTTCACTTAGCTAGCGTGCGAGAAAGTATTAAAATATAGGTTCGGTTGGTGACACATTATATTTTTAGGGGCTCTCAGCGGGAGTAGTACATACGTAATTACCAAGATATCATTGTATTTAGTCCGTATATATTCATTATTACTCTCCTACTTAGTTAATTAGTCCGAAAATATAGTAGTACAGTAATTTCGTACAATATTATATGGTGCTTTGTCACGGCAGTAGGTCAAATTTCTAGTTGTAGTAGATTTTCCGTTTGAAACTTTTAAATACTGGCGTAAAAGGGTATACCTAATTATGCACTTAGTATATTTTACAACACTTTAAAAAGCTTTAGCAAGTGCACCTAATATAGGTACCCATTTTTATCTGAATAACAATGTGTCCTAAATAATGAAATTAATACCAATTATGTTCAGAATATATAATTACTGCACACATCTTTTGTTCACCATGAAAAATATTAATTACTAGCTGTTGCCCGCAACTTCGTCTGCGTGGGCAATATAGAATAGTCAATTATTACGTATGGTGCGTAAGTAATTTTCACAGGAAATAGCTATAATCTATGTCTATATGCTTTGAGTCTGACAAAGCTGTCATTTGTACATTTTCTGCAGCTGCTGCGACTAAGCAGAAGCCAGGAAGTCTGTCAGTCTTACCATGGATATCGTCTTGTGTAGTTGACTGGATTGAAGATAGATAGATAGGAAGTCGCTCCAAGCAAAATATTGGTACTCAAACAGATTCGGTGACTGGAAGCCCAACACCAACATAGTTGGGGAATAGCTGGATGGATGATAAAATGAGTCATCATCATCAGCAGGCGCATAGGGTAGGATAGTTTCACTACTGGGGAGAAACACTTGTATGACTTGTATGAATTGGGGATTTTCTGTGCACTTACTTACTATGGTAAGGCTGACCCCACATTAGGCGTGCGCGATCCTCGGGCGTGTGAGTAGCGCGGGCGTCGCGAGCGCGCTGCGTGAAAGTCGCGTTTTGCTGCCCTGCGGCATGTGTGAAGAGTGCAAGCGACGCGCTCGCGGCGAGCACGCGGCGCTCGCGTTGCGTTCTTACCCCTACGCCCGCTATCCCCGCCGCCCGCTAAACGCCTTAGCAGTTAAACGTCAAGTCGAGCGCACTGCAAATGCCGCAGGGCAGCAAAACGCGACGCTCACGCAGCGTGCTCGCGACGCACGCGCTACTCACACGCCCGAGGATCGCGCACGCCTAATGTGGGGTTAGGTCTAAACCTGGAGGGACTCCACCGAAATGTTTGCATTAGTTCACGAATAGGCAAACTGTACGTATCTGTGAGAGTCCACTTCATGTGTTCGTACTTGAAACCTGCAGTTTTGCCAAGATTTTCAAAATGTACGCTCGCAATTTGTCATTTCTTGGTGGAGCCAGCAAATCAAAAGAAACAGAAGTGTTGTATACTGTGCGTCACTACCGCTCACCGGTAAAATTTTGCTCTTGCGGAGGACGTTTATATACCATATTTTGTGTCACACGTAAACAGGACGACAGTAAGTATCCACCGAAACACTTTCAAAGATCTGATGAACGAACAAATCAGACCTGAGTTGGTCACCTGGGGCCAATCAGAGCTCTATGAAGCGATCATACGCTTTGGCTCCTACTGTTATTGTGGTTTCTGAAAATGTATTCACCTCATTCAACGATGAATGTAATTCTGATGGTACTATTAAGAACACTTGCTTAGCGCAAAAGCTGACGTTGGCAGGCCGACTCTTTTGACTTCTCGAATAGGATACCATTGGTTTTTGTGCAATGCACACCTGCAATGCATGCTGGATTAGGATAGGATATAGGTGGATAGGATTTGCAGCAGAGAACAATTCTGTCTTTGTAATTGAATGACATCAAACGTAGTTTTATATAAAAGGTGTTTTTTTAGACTTGGCTCGGGTCTTACTGAGACTGTTCGTAATCGTGAACAGTGTATTTGCGATCAGAAGTTGAAAGTAAGCATGTCTCTGGTATGCGACGCGTAATTTGTACGTTTCCAGACGCATAAAGCATTTTACGTGTGTATGGTATTAAATCGAGAAAGCTCCTATTTCTTATCTGCACTTTGTATCTGGGCTTGTTTTTAAAGCTACAGAAGCCTACATTACCTACCTCACGCTTAGCAGCGCTTGCGAGAGATAGATCTTCCTTTCTTCTAGGATTAAGTTTACATATTTTGCATCAGAAAAAATAATTAAGGTCTACTTAATACTACTCACTCAAAGTAATTTGTTTTAAGGCCACCACATTAGTGGAAGATAAGCTAAACTATGTTTATGAAAAAATCCTGATATGAACTCCATCTGTAACTTTAAATGATAATTAATTGTTCCACTAAAGTCATCATTTTTGACATAATGTTCAAAAAATAATTTAGATGGCACCGTTTTAAATTTGGCTGAGAACTATTAATTTTCCTTTCATCAAGGTAATAATTATAGTTGGATTTTGATGTGGTACGGCAAACTGACAAACACTATTGAAATGTCTATCGAAAAATTACACTACGTGTTAAAATATGGTGAATTACGGAAAATACACAACTCCATCTGTTGAAATAATAATCTTCTATAAAGAATGTATGGTAATTAATTGTCATTTACCACCTCGCTCTTTTGACAAATTTGATGTATTTTTACCACAGATGGAGCTACTTGAGCCTTGGCTAAACAAAATTTTCATATTTTTTTTTCTTCCGAAGTTACTTATAAAGGTGTGATTTTCTGTGTAAAGATTAATAATAGGCCGAACAACTAATATAAGTACAACATTCAAATGTACAGTTTTGACAAACAGATTGCGTGTCGTAATATTTTACATCTTGAATTCACAAAATTAATCATATCTTTTGATAGAGTGAATCGATTTCGATGAAACAAAAACTAAGTAATACCCCAAGTTACGTAAAATTTTTGTATATAAGCATTGTCTGCATTGAATTCGTAGATTTTACGTGAATCCCGAACAAACAAACAGATAAACAGACAAACAGACAAACAGACAAAAATGACAAAAATGATGGAAATGGGTTCTGTTAGTTATCCTTTAACATGCCGGCTATTTTTTTTGTCAATTTCTTCAATGTACAAAAATTACTTTTCTACAGATTTATTATATGTATAGATTACTAAGAAGAAAAATTGCATTTTGGGGCATAACATTTAGAACAAATATGTAGGGCAGATAGCGACGAAATAAATAGAAAACAAGTACGCTTGAGTCCTTAATTAACCTATCAGTTAAAAATAAGACATAGGGACCATTTTCTTTTCATTAAAACTTAAACCTAAACCATTGTCTAAAATACTTTCCCTCGAATAATTCTGTTCTACTTACCTAATTGTCGTCTTATTACAAATAACAGTTCTTAACAATATTACGTTTGAAATAACATTTAGTAACGGTAATTATAATTGTGTGGTAACGCCGCCCAGTGGGTCGTGGGCGGGCGGCGTGTGGGCGGATTAGGCCCAACACCAAAACTGTGGAGTTTGTATTTAACTATTATCAAAGTAGGTATAGCTGATTCCTGTGGTTTTAGTTATGATCCGAGGGTAATACTAGATGTGTTAGGATAAAATATAGCCTTTATTACTCTGGGATAATTCAGCTATACTACAATGAAAGAACTTTTCAAATTGGTTTAGTAGTTTCGGAGCCTTTAGGTCACAAATAAATAACAGAAAAGAAAAGAATCGTTACTCTTTACGAGAAAATGTTTCTGTTTAGAAGTATGGACTTCATCTTGATCGGTTCGACTGTTTTACCGTGAAAGCATGACAAACAAATTCACTTTCGATTTTAGTTGCTATTCTTATAGGACGGATAAAAATACAACCATAAAAGTTTTTTCAGCTGTGGCCTTTTATCAAATTCAGAAATAATATTTTAGGTTCAAAAAAGTCTCTTATCAAAGCATGAAATTAAAATGGATGCTTTTTTATTATTTTTATATTTTCAGTTTCTGCTTATTCAGGAAATATCAATTTTATTGATACGCCCTCTGTAGATGGGGATTTATTTTATAAAGCTTAGAAACGTAAGTCATTGAAAACTATGTAGCTCTTTGTCTACATTGAAACAAGTAGGTATATTTTACTACGTCAAACAAGTCAACGTTTGTGTAGACAACTTATGAACAAACACGTAAGTACACACAACGTATGTGTATTCTAGTTTTTTGGGCACCATTACTTGATGAAATAAATAGCATGAATACTCTAATAATAATTACCAATGTCCATCTGCATCGTATCACCTATCTCCGTGATTTTCTTTTTAATATTTCAGCAGTTTGCGTGAAAGCAAAGGTAAGAAGTATGTATGTGCTGCGGTAACTTACAAACTTCGGAATCAATGCATATTTTAATGGATTCGATATAAATAAGTTTCAAAATTCACTTCCTACTCAATGTGTTTTGTTTTCTTACCACAAACTGCTCTGATTTCCAAGTTTAGTGGGAAATAATTTACCCACTTACGGGTGTTTCAATAGGAGTGTTCGACGAAAATGACTTAATTATTCAATTCTAACATCTTAAACACTGATTTGTGGAAATTATTCTAATATTATATTCTAGGAACACAAACAAATATATTATTGTTTAGGTAAATATTTATATGTTGGTATTAGTTATACTCTAGCTATTGAGTAGCTGGGTAAAATTGTCTACAGCCTGACAAAGAATATAGTCTACTTTATATCCCGTTCCGCCGATTAATTCCCATGCAAAGCGGGTGAAACCGGGACGAACAGCTACTTCATAGACAGTTTTCCATACATCATCATCTACCTAGTCTTTTCCCAACTATGTTGGGGTCGGCTTCCAGTCTTAACCAGATACAGCTGAGTAGCAATGTTTACAAGGAGCGACCGCCTACCTGACCTCCTCAAACCTGGGAAACTCAGAACCCCTTACATATACTTTTCTTAACATATTTAACAAAAAAAGGATACCTATAGCAGTTCAAAGTTTTCCCGCTTACAACGATGACGCTCTGTCTCATTACCAGATTAGTGATGTCACGACATGACGTAACGGTAATTTGGCGCCCTAGAATACATTTTAAAACTTTTTACTTTTTTAATTGCTAACTTTTCGCGAATATTATAGTGCTTTGAAATTAGGAAAGGACCATATTAAGGGTCCGTTCAGATAGACCGGGTCGGAGAGCATCGGCGCGCATTTTTCTTTTCACACGGACCGGAGCCGATCGGCTGCGCGAGCATTAAAGAGCATGCAAACGGAGCCAAACGTCAAGAAAAAATACACGATCGGAGCCGGTCGGTTCCTCTTATTATTTCACACCGAGCGCATTCGAGCATTCTCAATGACAAAAGCAATGCGCATGCAAAAATAAACCTTACTTCAAATACTAAGTACTCAATTTTCAACGTGTTAAGAATTTGCTCTGCTCTCCGACCCGGTCTATCTGAACGGACCCTTATAGTGGTGTTAGGTACGTACTCAAAGCTTAATAATCTAATCAGTCTTACCTCGTTACCTCAACACATAAATTAGCAAAAGTCTGCATAATGAAGGTGATCATAAATAATACAAGTAATCTTAGTATTAAAAGCTCCATAAAATTAACAGTATTCTCAGTTATACTTTTGTCTTAAGTAAATATTAGAACCTGACAAGCGTGAATTCACGAATTCCTTATTCATATCAACAAAGCTACATTCAAGTATCTATAGAAAATTAGCCCTGTACAAACAAAATATACCGTGGCGAGTAATTAGCCGACTAAGCACTAAGACAATTAGTTAATAGGTTACACTCACAGTGGGCCAGACAGACTACAGGCTACAATTTAATCCGTTTACTGTAATTACTGAAAACTACTCCGAGTATGATTTCGTGTACTTAAATTATGAATTCTTGGTATTTATTTATGAAATACTAGCTGCCACGCGCTATTTTAGACACGTCTTGAATAAAACATTTTATTAAGTATAAGCTTGTTGTTATGTGTGGATGTTTGCTCCTCTTTCACGCTAAAACTACTGGATGGACTTAGATGAAACTTGCAAGTAATGTAGAATATTAATTAGAATACCATATAAGCCGGAAAAAGACAACATATTCGGAACCAAATAATTGTTAAACAGTCTACACAAAATCCGGTCATGTAGCAACAAGTTCTTCAAAACAGTTAACCCTATACCTCTTCACAAAGACACCGCCGAGAAAAATGAATGGCGTTCAATTGAAGGCATAGCAACAAAAATGTCGAACGCAAGTCTGGCAGACCCCAGTAAATCGCAAAGGTAGGTCAGGGTACATCGCAAAAACCGAACAAAGGGAACACAACCAGTTCTGACCTCCAGACAGCGGCCATCTTGTTCTGAGGGTTGTCAGTCACTTGTTGAGCCGACGGATTATTTGAATGATGACGGTATTGTGAACACCCCTGTACTTAATGTGGCACATTTATTTTGGAACTTTTTTTTATATGTTGTTGCGATAATGTGATGAAATATCATTTTGGTAAATGGTTGAGTTTCTGTTGGTTGGTTGAAAATATAGAATAGTAATAAATAACATTCATATAAGTATTAAAAAGCTCTAGCCTCTGGAACTAAAAGGTTTTATTTAAAAATATATTTCAGAGTAGGACAGCCCATTGATCGTGGGAGGCTATAGTCTACTAAGTATTTATCTGGGTATGCAGTAGTCCCAACAGGACTCGAGCAAAACTTCTTAATATTGCAACACATTTTTGATCTCGAAAGATTTTGCATTTACAAACGTTTTCCTTATGTGTGGTTAATTTTATAGCCACAGACATTTAATTTCAATTTAATTAATTTAATTTAATTTAATTTTGATTTTAATTTTAATTTTAATTTTAATTTTAATTTTAATTTTAATTTTGAATTTTGATTTCAATTTTATTTTTATTTTACTTAATTAATTCTACATTTCTATATTTTATTTTATTGGTATTTTTTTTTTTGATTGTTTTATTTATTATAATATAAATGGCAAAATTGTTATATGTTATATTGTTATATGTGTCAATTTTAATTAATTTTCCGCTATTAAAAATTTAATTAAGGTCTATGATTGTCACAATATGGGTTATAATTACCTGAAATAAATGTATTTTATTTTTTATTTTATTTTTTATTTATTTAATGCTCTTAGCATGAAGGCATCGAACTAGCTAAGCATTTAATTCATGTGAATCCAAGTTCAAATCAAATTCTGTTGAGGTATTCTCATTCAACTTTGGTACAAAAAGTTTTAACATTATTCAGTAGCAAGAATAAATCCGCGCTAACAAATGTGTGATGACCTTTACTCCGTCTGGGTAATGTGGTACATGCTAGACAACTAATGGCTTATATTATATTAAAATATGATATATTAATAAAATACTTATCAACAGACGACAAAATCATTTTGGGACATCTCAGAGTTTTAAATAGAATTGAATAATTTTGCAATGAATTAAATTGTGTAGATGTTTTATTCCACGATTGTGCAATTAATTTCATTATAAAGGTGTTTTATGTCACGAAAGCGGGTAAGCTATACTTGTATGTGTGAATGTACTATGCACATTATCTTTGTGTGACTCGGCGACTAGACCACTACGGAGCGCTCTCGAGCTACGCATACAAAGACAATGTGCATGTACATTTACACACACAAGTAAGCTTCAACTGCTTTCGTGAAAAAAAAACATCTGTACCATTTCCTGGGTCTCAGTGATTTTATTATCCAATTATTAATAAAGAACAGGGGTTTATCAGACCCCCCAGTGTCTAGGAAGAGTGGTCAATCCAGATTGAATAAAAAATTAATGTCACTATTAATCCAGAGTTTCAATTCAAGAACTGGTTTCAAGTAAGTATATATTTTGAATCATCCGCCTAGCCTTTTGTCAATTGTGAGGTCAAATTGCAATTTGACTAGAAGGGATTCACTTAGTTATTTACTTGCAATTTTTTTCAATCTCATAGGTTTACTACGAGACGATTTTTTACCAAATGGAGTTCTTAATTCTTCATGAAGATCATATTCCAAGACACATATCCGGATCAAACATACTGATATACTGAGTACCAAGACCACAGGGTAATTGTATTTTAGAGTATACACAACATAGTTTACGTAAATAGACAGCCATAACATATCTGCTTGCGACAATTGACATGTGAATCATAATCCGTCTTCAAATATAGTGTCCTAATATTCTAGATACCTAAGAAACGATTGACGATATGTCAATTCTCCCATAAATGAAATCCACAACTCAATCGATTAGGGTTGTTACCTACTTAGCGCCGACCCTTCGTGCTTAACTTAGGCACCATTAATTCAATGTAGGCAAATAACTCAGTACTTCCGAACGTCTACATAGTTCGGGTCTAACCGCAGGCTATCGGTATTGCCTAACAATTTGTAGATCAGTGGAAATTTTACCTAGAGGCTCATTAACAACGATTATTGGAAATTAGTAATACCATGTGATACCTAATACACGTTTGCAGGTATATAGGTAGGCTTGAACTTGTCAAAACACCCTTTTTTCAGGGGGCAAAAAAATCGCAATAACAGAATATAGGTAGCCTCCAACAGGTATCTGTGAGATCTAAGGGGGAGGCCTATGTTCAGCAGTGGACGTCCTATGGCTGAGATGATGATGATGATGATGATGACCTACTTAGCAGCAATAGAATCATAACATTACTTTCAGTTTCAGTTTGGCCGCAATCGCGTAAAAGCAGCAAAGAATATCAAAAATATACCTATCTTGCAGAAGCAAACTCGGTTAAGATTATAGGTTTAAAAGTTAATAAAATAATACAATTATAAGCTTGTTAATATAAATGAATATGAATGTTCTTTATGAATGTTTTCTTAATGAATACTAAACATTAACCCAACTTAAAGCTTTGTACAATACAATAACAATAAACTAGCTAAAGCAATGTTAATAAGTTCGTAGAAGTTCTCTATTAGCATACGTAGTTCCAAGGATTTTACTATATGCGGCTAATATTGACTGCAATAATGTTCTTTGAAAACATTATTTGCTTAATTTATATACGGATACAGGGAAACAGCATTACGTCAGGTAAACTCGACGGTGTGGAGTAAAGGGCATTTGCCAGGATCTGCAAGCCTTCAAGGTTTATTTGCAAAAGTTTGTCAAAGACTTTATCAAGGTTTTAGTAATAGAAGTTCTAAAAGGTTATTGGGATAGAATCAAATTGGCTTAAGCGGAAAACTGTCTGAAAACGGAAAACTGTCTGAAAACGGAAAACTGTCTGGTTTTGAGAACAAAGATATTACACTGGATTCGACATTGAGGGTTTCAATCAAATCTACCTTGTTTATTTCATTCACCGTGCGTGTTCTAGCAGAACTTATCGACTACAGAAAACACTTTGGTAGGCGAGTAGGCTGTATGCATAGACTGCTTCCAACCAGGCACTATTGGAAATCTATGGAATAGGCATATGTTCAGCAGTCGAAGTTCTATGGCTGTGCTGAAAATAATGATAAATAACACAGTTTTTCCTACAAAGACGAATTTTCATTACCAATCATCATTGTTTTTGACAAATTCATCTCCATAACTTTAGACTTTCAGCTGCAAATTTAGATGAAAATAAACGAACGATGTAATGAGTGATTAATTTCTGTGCCCACTAAAGAGCTTACTCGGAACTTTGCTAAACTAGTTAGTGCTGGCAAGAGCCTTAAATAGAACTGCTTCATAAACTTCTGACCTACTCATTATATTCAGCTGAAACTCAGTTCGGAGTTTTGACAACCTACTCAATTAAAGTGAGTTTAGAAGAGTGTATTTTTGGTGGTAAATTAAGTATATGAGGTGGTTGTTATGTATTGTATGGGTCTATTGTAGAGTTAAGCAACGCTTAGAAGGGTTGTTTCATGGTTGGGTGTCGTATGCGGGAATTGGTGGCGTGAAAAGCACGTACAATAAAGCTAAACATGGACTTAATTTATCTATAGGAAAATTATTATTTTCCACTACTTAGAAAATAATCATCGTATATCTATACTAATATTATAAAGAGGAAAACTTTGTTTGTTTGTTTGTTTGGTTGTAATGGATAAACTCAAAAACTACTGGACCGATTTTAAATATTCTTTCACCATTAGAAAGCTATATTATCTGCGAGTAACATAGGCTATATTTTATCTCGGTGCGGGCAGTAGCTCCCACGGGACGCGGGTGAAACCGCGGGAAAACGGCTAGTGTATGATAAGTATTAAACATAGGTACATGAAATATGAAAACCATTAAGTAAGCGTGTTAGAACACGTTCAATTTTTGTAACGGAAACCAACAAGTCAAAGTACTTCCTAACATAAGGAGTATTCTAATGACGTAAACGAAAAATACACAATTTATACAAATATAACAATTACATATCTATAACATAACGACGTATATTCCGGAATCTTACAAACGAAAGCACACCTTATTTCAAGACCTTAAAGTTGAAAATCTTTTGGAATTAAAATGGAGTACTGTTAAAAGTTAATTGGTTTAAAATAAAAATGGCATAATTATGGAATTCAAGTAATAGGATATGATTTGACAATATCGAGTGTTAATTAACAGGGAGTCAGGAATTTGCAACGTCGCGAAATACGAAGTTTGTTTAAATTAATTTCAAAACGCTGTTTCTAAGGGAATTGTTAGGTTTTTGTTGCTAACTTAAGTAGTAATTGTATCTATTGCAAAAATACTTTTTTATGGGTAATGGTTATTCCCCGCGGCTTCACCTTTGTCCCGGAAGATCCATTTTCTATTTATTTTTTACCAACCGGGTAAAAAGCAGTAATTGTCCTTTCTCAGGATCTGACTATCTGTGTAACTAGTTACTGTTCGGTCAAGACAGTTACTCAAGTATTCCTAAATATTAGAAACAGCCATTTGCCCACGGGATAAATAGCCTATGTTTTTCGCAGAATTTGTAGCTTTTTAATAGAGAAAGCATGTTTTAAATCGGTCCAGTCTATTCGATTTTATCCTTTACAAACAAAAGCCAAAAATATAATGTTTTCCTTTTTAATAATATAGGTATAGATAGTATGGATTAGGTGAGAATAATTTGTGTTTTTTTTTTAATTGACAATAGGCTCGCCTTTGAACAGGTAAGCGTTGATGTGGTTTTGAACTACTTAATTATGTTTTTCACAGGTTTATCTTTCTAGGCTAGTATCAAACTGCATTTACCTACTTACTTATCGCTTTAGGGTTTTACGTTCCCGATATATATAATACGGTTAGGGAAGGAAAGTCCAGTTTATTGTAAACAACACATATTTATGAAGTTGGTTGGTTCATTGAATTCAGTTAAAACATATATTTTCGCAACGCTAACAATATTCCTCTAACCGCTGTCCCGGTCTGGTCCTCTGCTACGCTACTTTATCCCTCCCAGGGGTTATTAAATAAAAAAAATAGGTAGGTAGCAAGATGGACAATTTATTTACCGCACACAAACACAGTATAGCTCGGTCGGCAGAAATAAACAATGGGTTAGAGCCCATACATACAGTTTTACAGTGATTAACCTCCTCACTGGCCTAGCACTTCCCTGACGTCACAGGTCGCTGCAGGAACAAGTGGCCGCGCGCCGAGATCAGGTCCAGGTGCTGGTGTAGGGTCCGAAGGTCAATCCGCTACAGTCCACCGCGGGGAAGCAGGAGACTTAAGGTGTACGTGAAACCCTGTAATGCGCAATAAGCGAAGGCATTACACACTGGCCGTAGACCGTGAGCACCCACAGCAACGCTTAATAGGGAAGCGCTAAAAGTGTAGATGTGTTGCTGTGGATGTTCACTATCAGATACGGAGATAACAATAAGTCGGTTACTTAGCCAATTCAAAATTTGAATATTTTAACGGTAACTAAAACGCAAGTAGGCAAAAATTACATTATTAAGAAAATGTGGGGTAAACTACTATGCAAAAACACATAATAAGCTTGCAAGAGAAATAAGTTAAGCGATAACAAATAAAGAGATTACCCAGCTAAAGCAAAGCGAAAGAAACCGTTATGGTTTGCTTAGCTTCTGGCTAATTTAAAATTGTGTAGCACTTACCCAATCGGGGTTTAAATCACACACACTGAATATGCTGAGTATTATTATATGTCGAGATATATAGTCGAGGGAACGGCAATGACGCCCTCAAAAAGTTTAATCGCTATGGCGGTTATAATAACTTTAAGTTAGTATTCAAAAAACCGGCGTGCGTTCGCCTCGATATCCAGATTCGCACTGCCAGCAGCCGTGACAGCGGCGACGTGGAAGCGAGGAGTCGCTGGTGCGGTCCGGGTGCCTAATATGTCGCTCGTTTAAATACGTGCGTGGTGATAAAATGTAGCTGGCCAGAAATTCTGATGCGTTTAGTTTAATACTGTAAATAGTTTAGTTTTGTAAATAGTTTTAGTTTTTCTTGTAAATAGTTTTAGTTGTGTAAATAGTTTTGTTAAGTTAATTTTATTTTACTCAATATTTTATTTAAAAAATTAAGACATGTAACAATTAATGTTACATTACCCCCCTCGTCTCAGAAAGAGTTTTGTTCTCAAAAAAAAACTCGTCTATAGATTACTACTAACACTACACGTTCATACTATCAACTATCAAAATCCTTTCATAATATCTAACAAACTCCCTTACACAATAGCTACAACAATATAAAATCATGTTGACGCGACCTTCTATAACAAGTTATCTGTGATTTATCGCACAGAAAACCAATGCTAGTCGTAAGATGATAATTTAAGGTGACTTGTCTTAATTCATTAAAAAAACTGTTAACTACTACACTTAGTGTTTTTAAAGTCTTTGATATGCCAAACGCCTATATTTTTTCCTGACATATCTTCCAACACATAGATAAGTGGAGACCGTTTTTCAATTACACGGCATTTGACAAATTTAGGTGCAAGCTTTTTACTAAAATATTTGTCCTTGTTACTTAGAACAAATGCGCGCTTATAAACTATGTCTCCCACATTAAACTCCGCCGGCTTCCTACGTAGGTTGTAGTGTGCAGTATTCTTCTCATGTGCATGCCATAACGAAGCCTGCACATCATTGAAAACCGAACGCAGACACCCTAAGTTTTCAGCGTATAAATCGCGAGGAAGGAATAACACTTCATCGCCCAGGTCATTGTCCGTATAGTGCGATCCGCATAAAACTACTTCCCTACCGTAAACTAAAAATGACGGGGTATAACCGGTAGCTTCATTCACGGAATTGTTTATCGCGAACTGAACCTTGGGAATGGAGGTGTCCCAGGATCTATGATCGTTTCCAACAAACGTAGACAAACTAGTGACAATAGTTTTGTTGTAGCGTTCTACCGTGTTTACTTGTGGTGTATACTTCGGCGTGAAAAAAACGTTAGGAATTTTGTATTTTTTTAAATAGCGCGTCAGTAGCTGAACTTATAAACTGTGTCCCATTGTCCAAGAAGATTGTTTGTGGAACTCCGTGAACCAAAAATATAGAATCCTCTAAAATCTTAATAACTATATCCGCAGTAGCGCGACGTACTGGGAATATATGACAAAATTTTGAAAAAATGCACATAACAACTAATATATAAGAATTTTGCTTCCGACTAGTGGGAAGAGGACCCACAAAATCAATTGAGATCATCTGAAAAGGTCTCGAACATTGCTTCGGCCGACCCATTTCTCCCAATGTAGTGTGATTTTGCGCCTTATAAGATAAGCAAACCGAGCAGGAACCTACATATTTAACGACATCCTGGTGCATATTTGGCCAGTAGTAATTTAATAATAAGCGCCGATAAGTCTTAAAAATACCAAGATGTCCACCGGTTGGCTCTGAATGGTTTTCGGCGATGATGCTTCCACGGAACTCACTAGGTACGACTTCCTTCCAGTCAAATTCTGAAGTTAATTGGTTGTTAATATTTTTTGTGAGTCGGAATAATGAATTATTTTTAATGGTGAAATTGGGATAATTTGAAGGAGTAGTCAGACAGCCGTTGTATATCTTTTTAAACCAGATGTCGTTTGTGTTGGCATTAGCCAGAGATATTGCATTTACCGGGAAAGCTCTAGACAAGGCATCAGGAATAACATTGTCGACACCTCGACGGTGTTTGATAACAAAATTAAATGAGGACAGTCTTACCCCCCATCGAGCTAATCGTCCTGTGGGATTTTCTAACGACAGAAACCATTTTAACGCGGAGTGGTCAGTGTACACCGTAAATGTTTGTCCGTTTTCGATATAACACCGCCAATGTTCGAGAGCAGCCAACACGGCAAGGGTCTCCCTTTCGGTTATGCTGTAGTTTTTCTCAGGACTGGTGAAAGATCTACTCATGTACGCAATCGGGTGTTCTTTACCGTCTATAGTCTGCGTTAACATAGCACCAATACCGTAACTACTCGCGTCGGTGTGCACTTCAAAAGGCTTGGAATAGTCCGGACAAGAAAGAACAGGAGCGGAAACCAAACATTCCTTCAACGAATTAAAAGCCGCGTCAGCTTCCGGTGACCACTTGAAAGAAGGAGCGTTTTTCCCGTTAGCAGTGAGCTTATTAAGTGGACCAGCCACTGTGCTAAAGTTAGGGACGAAACGTCGGTACCACGTAGCAGTGCCGAGAAAGCGTTTCAACTCCTTTCTATTGGTAGGGGTCGGAAAGTTAATAATGGCTTCCACCTTGTCCGGGTCAGTGCGTAAACCACGAGAATCTACCACGTAACCTAGATATTTTAGTTCGCTTCGAAAAAAGTTGCACTTTTCGAAGTTAACAGTCAAATTTGCCTGTCTCAACTTATCCAAAACTCGCAACAAACGTGAAACATGCTCATCAAAGCTAGAGCTTATAACGATGACGTCATCTAAATAAGCGAAGGTCTTAGACTCCATGTCGCTAAATAATAAATCCATGAGACGTTGTTGCGTCGCGGGGGCATTCGTTAACCCAAACGGAGTGGTTTTAAAACGAAAAGTGCCACGGCCCGGAACGTAAAATGCGGTTTTATCACGGTCTTCTGGCGCTATAGGCAGTTGCCAAAAAGCTTTGGACAAATCGATACTGCTCAGGTACTTAGCATCGCGAAGGTTATCTAATATCTCCGAAACATAAGGCAAATTGTAAGCATCACGCTTAGTCACTGCATTCAATTTCCTGCTGTCTAAACAGAACCTCGGCTGTCCGTTCTTTTTATTGACAATGAGCACGGGTGAAGACCAGGCGCTTTCGCAAGGTTCGACAACGTCAAGTGACAGCATTTCGTCCACCTGCTCAATTAAGATGCGCTGCTTTTCGGGGGACATCCTATAATAACGCTGTCTAATCGGTTGTACGTCACCAGTGTCAATGCGATGGCATATTAAATTTGTTCTACCGAGACCCTTTTCTTCTGTAGAAATAGTCCGAAACTGCGCAATCACATTATCAGCTATCGCTTTCTGTGACATCGACAAATTATCGTAGGAGTTGATGAAAGGTTCACCGCTACTATCTTTTATTTCCGCTAATGGGACGTTCGACATCGTGATGCTACCTATATAGTTCGGGCAAATCCGAAAAGCGCGCCAAAAATCCACTCCTAATACAATTGATGTCTCAATTTCGGGAACAACATATGCCTTAATAATGTGAAACTGGCCCTCAAAAGTAACTGGCAAATTAACCGAACCTAAGGCGTTTAATGATTGACCGCCAGCGGCTATTATTTTAGTGTGGTCATCCTGGTTTAAAGTGCAGTCTACTAGTTGTAAATGAGAATTGTTTCCCAGAATTGAAACTGCAGCTCCAGAATCAAGTAACCCAACAGCATTAATGTTATTTATTTTAATATTTACATAAGGCCTAGAATCATTTAGTGGTTTTGATAGCAGAATTGTAGCAACTCTGTATGACGAGGAAAATTTTCTTATAAAATCAAGCCAAGCATCCCAGTCTTGCTTGCTAAAATTGTTACAACTCTGCTTAATTAGTTTTTTTGATTTTTTGTCTTACTACAGTTAGGGCAGTCGGGTGTCTTCACATCCTTCATACCACACTTAAAACAAACGATATCCCGTGGAGCCTTGCACTGACGAATGTGGTGGGTGTTATTACGACACCTAGGACAGTAAGGTTCCTTTTTAGCCACGTTAATTGCATGTACATATTTATTGTTATTATTAAAATTATTATTTCTATACTGATTGTAATTATTATTTGAATTATTTTGATTATATTTATTGTAACTACTATTATTAGTCTTATTTATAGATTTATGGACATCCTTAGTGTAAGCAAATTCAGGAGCAAGCGTGTCGGAAGTAACCTTAGGAGGCTCCTGGAATTGTGACAGTCGAGTCTGAAATGCCTCGTAGTTACGACATAACGAACGCAAAGTGTCTATAGTTGTGATTTGAGGTGCAGCCGCTAATGTACTAGCATAGCAAGGTCTGATGTTATGCAAGAGAATTTCTAATTGTTCTACTTCCGAAAGAGGGCTGGATAAACGCGAGAACATTCCACTCATAACTGCCAAGTAAATGGTAATATTCTCACGTTCTCCCTGAGTACGAGAACGGATTTCCGAAATGAGTCTATAATCATAATCAGTTTGACTAAAATCCTCTTTTAATAACCGCGCTAATTCAGGCCAAGAACTAACTTTGTCCTTTACCGCACGATACCAATGAAGGGCATCGTCTTGAAAAATTTCAGATGCAAAACTTAGGACTTTTTGTTGAGAAATATTCCTAGCCAGTATAAATTCATCAACACGCTGTATAAACGAGCGCACACAAGTTTTGCCAGTAAATTTTAATTTACTTAAATCGGATGATGTACGATCGCAAGATACAGAAATCATGTTCTGTAGTTCCGGTACTGTAGATACTGAGTCTTTGACAGAACTAGCACTAGCCGCATTCGAAGAAGTACTAGTAGAAGGCTTTTTGGCTAACAAGGTAGTAAGTTTTTGTGAGAACATTTTATAACCGCTAACAATATCATC
This sequence comes from Helicoverpa assulta, assembly GCA_963856015.1. Taxonomy (NCBI): domain Eukaryota; kingdom Metazoa; phylum Arthropoda; class Insecta; order Lepidoptera; family Noctuidae; genus Helicoverpa; species Helicoverpa assulta. The sequence continues at coordinate 11,417,052 of CAWLCW010000028.1, forward strand.
ATATTCCTTTTTAATGTCGTCACTACGCGTTATCCTCTCGACACGATTGTACAAATGATTCAACATATTCTGTGTCCGCAATAGTGAAGCAACGCTAGGATCGCTAGCGTCAAGATTTAATTGAATTTTCGTTAAAACTTCTAAACAACCCTTAAGGTCCTGTCTTGCGTCAAGTGGTGACTCTAATATATATTCCGAAGGTAAATCAGGGGATAATTTTATAATTTGTTTACGTAACTCCTCAACAGAAGGTGCAGGAGTAGCGCCTCTAATACGAACTTCATACTCCAACTCAGATTTTTGAAGAGACAGGAACTTAATAGGAAGCATATTGAAGATCAATTAAAACAGAAGGATAAATGACGCATGCGCTACTACTCACAACACAAAACAAAAATTAAAAGAAAAAAACAATGGCAAAACTAAAAAAAAAACAAAGCTTAAAAGAGAAGAAAAAAAAACAATAATTAAAAGAGAAAAAAAAACAACACGTTCTCCGTTCTGTTACAAATTCAAATTTAAGAACGTCTGGTTTTTTTTTTAAACGAAAAAAAAAAATAATCAAATTAAAAAACAAAATCATAAAAGAAATAAAAAAATGCTACTAATGTGTACTATACCTTAATTAACTAATGATACTATAATAGTACGATATTTATTCAAATTCGAACACAATAAAAAAATATATACTAAAAGAAACAATTTTAAGAAAGCGTCGTTTTAGGTGCCCGAGACAAAAACATTAGCACGAAATATTTGCACAAACTATGCAACTAAACGACTTTAATAAAAATTAATGTAGGGTAGATTAATTATGACCAACATTAACTGCTCAAAGAAATCAAAAACTTATGACGTACACATTAGTAACGGAAAAAACCAAAAAATAAAAGACGTTTACACAGACAACCACTAACATACACAACCCACAACCAAAGGAGGAGGAATTAATCAACTGTATTTCAGTATTACTACCACGTTTAAGGGCGCCAGTGTCCCGGTCTGGTCCTCTGCTACGCTACTTTATCCCTCCCAGGGGTTATTAAATAAAAAAAATAGGTAGGTAGCAAGATGGACAATTTATTTACCGCACACAAACACAGTATAGCTCGGTCGGCAGAAATAAACAATGGGTTAGAGCCCATACATACAGTTTTACAGTGATTAACCTCCTCACTGGCCTAGCACTTCCCTGACGTCACAGGTCGCTGCAGGAACAAGTGGCCGCGCGCCGAGATCAGGTCCAGGTGCTGGTGTAGGGTCCGAAGGTCAATCCGCTACAGTCCACCGCGGGGAAGCAGGAGACTTAAGGTGTACGTGAAACCCTGTAATGCGCAATAAGCGAAGGCATTACACACTGGCCGTAGACCGTGAGCACCCACAGCAACGCTTAATAGGGAAGCGCTAAAAGTGTAGATGTGTTGCTGTGGATGTTCACTATCAGATACGGAGATAACAATAAGTCGGTTACTTAGCCAATTCAAAATTTGAATATTTTAACGGTAACTAAAACGCAAGTAGGCAAAAATTACATTATTAAGAAAATGTGGGGTAAACTACTATGCAAAAACACATAATAAGCTTGCAAGAGAAATAAGTTAAGCGATAACAAATAAAGAGATTACCCAGCTAAAGCAAAGCGAAAGAAACCGTTATGGTTTGCTTAGCTTCTGGCTAATTTAAAATTGTGTAGCACTTACCCAATCGGGGTTTAAATCACACACACTGAATATGCTGAGTATTATTATATGTCGAGATATATAGTCGAGGGAACGGCAATGACGCCCTCAAAAAGTTTAATCGCTATGGCGGTTATAATAACTTTAAGTTAGTATTCAAAAAACCGGCGTGCGTTCGCCTCGATATCCAGATTCGCACTGCCAGCAGCCGTGACAGCGGCGACGTGGAAGCGAGGAGTCGCTGGTGCGGTCCGGGTGCCTAATATGTCGCTCGTTTAAATACGTGCGTGGTGATAAAATGTAGCTGGCCAGAAATTCTGATGCGTTTAGTTTAATACTGTAAATAGTTTAGTTTTGTAAATAGTTTTAGTTTTTCTTGTAAATAGTTTTAGTTGTGTAAATAGTTTTGTTAAGTTAATTTTATTTTACTCAATATTTTATTTAAAAAATTAAGACATGTAACAATTAATGTTACACCGCATCCGTTGATGATTTAGGCAACAAAAATATAAATGAAATTACCAATGAAAATCTGTCAAATAGGAATATGAGAGGAACTAAGTATGTCTGTTTGTTACGCATTAAAGTAAAAACAGTAGTTTAGGTCACATTCGCGTTCTTATGCTCGGAAGTTAGTTGAGGACCGCCATTAAGTTTTAAGAAAAAATAGGAAAGCTGACCCCATATGGGATACATACTGAGGAGACTGAAACCGCAAGAAACACATAGCTTACCATAATAATCAATAGTGTGAATGAACATATCAGGAACTAGTACAAAAATAGGGGCGTGAGAGTTTCCTGATTATCCATTAATTATCAATGACATTTATTACCGACTTCCCCCTAAAGCGAGCAGGTTCTCTTCTACGATATACCTAGCTGTTGTTTGATATTAACTGTTTTATTTATTGTGCTTTCGTAGTTGGACCTATTATTAAGTGGTAACACTTGCATTTTCAACAAACTTCTTTAGGCCACCTTATCAAGATTGTTTACCGTAAAATGCTTAATGCAGTATACCTTATATCCCTAAGGTCACGGGTCATAGATATCAAAAAAATAGCCGTCGGGTTTTCCCGTAACACCATGGGTTACCCACGATAAAAGCAGGATGGTTGTGGTTCAATATCAAGTATTAACTTCCGCTTCTAATCTAAGTTCGCGATAAACGCACTAATTGGGCGATGTGAACCTTATTTAATAAAACAGTTCATTAAAAAAATTGCCAGCCGTGTTATGGAGCGCTCTCCATAACTACGTTACTATGAGGATAAGTTTGTGTTTTTCCCAAAGGAACAATGCTTAGAAGAAGTTATTTTAATTGGGTTATATTTATTTTTAAATATTGTGTTACTTTGTTTTATTATAGAAGTGTTTAATAAATAAAAAATATCCTTGTATATTTTTAGAAGTGGAACAAACAGCGATGTATGAACATATCTTCATTTTGCTACTGTTTTATAACTTTTTCTATCTATAGTTATTCATATTACAACTGTTCGTACGAGTTAATTTCGATTTCATAGAACGATTTGAAACTCCCGCTGTTGGGGCAGCATGAGGGAGTGTCAGACTCTTATTAACTAAAACCCATCATGTTCCTTCTTAAGCCCTTTCCGTAACCGGGCCGCGGTTACTCTTTCGAACAATCTCGCAGTTACATGGTACTTCTAGTAATAAGTTACATAAGCCTCAGAATAACAATTTGAAATGACAAAATATCAACAATTTCCTTACAATATTATCAATGGTATTACTACTATAATGTTTACCAACAAATAAATATGGCGGACTACAAATCACTGTTCTAAAAATAAGACTGTTATGTGTTGGCGTCTAAAAATATTAATATCTCGCTACGTGTAATTAGTCGTTTATTTGTAAATATTGGAATGAATTACGTATATTTAGGGAACGAACGAAAGATCAATTAGTTTCTATTTGTGTACTGTATTAATAACGTACTGTTAGCGAAAGATTCCTTTAGTAAAAATGTTATTTTTACTTTCTGTTTTATTTTTGTGATACTATTATTTCTTTATAGTAAGTAATATATTTTCTTAAGAAAATTACCTACTCTGTTTTCAGCATATGTAAATAAATATGTTAAGGAAAACAACAACATGCTGTATATTACTTTAAAATCTTTCCTCTAATTAGGTTAAAGAAAGCACTTTACATTTAATGAACTGTGCGTCTTCTTATTAAAGGTTCATATTTACAGACAGGAACATATTGATCGTTTACATATACATAGATACTCTTTATGGAATGTAGGTAAAGGTAGTTAGAATCAATAATTGAAATTAAAAAAGTAATAGCCTCGCGACTGCACCGCATTTGAAGACAAAAATACAGTCATTCCTACCAAATAGGGTTAGATTTATAGCTTAGGTACATATGTACACCTTCTTACACATAGACCTCTTTTAATCTAACAACTAATTAACAACAAAACAAAGACCACATGCAGATTACAAAAAAAAAAGAAGCTAAAAGAGCAGAAAAAAAAACATGACAAGAGCAGAATTTTAAATGGCCGCGATCGCCGATTGCAGGTAGGCCATCGACCTACCTATTGAGTAATACATATAATATATGCTGTGCACACTTTCGGCAAACAAGTCCGAATACTTGAAATTCTTTGCGGACTGGTATTTCGACTTTGGCACTAAAAAACGCGGGCAAGTGCGAGTCGGACTCGCGCACGAAGGGTTCTGTACCATCTATATATATAAAAGAAAGTCGTGTTAGTTACTTCGCTTATAACTCAAGAACGGCTGAACCGATTTAGCTGAAAATTGACAGGGAGGTAGTTTAGAGCCAGGAAAAGGACATAGGATAGTTTTTATTACAAAAAAATTAAAATAAAAAATACAATTTATTCCGGGCAACCAGCGCCATCTATTGTTCAAACCAAAAATCTGCCGGATGCCACTATTCCACGCGAACGAAGTCGCGGGCAAAAGCTAGTTATTTATAAAACGAAAAAAAACGAAATATTTATTTTATTATAGTTTTCAGTATTTGTTATTATAGCGGCAACAGAAATACATCATCTGTGAAAATTACAACTCTCTAACTATCACGGTTCATGAGATACAGCCTGGTGACAGACGGACGGACGGACAGACAGAGAAGCGAAAACAATAGGGTCCCGTTTTACCTTCTGGGTACGGAACCCTTAAAACGCGGGCAAGTGTGAGTTGGGCCGTAATGATTATATTCCTTATATGGTGCGCATTCATCATGATTTTATCATTGCAAGGAGATTGGGTAGAAATTTATTTTTTGATGATATTTTGTCCCGGATGCCTTGATTTTGTCTGCGGTATTATGCGACTTTGTCATTAATGGTGTAATTTTTTTTAATTATGAGTGAAACAGCCTAAATGGTACATATGGCATTTTAAACGACAGTTGCCGTATTTTGTAACGAAACTTATGGAGAACTAGGTGTTGCCAGCGGTACCACTCACGTCCCGAGAGAACTACATATCGTAGTGACACGTAGGTTTGGCGGGAAACGCTAGGGATAGACAAAAAAAGTACTCTCTCATATATAATATTAGGAAGTATTTAGTTTTGCGTGTAATATGGTTGGATCAGTATTAGTACTAATTAATGAACAATATGGCAAACAACGCCTCTTTCATAATGAGTTTACAGAGACAGAATTTGCCTCCCTCGAACTCTCTTCAATATTTTATGATGAAAACTAAAGCAACATGATTATCATTATCATCAGCCCTAAGTATCTATCGTCCCACTGTTGTAAACAATTTTCCTCTCAGACAGAGAAAGATTGAGCGTTCAAAGCCACATAGGAGACATAAACAAGAAAGACTCCTCAAGAAGTTTTCGAAACCTATCCACGGTACCCTAAAGCAGCGAAAATCGCGAATTCAGAACCGGAACGTGCTAATGACGTGCGGAATTTTCCTATGGTGTCCAATGCGGTTATCCAAATGTCATTTGATTGAACTTGTCTTTGACCACTAGCTGTTTCCCGTGGTTTCGCCCGTCTGTCCGGGTGTCTATGTTTATTCTGAATTTATTCCTGACTAGCTTCCATCAGGCAACGGTTTCATCCACATCCAGGAACTATTCCGCTTATCCGGGTAAAAACCTTTGCTCATAAATGGTTGTTGATAACTTATAAATGGTAGAGAAACTTGTGCCTATGACGGAATCACAGTAACAAAGTCTTAAACAGAATAAAATAATTGATTTATCCCTAATATTAAATAGAAATATCTAGTCATTTACTTATAACTACAACATCGTTGGTTGACTTAGAGCGCTTTCACATTCGATTTTGACGCGCGTTTACGCCAAACCTGGGAACAGTCGTTACCCGCCAAATGATAAACCTGGATTTTGTTTTACTGCTAATTACACCATCTTGAACTTTAAAGTGTATCACATAAAGCTGAAAATCCAATGATTTCTAGATGTTTAGCTGCACATACAACTTTGTCACTCAATATTTTAAATAGGAAAGTTTTAGTTCCACAATGCATTGTTAAGTTTTCAAAATGGAGGCTAATTATGAGCTATTTGCTTGATAAACGATTTACAATATGTCTTTAGTTAGAGTTTTGTCTCAAGTTATTGTTGGAATCCGTCGAAGGTACGCTTTCTTTGTTAATAAATTATTTCAGTTTTACCGTATTTCTATTTGAAATTGTCATTACGAGAAAAGAGGTCATAATAGATTTGGCATAGATTGTAACACACCTCAATGAGAATCACATGAACATCGATTATATTCTAATGCCATATCGCAACAATAAACAATTAGAGTTGCTCACTCATTATTTCCTAACTTTCAACGTAATCGGCTTGTCATAAGACACCTTTATTACTTTCGTCTCCCAAACCCACAATTCATTCACTGACCATTGAACAAGCGTAGTGTTGCAAGTCTGTCGGACCCTTTAATCATAATGGGTGAAAGACAGACAGACGTCTGCAGCCATTTCCTGACCACCTTATCTTAATTAACACTCGCTATGGCGTTACTAATTAAGACATTTAGAGTCATCATAAAATTATATCAGTTCCATAGTTAGAACTTGTAACCTGTCTATACCTCACCTGTTCAAACATTCCACAAACGTAAATTCCACCAGCGATAACTTACAAAAACATATTTTTTAGAACTATGTACTAAAAGCATTCCTATCGGTCATTCGAACGACCTACAACAACCGTTATCCTGCACTCGATAAACGACTGACTTTAAAATACCAACTGCGCAAACAAATCGCATGCAGCAAAAAGGCTTTTCAACTTGTCTGCATAATAAACAATAAACTTATTCCTAGAGGCTGCTTTCAATTCTAATTTAAACATAGAATGAAGACAATTTAATTTAGCCGCGTTATTTGTAGGTGCGTTCCAAATGACGTCAGGAGGCGCATTCCATTCGACGAGGAAAATGAACGCAGCGAATTCGCGGAACGCACCGTTGCACTATTTATACAACGACAATCTATTTGCCATCGCATTAAACACAATGGCTTATAAACTAGTCCTTATTTGCTTACTGATAAGGATGATTAAAGCCTAATGTTTAACTTGTCCGTGTGTATAATTATGTTTGCAGGTTGCGGACTTTACGCGGGAAAACGTTTCGATTCTGACGTCGATGAGTCAACAATCGAATCTTTATTTTGAACGCATTCGTGACCGGAGTTTAAAACTGCGGTAAAGCGAAGAAAATGCGAGGATATATTGACCTTTTCGGTGAATGGTTTTATTGCAGCGGGGCAGTTTGCACTGGGAATGAAGGGGACAGATTCCTTGAGTAATGTTCCTGACGTGTCTATCACACTGAACAAAATACTTCGAACTTCGAAGCTATAAACGGGCGAAGTATTTCATTTAGTATATTTGTTTGTAACTATACTAGAAGATACTGAAAGTATTTGGGACTAGTTGAAGCTCTTCCGAATTAATTATTCTGAAAAACAAGGATTAAAACGTTGATATAGCGGTTCCAATTAAAGGGACTTTAAAATCTTTAAGATCCGTTTCGAAAAACCAAGAACTAGTAAGTTAACAATTACGGCATAAATCCCCATTTACATAAAGTATTTTCCGACAGTTCTAGGTATCGATACCGCGTCAATTCTATCCGGATAGAGAATCGATTAGTACTATTTGTAGATGCATTTGTAGAATGCACAGTGGATGTGGAAGAGTCCTTTTTAGTCCTTCCTTCCGTTCACGGCTTCCTGCATAATATTTATTAATATTTAGTATATTTAGACCACACGCAGTTACTCATTTGTACTCTGGTACTTGGTTAAATTAATCGACACCTAAGTCATGATTGTCCAATGTTTGGTTGGGAGATTGCTGTGTGAAAATACTTCTTGTGAAATTGTTTAACTACTAATGTGGTAAAATGGTGAAATCTTTTACGATAGGAGATAAAGCTGCACTTTTCCACAGTCACTCTATGGATGGATTTTCATAAACGTCGTTCACGTTATTACTTGGTCTGGTTAGTATGGCACATAAGTATGTTAGTTTATAGGTACTTGAAATACCAAGTTAACAAAAACACTACTCAGAATATGCTTAACTCTTAAAAAAATACTTTTGAAATATTTCTGTACCACTCAACAGCATTTGAAGAAACCTTTACATATTATTTCAGAAGTTAGGAAACATTTAAACTTTCATTCTTTTTAAATCAATACGCATACAAACATTAAAATTTTAAAGAATCCAAAGGGAAATGCCCATTCTTGGCCAAGTACTTGCCCATCTATGTGATAAATACAATAAAAATACTAAATAATTAATTTAAATATTGCGAGTATTTATCTGATAAAAAAACCCGGGAAAAAAAAGATGAAATTATTCAGAACTCAGTTGTTAAAATATTTCCGCTTCCGCTGTAACGATCATGTCAGTCTTGTCAAAATAGAGAATTAGGGATTGAAACCCATATTGAAAAAAGTCGATTTATTAAAAACCGGTTTTTGAAAATCGATTTTTTTTAAATATTTTCTAATAAATTTAAAAAAAATATTTGTAAATATCTATTCATTGTATTGTTATCATTAAACAAAATGTTTGGTGATTGATGTACCTTTAAACACGATTTTATGCGACTCCTTTCAAGGATTCCGTGTTTTCGGTTTATGACAAACATAGATTTTTTGATAAATTGATCCTACGTCCCATCCCTAATGCTCTTGTTTGTTGACGTTTACGTACGTTGGTATTTCACAATTTGGTTTGTGCTGTGCTCTTACGACTTGTGTCTTTTCTTACTGCGTTTCTGATATTTCGACGAATGTTTACGATTATGGACCCCGTACCCGCCCCCGATGACGACCTTGGCTTTACATTGGATTCAGTACTGGATATTTTTAAGTATTGGATTGAATAAAAACTTAAAAAATATATGTATGTATTTTTAACCCCCGACGCAAAAACGACGGGGTGTTATAAGTTTGACGTGTCTGTGTGTGTGTGTGTGTGTGTGTGTATGTGGCATCGTAGCTCCCAAACGGATGATCCGATTGTAATGCGGTTTTTTTTGTTTAAAAGGTATGTCAGTCGGGAGTGTTCTTAGCTATGTTTGGTGGAAATCGGTTCAGGTCTTCAAGGTCATCAGCTCGTTTGCTAGATGTGATAGGAATGTTACACGCTCAGTTTACTTGCAAGTATATGTGGGATCTGAAATTTGAAACACTAATGTCTTTTGGAACCACTGAGCTGGTCTGCTGTTAGGGCACGAAGGTAGGAGACGTAACTCTGAACTGCCTTTTAGTAAACCCATCGAGTTTGGGCTCGTTGAATTTGTCTTGACGAGTTCTCTTCATGTTTCTGATTGACGAGAACCTGATGCTGGAAATGGGATGTGGCGGATGAAACCCTGGAATGCCGGAATGAAATGGATAAACCGATTTATATTTTTGCTGTAAATCTAGAATGTCCAAAGGTTAATCTTTATTGTTTCTCAATCTGTGCAATTCTCCCAGAGCCAGTTTGTCATGAGGATTGTTAAACAGCTTCCTTTGGCCGAGATCGCATATAGCGACTGAAAGAAGGAAAATTTAAGGAGCTCCTTTAAAAAGCATGAAATAAAATTAAATTATAAATTTAAAAAAACCCCCGACCCAAAAAAAGTACGCAGTAATTATGACAAAAGGTTAAAAACGCTAAACCCTATAAAAAGCAAAAAATAACTTTTAACACTACGTAAACTAAATTTTGACGTGTCGGGGGACCGCTTTTTACCTTCATAAATACTTACATAAATCAAATGATACCTACCTAATTACAACATTCGTTTAAAAAAAAAAAACACGTATCTAAAGTATGAATTAGAGCGGTCCCCCGACACGACAAAATTTAGTTTACGTAGTGTTAAAAGTTATTTTTTGCTTTTTATAGGGTTTAGCGTTTTTAACCTTTTGTCATAATTACTGCGTACTTTTTTAGGGTCGGGGGTTTTTAGCATTATTTTCTGTTTACAGTTTGTGATGTTCCACCAAGTTCTATGTAAAAATTTTTAGTTATTTCGTTATCTACGATGTCAACTCTAATGCCTACAACTTGTTTCTTTCTCGGGCATTACTTGGCCAAACCTTCTTTATCAAATGGGCATTTCCCTTTCAAACAATTACCCGATCATAACCAGAAAACAATAAAAAGTATTATTTTCCTTGTTAGCAGCTAAAAATTGCAATAGCCCATAACCGGTTTGTATGGGAAGGTGTTAGTTTTACCATGAACCTATGGCTCGATGGAGCGGGGTATGGTCGGAATGTCCGGTGGCGGTGAGGCCGGAAATGACGTATCAAAGGTCAATTTTTAATACTTAGTTTGTAAAGTTGCGAATATAAAAATGCTAAAATGCATTCTAATGTTATTATTTTTTAAATTGACTCTGTGCAATAGTTAAAAATTTATTATTTTTCTGCTGATTGATATTTACATAAGAAGTTTAAAATACCAAGGTACTTGTTAAAAATGCTGAACTATGTAAACGTATTCTGGGGCTGCGGGTTGTTCGAAAGAGATACCGCGGCCCTGGTACATAAAAGGCCTACGACGGAACACAACGGTTTTTAGTCAGTAAGAGTCTGACACTCCCTCACCGCTGCTAACCCACAGCGGGAGGGGTCATTTGATGATTTTTAACGTCGCTAAAAAAAAAACGTATTCTATACTTAGAGTTAAACAAATACCTGGGAAAAATACAAAATATTAACAAAATCATATTCTTCATTTTCCTGCCCTTAGTCCATATCCCACAGTATTGATGTCTTGTATCCCCTTGTCAGGATAATGAGTTGTAAACGTATCAAGTGACGTATCATCTACTTACTTCAGCAACTATAAACCTAAAACTTCAAACACAACGCTTGCACCACAAACAACAAAAATCTCTAGCACCATAAATCCAATAGATTACCGCACAAATACCACAAATAAACGTTTCCCGTTTATTACTCGAACATATTTTATGCAAATTGATACAGCATTATCAACTATACCGTCGGTAGCAACTGAAAATATTTTCTTATTACCATATTATTCGTAGAACCAGTATTGCACAGGGTTTTCCCGGTGCAGCCTATGCAAATAACTCATTTATTCTAGGAGCATTTTACCAACCGGAATGCACCGGAGCACAAATGAAAATAGTCTGCCGAAATAAGGTGGTGCTCAATCATGCATTTTCAATCACATCGTTTCGCACGCACACGAAAATCTTGTCTAACTCAAGCATACATACATTTGATGCATAGCATATACATACCTAGTATGTATGTACCTAATAATTTACAGTGCATGCTGTATTTCGCTCTTTTTGTATTTGAGTGTCACTACATAAGCTCGATTAGGTGATACGACTATGACTGGTCCATTAACAGAGGGTTGACGCATCCACCCAGTTAACAGCTCTAAGCATGTACCCGTATAGCAGGAGTCGGGAAATTGCATATACACGGAACCGAAGGATTGTCATAATCGCACCAATCGGTATTATGCAGTTACTCGATCAGTCGTGATGTTGTTCGGATAATCTAGTAGTTTGTAGAATCGATCTATTTCCAGTTGACTATGTTAATTTGTATAAGCACGTGTCACGGAATCGTATCCTTATTTAAATACACTAATAATTATGACAGCTGAGACTCTATTTTTGTCCTGATTTGATTTTATCGTAATTTTGATTACACCTGCGTTGAATAACCCGTCGAGAAACTTATAAACGTCTCTATATAACTCATTAACCGACTTCCCAAAAAGGAGGAGGTTCTCAATTCGGCCGGTATGTTTTTTTTTTTTTTTTTCTATGTATGTACATCGATTACGCCGAGGTTTATAGACCGATTTACGTGATTCTTTGATTCCGATTCGTGATTAGAGCTGCCAGTTGGTCCCATAGTCATCAGGTCAGGGATCTGATGATGGGAACCCTGAGAAATCGAGGGCAACTTTCGAAAGTTGTACGCATACATAGGGTTAAACCTTGACACTCATATGTATGTCTGATAGCACTATTCAACAGTGAAGGTTTGGAGCTGACCTGATGATGGAGACCAAAGAAGGTCGAGGGAACTCGACAACTGAGTCTGTAAACTACCTCGTGTTTGGGCTTATATTATTCGTATTGACGAGACCTTTGCAACAGTGAAGGTTTGGAGCTGACCTGATGATGGAGACCAGAGAAGGTCGAGGGAGCCCGACAACTGAAAATAAAAACTACCTCGTGTTTGGGCTTATATTCTTCGTATCAATGAGAACTTTCCAGTTATGTGGATAGTGACCTTATTCGTTTCACTGAAAAGCTGAAAATAAAAAACTTTTTTACAAAAAAATATAACCGACTTCCCAAAACACTAAAAAGCAAAAAAAAACTAATTTTAGGTGCATCGGCCTAGAAGTCGGTGGCAAAATTAACTCAGGGACATCCATTAGACACCGACTTCTAGGCCGATGCACCTAAAATTAGTTTTTTTTGCTTTTTAGTGTTTTGGGAAGTCGGTTATATATTTTTTTTGACTTTTGCAATTAAGTATCACTTCTAAATGCATATACATAAACCTATTTCAAATCATCAGTTCCTTAAACCCGAATTACGAAAGAACCTAACCTAAAACCCCTATCCTGTTTCACACACAGTAGATTTTTTTTTCACCCCCATAAAGTCCCCATTTTCACAATTCCGCACGAGAGCACATAAAGTACAGCATACTTCGCAAATAAAACCTGGTTTTACAATATCACAAATATCCGAAACGGTCTCCATAAACTCACTCGACTCCAAAGCTAATATTTTTCTCGGAGCACCCCGTATAATGTTATGATTTCCACACAAAAATTGTTAGTACACCCTGTATGTAACGGGTTTGATATTCCTTAAAAAAATATTGCCCCTTCTAACTTGTTAGGGAAATGCTTTGTTTTTGACAATTGTGATATTACTGGACACTTGGAATCTAAATAAAAGCTTTTTACGATTCTCATTTGATCACAATCATCAATCTAGCCTTTTCCCTGTTAACTTCATTTGGTAGGACTTTAATCCGACGCAACATAGCTTGCAGGATTATGCAGCTGCTTACTTTGCCGCCCATAGTAAATATATCATTTTCTTTAACCTTATCATACCTCAGCATACCCCTTGATAAGACTCTCAGATTACCAGAAATGCTTGTACAAAGTTTTGACTAACAGGAATTTACTAGATGCCAACTTCGGAGCTGCAAAATCACTTGACGAGACCTGACCTTTGCCACGTAACAACTGGGGCCAACATCTTACAAAGCCTACACTAGATTCTAGTGTTAGTACTGCCTCCGTTATTATCTAGTGACTAGATAATAAAACAATAACAGTACGAAAGCCTTCATTGAACCGTGGGCGGTTATCTCAACGTTTCTATGACGTCACGGACTAAGTCATGACGTCAAATAGTCGACGGGAATCCACCGTTTGATAACGTTCATTTGTTTGAACTTGAAGAGTGATGGATCTTTGTGTATATAGTTAAGGCTACTGTTTGATAGATATGGAACAGGTTATTTTGTCTTTTTCCTTAAAAAATTTACAGTTAAGTGAGATCTTGTAATGTTATGTATGTATAAGATTTATATATTAAACACGTATGTAAACTAAAGATGAAGGAGAAACTCTTGAGCGAATCTGGACTTTAAAGTCTGCAGTCGCTAATTCGCCTTGAATAAGCGTAGTGATTCGCGAACATTCATTCTCTGTATGAGAAGAGTCCTGTGCCCTGCAATGTGTAAATTAAACATCCTGGTGATAAAGACTGAAACCTCACAAGAAAATCATGCGACATTTCCCAGTTTCATCATCCTCCAAGCCTTTTTCCCAACTATGTTGGGGTCGGCTTCCAGTCTAACCGGATGTAGCCGAGTTCCAGTCCTTTACAAGGAGCCACTGCCCTATCTGACCTCCCCAACCCAGTTACCCGGGCAACCCAATGCCCCTTGGTTAAACTGGCGCCAGACTTACTGGCTTCTGACTACCCGTAACGACTGCCAAGGATGTTCAATGACAGCCGGGACCTACAGTTTAACGTGCCATCTGAAACACAGTCATTGGTGTCTAAGATATCCTTGGAAAAGGATATCTTAGACACCAATGACTGTGTGAAATGAAATCGCTTCGTGGGTTTTCTTGAACTTTCACAAAGCAGCCCGTAGTCTGGAAGTTGGTGATCGATTCACCCGTGCATCGGAGAGCACGTAAATGTCGGTCCAGCGCCTGATCTCTTTCCGGTCGTGTCGGATTGCCGTCCCATCGGGTTACGAGAGTGAAGGAATAGGGCGTGCACCTGTGTCTATAATATGTCCTGCGCAGCTGGCAGAGATCTCCTTAAATGAGAACAGCCGCCGTGGCCGAAATCGGCCGTGGACGCCATAAAACATATCCTTAGAAAGTACATACAAACTTAGAAAAGCGATATTTCCTAGTCTCCTCACCTAATCCAACGTGCTAGATTAACTAAAAGTACATAAAGTATGTAGGTATATCATATATCAAAGGAAAACAAAACAATATCAGCGCGGCTCTATTCATTGTAACCTGTATGTAAAACGTGCCGACATCCAATTTCATTCATAAATAAAAACTCATTCGATTATCAAAATTAATGTTTACTCGAATTATCGCATCGTAAAGGTGAACCAATAACGTGACTAGCTGTGACCCGCGGTGTCACGCGCTCACACTCGTGTATTTTTTAATTGTTCTCCTAAGGCAAGGCAGGTTTGTCTGTATTATTATTTCTCATGAGTAAACCCGCGCTCTAACCATATTAAATCCCATGTATAATCCATGATAAATAATTCACTAGATTTCCATCGAGGTCTACACCAAATTTTCTCCAAATCGGTTCCGACCGTTTAGCGTTAAATCTTAAGAAAGACAAACAGACTTTCTTGAGCTTTCAAATCAGTATACACTTATTTGCAATATTTACTTTCAACTACTTATTACCAAGAGGCAAAAAAGTTTATAAAAATGTGACTGCACGTATACAGATTTTTTGTATTAACCTATTATTCAAAATACTTATCAATATACTTAGATATAGGTAAATAAATCAGGTAGGCGGCAATGCAACTATACACCGGACGTGCGGTAGATATGTGTTGCAACATACCCGTGGGCTGAAAAAGGTAAAGAACAGAATACCAAGTATGCAAAATGCTTCAAAAGCAAACCTGTCAACACGGGTATTAGTTTCGTTTAGTAGTCGTGGGTGTCAACTAACTTTCCGCTTACTGCCGCCCCGCAGACACCCAAAAATGGTTTCTGAGCAGGGACTCCATAGCATGCTTGGAACACAAAACTTGTCAAACTTAAAAAAAAAAAAAATTATAACTGAAAGATAAATTCTGGTCCCAAAAAAGCATTTGTTACGATTCATGAGTCGTCTGAAATTCGTATGTATCATATTAAATAAGACATGTGTTCAGGAAATGCACAAACTATGACGATTTTTTTAGCGAATACATATTCGAAGTATTTATATCTTAGTCATATTAGTGTCTAATGTCAGGTTCAAAGTTCAACGTTATAAATATATACTTATTACCATACGAATATACCGAACCGATTTGAAACATTCTTCTATTGGGAAGCTACACTCTTCCCGAGTAACATCCTACTTATATTATAAACGTGAAAGTTTGTGAGAATGTATGGATGTATGTTTGTTATTCAATCACGCATTAACGGCTGGACCGATTTGGTTGAAATTTGGTATGTAGATAGGTGATTCCCTGGATTAACACATAGGCTACTTTTTATCAACACACCACGCGGGCGAAGCCGCTGGCGGAAGCTAGTAGGCTATATTTTCCCGTATGGGGAGTGGTTCCCACGGGACGCGGGTGAAACCACGGGAAAATGGCTAGTTTCTAATAAGTAGTATTTCATCATAAAAGCCATTTTGACAGGTTTCCAAAAGTCCCATATACCTTAACATATTTTGGTAGATAGACCATATGCATTATAGTGAAATGGTACTTCTGTAGTTCACTATGCAAGTTGCACCTATGTGATATCACTGGTGCAACTAGGGCAAAGTGTCAAGTGAAACCGAGTTTTTATCGATTATGTTGATTCTGGTATATGATTAATAAGTGCGCCGAGATCGATCGCTTTGAAAATATACCGTTATATCATGACGTAATAATGCATTGATTTTATGTTAATATATTGTTTTATGCTGAAAATAGCGAAGCATACATGAGACACAGCTTTGTTTTAAGATGTACTTTAAGCTTCATTGATACATTTGGTGCAGTTTTTCCATCTAATATTAAATTGTCACTGGTTACCTTTCAACAGCAGAAGGAAATATCAGATTATTTTAGACTAAAACTCACTTATGCTATGTACCCTTTTGCATGCTAGGTATTAGGTACCTACATTTTATTAAAATCATTAAACTAATCAACACCACAGTTCTAGAAAAACTGTAGCAGAAATATACATTCAAAAGTCAAAAATAGGAGCTTAATGAATACCTATTTAAAAACAAAGTGTACTTAATATATACCTCTAAAAACCACTTCTTCCCGTTTCCTTAAAAACATGCAAAACAATACTAATGAAAGGAAAAACGAGGAAAAACGCCATATACGTAAACCAAACAACATTAATGAAAAAATATTTTGATAAGTAACAGCAAAACTTCAATACTCTAGGTATAGGTACTAACATTATTAAGCTGAAGAGACTGCAACTCATTTTTAGGGTTACTTACACAAACGGGACCCAAATCCTAAGACTTCGCTGCCCGTCCGTTTGTCCGGCTGTATCTGAACCGTAAGGCGATTATCACACTGCCCCGCATGATGCAGCGTAGTGCGCGGATGCGTTTTTTTCCGTTGTATGGAAATATCTCCGTTTGTATGGAAAACACGCATAGTCCAACACACTGAAAATGCATCCACGCGCGTTCATGCGGATCACGCACATACATGCGGAGAAAAACGCACCCCCGCGCGTAGGTGCGGGGCGAGACGCAAGGTATGGCACACTGAATCCCGCAGTGACGCGCGTGATTTTGAATGGGCGTGACGTGTATGTTTGAAAATGGAACTCGATGAGAGCCGTCGTGCGTGAATTAACAAAACGCACCTACGCGCGTGAGTGCGTGAAAAACCCGCACGATGATGCAGATCTGCACTCCCGCAGGAACGCGCGTAGGTGCGTCGACACGCAAGATGCAGCGTGATGCGGGGCAGTGTGAAGATCCCCTAATAGTTAGACAATTGCAATTTTCATAGCTGATTTTCTGTAACCGCTATACGACCAAGTCTAAATACCTGAAGTTGTTACATGAACAATCTTACTAATATTATGGAGAGAAAAAATAAAGACAGGATTTGATTATAGAGACGAAAAATTCTTTCGCTGCTGTAGCTACACGATCCCCGTGTGACATTGGCTATATTTTATCCGCATACGGAAAATAATTTCCACGGGACGCGAGTTAAACCCCGGATATCAACTAGTAAATCTATAAAAAGGCACCGCGGCATCGTACAGTTCAATTTGATACTAAACCTATGTGTATGGACAGTAAAATTAACGTTTGTTTTAGCTAGAACGTGGCTGTTAAACTTGCGGTGTAAACAAATACTGCTTCCTTCATTGTAGGTGGGCGGGTCTTTGTTAACTGGGAAACGTATGATCACTCTTTGTAAAAATGGTTTTACCATGTTTTGAAAATTGATAAGTGCTTTATATACCTACTTGTACCTTAATTTACTTATCCATAGGTAATAATGGCGTCCACGGCCGATTTCGGCCACGGCGGCTGTTCTCATTTAAGGAGATCAGCCAGCTGCGCAGGACATATTATAGTGCACGAGCATTTGCGCAGACACAGGTGCACTCCCTATTCCTTCACTCTCATAACCCGACGGGACGGCAATCCGACACGACCGGAAAGAGATCAGGCGCAGGACCGACATTTACGTGCTCTCCGATGCACGGGTGAATCAATCACCAACTTCCAGACTACGGGCTGCTTTGTGAAAGTTTAAGAAAACCCAACCCGGGAATCGAACCCGAGACCTCGAGCACAACAGCCGCGCTTGCGACCACTAGACCAACGAGGCAGTCAATCTATACTTATAATAAATCTGTAGAGAGGTCAATTCTGTACATTAAATATATTTCCAAAAATCTATCAGGGGGTGATTAGTGATCGATACTGATGCCAAAAATGCAATCAGTAAAAATTTTGTCTGTCTGTCTGTCTGTCTTTCTGTCTGTCTGTCTGTCTGTCTGTCTGTCTGTATGTTCGTTATGGAAACAAAAACTACTCGACGGATTTTAATGAAACTTAGCACAAATATTCTTCATACTCCTGGGCAGGTTATAGGATACTTTTCATCACGCTACGATTAATAGGAGCAGAGCAGTGATGGGAAATGTTGGGAAAACGGGAGAAGTTACTCCATTTTTTAAGCTTTCGTTACATGTGCAGCCTTAGTGGTTAAAGCTAAGTAGTAATAGGCTAGGTACGCATAGATTTAGATAATTGGATAGGCTGATGATCATTATTACTTCCTCTCTTTGCACAAAGTCCGAATCTAACGCGGACGAAGTCGCTGGCAGAAGCTAGTATTTAATAATAATTTAATAAACAGAAAACATTTGTTTGTTTGTATGGAATAGGTTCCAAAAGTACTGAACCAATTTGAAAATTATTTTCACTGTTGTGATTTAGATTTATCATTGTTAATAAAGCAACTGAAATATTTTTTCAAAATTGCTGACTTGGCATGAAACGTACCTTTCAACCTTCTTTTTCGTATCCTCAGGTTACCCAACCCAACAAATGCAGTATGTATTTTGGAATTCTACATTCTAAAAACAAAACGATGACTAATGATCCCACTAACAGACATTCAAACAAACATACGGATATATTAAGACCGAAAAATTCGTTCCATTTCCGAATTCCCCGACAGATGACGAATTACACATTCTATATTTGAATCGCGAGGTGACAGTTCTGAGCGCATGAGTGGAATTAAAACAGATAGTGGAGTACCTATATATGTACGTGAATCACAGATTTACATAATGATGTGCATGTGTTGAGACTGTATCTAAGGTTTTTATGATTCCCTACGAAAAGGGTAAAACGGGACCATAATACTTAAATTACACTGTTTATCCGCCTATCGCCAGGTTGTATCTCTTGAACCACTATACATAGTTAGACACTCAGATCAACTTTGATCTGAGGTTAGACAGGGGAATTTTTCACAGAGATGTAAACTAGAAAAAAATATGTCCCATACAACAAAAGTGCTTTAACAGGCAGACATTTAAAATTGAGTATTATCATATTATTACTTATCTAAAAGGGAGATATTTTGTTTAATTTTATATGTACCATACAACAAATGGTACGGGACCCTTCGTGCGCGGATTCGCACTTGGCTAGCTTTTGTATTGTTATTATCGTTTCGCTGCATTGGCGCCAAAAGATGCGTCAGTTGTGTCGGTATGTATCTGGTTATTCCAATTTTTTCATAAATACTTAGGAATAACTGTGTACCTACAAAACTAACGCATTATTATTCCTATTTGGAAACAAAATAAATTCAAAATAAGTACAGTGCTATATACCTATGGGTATTAGCATATTCATATTATACTGTCATGGGTATTCATATTTACGCTCTAAAATGATGACTAAATACTTTTTGACTAACGGCCAGTTTCTTCATCAAAAGTTAAAGTTAAAGTAATGTCTAAAGTAAAAGTAACGGTCAAATTCGTTTTTTCAAGGCTAAACTGACAGCAAAATTCATAGAAAAATTGAATTTAACCGTTACTTTTACTTTAGACATTACTTTAGCCATAACTTTAACTTTAACTTTTGATGAAGAAACTTGCCGTAATAGAAGATACTTAGGTAATAATAAAATAAATTAATGAAAATGCCAATTAATACAGAAGCACTAAGTAGGTATATGATTTCTAACAATTATTTTTAATTGAATTATAAATATATAGTCTGAGTTGTATGTGCAAAATGACATAAATAACATGTCATACCGCACTTTCAACTCAGACTCAGAATTTCAACAGCCTTCATCAAGTAAAACATTCACTATCCCAAATTAAATGGACAAAATAACTAGTTATAATCTTAAAAGTTATAAAATAAAAAGAAACTTGGCCACAAATGTATCTAAGCGATACCATCATTATCTCGACCGGAACAGTTAAAGTAATTAACCTATGGCCCGATACACGCTTGACCGATTTATTTCGGCGAATCAAATTCTGTGTTACCATGTACAGATAGTGTCTACTTTATAGCGTTTTTTGGAAATATTTTTATAACTTATACTTTGTTGCTCCTGTAGATGGCACGTTAAACTGTAGGTCCCGGCTGTCATTGAACATCCTTGGCAGTCGTTACGGGTAGTCAGAAGCCAGTAAGTCTGACACCAGTCTAACCAAGGGGTATTGGGTTGCCCGGGTAACTGGGTTGAGGGGGTCAGATAGGGCAGTCGCTCCTTGTAAAGCACTGGTACTCAGCTACATCCGGTTAGACTGGAAGCCGACCCCAACATAGTTGGGAAAAAGGCTCGGAGGATGATGATGATGACTTTGTTGCTGCTGGTTGAACTATTGTTTCGCAACCAAAGTACTTAAAATAAAATGTATTTGTACTTCGAAATTAAATAATGTTGTCATTCGTAAGCTATTCGTGGATTCGAATATTTTTACTATTTTTTTTTTGAAAAGACACTTATTGTTTCTAAAATTGAAACCATAAGTAATAAGATACATTATTTCGTTACAATTTTGATTCATTGTAAAAACACAGTTAAAACTTTCAAGAACTAATCCCAAATGTTTGTGACCTTCTCGTAACAATACTCCTCAAAACCTAGTAAATAACAGCACAGACACCACATCTACACAGACAGTTCTAGATATTTCATAGCTCGTAACTGAGTATCCACATGGGGTCTGATATCATCGCACACTACTTATTGTACTAGATCTCATGTCAAAGGTTGCCTGATGAGGATCTTTGTAGCAGAGTACAAAGATCAGCAACTCTGGTTGCTGGTCACTGACCAAAGATTTTAGGTAAGTATTTACGAAAGAACTAACTGTTGGCAAATTGCCGAAGATAACATGTTCCTCGTAGTACCATTTAAATAACTCTTTGTGACAGACGGGTAAAAAAGTCAGAGTGTTCGAATTTACAGTGTATCTAAGTATTTGTACAAAGCGTGTACAGCACAAGCTTTTAAGTATATTCTTTCGATTTTTCTTTTCATATTTTTCTCGACATTAAGGAAATGAACTGTATTACTAAACTAATAAGTACTACATTAGAGTAACAATGGGAAAAAAAACTATTAAATACTTATATGACGAAAGAAATCAACTATGCAGTGGCCTACCAATCATTCAAACTGTTTTAAATCCGGACTGAGCCCTGAAAGTAATTACTTCAGGGTGCGAAAATTTGCACAATTTTCTACATAGAAAATATCCCTACAAAAGCTATATCCATATAAAACAAAGCTGTGATGTGTCCTTGATAACCAGCAAAAATCCACAAAATGAATGTAGGTCAGTTTTGATATAATAATAATTTATTCGTGTTCTGGCGCCGACCCGGGAAAATTATCGTCTGCCATGCGAGAAAACCAGCGCTATGATCTTTTACAAATTGTGACAAAACTTTTCATATGAAAAAAATTTGACTTCCTTGAGGTTTGCATTTCTTCGCCATTTACAAATACATAGCCGTAACGTAAAATAATTAAAGTTTATAAAGTTGATAGTCCATAATTTCTCAGTTATCCGAAGTTTTGTTCACTTCCCATGGAAAATGCTACCAAATTCGTGCCAAATTTGATCTCCATCAGTTCAGACGTACAGCAATACGCCTAAAACTCAACTCACTACCACATTGATCATATTTAGAACAAAATAAAGATTCAACATTTCATAAAACTGTCCGCCGTATCGTTCAGTCCCCGATTCTATCATCTGGCCAAAACACATTAATATAAAAACATATACGATTAGGTATCAAAATTATAATTCTGAGCTTGACCTGAGCATATCTTAATGAAGTCCGGTAGGCAACAAGCTAACAATGTTTCGTGGAGTTCCTTAAGAAACAGATATTAATGGTCGGTGCACACAGCGGGCGCGGCGCGACGGGACGGGACGGCGACGCGACGCTGAGCAGTTGTAATGTAAGATATTACGGACGACATCACACAGAGCCATCCCGCTCGGCGCGACGCGACGCGACGATCTAGTACAGTGCGTCGCGTCGCCGTCCCGTCCCGCCGCGCCGCGCCCGCTGTGTGCAGAGACCATAAACGATATAACAAAATCTAACTAATTGTGTTATTTACACAATAATATATAGTTTGTTAGGTGTGATATATGGGCATGTGATGCGGAGGAATGAGAATCATGTTGTGAGGAAGATGATGAGTATGAATGTGGACGGATATAGTGGAAGAGGAAGACCAAAGAAACGATGGATGGATTGTGTGAAAGTAGGTAAGAAAGAATCTTACTTGTGAGATGACGGCAGATAGAAGAGTATGGAAGGAGAAAACACGCTGCGATAAGGGCAGGAGAATGATGATGATATAGTTTGTTAGGTAAATGTAAATACGGATGGTTTTATGCGTCGTCTTACCGTGCCATTGGATCTTCTTTATAAAAGTCGAAAAGTAAGTTTGTTTCAACGCACTCATCTCAGTAACTGTACCGGTCCCATTTGAATAAATACTCATTACAGGTGCTTTTGATACGGGTGCGGGGAGTAGTAGCACGCACGGGCGCAGGTGAAACCACTGATGGAAAGTACATAGTTTTCTATACTTATTACTTCAGCATCTATACGGAACCAAATCACTGTTAAATCACTCGCTTACATAAACCATAGTGCATATCGAGTTCGTCAATAGGCGTCGACGGCTAATCTAAATCGATTTTTAGTGTCAACACTACCAAAAAACTTAATTAAAACGCATTGATAACAGTTTAAATGGCTGTTGACCCCAATATTTTGACACTAGGATAATTTTGTTGCTAAATGGGTAAAAAATCTGATTTCAAAAATGAATATTTTGTTTAAAATGGGACAAAATACATTTATTTGATAATACAGACCACACGTAAGCATCAATAGGAAGTATGCAAAATATATTCCGAATATTGAAATACATCACGGAGCATTAACTAAGAATGCTCAGGAAAGACTATGAATGAGCTCCCAATAAATGGACTTCAGGTAAACAAGAGAATGACAAAAAAATAGGGCCCTAGTATAGCTACACAGAGAAACCGTGGCATGGGATCCATAGTCTGCAAAGTATATTTTCTTTGAGATTTACCAGTAACTAGGGCCAAACTTGGGTCGTATTAATAGCAATTATTTACCTCACTTTACATGCAGCTAAAACCGACTCACGCAGCTACATTCTACATACACTTTTACCAAATATTTCGAAGAAAACAACCACAATATTGTGTTACAAATTTAGCCTACATTGTCAGTACAACGACCTTACAAATGACATTGTGATTGACAATAATCAGCCCTCCGATGACTCGACAGATTTGTTTAATAATACATTATTTACGTACAAAGTACATCGACATTAATTTGGTATGAAAAATCGAGTTAGCGACTAGAAAGTATGTAGGCTTATTTGTTGTTTTGTAAGATTTTTTCTTTACGCAATGTAAGGGTTGATTCATACTACAATTTCGAATGGAAATCATTTATTTGATACCTATTCGTATTTGGTAATGGCTGACCTTCTGTTTCACTCCCATACGTTCAAATTTTGCCCTTCTGAAGTATTGAAATTGAGCCCTTATTTTACAAAACAAGCTCAGTGGGAGTTACGTCGGCAAAACATTAAGAAATCGAAAATAGTGTCACTAAAATCAGTTTAATAATTTAAACTAAAAATTAATTTTAGTCTAGACGAAGCTTGACATAAGAACCAGTATTCCAATGATGTAATTAATGTATTGTCTCAATAAAAACATAGGTACTATTTAACGAGAAAGTATAGTAAAAACGATGTAAACATAGAATACTACAATGGTGTAATATGTCGTAAAAAGACAAAAATTAATATTCAAACGATTTATTGCCCACTTTTATGATGTAGCTGCATCATATACGTTCATTAAAATTGTCTTTTATTAATTGCTAATTGCATGTAGGTATGCAAATATAAATTGTCTCAAGGATAAAAAGGAGCAAGCGTTATTTTTGAATGCTTGCTCACTGAAAAATGGCGTAAGCAGTTACCTGAATTACCTATACTAACTAGAATATTTATACTTTAAAATCTGGATTTTAAAGTATAAATATATAATATATTTTAAAGTATAATAGTGGTCAAGAAGGATGATTTGAAGCAAATCTCTAATTTCTTTGATTGGTGGATTAATTCATTCATCAATAACCATTTCTTTCAAAATACACATATTTTCACGTTAAGTGTGAAACATGCCTTTGAGAAAAATAAAACAATGACCGTAAAAAATAGCTCAAGAATTCCGCTAGAATCTGTTAACAAGCTAGAATCAGCTTACAACATTGAAAATGAATGTCACAATTGGTATTATGAACAATTTTGCCGACAAACCGAACGTGCGCTCATCATATTACGTTATATGTGGTAACCAGCACGTGTTGCATTGAAGGCATTCTGCAGACGTTATATTTTTGAAATCCGGTGCATACCTGGAAAGAAAGAAAGAAGGAATTAGCGCATTCTTTTTTTAAATTGGCAAATGTTTAACAGGAACCCCTGTTTAGTGGGGAGATTCCACCAAAACTGTTTGTCAGTAAATTGGAACTCTTATTTTTAAATGGGAAATCATCAGATGACCCCTTTCCTCTGTGGGTGCAGCGTGATGGAGATAGAAGAAAATGAGCCCGAACTAAAGTAAAAAGGGTTGGTAGTAAAATTTCTGAAAAAAAAAATAGCGCTTGCTGCGTTCGCGACTTTTTGCCAATTTTCATTATTTATTTGATAATTTTTGAATTTTCAACCAAAATCCCGCGAGAAACAGCATGAGTGTAAAATAAAAATAATTTCAAAGACTAAAGACACTTAAAAAGGGAGGTTCTTAAACAGCTGACTCATTAGCAAAATGAAGCATAAAGCTATAAAACGAGACATTAAGACAAGTATGTAAATATAATTATCTGTTATTATCATACGATATTAATTTATTATGTATGTTAATTGTTTAAGGATATGATGATGATTGATGGCATACGAAAATAAGTGACCAAAACTTGTTGAACAGGATTTACCTACTCTCTGATTATGGAAACTTTATTTTACAAGATGTCACCTTTGGTATGGACGCAGTTCTGTACCTTCCAAAAAGGTATACATATAAGGAAAATTCTTAAAATGCCTAATTGTAAACGCACACCTATTAGAAGAGATGTTTGTTTGTTTGTTTGAATCCTAAATACTCCGAAACTACTATTGGTGGTATAGCCTATATTTTATTCGGGTCCAGAAAAAAAATCGCGTGCATAGCCGCGAGTCTAAAGTCTAAAAAAACACCGGGTTCGCTAGTTATCTTAGCAGCATTTTAATTTTCCTTGACATCTCTGTCACCAAAAATAGGAGAGTTATTAATACTATAATATTATTTTATCTTAAAATGCCTATTATCTACTAATTAATACTATTTATACAAAACACTACGCACTTCTCTTCAAGGTTGGCGGACGTCTTAAATTTTTATCTTCTTACGCACTAAGTAGTCGAAAGGAATTAATTACGCATTTTAGTTGAACATCAAATATTTCCCTCTAAGAAAGAATTAGACATATTATAGTTATCGGCACGGATAT
The DNA here is from genome assembly GCA_963856015.1 of Helicoverpa assulta. Classification (NCBI taxonomy): domain Eukaryota; kingdom Metazoa; phylum Arthropoda; class Insecta; order Lepidoptera; family Noctuidae; genus Helicoverpa; species Helicoverpa assulta. The sequence continues at coordinate 11,443,175 of CAWLCW010000028.1, forward strand.
TGAGCTCTCGGCGGAAGAGTGGGGATCGCTTTGTGCACTGTACACATAAGGCAATAAACCAATAAATCGCTTCTGCGCAGGTGAAGGTCAGGGCTCAATATCCGTGCCGATAACTATACTTACCTAAAGCTTCATACATAGGTAAGTTTGAGAAATACTATGCAGAAATTAGGACCCAGGCATAATGTTGATGGAACTTAAAAAACGCGAAGGTTATAAATAAGTGACCCAAAGGAATTACAAAATCCTCATTTATCATTTCTGTTTCTCACCAAAATAACTACGAATGTGCGTGTAAACGTTGATTACAATCAGCTGTTGTATACACACTACAGAACAAATGCAGCAATGTAAGTAATCCTCTATCCATTAGCATCAATGGCGTTACATAACCACTTAATAAAAAAAAACTTTGGAATCAATCAAAAACAAATAAAGTAAGTATCCCACGGCAATAAACTGACAGACATAATAACATATTCCTTAGAATAATTGTTCAATTTCCTTCGGCTACGTAACACTTACGTCCGCCATAACTAGAAACCTAACAATGGCGCTTTTAGCATAGACAACTGTCAAAAGAACGTCAAAGGAACTGTCAGATTGTTTGAAATTCGAATTGGTTCGATATTTTGCCGCGTGTCAAGATATAACGGGCGGTTGTTCGTTCGGTTTTTAAATCTGTATTCGGTTTTCAATGCCAAGGTTAAAGTCGATGACCGCAGCGTCGGTCTGCAGGCGATTGTATGAGCGAGGATAAGTCTCTGTTTATGTTTGAAGGTGAAATGCCGTTGTTTGGGCTTTTGGTACGATTTTCGTTTGTTTGTTTTGATGGATGACATTAGCGTATGCAGGTGTGCGTAGAGTAAACGAACCATTGATGTACCCTGGTAGTATGTAACTGTTTTAACTATGTATGATTGAAAGCTATTAAATTAGATACTTAAACTTTTTCTATTAAGATAAGATATTTTTACTATGTTTATTTCAGTTTTTTTTTCTATTATTTAAAAAAAAGCTGTCCACTACTCAAAACACAAGATGGCTACTCAACCGCTAATCCGTCTTAATCAGTCATCTCGGCGCGTTTACTCTCAGCTGTACTCAAATATGTGTGTACTCATACAAGAACACAAATATACTTAGAGCACCTATAGTCATTAAAATATACCTTGAGTAGAATGACTGGCTTCAAAACTGTCGTATGACACACCAGACTGGACAGATAGAACAAATCCATATCGATTATACACAAGAAAAATCTATATATATGTTATGGACCAAGTGATAAATTGGGCATTATACATAATGCCCGGTCATTATGAAAAATGCCCAATATGAGAGTGCAATTTGATAATAATTATTCAAATAATCAAATTGACCGGGCACTATACATATTGCCCGTGACCTTTTGGGCAAAGTAATATAAACATATTTAATTTCATTTTTTTTATTGTTATTGACATTTAACATTAACTAAAAATTAATAGCATGCAACATGCAGCAAGCATGGCTTCTGTCACGGCTCCGGCGCTGCGGGGCTCCGGCGGTACCATGCGAGCTTATCGTCGCAGATGGTTTTCACGCCTCAACTCGCAGGCCGCCTTGACCCTCCGCACCTACGCGGTTTTGAATTGCACTCTAGGGGTAGGGCAGACAAGACTACGTGGAGTCGGGTTTGCAGCGATTCCTTTTCGTCACTGACTTCAATTTTTAATACAATGTTTTGAATCCAAATTACCAAACTACCATAAAAAAAACGAGCCAAGAAAAATGAGATCAAGAAAAACGATGCCGAGTAAGTAAATTAGATGACAATTGTCCAATAAATAATTTTGTGGTTAGACTTAAAATTTCCCATTAAAAAAGAACATATAATTTTCGAAACAATAATCATAAAATATGTAGCAAGTAACAGAATTTATTTATTAGAACAACTGCCACCCTCGCACCGCATAAAATATAGCTTTATTATCAAATTGCCCAACTGTCATGTAGCAATATAATAATGCCCGTGCAATGTGATAAATAATGAAGTTAAGATAGTTATTAATCACTTGGCCCGATAAAGCTAGACATTATTCATAATGCTCGGGCATTATAAATAATGCCCGAATTAATCACATGGTCCATAACATATATATAAAAGAAAGTCGTGTTAGTTACTCCACTTATAACTCAAGAACGGCTGAACAGATTTAGCTGAAAACTGGCAGGGAGGTAGTTTAGAGCCAGGAGAAGGATATAGGATAGTTTTTATTACAAAAAATAAAAATAAAAAATACAATTTATTCCGGTCATACAGCGCCATCTATTGTTCAAACCAAAAATCTGCCGGATGCCACTATTCCACGCGAACGAAGTCGCGGGCAAAAGCTAGTATTAGATAAATAAATACAAGACCTGTCAAAACCAAACAACAAGAATATTCACGACATTATTTTCATAAAAGTAGGAAATACATAAATACAAGGTTTTATTAGTCTATTATGTTTATTAGTCAATCTACTAAGTCTCATCCTCTTTTGACAGCTGTCATTCTAATCAACTAACATTTTTGCAACTACGCGTCCTCAAACAAGAACGTCTTCATACAAGAACGTACTCGTACAAGAACATACTAGTTATGCAATTATGTGCGACCACATGCCACGGGCTGAGGAATTCAAAGGTAACTGCAATTTGTATGGAAAGGGATTCAATGTGAGGAATTTTAAGGGATAACTGTACTGTAAGTGATCACACGGTGACAAAAACAACTGTTTGTGTTGTGAGAAGTAAGGTTTATAGCTTTGTTTATGTTTGGGAATTTGAATAGGTATATTAGCTATTAATATCGTGTGCGAACAATTTCTTAAATGATGGGGACTGTACGGCGAAGATGGAAACATAATAAGAATTATCAAAGAGATTGGATAATATCTGTAGATCAGTTAAATTAAAGTGTTCATCAAAATCATATTAAAAGTGTTAACACAGAACTTCAAATACCTAATTCAATATACTACTAGCGAACCGAACCGAATTCACCTATTGGTAAAAACCGCATGAAAATCAGTGCAGTTGATTTTTGATCATCACGAACAGAAACGCGGCAGAGGATTTTGCTTTGTGATATCTAGTGATAGTGTTAAAATAACGTACCCCAATAATGTAATCTTACTAAAGTCACAAACCACAACCACTTGGTGAATACAATTCTTCTCTACATCCAGACATGAAACCACACACAGTCAATAACTAAATCAGTCATAAACAAGGAAACTTAACAATATAATAATAATGATAACACGAGGGAATAGCTCATGAATATAAATGTAAATAAACGAATAATAACGTCAATTAGACTAATGGTGAGTTCTCAACGCGTTTGTTTTGCATTTTCCGGTACGATGCTTCATTGATACTGCGATTTCCCGCCAATTTATATCCATGTTTTATAGACTAACTAGAAAGAGTTCTATAGCCAAACTACCTTTTATGTTTGTTGTTGCGGGTGGTTTCACCCGCATCTTGTGAGAACTACTCCGTGTCCCCGAATAAAAAGTAGCCTACAGCTGTGCTCAAGCGTTTCTAAAACTTAAAGAATTTTCAAATCGGTCCATTAGTTCCTGAGACTATCTCGTTCGAACTAACAGTTCAACATCAACTATAACGACTGCTACTGAGTAGTATTCGTATTCGGGGACACCGCCTTAAGTGACCCAGTCACGGGGGCGTAACACCGCGAACTTCCAAACTCAGGACTGCTTTTGTCAAAGGCAACGTCTACAAACCGACTTAGACCCAGGGAACGAACCCGGGACCCCATGCACGGCAGACGCGCTCAAGACCACTGACGAACGCTTCTATATCTAAGACATAGCAACTGAAACTCAAATACAGGTCTCATTAAGCTCTTTCACTTGGACTTACAATAGACACATACAGACATTGTATTAAGTGATCGCCGAGGTCCGGGTTCGCCATAACGGGTGTTTTTTGTCCCAAACCACTGGCAGATACGTAGCTGCGCATGATTTGAAAGTTGAAACTGATTAAAAGATAAAACTATAAGAATTAGATTGGTAGTTGTAAAAAATTGGATGATTATGATTTGGTATTTAGTTTGAGGGTTCTGTAGTCAATAAATAAAATATTTAAATACTTTTTTTGGGTAATCGTCAAATGACCTTCCCGCTGTGCTCCACTCTTTCAGACAATTCCGCAGCCTCGGCAGGGACGGATGATAATCCACTGCGTCGTTGTAAATTATTCGTTTGTAAGATAATAATTCATATCCAATGTCATTGCAACAAAACGTCAGCTAGTATAAAACGACACACAAACTCTAATTTATGGAACAGTTATGAAAGGACAATTATAAAAGAGAACGACACACGCCGAGGACAATTATTAAAAAAAACATTGTAAGTTACAATAAGTTAAAGTTCAAGCAATATTTCAAATCATACTTTGTAAAAGCAACACTTAGGTACCTGCATTTAACTTGAGGAACCCTAACTGTAGGCTTGTATTAATTGTAGGCATAAGATAGCATCATGCGTGTCAGTACGGGGTTCTTATTTTAATTGCAAAAATGATATTGATATCATGTTATATTCGAAAAACATCTGCTACATACAGTTGACGTCAAAATTAGGCGAACTATTTGACGATCATATGGCGTGGCTTGTGGCTAAGTCACATTCATAACAGTAAGTCTGACAACCAGTCTTACCTAGGGGTATTGAGTTGCCCGGGTAACTGAGTTGAGGAGGTCAGATAGGCATTCGCTCCTTGTTAAACACTGGTACTCAGCTGCATCCGGTTAGACTGGAAGCCGACCCCAACATAATTGGGAAAAATCTAGGCAGATGTTGATGACTGATCTAATTTTGGATGGCAATTTAAACTGGTCATGCATGGCTATCACTTAGCCTTTAGACTCATTGTATACATAAGTACATTTTCATCGGTTCAGTAGCATTGGCGTGAAAGCGCGACAACTAGATAGAGGTATTTTTGCATTTAAACCATTAAGTAAGGATATTATAATGGCGTCCACGGCCGATTTCGGCCACAGCGGCTGTTCTCATTAAAGAGATCAACCAGCTGCGCAGGACATATTATAGTGCACAAGCATTTGCGCAGACACAGGTGCACTCCCTATTCCTTCACTCTCATAACCCGATGGGACGGCAATCCAACACGACCGGAAAGAGATCAGGCTCAGGACCGACATTTACGTGCTCTCCGATGCACGGGTGAATCAATCACCACCTTCCAGACTACGGGCTGCTTTGTGAAAGTTAAATAAAACCCACAAAGCGATTTCGGCCCGACCCGGGAATCGAACCCGAGACCTCGAGCTCAGCAGCCGCGCTTGCGACTACTAGCAAGCGCGGCTGCTGAGCAACGAGGCAGTAGGATATTATACCTTGCATAACTACAAAAATATGACCTTGATGGCCAAGATTAGTTGCAATGTTATGCAACAATGTGTTAATGATTGCAATTTCCACGGTGATTAGAGTAAGAGGTACATTCGCCTACCGGAGGCGTAGCTTATCAAGCGACGAGACGAATTGGGATAAAGTACGTTGCTATGGCTACAGTTTTGATAACATTTCAGTAAGGAATATTTGAAATATTTTTATGATTAAGTAGCTTCCGCCAGCGGTTTCATCCACGTCTTATGGGAACTTCTCCACGTTTAAAACTATTAACACAACCCCCATTTAAAAAGTGATTAGGTATAGCTACCTCGATAAAATGACTATTCAACACTGTTTTTGTTTTTTCAGTACCTCCAGAGATTAGCGCGTTCAAACAAACAAACTTCTCTATTTATGTGCAAATCTCAAAGCAATATATTTAAGGCATCTTCCACCAGTCTAAATTTGTCACAGCTTAAGAATAAAATAATCATAAGACATCCCTTAAAGAACAGAACATTAAAACCGAAAATGGCGCGCGCAAAAATCGAAAGGAAAAACAGCTTATCAAAATTCATATCATACATGTATTACAAAGTAAGACCGGATGTTACGCAACCGGAACTGGGTGTACACATGTGTACTTTGTGTGTATGTGTTGTGTACATCGATCCCTTATGTATTCTGGGGACGTTTTCCCCGCCCTTTACCTTGGTGGGACCATGACCCCGGTAGCGATCGGCAAAAAGTTTAGATAAGGTTTCTATATGATAAGTAAGTTTATGTGTAGGTAAGCTGTAATATTTTTAGTGTAAATAAATGGTTTTCTTTCTTTATTTCTAGTGTTAATATCAACGATTTATGATGTATGATTGTTGCTAGAAAATAACATTTTTAAAGATAGGATTCTTCTATACAAATGTTCAAAGGAAAACCTCAGGCTATGCTAACTCCTATCTAAAAATCATTCGAGGGTATACCTAACATTATCAGTCAAATTATCTGTTGACAAGACTATTAAAAACAGTTTCTTTATCCATGAAAAAATGATAATTTTTTGGTGAATCTTCCCTTCGATTTTCTGGCTTTAATTATATTCTTGAAGCCTTAGTTGATACTAAATTGTTTAATCACGTAAAATTCCTTTACTAATTACTATGCAGACTCTACCCTTATAAGGCAGTTAAACCTGAGGGTTTATTGATAAACTTGATGTGTTAAACGCTTACTATATTGTTGTTTTTAGATGGACCATTAAGTATATCGAGCAGTTGTTTTAATACTCGTTAATACTTCTTTGACGATGTAAATTGGGGTCGATATATTTTCGTGACTCATTTATGTATGAATTTTTTTTTGTTTATTGGGATGTAAAAATCATTGAGAACTTCTTGGTTGCCTAGCTAGATATCTTACTTCCATTCTTATATTATAAAGCTGAACAGTTTCTTTGCTTGAACGCCCTAATCTCAGACACTGCTGGTCCGATTTGAAAATTTATTTCAGCATTAGATAGCCCATTTATTGAGGAAGGCTTCCTTTTTTCCGAGTTCCAAGTTCCCACGAGACGCGGGTGACACCGCTGGCAGAAGGTTATATAAACTAAACCTACAGAAGAGTTTAGACAAAGACTATTTTTAACAGCCTAAATGAGAGCCATCATAGCTTGTCATAGATAAGTCGTCTGAAAAATCTTTATGTATACATAAAACTAACATTACTTCCTTCTTCAGATGCGAGTCAACCTTTAACCTACAGCAAGACACCAATATAACAACGCAGCGGTATTTCAGAATCATGAGAACTATGAGACTTAATGAAAAAATAATTATACCCTAATCTATAAATAGGTACATGGTACTCGTACACTTAGGGTCAACAGACTATAATCTGCGACCATAATAGAGCGAATTACAAGCTATTGTTCATGTGCTGTCCATACTGAATAGTACGTTCATATGGGCTCACACCTTAACTAAGACGATGTGTGACAGATCACACGTGTTTAAGGTGCGGTCTCATTAATGCGACTGGGTTTAATTGGTTTGGCGATTTTAAATGAGTTTCAGTTTTTGTTTCTAATTAAATGATTTAGTTAAAAATATGTAAATACCATAAATTATATAAGATTAAAACTGAACATAAATGTAAGCTAATGAAATCGACAGATATAAGTATGTGTAATGAATAAATGGTCTAAATATATGCAATACTTAATTGAACGATATTTAACGGAGCAAACAAAAAATTCTAAATGCAATCCATACTATCACGCATCCGGTAGTATTTATTTACCTATTATGGCACATTTTCCCACCAAAAGATTGGTAAAGATAACAAATATTATTCATTTAACGGGTTATGGAAACATCAACAGATGTAACAAGAGACTAAATCATCTACAAAATTAATATCATTAATAATATATTTTATTGCGCATACGCAATCACTGGGTTATTAAATTAAGTCGAACCAGTTAATTATGACAATTTTATCATGTTGTCATCGATATTATTGTTTTTGCCGGTTTTTCTCAAATGTGTATAATTCTAGAAACATCGAAAATTTAACAGCATTTTCTTAAAAATACTCCTATGGTTCAGACAACTCGTTTTGAAAAATGTAGGTATGCTATAATTTTTTATGCATAGTATTTATCTTTTAAAGGATATGCAAACTGTTTTTTAACCATTCCAAGTCTAGTCCAAAGAATTTTTAACATAATATATTGAATTGGAAATATATATTTTTTAAACCTACGTTTTATGGATTAACACAAAAATCCACATTAAAATGATACAAAACTAAAATAAAATAAAATATCTAAAACATATTGACGTCAAAATACCACTTTTTTATTACTAACAGGTTAACTTAAACAATTTAAAGGATGTCACACGACATCTGTCTAAATAAAATTTGTCTATTACATATTTGTCGACTGAGGCTCACCAAACCTGTTCATAAACGTACAAAATTAAATGCCGACTGAAAACAACTTTTCATTTCAGTTGTCCCCGTTCGGCACACATTATGCCATAGAGAAAAAAACTAGCGGAGGTGCCATAACGGAAAATTGACTAAAACTATAACGCGCCAAAATGCGGGTGAGTGTGGAACGTTTCACTCTTGTACGCCTTCTTTGGATCCGTCAAGTTTTTAACAGTTAACAGAAGTCTCAAAGAACCCGAACGCTTCGAAAATTCACTCGTAACTGATCGTTTTGGTCATGTCCACTCTACGAATTTGACATGGAGGAAGACGCCAGACCTACCTGCACTTTGGCATCTCCGCTAATCTTTCCTTACTCCGTGCATTATGCTAATACTCAAGGCTTCCGTACTGAATCCTATTTGGGTTCCGGAGTTCCTTACAATGTTTTGTTTGTACCAGTGTTGCCATACCTGGCGTTTGAGATGATTATAAAATCGGCTTGTCAGCGAAGTGGGGTTAAGTTCACGAATTTGGCCCAAATTGCTGGTACATACTGTTTAGGTGTTTACATTGTTGATTTTCTTGTGTATTTTGGAGATTATTATCCTGTTATATCTCTCTGACGTTAGAAATTTTAATTTAAAGCATATAATGATGCTTCTTTTTTAACGAACGGAACGTGCAAGTGATCCAATAGGTAGGGTACTTAAAAGTCGTTTCAACATTTTGACAAAGAAGTTTGATATTTGTACTTTAACATAAATAATATTTAACATAAATAATAATAATAATTTCAGTGCAGTACCAAACTCATCATCTCAAATTATCCCGTCAATAAATTAGTATCTCACTTTGGCCTAGGCCCGTAAGATACTACAGATACCAGGTTTCAATAAACCTGAGAAAAATAAATTTGAAAACCAAAATAATATCAGGTATACAATAAGATCCGTTTGGAAACAGAAAATTAATCATTCCCACACAATATTGGAAAGCTATATTAAGCCGTCAATAAAATTTAACGAGCAAATTAATACTGTCCTAATCCACGGCGGAAAACTATAAAATTATTAATCAGTTAACTTTAAACGTTGATGGAGTTCAAATTTAAATCATTATGGAATTCTCGTATTTTTTCACATCACCTACTCTTCCTATAGGGTATTTACAAACTGTCACATATGTAAAAAAGTGAGGCCATTCATAAAATCAACAAATAAATCACATCTCTGAAAAAAAAAACACAAAATATTCACCCGCTCTCTTCATCCAATCAGAAGCCTCCTTCGGCAAACATTTAAACAATTAATGTCCGTAATTAAAACCAGCTATTAATATCTTTATTAGCAAGCTATTAACGAGAGTCGTACCATGAGAACCAAACCTTAACCGCCTTGGAAGGCGATCGCCAAAAAAGTCGCCGTTTATACGCACGACTTTTAAACGCAATTAGATATAATTCAGCTACAATCGTGATGTGAACTCTACTACTCTAACACTAGCTATGTGTGTTTTTATGGCGATAATTATTGTCTACAATTAATATTTTTTTGGGAAGTATACTGATGAGTCAATTTTTCACACATGATTTGGGATATTTTTTAATCAAATAATATGTACTTTGTGTAAATATTCCGCCCACTATTCGATACAAAATATAATGTTATGTTCTATGAATATCACACAAAATCATCATTTCCAGTTTTTATTTTTTTGTACAAAATAAGAATTAATAAATTAAACTTCTAAATTTACAATATTACGCACAAAAACATACTTAATGTTTCTTAATGACTTCATAAGTTTTTCAATTTAATTTAGACATCAATTAGTTACATTAGTTATACAATAATCTCAAAGCCACCAGACATATGCATATTTCACTTATCACAGTAATATTATGTTTAAGAGTTTCAATAGTACCTATGTAAGTCCCTAATATTAAAACTATTGTAACTAATCAATAGATATCTAGATCCTATAAGCGTCAATATTTTAACAACAAAGACAAAGCCCAACTAAATAAAAACTCTTTTAATCCCGCATTCGAATTTCGAACACCGCCAAAAAACAAAACTAAAATTTCATCATGGCCACCTGTTACGGCAATAAAAACGCGGGAAAACATTGATATACAAACGTCAAACGTGCAATACGATTGAAATTCAGAGGGTAGTTCCACCCTATTTCGTATTCAGGTCTATCCGTAATATGCGGATTCTTCGAAGGGAGGAAATTCCTACTTTTGCGATGTCCGCTTTCGCGATACCGTTTGCCGAAAAGCGAATGAGCTGGAGAATGGCGTTGACTAATTTGAAGGCCTTGTTTTATTGCGTTTTGTAGGTGGTAATGATGGATCTTAACAGCTATGTAAGTTAAAGCTTTATTGGTATTTCGTAAGTATTGAAAGATGGATCGTATCTAGTGTAGCTGAAATCTCTTGCGACATAGGGAATGGTAGAGCACCGCTGCCCCCATTTAAATAAAACATTACATAACAATTGTCATTACACTTATATAATAAAACGCTTTACCTAAAAAGGCCCCAAAACGGGCTGTATAAAATACTAATAGCGAACTACATACGTACAATTTTTTGTCTCGGATCGTTGGCCGAGCAAACACACGTATAAGCAATACATAAGTAAGTACTAATAATATTATATAAAAAAACTGACCAAACGATTGTCGGCCTTCAATTCGGACAGGTCATTCACCTGTGCTGATTATAACTGCGGAAGAGAACTCCAGAAAAACAACTTAACACAATGTTTTTATTAGAATTTTAGTATCGACTGTCTGTCTGCGGATAATTTACGGTCGCCAGCGGCCTTGCAATGGGCCAACTCGTCTATTGTTTAATTCAAACCCTATTGAATTTACGATGACGAATCTGACGTTTTTACGCTTTTTTCTTATCTTAAATAGTTAAACAGAGATTTTTTTACTATTTATTTTTCTTATTTTCTTTGCCTTGCTAACAGGACTCTGGTTGAAGTCTAACAATAAACTTCTGAAAGAAATCATTTATCTACTACCTGGACTAGTTTTTAATCGACACCAAAAGTAAACTGAGAGATTAGCGGATATACCTAGTTCAATTGTCAATCAGGTACCGATTCTCAAATCAGGGATGTGGATTTAATCGGTTGTCCATCTCTGGACTTGTAAGTATGAAGGAAGAAGACGTGCTACGCCGACTCCAAATCAGAATTTAGGATAACGACAGAAGAAGATTATCTTTACTCTCAAATTGATCACGAAATGCTCAATATAACTTACGCCTATAACCATATATACTGCACAAAAACGCATCTAAAATGAACCTTCTGCCCTCACACATACAGCCAATAACAGAGCGCGTGACGATTAGCAAACGAAGCCGCATTCTAAGAACGAACCTAGTCGGATGATCGGCAGTTTTTGTGCCGACCTCCTAGGCGTACTTCTATTAGTCACTTCCTAGGCGTAGTGTTTACAAATAAACCAAATATCTGCAGTGCTTTAGGCGATTGCTGTTCTAGATTGTTACGTTTGGTTTCGGAATTACTGTTTTTTTTGCTAATTTTTAAAATATTATGGTCAGGACATGTGGCAGCATCTTATTAAAAAGATTTCTTTCGATCACAAACAGGACAGATTTTTTGTAATAAAAAAATAATTTAATCATTGTTGCATAACCTTAACATTGACATAAAAAAACTTCATTGATAACAATTCCATGAAACTCCCACAACTGCATAATCTCAGCTCCCCATTTCAATTCACCGCAAAATATTCTAAAATCTCCATGGAACGGTGATAAATAACAATACACCATTCAAATATCGACATGGAAAATAGATATCCCGAACGAATCTCCCAGTATTTTGATACACGGGGTCTCCCCCATGCTTTGACATAAAAACACCTGAATTGTGTCTCCCCTGGCATTCGGTTTTGTCTGGGGAAATGGGGAAATACATAATTAAACATTATGCGCTGAAAATACGCAAATAATTGATATATTAACGTAGTAATAGCAGGCCTCTGTCACTCGACGTACTTGCGAGCGATAAATGCCTACCGCTCGCTGGGTTACCGGTAACCCCACGCGGCTCAGGGCTTTCAACAGTCACACGCGCCGCGCGCGCTCCAATATTATTATTTTTATTTCGTGGCATGTTATGCTGTTGGTTTTTATTAGTTTTTTAAGCTACCTAACAAACTGATGTATTATTTCGAGTTGTGTTGGTTTATATGCGACTATTGTAAGATTTAGAAACATTTTATATTTATGATCTTATCTAGTAATTCTATTTTTTTTAAAATAAATTAATACTTATCTACTTTATGATTTTAACAACAGAGATCATTAGGTACTTATTTTACTTTAGATACCTACTTAGACTTAGTTATATGAACTGTATTGTGAGTTTTGTAGCTCAAAACACATCTCGAGTGTAAGTAGGTATAGTTCTGGTCCAACTTAATGACGACTCGGAACATTACGCGTGTCGCTACGCAGAAACCAATTTTAGGTATGTATCAACACTCGACGCAGTTTTACCATATGGGGTATGGCACTTGTGCTCGAAAAATAGTTGGAAACCGCCTTTGATTTTGACGAAAGCTTTACTTAAGTACTTACCTATGCTTACGTATTAGGTAATATTTAGTAATATGTACCCATACTCCATTTTAGTAGGCAATACAATAGTTAACTAAAGAAAAATATTTTTGATATTACTTTTTATTTAAAAACTCAGTTTTTAAAAAGGCTATCTTAAAATAAGCGTAACTTTGTTTTCCTACTTAAATATTAATAAATTGTAAGAAGCAACCCTAAGCACGGCCACGGCACGGTTGCGGTCACTGAACTATGCGCTATCGCATTGGAATAACAATCAAGCGCTCGATCTTTTAAGGTTCATTTTATAACGCAGCTAGGAATTTGTAGGTAGTTGGGGAACTTGTAGGTGCTTATAACAGTAGGTATGGACTTTTTTGTATGGAGTGATTTATCTGTTACGTAGTAACTATTATATAATCTGTGGTAATAGGTGAAAGCTCGGGTTCAATATAACTTGGCAATGGGAAGATTAGAAAAAACAAATAATAAAAATAATGACATTCCTTTCTAGTAAATTAAACTTTTTGTATGTATTGACGTTATATTGCGAATATTTCACGAATATAAAAATATATAATATAAAGTGATTTTTTAGTATTTAGGTAGACATTAAAATGCACCATAATTCACAAATGTGTGAAGTTTTTCGCATATATCACAAAAGCCATGAATTTTATCAGTCTAAAAATTAATATTTATAAATTATTTAAAAGAAATAAGATACTTACACCAAACATAATATCTTCTTTATTTTTAATCTTCCTTAAGTTTTTCTAAAATCTTATGGATATCGAAGCTATCCAAGACCTGTTATATCTAAATTCAAAATCTCATTGACCTATCGAATTTCAAAACTTAGCAGATATTTTATCCTTGACGTCTTAAGTCCATAAAAATATTTCTAAACTAGCCGTTTTCCTGCGGATTTACCCGCGTCCCGTGGTAACTACCGCCCGTACAGGGATAAAATATAACCTATGTTACTCGTGGATAATGTAGCTTTCGAATGGTGAAATAATTTTTAAAATCGGTCCAGTAGTTTTTGAGCCTATTCATTACCACCAAACAAACAAACAAAGTTTTCCTCTTTATAATATTATATATAATATAAATATAATAATATAGATATTAGACAAAATCTGCATGGATCAATCAACCAGCAAATGCAAACGGGACACACTCAGACTGACGAATCCACGATCCACGATCCCCTTCAACTATAACTTCATCCATTCTAATATTATTTTTATAAATGCGAAAGTTACTCTGTGTGTGGCACAAATCGGCACAATTACTCTAAAACGGCTGAATAGCATAGCATAGAAATAGGTTTTATTCTGTAGACGGACAGAGGCTACTTTTTATTGGTGTCATGACTCAAGTTCTGTCAAACTCTAGTCATCATTGCATTCTTTTATTCGCCTCAACCCTAACCGACGCTTTTTAAATCATGGCTGGAAGCTAGCTTTTATGGCATCTCACAGATCGACCAAGGAGGTTGTCTTAAACTGACTACACCTTCAACCAGGGTTCAGATAATACAGGTGCGTCCAAGCTCATCAAAAAGGTTGGTGACCCAAGTCTGCTAGAACCAGTTACGAGTGCCTCATAACATTATGTGATGAGTTCAATATGCTTTTAGTTAGCAAAAAGTTCGTTAGCAAAAACTACCAATCGAAACTGCTTAAAACTAAAACATTAATAGCGTAGATTTTTTCACAATGGATGGTATAAGCAAATATTTTTATGGATAGAAAAGTTAGAATTTTTCGGGGACGGACATTAAAAAAATTATGTGTTTCCTTGTTTCACCGTAAGTGCTCAAAGACTTCTTAGATATTCTGTTCCCACATTCATGAAAAAATGATGCGATTATCTGAAGCTACATTGATCGATTCGCCCAAAAATTTGCTTTAGGGTGTGGCGACTAATCACTATCGACTTATCATTTTATTTAAAAAAAAAAGAGTATTACTCTTCGAAGATCAAACCCAGTCAACCCACTCGGACAGTCCTTACCACTATACCATTGAGGGTTCAACGTCAATCAGGTATTCAAAGGCATGCAAATGTAAACTGAGAAAGTGTTGTATACATTTACATAGATATTTTTCAAGTATCTGCTATAAAGACAAGAAGTGTTTTATTGCACAAACTGAAAACTTTTATAATCATGAAAAACAAATCATTTTACTACCAAGACTTTTACCACAACCATCCTCCGAGCCTTTTCCCAACTATGTTGGGGTCGGCTTCCAGTCTAACCGGATTCAGCTGAGTACCAGTGTTTTACAAGAAGCGACTGCCTATCTGACCTCCTCAAGCCAGTTACCCGGGCAACCCGATACCCCTTGGTTAGACTGGTGTCAGACTTACTGGCTTCTGACTACCCGTAACGACTGCCAAGGATGTTCAATGACAGCCGGGACCTACAGTTTAACGTGCCATCCGAAACACAGCCATAGGTGTCTAAGATATACTTAGAAAGTACATACAAACTTAGAAAAGTTGCATTGGTACTTGCCTGACCTGGAATCGAACCCGCGCCCTCATACTCGAGAGGTTGGTTCTTTGCCCACTAGGCCACCACGACTTACACAAGACTTTTACCACAACAATAGGTACTTTTCCATTTTTAAAACAATATTACGTATTTACACCTGGCAACATTTTTCTTTTTTAATAAAACTCGCGACTGCTGAATGCGCATGATTAGTTTCTTGCAAACGATATGAAACAAATTAAATTCATAAGCAAACGAAAGTGTAATTTTATTGAATTCAAATAAAGGACTCTTTGGTATTTTTTTACATTGAAAGTGTAGTCAGAATTGTTATTTTTTGGACACATTTTGTTTTTTTTTTTTAATTCATATTTTTGTTGTGTATTTCCTAAAAACCTTGCACGTAGGTAGTGCGTTAAACGTTAAATTAAGTAATTATCAATTAAATTTTCGCACCTAATGAGCAACAATTACCTGAAAAGAAACAAACGCCATTTTTTGTTCCAAATATTTTTTGCCGCCAACACGAAATGACCAATTGTATTATTTCACTTTTTGCAGTTGGCAACTCTACGTATATATCCGTATTTAGCATAAAAGTACATAATTCCATAACGTCAGGTGCGAAATAATCAAATTATAAACGTTAAATATTAATGGTATGCTAGTTCACTACGATTTTTTATCAAAAGAAAATCAATTATACAGTGCGCGCTTCATGTTGTTGCACGTGATAAAAGTGCGCATACATACGACCTGTGGAAGAAAGTCAACTCTAACTTTTATTTCTATGACCATAAAATCTCATTTCAAATACGAAGAACCTCGTCTTATCGCTGCAAGGGAAATGCAACTTTACTTTTTAAACCTAGGGGTTGATTTTCATTTGCAGTTCTATTGACTTGAGTCGTCTACGTGAAATAAAATGTTCGGTATTTTAATAATGTGTAAACTAAAGGGGAAATGTATAAAACATGTGTAGTGTAAGTAGGTATTCGATTCTGTCTAATGGTGGGTTGGTTTTTGCGAGATTTCCGCCATGTTTAATATTGGTAGGTCCGTTATTTTGAATCGACACTTTGAGTGTTAAGGGGTGGCCGGTGCATACCTTCGCAGTAAATTGAAAATCCATACGCTTTTCTTGCTTCGTTTTTATTGCAAGTCGAAGTGTAGAGTTGTCGATGTTTTTAATTTGTCAATTCTTATTTCTAGGAATCTATTTTCTGATAAAAATATATAATAAAATATAGTTTCGTTTTATTCCTTATGGTGAAACATGGTAACAGACATATACCTACATACTAATCCAAAGATTGCTTATCAAGTATGGAGTATTATTTTGCCAGTCTCCCTTTTTTTAAGGTACCAATATTCTTACCAGTATCTCGCTCCAAAAGAAGCCACATAGATGCAGTCACAACTTAATCACTTCATCTATACATACAACACAGCGTACTACCAACAGCATCGTATATCAAGCTATGACAGCTGTGTCAGGTGACCGACTCACGCCAACAAAATCACTTGAACACAACACCTGATAGTCAGGATACTGCCTTCATGAAGGTCGGCTGTAAGTATCGTAAATTGAGAGTTGTCGATCACTAATATTCATGATTTGTAAAGATCAGTCTATATGAAAACTAAAAAACACCAGAAAACTGCTTTCCATCGCTGTCGACTGAGATCGTTTTTTTTTTGTTTTAACTAGGATAGTCTTTTTTAGGGTTCCGTACCCAAAGGATAAAACGGGACCCAATTGTTTTCGCTCCTCTGTCCGTCCGTCCGTCTGCCACCAGGCTGTATCTCATGAACCGTGATAGGTAGTTAGAAAGTTGAAATTTTCACAGATGATGTATTTCAGTTGCCGCTATAACAACAAATACTGAAAACTAGAATAAAATAAATATTTTGGGGGCTCCCGTGCAACAGCAACCGTGATTTTTTTGCTCATTTTCTAAATAATGGTACGGAACCCTTTATGCGCGATTACGACTCGCTCTTGGCCAGTTTTTTATTTATTGTGAATATGTAAATATCTATCTAAATAAATGAAATATAAAAACATAAAAAAGATGTGTTAAAAAGTACAGCAAAAGAAACCGATTTGGTTGTGATGTGGAGAAAAATGAGACCAGATTTTGGTTAAAAGCTTTACAAAATAAAGCATGTTAGTTATCTGTAACTTTTGGTCTGTTGTACACAAAGAGTGCAAAAACTACAAAAATAAACAAATATTATGCAGGTTGATGTCCGTCACGGATCTACGACTTTACGAAAGATTGTGAAATCCGTCTACAGGTACCTATATTTTTTCACGCCCCCATTACGAATTTACGATCATTGCCACTTAATAACATCTGTTTATATCATTTAGAGAGATATCAAAGTAAATATCATGAATAAATAATAAGGCGGATGAACCGAAAATATTTTTCAGCAAAAAATTCGAACTAGTTCGGATACCTGTCTAGACAAGGCTTGTCGCGTGCCCGACAGGTTTTATCCAAAAATTAAGTATTAATTTTATTTTTCATAGCAGAAATAATACTACTAGCTGTCTCCCGCGCTTTCACTCGGATAGAAATGACTACACGCTTCTAGAAAATTTCCATACCGTATTTCGAAACTATACTTAAAACTAGAGATACCATTACAGCCCTTCTTTTATAACGAGCTAACTGGATCTTGGGGCCCTATACTCCTAAAGACACTATAATTTGAACCAAATTAAACCCTGCACCAAAATTACCCATACCAACTTCAGCATCCATTGACGGCCAACCAGCAAGTATGAAGGGAATTTCTAGTACAAAAGGTGCAATGTATAGTGAAACAGTTTACGTGACTAATCCCACAGCAAGAAGAATTGGTGGACATGTCAAGGCAGTAAGTTCATTGACGATTCTGATGATACCTTCGCATTGTGAAATATTAACAATGGTCCAACAGTTTACGGTAATGACCCTAGAACAAAAGTAATCATTAACATTATTTTGTGTACATCTATTTGTGGGTATTGGTGTAATAAGTGGCAATTTTAAAGTGGCTCGAGACTGTTTAGTATGAATGACGATAGAGAGATAGGAAGACTAAAGAAGCGAAGGAGTGTCAGAATGACAGTTAACAGATAGGAATAAAGCGTTAAATAAATTGTACGGACCTTAAATAAAATGAGAACTGGGTAAACATCAGTTTTATAAAATCCTGAAAATGATACAAAGTTGGCAACAACAATAGTTCGGAATGTGTTTTATTAAAGTCCTCATAGGGCTTGATACGTGAGTGGGTAGTCTAACAACTTATTTCAGACTCAAGAATAGAACCTATTGTTTTCCAGTAAACCTAAATTTCTTCGAACAGAATCAAGCTTCAAACCGTCCCACACTCAAAATGATGGATGAGAAACTTCGAATGAACGAGTAAAAAGCAAAAACATAACGCCCACGCTAAACGTTCTGAATTCAAAACCGAAGCCCTATCGAAACCTATTCATTCGTTCACAAGAGCCAGGATTAAGGAACAAACACCTTTTATGTTTAGTACACGAGTTTCTTGGAAGAAAAGTAACATGGCGCAATCGCGTTTATTTTGTCAGTGTAATTGTGTTATGTACACCCCATTTGATACTAATTCGATTCGGCGCCCTGTAGGACCGAATGAGTGGGTCGTAACGTAACTAGGACTCGTCATTGAATTTTCTGTTGTACTTTTAGACGGTGATAGGTAACGAGAGCAGGTTTATTATGTGGTAAGAATACTTTTTTATGGGAAATCAAATGACCCCTCCCTCCCTGGGTACAGCATGAGGGAGTGTCAAACTCTTCCTGACTAAAACCCAACATGTTTCTTTTTAAGCCCTTTATGAACCAGGGCTGTGGTAACTCGTATCGAACAATCCTGCAGGCCCAGCAGCCAGCCAGCAGATTACCTAAGCTAGAAAAATATTTCCGAAAAAACTGATGACTATGATCTTACATACTGTTAATAAATAAAGATATGTAGCTAGACATTGAGTGATTTGGAAAACGCTTGAATGTATTTTTTTCACAACTCTTGTGTGGTCAAGTTTTTATTTCATTCCCGGTCATGTGTACTGCCTTTAATGAAGTCATCAATCAAGAAGTTAACGTCATTATAAATAAAATGCTTCGTGGATTGATGATTGCAGAATATAAATTACATTTTGTTACAGAAATACTGGACTATCGCCATTTATTTTTGTCTTAACCTGTGTAATTTTTCTAGCAGGCAATATAACGTAAGTGTTATGTAAAAAAAATAGTAGTATAGAATAAATGGAACTATGTATTGACATTATATTTCGCGATTAAATATTTGGTTGTCATATAAATGTTACAGCCAAAGTAATGAGTCCGCATATTATACATATTATCTAGCTATTATTTATAATATCTACTCAATTTGGATAAAGTGATAATTGACACAGAATTAATCACATTAACTAGCAATTTTATATAATATCTCCATAGACTTAGATAATGTAATAAAAGAAGTAGGTAAAGATTATTATTTCATGTTACCTAACTAAAGTGCCTGGTAGCTGACCTTAATATAATTCGAAAAAGGCTAGTTAGTACAGGGGTGCACGTGCACTGTATAATAGTAGCGAAAAGTCCCCTCTTTGAAGTGTGGCTCGGGCCACTGTACCGACGGCCCGGAGTGTGCCCTGCCCGGGAAGGGCACCGCCGTGTCCTCGTCGAGGCAGTCGGCAGCGGCGACCTCTCGCACCCGGCCCTGTGTCAAGCCAAGGTCCGGGACGAGAGGTACTGGGATACCATCGTCTCCTTCTGTGTGGTCGAGAGACGACTCCCAGACACCGTAGACGTGAGCCTGTGCGATGAGTTCGGGTGCTTTATCGGCCTTCCGTCTCCTGGGAGACACGGACCCGTCTCGGCGGTGCGTGTTGTTCAACCCGTGGGTTTAAGCCACTAACAGTCTGACCTCACGCTACACGCTCACGCTCTCTGAGTCCCTCACGCTGCTCTCCCACAGTGGGAGGAATCATTTGATGATTTATCATAAAAAGAGTCGATAATAACTTGAGCCGTTTCTAAGAATTAGTGAGTATTCAGACGATTATACCATATTTATTACTTTGGCTAACTTTGACCAGCTATTATGAATTAGATTCAGATAAAGTGATTAATCTATCACACTGTCTAGTCAATTTGGGTATTATATACAATGACCAGTCATTATGTATAATATATATTTAATCACTTTGGCTGTAACATAAATATCATTCCATCGACCACTGCCCGTCCACAAAATAGCGCGCGTACGATTATCGCGCCAAAATGACAATATTGTTTGCTACCCTAAAATGCGGGTGGAATGTCCAATTTTTGTGGGAAAATGTTCGCTGTACAAGGGTGAGTGGATAGCGCTTGCTGGGAACTTCTATGCTCCTTAGAAGTTCGCAGTAAATTTGTCGCAACTTGGTAAGTATTTGTGAAATAAAAAGCCATTTCTGTGCACAGGTTTGGTCCAAAGTAATGTTACATCGTTTTTATGATTAATTTATCTTGCAAAATATGTAGGTTAACTTATATGTACATACACACAGCTGAGAAAAGTCCGAAAAAAACCTAAATTATTCTGTATCACAAAAAAATAATAAAGGGCCGTTAGTCTATTTCTGTAACCATTTAATCCTATTTCGATAACGAGTGTAACATGATCAGCTGGTATAACAACTTCCGAACAACCGAAACATACAGCCGCGTTAATTGCTAACATTTACGTATATTTTTATTAAACATACACAAACAAAAATGGCCCTTTAAATATTAGCAAAAAGTCCCTATCCTTTGGTGTAACAGATTCTAATTTGACGGCATCCCAATTAAACTTCGACTTTAAAATTGAGGGATAAAGTTCAAATTTGTTTGATGGGGATTTAGCTAAAACACATTACTTTTTACAACAGGAAAAAATTATCATGGAGTTTAGAATATTATCGTAACTGGTTACGTTTTTGTTTGGGGGTCGAATGCGCCTTATTTCCTGCCTGTAAGGGTTGGTTCGTAAAATCGTAAAAATGCAAACTTTTTCGCTAGGGTCAATAATGCGGTTGGCAAACGGAAGGGTTACGTAGTTCCGTCGCACGAAAAATAATAATTGACTAAGGTTTTTGCCATTAAGGTTATCCTTATTCCTTAACCGTCAGTGCTATGAATTTTCAATGTTTTTATTAATTAAAAAATCTACCATATTTACGATATTTAAGTACTAATACAACACACATTTGTCTATCTTTGACGTCAGAGAGTGTTATATTTCAATTAATGTTCAGAATCAATTTAAACCTTTTAAATCACCATGTTCGATGGTGTACGTGACCAATACTGGCCATTATTCACATACATACTTAGTACTTTGTTTGTTTGTTTGTACTCGAAAGGCACCGAAACTACTGAACCGATTTGAACATTTGTTTCACTCTTGGGTAGCTGCACTCTTCCCGAGTAACATAGGCTATATTTTATCCGGATACGTGCGGTAAGGGCGCGGGTGAATCCGCGGGAAAACAGCTAGTATGTAGTATAGTTGGCACATTAGAAAGAATTATAAGTTTAAAACCAAATAAAAAAAGGACGATTTTAAAAACTCGCTTGTTTTACCAGTTGCATAATGAGGCTATCAACCTAAGCTTAAAGTTGCGGAGCTTTTACATCAACTAGATATAAAACTACTGTTTAATTCTGGCATTGAAATGTGTCCAATACATATAGAATTTTTGGTTACAAGGCATTTGTCTGAAGACATCTAAAAAAAAACCAAAACGCATCAGCAGATTTGGTTTAATAACATTGCCAAAAAAGAAAAACATTTATTTATTTATTTATTTATTTATTTAATACTTAGTTTATGTGCACACACAGAATATAGACAAGTCGATAAAAAATAAAACACACACTACATAGGCACAGCTTATTTCATAAGAAACATTCGTGAAAGACACAACAATGTATGAAGAACAGTCGTGTATAGTTATCGGCACGGATATTGAGCTCTCGGCGGAAGAGTGGGGATCGCTTTGCGCACTGTACACATAAGGCAATAAACCAATAAATCGCTTCTGCGCAGGTGAAGGTCAGGGCTCAATATCCGTGCCGATAACTATAATGACGGGCAAAAATTCAGTATATTTTACACCTCTGGCAATAATTACAAAGAAATAACGTAATTAAAAGTTCATAGACATCTATAGTATACTATTAGGGTAGGTATAATAAGTTTGCTTCAAAGATTTTTTTTACTAAAACTCAGCCATTGTAAAGGATACATAAAAATATCGTCAAGTGAATTAATTTAGCAAATAAAAAGAAAAAGGAGCCTAAAAACTTAATGATCTAGATTTATGACTTACGGACAGCTTTTAATATAAATATTCAGCAATAAAAATAGTATTGGAAAAACTAGTTAGGCACGAGCTAATCTAGTTTTTTAATAGTTTTTGACGCGTGTCCAAAATCATTTTACGTGACTCCCACCATAAATAGATAAATTAAATACCTCTAAAACTTATTTTATAAATGCATATAACCTATTGATTTCTGACACTTATGCGAATATTCTGTCTGCCCGTGACCATGGTTGCTGTAAAGGATCCGAAACGTCGGGATTAAATAATATTAATATACTTAACCGCGATGAAATCCGTAAAAGTAGTTTTATTTAAATGCATATAACCTGTTTAATTTCTTATCGATGATACAAGACTTAGAAATAGACCAGACAGGTACATTCCCAATACTATCACAAAAAACCAGACAGAGTTTTCGAAAAATTGGGAATTTAAGATGATGAGTTTCTATTTTAATACTATATCTACCTCCGTCACCTTCCATGTTAAAAAAAAGACCATGAATACAACACCTTTTAAATGGTACTTAATAACTAAACCTCCTTACTTCTTCCTTCTTAAAAACCGACCTCTATACCATATTCTTCTTTGTCTATGATACAGCTTAGCAACCGTTTTCGTCAGACTTCCGCGGGGCAACCTTCAAACCAACCTCAAATGAACCAGGCTAGACATTGAGCTTGTGAATTCTAAATACGGAAAACGATTCGCCATCTTTACGTATAAAATTAATTAAAATCAAGAAACACTGATAATACTGATCACCTGATGACATTTGCATCATCACACGTCATGATAGTTTTGCCAGGCTTTCAAAAAGGTGTACGCTCTTTTTTATTTATTTCATAATTATCAATTTAATAGCCTATCTTAATTTTTTTTATCTATAATAAACGTCGCCTAAAATAGGCGATTTGTGAAGAATAATGTTTTTAGGCTGCGTAAATGAATTAATTAGCAATTAATGGATTCATTTCCAATTTGACAACCTCAATTTATTATTTCTTAATTGATAATGTGCTCTTTTTTCAGACAACCACACATTAGATTAGCTATTACCTTCACATAGGCCCTTTCTCATGCTCTAGATCAGCGGTTCCCGAATTCTTTTGGCTTCGGAACCCTTTTCGTCTCACCATTTTTCGGCGGAACCTTAGCTTAAGAAGTAAACTAAAGACGTATACTTAGGTAAGGCTCGTGGCGCGTGGTAGCGCACCAAATGGTTATATGGTAAGAGACATATTCATTATACTCGGGCGTAGCATGGCCACACGGGCCAGAAAACAATTTAGCCGCCCTTGACTTTGTGTATTATGTGAATAGTTTTCAGTTTGAAGACTGACAAAGTAAACGCAAAAAGAAATAGATTGGGTTTGTACAGGTGCGAGCGCGATTTTTTTTAACTAAAAGAAGAAGTTGCAAGCACCCTGTGGTAGTCGGTATCGCGAGCGAAGCGAGCGCGAATTTTTTTTAGTTTAAGTACCTACACAAAATAAACAAAACCATTGTAAATTAATAAGGTCTCAAAAAGTACAATATCCACACAAAAAAGGAAATGCAAATGAATGAGTAGCTAGCGAAGAAAGCGCTATTGCTTTTTCTGAACCAGAGGAATAAAAAATAAACATCAAAGGAAACCTCGACGAAAGAGCGCGAAATATTTTCGGTGTTGGATACTTGAGCAATTAAACGAACATAAAAGCATCACACGTAACATGGAGTCGCGAGCGAAGCGAGCGCGAAATTTTCGGATTCGCGGAGGTGCAAAAATTGGAAATAATGTCACACTTTGATTCATGGTAAAAATAGCCACTAGAAACACTCGTATGCCGTGTCATTTCACGTCCTGTCAAATTTATGAAAACGTATAATCCTGGCGATGAAATAAGCCCAAAAAATGCGGTGATTTTTGCCCGACTCGCTACCTACTTTTGCCGATTGCCGAAGACCTGGAGGTATTAAGTTAATCTACAATTTGTAAAAAACGGAAT
Organism: Helicoverpa assulta; assembly: GCA_963856015.1. Taxonomy (NCBI): domain Eukaryota; kingdom Metazoa; phylum Arthropoda; class Insecta; order Lepidoptera; family Noctuidae; genus Helicoverpa; species Helicoverpa assulta. The sequence continues at coordinate 11,468,025 of CAWLCW010000028.1, forward strand.
TGAATTATCTGCTGTCGTGGCCTTCCCCCGCCACTTGTCGCGAACTCGTACTTACACTCCCGAGTGGTACCCACCTACATGGTGCCTAAATGGAATTTTGGAATGCAATATTTAAAACAATTTAATTGAAAATTAATAATAATTTAATATTGTCAAAAGTGAAACGATTTACCATATGGAAATCTTGAATTTTCCACGGAACCCCTGAGGGTCTGTCACGGAACCTCAGGGTTCCGCGGAACCCCATTTGGGAACAGCTGCTCTAGATTACTTACTTATCTGTGTTTCTTTCATTAAGAGTAAGCCAAGAAGCCAGAGTTACTTTCGCTAATAACATTAATATTGAGTTAATATTAATAAAAGAATTGTTAGTCCATCTTATCAAGCACAATTTTCATCCATATCATCTCATTGATGCTTTGGTCTAGGAAACTTATGACAAACAAAACAACTACAATGTTTTGACTACTTCATATCCGGTTTAAGTCGTATATTTGACGCCAGAAATTCGCAACACAAATTGACATACAAATCGTAAATATCACGGTATTATTCCGAACAAAAGTTCGTGAGGAGACTGAAAAGCGTAATATTAGTATAGTATGCCGAAATCAAATGAGTTGAACACTGATGCTAAGAAATGCTGAATGGTAGGTGTATTTGGGGTTTTGTAATAGTTGTTCATTTCAAACTCGATAAACACCAATTTTAATAAGCTTTTTTGAGATCCATTTTTATAACCTAGACTCGACTTATTACCGTAATAACAATACCGACTCATAATCTTCCTGTCCTTATCCCAATTTTATTTAGGGTCAGATCAACATATCCATTCTTCTTCTCAATTTACTGATTATACAATTTATAGGTACATACCATGAATTAACAAATGATATAAAACCGTACATAACTAGACCATACTTGCATTCAGCTCAGAAAGTACCAGCTCCACATTTCAGACATAAAACTTTCGGGAAGCCGTCCCACGTCGTATGACCGTTGACCTTGAAATTTTCGACCGTACCGAGCCCAGTTGCCTAGCGTGTAATCTTGACGTCAAAACCTAGGCTGTGGCATCGACCCGACAAGGCCATACAGTCCGTTTACGACGCCATAGAAGTTTTATTAAAGCCGGAGTGACGCGGCGCCGGTTTTTGTTTTTAATTTCAAGGTCGGTTTTGAGGCCCTAGTCCCTTTGAGTCTAGAATGGTCTATTCTTAGTTGGTGTTTTTGTTTAGTAATTTTTGTTATGCTGTTTGTTTGGAACTGTCGGTATTTTCAATAACTTTCAGTTTCTGTATTTTTCTTAATTCTTATTATACTCTATCCACGGAAGCAAGAGCTAAAAGGTAAACAAAGAATGACACTTTTACAAGATGGCGGTTTAACCCGACCGATGACAAAATCACAGATACTGCGAACATTTTGCACAAAAATGTGACGTTTTGTCATAGGTCGGTTTATACCGCCATCTTGAAAAAGTGTCATTCTTTGTTTACCTTTTAGCTCTTGCTTCCGTGGATAGAGTATAATAAAGATTCATTTTAATTATTTCGTGACAGACCAACAATCATTTTCATGTTGCAGTAACAAAGCGTGAAGATTAAAAATAACATAAAATTTTCAAATGAGACATACCTACACCTTTTCAACTGACTACATGACGGATAAGATCTCTTCTCATACAGAGAAGATACAATGATGAGACCACCCTGGTGGGTGGTCTCATCTCATTATTAATTCAAGGTGAAGAGGGTATCATATGGACTTTACAAATCAGGAATTAAAATTAATTAATTTCGTCCGATAATGGTTTCGGACAATATGTTGTCACTAAAGAATCAAGGGTTATCATTCATTTAGCGGTCATTATGAAGGGCAAAGTATTAGAATAAAGTATAAGATTTTATTCCTTGAATTACATAACCATTACGAGTTATACATGGAGCTTCTCTATCTCACTGCGAAAAACGATTCGCCTTGGTAAGATTAGTTGTCCGAGAGAGTTTCTGACTTCTAAATACTCACACAGGCTGTCAATCATCTTCTGACAACAGCCGGAATCCTATATCCAACGTGCCCTCCAAAACACGAACTTGTCACAAATGCATAACCATTAAAAAAAATGCAACACTTTCAAAGCACTTCATAATGAGCAAAACGCATGCTCACACCAAAATCCTCTGTGGTCATTTGTATGGTATTTAAAATTAAAAGCGATGTCCATTCCATAGGGTTTGTTCACCATAAGCAGAGGGTCTATCGTCCCTATTAATACATGTTCATGTACTTGAGGGGTCAGTTGTAACTACCCTACCCGTATAGTCGAAGTGATTAATTTTAATTGGTTATGATCATTGATTAAATTATTTTTGAAGTTGTTACAATTTTTAGTTGGGTGAATGTGCAAAGTAATGTTAATTGTTATGGGTGTATTTACATGTGATAATGAGTATTTTTAATTAAATAAGAAGATACATCTACTGATTACAGCTTTGAAACAAAAACTAAATAAAAATACTCAAATTATTATAATTGGATTATTATTTGATGAAAGGCTTTCAGTAGCAATAACGATATGTACGCGCGAAACGCATATAAAAATAACAAAATAGGTTCTTTCAACCGTTCTAAATACGTCATCCACTTAAGAATCATTAGCTAAGCACTCAAATCCACACAAAAACTGATCTTAATTGGAAACACAAATCGTTTACTTAAAACACCACAGATTATCAAACGTATTATAATTTAAAATTTTATTGCTATTCAAATTATTAAACTGGTCTAATACGCTAGAGATAATAATTCTAAATATATATTTAGTACAATCTGATGAAATAATATATGGCGTTGATAAGCAGCATCGGGGTAAGAACAACTTGTTCTGACTTGATTAATTATTAAAACAAAAGATAAATTTTGTCGCGATATGATCTATATGTATACAGATAATAGTTTGATAACCACTGGGATCTAAATTGATCAACATTTTTATCTTAAAACTACAGACACGGGAAACCTCTATATACATACACTCTTTTGCAAAAAAAGCGGGCACTTATGCGAAATCTTGGTTTTAAGGACTTTACGTGTATTTTATAAGGTTTTAATGACTGTTATATATTACTAGCATCAAAAGGGTTAGCCTAGCATGCGTGAGAGTGTATTCTAAATTTGAATTTTGATGAATTGCTAAGAAACTGTTAAGAACTTGTTTTGGACTAACTTCTGGTAGAAAATTCGTGGGCGTCTTGAAAAGTTTTTAAAGTGATTTACAGAAAACTGATAATGCAGTTTTATTAAATGAATAATGTACTTTTCTGTTACATCAAAACATTTTTGAAAAACTATGCGTATTTGATAAAATGTTCACCTGCTCTAAATGGTATATGCTGATGATTGATGGCAATGTTAAGAGTTTCGGTATATTTGTGTAAAGCGTTCTATTGTTTACATATTGTTCCCACACGGTTTAAAATATCCCTTTCTCATAAATAAACACGATTTAGAAGACTATCAGTACTTTCAGCTGCGACAAAACCAATTTTAAGTTAGTGGTGCCGATCACAACTCGTCTCCTATCAGACTTTAACATTTAAAAAGTACAAAATTTTGTGATAAATGTTAAATTAACCACCTGAAAAATGATGAGGGGGGTCAAAGCTATCCAAAAAGTCAAATTATTGCCGCGTGGAAGCTCTCGATAACTCCATAGGTCTCTGGTTACTTAACGATGATTTAGCTGAAAGGGAGTCATAAATTCAAAAAAATATTGGCCAAACGTATGTTTCTTAAGAAATTATCAGGTAGCCAATTATTGTTATGATACGGAGAGGAAAGTCCTGTAGATACCAAAAAATCTCGGTGCAGACAGGTTTATTTAATAAAATGTCCGTGGGATGAAAACCCGCTATTTGAACTCTCAGACTCATAGATCTTCAGAGGTCTACGGGGTTTCCCAGGAGCTGAGGCTGGATAAAAATTAGTGATTACGAGACCTTAAGACCTCATCCTGGAAGTCTATGCGTTATTTTGTGTATTTTCTAATCTTTCACGATTTAAAAAAAATGACAAAGTCTGATAGGAGACTAGTTGTGATCGGTACTGCTAATTTTAAATTGGTGTTGTCGCAGCCCAAAATACTGATACTCCTCTAAATCGTGTTAATATATGAGAAAGGCATATTTTAAACCGTTTGGGAACAATATGTAAACAATAGAACGCTTTACACAAATATACCAAAACTCTTAACATTGTCATCAATCATCAGCATATACCATTTAGAGCAGGTGAAAATTTTATCAAATACGCATAGTTTTTCAAAAATGTTTTGATGTAACAGAAAGGTACATTATTCATTTAATAAAACTGCATTATCAGTTTTCTGGAAATCACTTTAAAAACTTTTCAAAACGCCCACGAACTTTCTACCAGAAGTTAGTCCAAAACAAGGTTTTACCAGTTTCTTAGCAATTCATCAAAATTCAAATTTAGAATACACTCTCACGCATGCTTGGCTAACCCTTTTGATGCTAGTAACATACTACAGTTATTAAAACCCTTTGAAATACACTTAAAGTTCTTAAAACCATGATTTCGCATAGGTGCCCGTTTTTTTTGCAAAAGAGTTTATTTTGTATCTAATATAAATCCGTAGATAGCATCATTATTATTGATAAATATTACACTAGTTTATAGTCAGTCACCTTCAGGTGTGAGAAGAGGCCTGTATCTTGCAATGGGACAATAAGGCTCCACATCTTCTAAGAAGAATGAAGATGTCACATCGTAAGACAGAGAATTCTAGTTCATCTGCCGAGGCTGTTCCCAAACATATGGGGTCGGTTTCCAGTATAACAGGCTACAACAGCTGAGTAGGTGCCAGTGTCTTAAATAAAACGACTTCCTATCTGAGCTCCTCAAGACAGCTACCCGGGTAACCCAATAACCTTAGATAAGACTGGTCATCAGACTTTCTGCCGTCTAACTACCCGTAACAACTGCCAAAGACAGTGTAATTTTAAAGACTATTTTAAAATTGGTCTTCTCATTTAACTACATAGTTTTATCATCTAAAACTATTAAATCACCCTTCAAGGGAATCGAAACACGAGTGAATCAATAAGACTATTGAATTTTAAATGTTATAGCTATGTAAATGACTACAACTGGTTTGATTAACAAAACTAATGTTACTACGCAGTAAAACACGAAGGATTGTTTCCTTATTGTCTCTCTGATTAGCACTACGACATTATTAATTTTATTGGCGTAAAATATCGGAATATTTAAGCTATTCAATATCTTTTGGCGATATCGACATTATGATGATGCTGTTAATCTGGTGGGCAACAAAAAAATATTACGTCAATGATCTAAATTAAAAAGTGAACAACGTAGTAGAGCTTGGATATCTATAGGATTTTTCATGTTACCAATAAAACACTAGAAACTACATTATCTGTGGATATATCTGTCTGTTTGCGAAAACCTTAAAACTACTGGGTAGATTTTAATGCGGGTTGCAGCGACAAATAGAGTAATTCTCATCATATAACCGACGCTGAGGCGAAACGATATTATCAATACTGTTTAATAAATAGTAGATCAATTAAGGTACCGCAGTACTGAAGTTGCCTTACCTAACCGAGCCCTTATGGAAACACCTTACAAAAAAAGACTCCAAAACAACGCCCACACAACACCATAATTTTGTTTACAATCCCCATGTGAGAAACGATGACCTATCAAGGTCGTCATGTCACGGGCCAGCCATCACAATAGCAGGTCGGGTAAGTCGAACATTTTCACTTTCATACATAGTTGTAGCGGACCGTAGAATTCCTGTTTCAACGTCTATACCTATTGTGTACCTAATGTTTTCGTGTTTGCTGAATATTTTGAGTAGGTAGGCTTTTGTTTTTGGCTCTCATTTAGGCCTAAGTTCATCTATACTAATATTATAAAGCTGAAGAGTTTGTTTGTTTGTTTGAACGCGCTAATCTCAGGAACTACTGGTCCGATTTGAAAATTTCTTTCAGTGTTAGATAGCCAATTTATCGAGGAAGGCTATAGGCTACTTTTTATCCCGGTACGGGAAGTAGTTCCCACGGGATGCGGGTGAAACCGCAGGCAGAAGCTAGTCGATAATATAAACGTCAGTTTTCTTAACTGTTACAGTTTATGTTTTCGGCTAAAATGGGCTTTGGAAGCTTGAACTTGTTTCAATAATAATAATTCTGAATATATTTTAAGCGCACGTTCCTGTAGTTTTCGCAAAGCTCTGCAAAAGTCAATAGCGGTCTATAAGTGAATTCCGATAAGTAAGTACTCGGAAAAACCGCGCTGAAAATCTACTAGTGTGAAAGCTGTAAGTCTTGTTGTATTTCCTTGCCAAATGAAGTGTATATTGTTTTAGCAATTGCTGCTAATATAGCTGACGTTAATTACCGACTTCTCATCACAGTCATAAAAACTAGATAAATATACAATAATATTTCTAAATTTACTATGTCTCATACGCCCCGGATTCGCGTCTGTCTCTCTCAAATTCTGAAACAGGACGCGATTCATTAGTTTCAAGAAGAAAATTAATGAACGTAAAGGATTGAAATTTCTAGCGTGAGATTTAATATATGGGTCACGTTATGAAGTGAGAACGAAGGAAATCCGTTGCTGAATTAATATGAAATTAAAACAATACGATTTTGAAAAATAATGCAAAATATCCGTGTCAATTCAATGTCCGTGTCTAAGCAATTTTAACAGTTATTTATTTACCTTTGAAAATAGATACATAAAACACCCATACAGGTGCCAAAACCTGCCATAAAAGCTTTAAATCTAGATATAAAGGACTCTTAGTTTTCTCCATTCATTTATATTTTCATCACACATAATTCAGGTAACCTAGGTCCAATCAAAGTTAACAAACACCAAAGCATTTGTACACCAACCGTAAATGTACAAGCAAATAAAACACGGCGCAGCGTATTTACAGTATGTACATGGCTAGTACGCAAGCGTGTGAAACTAGTCGCGAATAGATTGGAATTCACTTTTTATACAAAGTCTTCCGATGTATACAGCAGCAGTACGCAAATACTCGCATATATTTTGTAGTGGCCAAAGTAACTTGCTTTGTTCCATAATATACAGTGCTAGTCCGCATGCAAACTAATCGTGTATACATTGGAATAGGCGCGAAAAACTTTACGATTCCAATCTATTCGCGAGCAGTTGCATGCTCGCCATTTTGATTAAAACATGACCTAGCATTTAATGTTAATTTAAATATTAATAATGCTTGTTCAATTAAAAAACATTGTATTAAAAATTGAAGTTAGTGACGAAAACGAATGGCTGCAAAACCGACTCCACGTAGTCTTGTCTGCCCTACCCCTAGAGTGCAATTCAAAACCGCGTAGGCGCGGAGGGGCGAGGCGGCCTGCGAGCTGAGGCGCAGGTAGTTTTAACGCCCGCCGACGCGGCTGAGACTGGCCGGCTGAGCCGGCCAGCAAGCCGAAGCTGCGGTGGTGAGCGTGAAAACCATCTGCGACGATAAGCTCGCATGGGACCGCCGGAGCCCCGCAGCACCGGAGCCGTGACAGAAGCGATGCTTGCTGCATGTTGCTTGCTTACATTTTAAACGTACTGAGTTAAAAAATTAGAAGCTAATTAAATATATTTTATGATGTCATTTAATAGTATTTTAGAAGTTTACTGTTAGAATGCCTGCTACAAATTAAGATGCTAAAAAATAACCATCATGCTGAGTTGTATTTAGAGTGGTTTACTTAGAAGATAACTAGTGGCTAAGATAGTATTATTTAGATGCTCGTTAATTGTGGCTGACTTAGTAATTTAGAAGGCAACATACATTTTTGGGGGCGAATAATGATATTAAAAAAAGATGCCTGTTTAATTAGCATTCTTAATAAACAAACTCAGATTCAAAAGCCATTTTTATTTAATACTTTACCTAATATTAATTTTGTATAGTTAAATTTGACCGTGTATAAATTGGAAAGATGCATGTGCACGTCTAAGCTACGAATTATACGCGAGCAGTACGCAAAATTCGTGTATACTTTGAAATCACAATTTAAAAAACAGCATTACAAAATATCAGCGAGCAGTTTCCTATGGATGCGTTTTGGCTATGTACACAATGTAAATACGCCACGGCGCAACTAAACGAAATATTCCCACATAAAACTGAGAGAACCAACATAAATCATACATTTCTAGACACGAACACAGTATTTAGGAAACTTTATGCCTATTTTAACACGTTAAGAAAACTGCTCATAAACTTTTGCTAAGAGGATAGATAAAAGCCCCAAGATCCATAAACCAACAGGACACGCTACCACCAATTCACCATGTCTTCTCCTCTGACATACTTAGGTACGTAATCAATGGTCTTAGTCAGGCGTTCTTGTTTGTAAAAATATCATCATGTGCATGTAGCGATGTAATCAAAAATGCTCGGGCTACCGCTATTTGTTTCCCGCGCGAAAATTGTCAGATTTGTCACTTGTTTTCGTTTTCGCTTATATCAGCTCTGATTAATTAAATGATCGAAGAAAAAAATACATACGACCCCGGAAAAGAGGTACTTATAAGGAAAAGTCGTCAAAGATTGGGCAAAACATCGATTTACAGTACTTAGTTTTTTATCGGCGAACCTGTGCTTTACATATTTATAAGTAAGGGAAAACATACTCTTGTCCCGCTAAAGTTTTAATATTAGAGATTAGAGTGGTCCGGTAATTTAGTTAGAAGACATACATACTACTAAACATATGTAAATGTGTTTATGTTTCATTCAAAGATGGAAATTCGAAAATGTTACTCGTGTATTCGGAGATTGTTTTGGTTGAATAATTTGTTAAGAGAATCTACTTCCTAAATAAACTTACATTTACCTAAAATGCTTGCAAAAGTAGAGTTCTTCTTCCTCCGAGCCTTTTCCCCAATCATGTTGGGGTCGGCTTCCAGTCTAACCAGATTCAGCTGAGTACCAGTGCTTTACAAGAAGCGACTGCCTATCTGACCTCCTCAACCCAGTTACCCGGGCAGCCCGATACCCCTTGGTTAGACTGGTGTCAGACTTACTGGCTTCTGACTACCCGTAACGACTGCCAAGGATGTTCAATGACACCCGGGACCTACAGTTTAACGTGCCATCCGAAACACAGTCAATGGAGTCTAAGATATGCTTTAGAAAGTACATACAAACTTAAAAAAGTTGCATTGGTACTTGCCTGCCCTGGGATCGAACCCGCGTCTTCATACTTGAGAGGTTAGTCCTTTACCCACGAGGCCACCACAAAGTAGAGTTCAAATTAAAACTAAAACAAGTGAAACTGTTTTTTTTTTTAATACCTATATATCCAGTAAATAGCATTCACAGGCCTTTTCATAAGATTTTTCCCGAGATGTTACAAAGATCAAATGTGCATTTTAATAAGCAATTCTCGCGCAGTGTCCATCCAGTGTAATTAAAAATAAACTTACAGCTTAAATATTTACTCAAGCCATTGTTACATTGAGAGTAAAATTACAATATGTAGGTAAAAAAGATGATTCTTCGACACTTGATACATTGACACAGTTGACACGGCTAGAAAAGGGGTGAATAATAAATTGATGACTGAAAACAAAAGATCTATAGGTATCTATACTAATATTATAAAGCTGAAGAGTTTGTTTGTTTGTTTGTTTGTTTGTTTGAACGCGCTAATCTCAGGAACTACTGGTCCGATTTGAAATTTTCTTTCAGTGTTAGATAGCTCATTTATCGAGGAAGGCTATAGGCTACTTTTTATCCCGGTACGGGAAGTAGGTCCCACGGGATGCGGGTGAAACCGCTGGCAGAAGCTAGTTTAACATAAATGAGAAAACGAAAGACTAATCTAATACTAGAAGTCAGGTATTTATCTTTCTCCAGGGCTGCAGGATTGTTCGAAAGAGTTACCACGGCCCTGGTATATAGAGGGCTTAAGAAAGAACATGATGGGTTTTAGTTAGTAAGAGTCTGACACTCTCTCACGCTGCACCCGAGCTTAGGTAATTTTCGAGGAAAAAACCACGGGACTCGAGTAAAACCGCGGAGAAAAGCTAGTTAACAATAATATAGGTCTATATTATCCTTCCCAAAGAGCATAACTAATAACATAATGATATTGATGGCCGTGGACAAGTGACAATGCAATCACCGATCTAATTACACAGAATAAATTCTGGACTTGACGATCTAGATGTCAATTATAAGATAACTTCTGATACCAATTAGTACACGAAAGGGATAAATAAAATCAGCATCTCAAAACACTTATATAACTTTAGAGGTCTTAGAGCATTTCAACAACTGGAGTCGCTACTGTCTTTGCGAAAAAGTCTATCAAACTTGGGCAATGGCATCTCCAGTTGACTAAATGCGCTTCGATAAAGAATAATATAGAATAAATAAAGGCCCAAACGAAATCAACTTCCCGGTTAAGCCAACGATAGAAAAATCTAAGCAGACAATGAAAGAACTTTTTACGCGTGTCAAAACAGCCACTCGAATACGCGAATGACCTCAAAATGTCGACGTCCTGTAGTCGACAAAAAGTGCGCACATAAATAAAATACTACGTTTCGAAATAAGGAAAATCTAATGCCTAACTGTGAAATTGAAAGCTGGAGACAAAATAACAATGAATTTGTCAAAGTTTCAGTTTATAACTAAATGTACGGAGACAACATCACTGGACAATTATGAGGCATTAATGCAGACTTCAAAGTGATCTATGAGCACTGTCATCATCTCCCAAGCCTATTCCCAACAATGTTGGGGTCGGCTTCCAGTCTAACCGGATGCTGCTGAGTATCAGTGCTTTACAAGGAGCCACTGCCTATCTGAGCTCCTCAACCCAGTTACCCGGGTAACCCAATACCCCTAAGTAAGACTGGTCGTCAGACTATATTGCTTCTGAATACCCGTAACGAGTGCCAAAGGTGTTCAATTGACAGCTGGGACCACCGTTAAACAATTAGCAAGCATTTGTTTTTTTCTAGGTTGTCACGTTCACGGCCTGAATACGTCCAAATGTTTCGATTTTTATTTGTTTATAAATGTGCTTAGGAAGGTGAATTTATTTCGCGTCTACATAGGAGCTTTGAACTGCAGTTGGATCAAAGTATTTTGTTTTGTAGGTATTTCAGTAGTCGAATTTATACTGCGTTCAGTAAATGCGCTTGTTTTTCCACAGAAACATGAATAAATTAACCAAAATTTGAGGATCATTTGAGAGCTGTTTTATGCTCCTTTGAAATAAAACTAAACCTTTGTAATTAAAACCTCATTTCATACTGAAAGCACACACTTCAGATATTAATTTGATTCGGTAATAATTCAAAAACACTTTTAATACCTATAAGCATCTTATAGTACCGAAAATTATTACCCATCAAATAATACCTAATACCCATTCAAACAAAAATTAAACGCAAAATGAAACTCGGCAAAATAAAGACGCAATACCAAAAAACGTTTGAAGTATTCGCAATAATCGTCCTACAGTATATCCAATAAATAGGAGGCGTCTGCTATTTAAATATTTATTAGAGTAAAATCATACAGACACAAAGGCGTAAAAACGTGTTCGTATACATGATTTATATTATGTATGTACATTCATTCACTTTTTCAAACTATTCCGCATTAAAATCAATATTGACAACGAGTTTTTTATTATTATTCCGTAATGTATGCACAGTATGTAATCATTACTATGCAGACATGTTATTCTTCGAGACTAGGTATTTCATTTTTTATCTAATCAGAATCTTCTTAATAAATTAATCTTGAATGCACTTGGAAGTACACAATTTATGATTCATTCAATGAGAAATAACATGTTGTATAATGATTTATTTACCGCAACGTGAACTTAACAAAACAATAAATTAATAGAATTGTATACTACATAAATGTCCACAAAGACCCATGTGAAACCGATCTAATTTTCTGTAAACTAATAATTCTATTTTAACTGTTTATTACTTGTTATACACGACAGATAGTAACGTACTAAACAATAGTAGTAGTAGTGATAAAGTTATTTATATTTCTCAGTAATTCCAACGACAATTAGCCGAATCTCCGTCTCGTGGGATAAGCGTTGTTTATGATACCTCATTCATCGAACCTTCACGTTTACCCGACGTGGGAATGGAGACAAACACCAATAAATATTACCAACGCCACGCAATTTATTGATTTTCCTCATGTCGTAACACCAAGTTTATTTATTTCAATATTTAATAAGGACTGCGGAACAAGACTAACTTTGGCACGTACAAATATTTGTACTTCGAAAAAAAGTTTACCAAAAGACGTGTTTGTATTGAACAATACAATAAAAGCTAATGGCATGAACCTGAATTATTGTACAAAACAATATTGGAAAAACTTTCTGAATAATGTAATTGATTCAATACATTGTCATTGTTAGAACTATCTGATAAATATGAATCAACTTTGAAGCAGGAACAGTCAGAAATTTTAATAGTCGATTATTACATAATAACCGAAACATCGATTGCATATTTCCCAGCCACAACATCAAAAGGCATCGCGGCGAGACAGACTACCTATTTGTTTATTTCCAAAAAAAAACTCCGTGATCGCCCAATTGAAATGCAAGAACACAAAAATTCGAGAACATGGCAAGATCAATGGCTGCGCGAGCGAGTGCGACGTTGAATAGTGTAATCTAATAGAATCGGCGGCCTCGGTAGGTCAGTGGCACATGATGTCATGTCGCGAAACATTCCGCCTAGAGACTGGAGGCCTTCGGGCTCACCTGTACCTACGAGTTGCTTTACTTCGCCCGCGTACCACGTTTTTGCGCACTCTTTGTCTGGTGTTTGATGTTAAACAGTCTGCCAGCGTTGAAGGTCAACACAGCGATACAAAGAATTTGATCAAATCTCATATTACCAGTTTTGGGTGCGTGAGACTGAGTTTACTCCAAAATTAGGCGTGTTAATCGTGTTAAATTTTTTTTCTTGTTATGGTTTTAGATCGTAGCTATAGGCGCTCAGCTGGGTTTTAGAATACCTACTAACGTTTATGAATGTAGGACTTTCAATGCTTCTAGACTGGAAATCAACTGTTCAAACAGTATCAAAATACGTAGAATATTTATATAAGTCATTGTAACAAAAGTTACGTGGACAAGTATAATATTTTACCAAGTGCTGGTTAGCGCTAAATAAATTTGTTTAGCTTGAAGTTGTGTATGTAGCAACGGTATATTCCTTGATACTAAGTAGTATAAAAGGATTATGCAATGAAACGACTGTCGCATTTCTAGTAAAGGAAGTTTGAGTAAATAACAGAACTATGGAACATGAAAAAAATATTATTCAGAATACGCAAGATTCTCTTTAAGTAGCAAGAACTAAATAGGCAAGTTATGTAAAAAAAAATACTGTCGATCTTAATCATCAGTCCAAAACAGGCATCGATTAGAACTAGGCGCCATTAACCAAATCAAAAGACTATAAATCAAGCACTATCGGCGAATTTGGGCATCTAATTATGATAATCCAACATATCGAGTACATACCTTATATTGTATAACACAATAAAATATTCAATTGTTTTAAGAGCTTCAACTTGTTAACCGTTGATTGCGTACATAGCTCGCATGACAATACAGTCGATCAATTAATGAAATAAATTATAATGCAATTAACATAGTAAGTACGGTTTTCAATGTAATTTATGCCGGGAATTGGGTTTTTTCCTTCACTCTTTGTTCCCTTGTACTTGTTTTATAAAGTTAAAAGTAATTCTCGTGGGTAGGAAAATGGGTAATTTCCACTAACCTCAGAAAGCTGAAAAATACTTAAAAGTCCAAAAAAACATATTCTCTAATCAGAGTAGGTATCCTTAAATTGAAAGTTGTACTGTCTAACAAGATCTACTAAATCTTATTAAAATCCCGAAACTAGAACATAGAGGCTCCATTCTCATGGAAGATCAAGGATAGGATACTGAAGCTAGAAATTCTAACAAGATATAAAATGGCATTAACACAAAAATACTTAAACAGTCAAAATGTATGAATAAAATACTAGGTACTACGCATGCGCGAGACACCAAATAGTTGATTCCAGGAAATGAAAGTTATTTGACGACAACTTTACTTACAAGAATATTTTCATTACTCACGTGACATGAACAAATCAAACCAAAATATTTACAGTACTAGAAACAATAGTTTGACAGTTTGGAGGTCGAGTTTCAAGGCGATACAATTATGGCGCAATAGAATAAAACTATTACCCCTTCGGTTTCACTGTTTTAGTTTATAAACAGGTGATGTATTAGGGGTTAAAGTATGAAATTGCCGTTTTATTCTAGTAGGTTTTTGAATTGCCATAGAGTCTTCATGGTTTGAGGTTTTCGAATGAAACTTTTTTCACGTGGTTTCTGTGATGTTCTTCTTTTAAAAAATGTGAAACATTTGATTATCGATGTTCAGTTGTTTTTGTTATTCAACTTAAACAAGAAAGATGGACACTGCGAAAATTTGAGTAATTTTTTAATATGAATTCCGACGCGGAAGTAAACGGCAGAAACAGCCCGCAATATCAATGCTGCATTTGAAGAGGTGTCTGCTAATGAACGCACCGTGCGATTTTGGATTAAACGCTTTCGTGGTGGAAACTTCGACTTGAAGAACGAGCCATGAAAAAGACCGCCTGACAGGTGATTAACGAGAAATTAAGAGAGACGGTGAACGCCGATCCTAGTCAAACTACCCAGATACCCAGCCGAAGACGAATAATGTTGAAAAAATTAGCAGTAAAACAGCCACGACTCATGAATAGACCTTCACCGTTATTGCTCCATGACAACGCGAGGCCTCATACAGCAAAAGAAACCGTTTTAACTCTTCAGGAACTGCAGTTGGAAACTATTCGTCTTCCTCCATATTCGCCAGACCTTGCTCTAACGGACGACCATTTTTTTTTGTGATTTGGACAATTATCTGCGTCACAAGAAGTTTCTTTCCAGGAGGCAGATCAAAATTCTTTCACACAGTTTGTGCAGTCTAGATCCTCAGAGTTCTATCGTAACGGCATAAATGACCTTCTTATTAGATGGCCGCAATGTATAGATAATAATGGCAACTATTTTGATTAAATAAGTTTGTTAAAAATTAAAAAAAAATACAATTTAGATTTTCAGTACAAATCGGCAATTTCATACTTTAACCCCTATTATTAACAAAAGGCTTAATTAATCTAAAACTTACTAAACTATAATCGATGTCAACTTACTTGCTTAACTTAAATTGAAGACTAAAAACTTAAGTTCTACGAAAACTTAATTTCAATAAGATTATAAACAGTTTGACAACCAAAAATATGGGAGAAGAGTTCAATGCAAAATAAATAAAGTTTTATTTTTACATAAAAAAAAAATACAAAATCAAAAATTATTTATCCAAACTTGGCTGCAAGACAGCACTTTTTGAACGTCGGGAATTTACATAAGACAGCCCCCAAAACGCCCACCTTTCACCACTTCCTATGTGTTTATGCTGGGAAGAAGAAGTGGCGCAACAAACTCCCCAGCAACACATAACCAAGAGTTATGTACCAAAGGACCAACTTTCAAGCACTTTAAATTGACATGATGAACCTGTAGTGACGAAGCACACAGGTGCTCAGGTACCTCAGCCTAGATCAATGGCCTTTTACTCAAACATGAGATGAGTAACTCAACAGTTGCGGTTTGCAGTGGCCGATGAGGAAAATGGCTGAAGAAAAAAAACTGCAGACTGTCAGGGAGACCGTACGATAGGACCCTTGAACGATGAATTAGTACGTTAATAAATGGAAGTGGGGCTTAAAAGATATGAGGAAAATCCTCTGTCTCTGATTGATCTTAATGGTTAATTCACCTGAAGGAATAAAAGCGTTATCAGAGATATAGTCACAAATGTAGCCACACGTTACTGCAAGGACATATCAATTAAGAAGTACCGTGTAACAAAGAGGTGCGACTGACGCCTAAAAAGACTAAGGACTGACCGTACCTCTTCTTATTAGAAATTACCTAGTTACAAATAGCCCACTGGCATATCTTGTAGCCGAGAATTCCCGAGAGCACCCGAAAATCGTGAATGTGATGGTTTCCTGTCTTATTTTTCTCCGGCTTACCCTTTCAATCCTGACTTTACCTGAGATACCTTCTCGGTTCTCGACTTCAATCAAGGAAAGTTCTCGTACCTACAATATCTCGACAATAATTCCGTGTGTGATGTGACGATGTAAAGTCTAGACAGGGATTAAAATCAGTGTAATCAGGCAAACCAAAACCATGACTAAGTTCTTAAATCTGTAGGTCACACATACTCCGTATTTACGTCATCTCAGCATTGTTACAATCTCGTATCTTTATTAAGGATGACAGCATGGCAATTCTGTGAACAACTGTTAATTTTGACCACTTATTTATAGATGTTATGGCATTCTGTACTGTGGCTGTTTAGCAAGACATGGGTTCTATAGTATCAACTGCTTATAGAGACGCTTTGACTGGCCAAAGAAAGCAAAAATTATTATCATCATCATCATCACAAAACGTATTGATGATTTCTTTCTTATTCTTAACAGGCCTTGATTACACCCAAAAAATTAGACAAACCTGCAATCTATACACAAATCTGAGAAGGGTGACTCTGCGAGATGATTTGGAGGCAAATCTGGCAAATAGGCCAACTAAAAATGAGGTAGGAATATAGCGAGATTTTCTTGGAATTTTATTGTGACCTTTCAGGTTGAAAAGAAGATCATAGTAAGTAAAATTGAATAAAATGGAAAACCTAATAAACAAAGTAATTTTGTTTCAATTCCAAGGTGAAAACATAGACTTAACAAAAATACCGAAATAGGAAATATAGCCAGATAGCCTTATAATAATCCCTTTTCAAGGAAAATTCAACAAACCAGAAAAATTCTTTATCGCTTTCTTTGTAAAAACCTTCGAAAAATATTCTAGTCATGTCTATTTCTAGTACAATACAAGCATTTGAAAATATTTGACCCAAGCGGAATATACTTGTAGGCTATTGTTGGTTAAGCTAGATTAAATAAATAGCAATAACAACTAGTTAGATCATCGAATACAATACATCAAATACATGTACTTTTGTAAGTCACATAGGTACAACCACAAACTGAAAACCTCAAAAATGAAGAGGTTACACATTCAACCAAATAATCACTTGCAATCAGTTGAAACAATGATAAAACTCGTGCCTCACTTAAAAAAAACAAGTCTAAACAGCTGAAAGTTTTTCAGCCGCTGTAAACAGTTTAGCCGTCATCAGAAAGTTCCTTGACACTTTTCTGTGTTGACTGCGATACAATAACCCGCGCACGTCACACGTTTTCTCATTATCTACATTGGAGATCACCAGACTAACAATTAAGTAGTTTACTTATTAACGAGATACATGCGATCGTTGCCCTATCTGCATGACTACATGAAAATACATTCAGAATTTTAAAGTCGAACATAGCTATAAAAAAGCTATAAATTTGATTCTTAAAAATACAAAAAACTTGTAGAATAAATGTAAATCAATTAGTTTTAGAAAAAAGAAAGAATAACTTAGCACTATAATATAATATATTGTGACAAAAATGCATACAAAAAAATATGATAGAATTTCATTAGACACACCCACCCAAATCTACTACAAACTAAAGAATAGTAGAGAAAATTAAAACCAAACTATTTTTGAAAATGTGTTTATGAAACTTATTTAAAGACTCAGGTTTCAATCCAAAGGTATTGAAATTGGCAACGCATGTCTTTATCAGACACCTATAATGTACCAACCTTACCACTATATCACAATTCGCAATGGCCAACATGCAAAAATGTAGATGCCCTCAATAACCAAAAATAATTTCCAAGAGATTCGCTTCCAAAAAGTTTTAAATAGAACATTTCATTGGCTATGGTGTTAATAATTTGTCTGTCTACCCAACACCGGTGTGACCATATAATTAGCATCTAAAGTCGTGTCAACTAGCCTCCGATTTCTGCTGCCAACATTTTTTCTAGATCTTCAAAGATGGCAAGATTTTAAATTTAGATTGAGATAAAACAGACTGGAGGTAGACACCTGCTGCTTTTGCCAGCTGGAGTTTTTAGATCTATACTCAATTTTCCGACGAAGCTAGTTTTTTTTTTTTGGTCGAGTAGATTTTCAGGTCATCTTGATAGTATTCGTACAAACGTTTGAAGTGGTTAGGTACTTTTCATGTATTTTTACATTTATTAGGTAATATTTGTGCTCCAGTTAGACTTACTGAGTTCTAAAACTAGGTAAAAAAAAATAAAATCCTAGAAAAACTCTGAATTTATTTGAAAAGAATCTTTGACTTTCTCTCATCCTCGAGGACTAGCCCAAAATAGTATTACGAATGTTTACAAACTTCTATCTAATTATAGAAATGTTATTCCAACAAGACATATTCCTTCTGTTTTGGACAAAGGCAATTTTGGCACAAGCAGCAATGTCCACACTTGGCCAATTCACAATAATAACCAGACACTGTTAACATTTAAAGTGTATTCAAATGTTTAATGGATCTAGATAAAACGATTGATGTCTGATAATATAATTTTAGTTTCACAGACACTTTATTACTTGAGTCCAAAATAAGAGCTAATGGAGCAAGTATTAAAAGTGTTCAGACAATCTTATTATAATTTAATTACAAAAGCACAGTATATGCAAACTAATATAATTTTAGAATACAAGGCTCACATATCGATACACAAATCGAATTTATTAAAGCGATACATGATGCTACCAATACATGGCCGCCATTTCAATTCCCCAAGTTCAAAAGACCAATATAATAAATCACAACCCCAACAAGGCTAATCAAAAAATTATAACCAATCGGCGTCTGTTTTACTTACAAATGAAAACGAGACATCTGATCAGCATTTATCTATTTGTAGTCAAACAAATGTCTAGTTTTCTCTACGACGAGTCAGGGACGCGATTAATCATAGCTAATCATTGTAATAGACACGACAGACAGCTGTTACTTTTTACACAGATATATAAATTGCCGAGTGCAGTACATAAGATGGAAGTGAATCACGAGACGGAATCAGAAGATGGGCGTACGCATGATGTCACGGTACAACATAGTACGCTGAACGGCTTTCCGAAAATTCGACGCAGATTGATCGGCCATTTACATAATAAAATTTAAGATTCAAATAGTGACGTAAAGTTAGAACAAGATAAGCTCGCAAAAATATCCGCAATGGCGCTTGAATAGATAAGAATAGATTTTACTGTTTGAACAGCTGTTTTCTTAGAGGTCTCTTCCAGACAGAATTTTGCTTTGTTTATTTTTAGATCCAGTTCAGAAATTACTGCTTCCATTTATTTCTTTACTTCATATCTTTGGGCGTAAGGAATAATAAAAGTCCAGAAATACTACGATGCTATATGCGAATAGCGATATAGACGAAGAGAACGCTAAAATGGACAGTTTTATGTTTCCTTTTAATTTATAACTACAGCTACTTATATTTTAAGCACCTACTGGAAAACGAACTTTTTCCGCAGTTGGCTTTCGTGAGGGAAACGGTTATTTAACCGAAGCGGAAATCACGTGCGAGCAAAAAGGGCAATTAAAATGACACGGTTAATAAATAGAATTTTATTAGAGAACACTAAGAAAAACGTTGGTTTCAAGACACGGTCATTCATAAAAAGCCTGCGTAGATACGAAGGTTAACACCTTCCAAGGTACCCGTAATACCTTCGAAGGCCGTTCCGAGGCACGTCGGCAAACTACATATGTCAACGATCACGAGTGTTAGCACGACCATCACAGCTGACTTCAATTCTCACCTTCTGAACCTTTTTACTCGGATCCTGTCAGAAAATCTATTTGCAAGATGATACATACAACTATCCGTATTGCACACTCGAAAACGGGTCAAAATACAAGATCAGAAATAGAATACCTTGGGATAACGCTACGCAGGTTATTTAATGCGTACGAACAACGCAACATAAACTATGTTGAGATACACATCGTACATATTACGTCTGGTAGATTAAGGGTGGCTCCGCTTAAAGGAATGTTTCAGGATTTTAATGGAACCCCTTCAAGTGAGATAACTTTCGCTACCTTAAAGACATATGGTCGATCTTAACTTTAAGTAAAGTAATTTTAACATAAAATAATAAACATTAAAGTCACAGTACTCGATACAGAACAGAAGATTTTTGACATTTGCAATTTTCTGTTATGCCCCATTTAATTTCCCCTACAGACGATAGTCCTTTAGATTTTTTTTTTCATAAGAAATTCTTCTTATGATCTGAAGGACTAAAGGTGTCGCAGGATTCCCCCAAATGGTCAGTCTCAACTTGGTAGGTCTATGGAGGCACCGCAGGGTGGCGGAAAATACCGCGCCAATGGCCTTGGACGAGACGTCGAACTCTCCGCGGAATGCAAACACGGACTGGCGAATGCCTTGCCGAAAATTGTGTGTATGTGGCCAATTCGCAGATGTAACCTGTACCTCACTCAGCGAAGGTGTGAACTACAAAAATGTTGCTTTTATGTCTAATCTCGGAATTAGGTTAGAGGCGGATGTTATGTCATCTGTATTCGCAGATAAAAGTAAAAACTCGCGCCCATTTATGGTGGTACGTTTACGAGAATCTGTTAATAATTCGTCTGCCAAATTGATTCAACGTTTTAAAATTAGACTCGCCATAAAACTTGTGTCCTTGAGTCGAATATTAAAACTCGTTGGATGTACACTTTAGACTCTGATTCATTCTATTAATCATGACGAAAATAAATCAGGCATGTGAAACCTACATAGGTACACGAGAATTTTCACTTTCCGTAAAACTAGTTCAAATAAGATCGTTAATTGTTGAAATTGGAGTTGCGGCCATAAAATAATTAGCACACAACCCTTTTGTTAGAGCTCAAACCGCTGCCAAATGATGTGAATTGAGATCGATATGAACTAAAATACACAATAAATAAAATACAAATCTGTGAGATCGTTCTGGAGCGGTTCTAACTATACAGTTCCAGTCAAATAAGTTTTAATCTGAATCAATTATGGATAACTTGTACACTATAAGACGTCCTCTAATTAACATACTACGATTCTAATAAGAATTTACGGTCTTACGATCAAATCATATCTCCGTAATGATAAGAAAGATAATTAAACCAAAGGCATTGTAATTAGTTCCATAAATATATCCGGATATTTAAACCACGTTTTTAATTCAAAGTGTCGTGGGGGAGAGCAGAATGCGTGCAATTGATGATAATCCCCGGATTACACCGAACCCTAATTAAAAATAATCACTTTTGTTGCAAAAAAGCTGCAAATATTTTCACTTTAAATTATGTGAGCTTCAAATTAGGGGGAGATAATGGGAATAATAAGAATTTTAAAGTCGAATAAGTAAGAGATAAGATCGAGTAAGGAAACAATGTTATGGTGTTATTAAAGTTATTTAAATAATTAACGGGGAAACATGAAGTGAGCACACTAAATGCAGCTACACAAAAGTAGCAAGATAATGCTAATGTGACAGTTTTGTGCCTAGACGCCAATTGGGAAGTAATCCACGGTTGTTTAAACATTGTCTCACGATGTTATTGTCCCCAAATGGACCCAAATATAGACGCGCGCGTTTGGATTGCACCGAAATCTTGTACGAGTATGTTTACATGCCATACAAAATAATGAAAAGGGAATGAATGGAAATCCGGATTTTGATATCTGTACTATCTTTTTAATTTTTGAGAGTAAGTACTTACATTTACATAAAATTCTACTTTTGAGGATTTTCAACTGATAGATCTTATGTCAGATATTGATTTAGAATTAACAGGTTCTTGGCAACCTTGGCAGCGGAAGTCGTGATATATTATCGATTGTAGTTTCTTATATTTAAACGATTTCAAAGAATTTCCCAAGTTGTAATAATGAGATTTTCCGCGTAAAGAACCATAAATATATATTAATAAACGTAAGGGTTTCCTTATTGAAACATATACCCAACCATGTTATGAACATTCTTGGCTCTATACATACGAATAAAATGTTTTTTCTAAAAATATTTACAGGCCACTGAAAGGAAACTTTATTTCTCGGAAAGAATAGATACAATACCACTTTCCGCTGTTCATTTAAAATATAAAGAAACGTAATGCTTAAACAACAATCTAATTGCAAAACTATATAATATTTAGTTACCTAACAAACAATAATGACAAAGTAAAATTCCTGACTATGCAAACCCTAGTTTACTTTACCCAGAAACAAAATCAGCATAAACTTGCAATTTTTAATCAAGGCCATGACACTAACAAAAATAATGGCTAATTTTAAATGCGTTCATTGATCTGCAATTCGTGCATATACTACCTTAGCGACATCGACCGCAATGAAGGTTGCAGAGTATCGGCCATTCCCAATATCTATACGTTTTTTTTTTCCTTACTACAGATGGAATTTTGACATTAGCCCCATACAAGTCACATTCCCATCCTCTTATAAGCAAATCAACAGATAGATCGAATATTGGGAGCGGCCGTTGGTAGATAGAAGTAAAATGTGAATGTAATAGTGGATTTGTTTTCTGAAATCTTTGTGTTTACTGTAGTGACAGCGACCCGCGCGAAGGCTATACGACAGTCGGGTTACATAACGAGGTGCATACATACGTATGTATATAAGTATATACTTCTCGGTGGTATGTGTGGTGTTTCTTCTCTATTCCTTCTTTACTTTATGTAGTCCGGATTGTGTTGTTTTAAAATCTAATAGGTCATACTCATGCCGCCAGATGCTTTTGATTACTTGGTTCTTGAGCAATTCATCATTATTTTGTTTTTCCCCGCGGTTTCGCCGATTTCCATGAGAACCACTTACAGCAAGATTAAAAAGTAACCTATGTATATCCTCTCTCAAGTCTTATAATAAATTTTGAAAGACTTGGTATAAAAGTGCTACAGACATTCAAACATACAGAGCTACTTTTGCATTTTAATTTTTTTAGTGACCTTTACATACATATTTTGCAACGCATTCGCGTTTGGGATGCTGTGTTTACTCTTATAGGTACTTTTTTACCCAACCGCCCAAAAAGGGTTATGTATTTTGGCCAGTTCACAGCTTATCCCCCGATTTCGCGCTACGTACGTGATGACTATAGTATGGCATGATGACTATGACATATAAGAATTACGCGAGTTACTCTGAAGCGTGTAGGTATGATGTCTACTCACTATCAGCATGACTTGCTGATTTTCTTATTTTAAGCAAATCTAATTGATAATTTTAATATCAGGTTCAACAACCCACGTCTAGCACGGTGGTATAGTCTAATGATATTCGATACGTATTCTTTTGCTCATTGGTAAGATTAGAAGCTGTAAAGTGCTGAAGAATTGATACTTTTCTCAGCTCCCGCCAGCAGTTTCATCCGCGTCCCTTAGAAATTAGTCCAGGCACGCAGAGAAAAATATCTTCTTTTTGCTACCTTACACTGAAATAATTGTTCAAATCAACTCAGTACTAGTACTTACCTGACACTAGCGCCTTGGAAAAACATAAACTCTACAGCTCTATGACTGTATGGATAAGTAGTAAAACTCCTTTGACTGAAAGGCCAGCCCATCTCTATACGATAATAATTCATAGACATTTACTTAATTCAAAAACAAAGAAATCTGCAATACTCATATTTTATTCTTTTCACGAAAGCGCAAACCAGAAGATATGATGGCGTTACATCTACTTTTGCTCCCCCATTTTAATTTCAGGCTTCATTAACTCATAAACTTGTTAAATTATTGCTAAGCTTTTCTTTACTCGGCCATTTTGTTAATCCTGAGAATTGTTTAATAAGTTTTTATTTTATCGCTAATTATTAAAAGACATTTGGGGTTTCATTATGGAGCCTGAAAATGTAATAGCAATATTACATTTTTAGGCTCCAGAATGAAAGCCAAATTATTCCAATAATACATAATTTATTGAAAACAGAAGATATCAAGAACATAGGTATATAATACTTGTTATACCTATGTATTCGATTTGTAACTCTGCCACTATAATCCGACTAAACTGATGAAGAGTAGTTCATAGATTAAAACAAAAAGGTTCTATGGCCGCGCTTGAAACCGCGGGGCTGGTGATGCCACAAAATCCATAAAGTATGTAAGGTATTCCACAAAGGATCTTAGCTTTTATATTCCCATTAAATGAGTAAATCGAGATAAATGTGCTGTCTAAGAGTGGGTTTGATCACAATAGGTCAATGGGCTCGAACCACCATTGACGAAACCACCGTAACGGTGAACAGTTTGCACCCTCGCTTAAAACCTATTGTGCTCCCTGCATTCAAACCGCAATCGATTAATTCTAAGGTTTTAATGTGTTTTTCAATATCTGTAAATAATATTGAATCTATGACCACCGGTAGTAGAGTTTGATAGTTAGGACGCCCTTATCTCGTGAACTACTGGTTCGATTTGAAAAACCTTTTCAGTGTTAGACAGGTCATTTAATTTTATCGAGGAAGGCTAAAGGCTACTTTTTATCCTAGTGCGAAGTTTCCATGAGACGCTGGTGAAACCGCTGGCGGAAGCTATTTCAGTCATTAAGTTAATCTTTAGAAACCAATGCTTATAAATGCAAACAATAAGCCTATAAATAAAATCATACCCGGATACAATCTAGAACAGCTGCAAAAGAAAATAAATCTGCAATACTAACTAACTTTTAAGTGTCCGGCCGCAATCAATCGGCCATTTGCAAATTAATATTGCCCCAGGCCACCCATTCCACAGCCGTCCACAGATCATAAAATCTTTTTTTTTATTAATAGCAACATTATAATAGGAGGATAGTGACCGACGCATGATTCACAGGCAACGCCCCATTGTTAGACAGCCTTTTTAGGGTTCCGTACCCAAAGAGTAAAACGGGACCCTATTGTTTTCGCTCCTCTGTCCGTCCGTCCGTCTGTCACCAGGCTGTATCTCATGAACCGTGATAGTTAGAGAGTTGAAATGATGTATTTCCGTTGCCGCTATAACAACAAATACTGAAAACTAGAATTCAATAAATATTTTGGGGGGCTCCCATACAACAAACGTGATTTTTTTGCTCATTTTTGCTCTGGTACGGAACCCTTTGTGCGCGAGTCCGACTCGCACTTGGCCGGTTTTTGTTTCGAACCACTGTTTGTTCTAGCTAGACTGGAGCGAAATAATTGCATGCAATTTTCGAGCATTGAATGGTCACACGGAATACATTTTGTTTTGTATTGTTTTATTTTTTGCAGTGTTAAAGTTCAACTTGTGAGGTTGAAGTGGGTCAGTTATGGGGTAGCTTTTAGTACATAACTGTATGATGTACCGTATATTTTTTTTGGTTCATTGTGAAGTCCATATTCTGAAAAGCTTGAAAGACGAGGTAAAGAGTCAAGTTATAGTAACTTTTTTGTAATCTGTGGTCAAATAGAGGTAAATAATTTACGCCAATAACTTGGTTTTTTACTTCTACCGTGGCCTCTGAAGGAATAGACTTGTCGTATTACTTATTGAGATATCTTTTCTTAACACTAGACTTTGGAACAAAATACTGTTTGCAGGATGCAGGTAAGGCGGAAGTATACTCTTTCTTTCCTTTTATTCTTTCATGTTTGTACTGTGTGTACATAAATTGTTAAATCAATTATAAAATACTGATAGCATAACATTTATTACAAGATTGAGTTTTTCAAATGGAATAATGTTATTAAAAGAGGAATTTTCAAACAAGGAGTTTTAGCTTTAGAATTAAAAAACATATTATTTGACTACTCTGTGTTATAAATACTATAGCTTTAAGAATTTAATTTCCATTTAAGAATCTATTAGCCTGTCATCTTTGAAGGTCCACTAGGAACCGAAGTATCCAACTTCCTATATTGTGAATGACTGTTATTACCTATTGTCCAGTCTCTTACAAGAATAGATAATTTCTTATAAGAAAAAAAAATTATTTTTATTACATATAATTAGAATAAATATAATTAAATATGTACTTAATACAAATTACATACTACCCTATACCTACTTATTGCTGGGTATTGTTAAATGCTATTGTCTTACTCAATAGTGTGGTAGTGAGCAGTTTTTTTCTGGTAAAACATTGAAGCCAGGCCAACCATGTAGGTCATATTCAGCCTTCATGCAAACTATACATAACATTTAAAAACTCTTTGAAAAGTACTGCAATTAAAAGTAGAAATATGATTTACAAGAAAATAATAATCATTCTTAATAACTATAGGCAACTTTTAACCAAGCCGCCTAAATAAAAAAATTGAAAGCAAAAACCTTTAATTTAAATAAAAAAAATTAAATCAATCTGTGTAATAGTAAGAAGAACAAAATAGTGGTATTACAGTATTAATTTAATATAGTGAGAGGAGAGCTTGTAAAGGTACTGTCAATATGAAGTTTAGGTCTGTCCGTTCGAGCAAAACACGTGTCTCTATGTTAAAGCAAGCATTTGTAGTTAAGTAAGATATAGTTATCCATAAGTTTTATTCTGTCTAGTGTAGTTTGTTGATTCTGTAGTGTCGTTCTGACCGTTTATAGCCATTTAAGTAGTTTTTTTTTTACAACAATATAAATGTTTGCTGTAAACTACTACATCTAAATAATTTGCCTACTAAAGTCAAACAAACTTTGATAATTCAAATGGATTCCTATTAGATTTTTATACTTTTACATTACCCATATTACCATATCCGAAAATTACACGTCTTTAGCAAAAAATATGTTCTAAACTGAAGAATTTTTAAATCAAAACATCACTTTTAGGTTAGGATTTATTTCATCTCAAAACATTCACTAAACAACCAAAATTTCGAAAAGTCCTCATGCCACGTGTTTTATACAAATATCTTACAGGTTTTATTGCATTTTCACATTCTAATGTTGTATAGATACTTAGAAAATAGCCCTCAAAAGTTTGAGGTTACAATGTGACCTACATAAACGATTTTCTTTACAAACCTGCATAGAATCTGCGCTGATGATCTCCGTGGCATATTTTTGCGCTAATTCCACACTTAACTTGGTCTTCCCCGTACCTGTAGCACCTAAAATTATCACCAAAGGGACTTTAGAAGTCACCACTGCCCGAAGAGCCATCATAACAACGGCATGCGCACGAACTTCACTAATGTTTTGAGTTTTGACATCTGTCACTTGGCTCCTTCGCTTCGTTTGAGGCACAGGAATAATATTTACAGCCAAGTGATAATTATTGCTGTTATTAATAGAAATATCTATTTACATTCAGAAAGTACACATCTTTATGCTATTGTTTATTTGTCTTTCCATTTCTACACTGTTTACTTGTAACATAAACAAAGTCTTTCTTATGTATTGATATCAGCATGAGAAAATACCTACCGGCATACATAGATACAGCCCGGTTGTTTTGAAAACACATTTCAATAATGTAGAAGATTTATTGCATGAGCTGGACTTTCTTCTTTCTACATAAACACAGTCACGTAGGCGATAGCTAACCTCAGTTCAACTAAGAAAGGGCTTTGACGTCAATCGTCTTTGACGGTAGGTATTTAGCGGAATAATTATCATCATTAATCGGGCACGGTTCCAGTTTAGTTTGAACTGTTTTAGCGGGAATTTATTCGTTGTAGCTAATTCCTTAAATACTTTGAGTTGCCTGGGGTTCAAGCCCGGGGATTCAGAGCATTGACACAAAGTTAGTTTACCTTCAGAACATAACATTGGTACCTACTTACGTCCGTGTTTACACTATTTATTTTCACCTTAATTAATCTTTTTGTAGGTTTCACCACACAGGAACCTCCTGTGGTGATAATCTTGTGATACTTACGCCACGTTTTCTGACTTAAATAATTGATTGGAATCTTCGTAGATGGTAAGAATACGAGTCGTATAAAATCAGATGATTATCTATTCTAATTATTTTTTGTGTTTTGGAAATAAATTAACTATTATTGTGTAATTATTGAAATGCCTAGTGTCTGAAGATGTGTGTGCTTACCATCTGTTTTGGTCTGTTTCGTGTGGTTGTTTCCCACATTACAGCTTGGTATTTTGAATAGGTACGTATAAGATATTAATCAGTCAATCACTTAATTTTGGCAAGTGTGTGTCATTGTTCGCATTTATCTTGTAGATTAGGATTTAATTGCGTGTATATGTTAATATTGATATTGTAGTGATATAATTTGTATTTTGTGGCTTATCACCTTTATTCGAACCTCTTTGCCTCTTTCGGTGACTCACGCGCCATTTTCAGCATTTGAGGAAAATGCTTTAATTAAAGGGTGAGTCACAGAAGTCGAAATAAACAGATGTTCTATTTATTTAAGCTTCTGTGGTTTAGGTAAGGTAGTGGATTAAAAAAATCAAAACTCAATGAAATATTTTTTTTAGTCAGACCAGATAGGGCTGTGGAAACCCAAACGTACCCCACAGGTACATAATCACAGAATCTATACTATACAATACAATGATTTTATTTATCCCAAATTACAGCGAATAAGTATAAAAATCACAATAATTAGCCCACTGTTCCCAAGCTCTTTCCGGATCCGACGTAAGCGTTTAATATGTATAGTCAATGCAATACAATGTATCAGTGTATCCATACACATAGAGGAACAAAACCAAAAAAAAAAATCTATCTCTGTGTTACAATAGTATCCCAAAAATTAGCCACATAAGTACAAAGGTTCTTAGACTTAAGAGCGCCGCTTCAAAGATTGCAGAGGGCAATATTAATATTAGGCGGAATCTATGTTGCGCCCTGCACTCGCTGTAGCGGCGCGCGCGCCCCGCGACGTCGCGACAGCCGCGCCTCAGCCACGGCCGGCGCCGGCGCCGCGGCGGCTAGCTGTTACAAACGTACGGATACTATACAAAGAATAAAAGGAAATCTTTTATATATAACAGGACTTATAATTTTATAACCCGACCTTAACTATATACAGTTCAACCTAAACTTATTATCAATAATTCCTTTTCCATTTTGGCAGTGGTGGAAATGTGCCTTGTCACAAAAGCGGTTATATTAACCAACGTTTTCAACACTTACATTCTGTCTCCGATTTCATAAAGCTGTCATTTCTTACCATTAAACATTTACCTACTGACTTTTTCTTATGTGTCTAATTACACTGGTCATCACCAAAGCAACCGATAACATTTTGGATAACTAAAACCATTATTATCTTTATTTATTTATGTCAAGATATGAATAACAAAAAAAATAAATGCAGGTACAACATTCGAGGATCCGTAACTCTCCAGTAAAGAAAACTAAACAATTACTAGGACAAAAACTCGTTAGTAAAAAAGATTGATCAAAGTATAATATACTTAGTATTACCATTACATCTGTATGTACAATTAAATACCTAGTGGAAGATAAGATAAACATCTTTAATATCAATAACTTTTCTTGTCTGTGTATGTACACTACCTACTTAGAACAGCGCTATTCTAATCGTAGACATTCTTCACAAAAAATATGTCTTGCAAACTAATTCGAGTATAAACCTAATATATATAATAATGTACATGAACATAGCAAGGCACATTCCTCACACAATTAAAGCCTTCACACTCACGATGCTGACCATGTGCTTGATAAAACATCAACCTCCTGAAACCCAATCAGTAGAATAAAAGCTGCGCGCGCGCCTCCAACGAAACCGGCCGGATTTGTCCCAATGCTATTCTGAACACCTTTATTTTTCTGATCAGGTTCAATATTCAATTAACACGAACTATTGCGAGTACTTTACTAAACTTACTTGCATTAATAATAAAAAAAATATTATAAAGAAAAAAATGCAAAATTTACTATTAGTAGGTACTATGAGGAACTATGTCTTGGTTATTTTTTTTTATTACGGTCCATTTTTGCGGACCATCATTATGGTATAAAAGTTGATGTTATTACCAAAATACACCTATTGTTTTCTAACGAAACGATGACTGTCACTGAGATTATACAATTTACATCAAAACTTTTTTTACCTTAATGTCATAAATCAGAAAATGGTATGTTGCCATTGTAATCCCAACATGTGAATGAATTAAATATTGATTTCAATATTCTACACGACTTAACATTAGTAATAATGTTTATAATTATAATAAGGTACGATGATCGTAAAATGAAGAGAACTCTACCTTCAGATAACATGCGCTTGTGACTCTGTCCGTTCACACGTACTTAAGATTTGTCCACAAAAGTTTTAACAAATCAAAGAAAAATATTTAAAATCAATGTTTGTTTAAAAAAAACTTTGAAGTGTGCCGTTGTTGAAAAGTTTGTGAACAAATGAACGTACGTGAATTATTGCGCTTGTTAGAAACTGTTTACTTCTAACATTTCGTAAATGACTTACGCGGATTTAAAAATTGCTAATTAAAATATTTAAAAGCCTGGGAAGGGCATTGTCGCTTAAAAAAATAGTCGACTAAGAAAGTCAATATAATCACAATCGCATGCTAATCGTACGGTGTAGTTTCACATGATAAAATTGCATACACATTACTCATAAAATCGTTATGAATCATCATCATCTCAATTGGAAGCTGTATGTGAATCATTTTATTGTATAAAATTCTATTCAACGATTCCAAATTACCGAAAATTGGTACCGATTTTACTGGGTAATCATCTCTTATGTAAAAAAAAAACAATAAAAGTGTTAAAAATTTACAAAATAACAAAAAAAATAAACTAATGAAATAAGCGCGCTATCCTAAAATGCAATTTACTTAAAGCAGTTAAAATAATAGTTTACTTAAAGCAATTAAAAGTAATAGTAATTGATGTATCACTTCACTAACCCCACTCTCGCGAGTGAAGGTTAAAATTGAAAAATCCTGCAAATCGGGCCGAAAACATATATAGTGGCCATACATCTCCAATCAGCTCCAAGCGCTTGACCACCTCTGACAAAGCTTTCAACTACCTGCACTCTCTCATTATATTTACAGCACTGACAAATTCATGCTCCTTTAAAAAATGCGAAATCGCAATACTTAACTATTTAATGGAAGGTCCAGTAAAAAATCTTCATATCAACGTCTCGAAACAATATTTTAACAAATGTCATATCATTTTCGATCTGTCAACACGGAGTAAATCTGTAATGTGCTATTTCAACTATGTATAATTTAATGATAAATTCAAAAAACATTTTAGAGGTATAACCAGTCTACTAGTTCACGAAGCAGTCTGTAACTATTAAGATATTTTACTGAAGACCAAGGATTTGTCGTTAACAACAGTTTTATGGCTCACTTTGGCACTGCAAAATATCGTTTTGAGCAAAACAAACCTGCGGTTATTGTTTCATAACTATATTACTCTCGAAACATTGCCAGAAGCAGAGTAAGCCGTAAAAGCTGAATTTTCATTGAAATATAACAAACTCCCGACTGTCGACTCGACTGAAGACATCGCTTAAAATTTTGCAATCAAAACGGCGGACGGGGGCTTCACTGCGCCACCGCGTCTTGAATAAACGGTTCTAACGTTCACTAGAGCGTTCAGAAGCGACTTACATAAAAAGTTACCAGTCCATAAGTGTCCAGTCGAGTAGACTCCATAGTTCCTCGGTCGGAACAAATCGATTACCAGTCAGGTAGTGCGAGGCGCTCAGTACGAGCGGTAGCGCGCCGACAGCATCGTGCGGAGCTTTTTCAACTTCGTCACAAGTTGGTGTTGTTTCTTCTTTAGCTTTTCCCTCTCGAGGTCTTCTTGGCTAAGCTTTCTGCAGAGCGCGGCAGCTTCTCTCAGTATGACCACTTTAGGCGCGCGTTCCTTGTCTCGTGTGGCCGGGATTTGCTTTTTGAGCTCATCAAAGAGGTTTTTGAGACCGATGCGCCGGAGTCTCTCCATGTCGTTGTGTATGGAGCGGCGCTCTATCTCGGGCGACTCGGCCTCGGAGTCAGTGTCGGTGTTGGAGCGGCGTCCACGGCGGCCGGGCCCGCGAGCGCGGCGGCGCGACGCGGCCGCTATGCTGGGCGGCGGCACCAGGCGCTTCCTGGCCACCGGGCGCGGCGAGCGCGGCGTGATGGCGGTCTCCACAGTGCGCTGGATGTGCTGACGCTCTTGCGCTGAC
Organism: Helicoverpa assulta; assembly: GCA_963856015.1. Taxonomy (NCBI): domain Eukaryota; kingdom Metazoa; phylum Arthropoda; class Insecta; order Lepidoptera; family Noctuidae; genus Helicoverpa; species Helicoverpa assulta. Next base: position 11,500,337 of record CAWLCW010000028.1, read on the forward strand.
GGCACGCGCGGCAGCGAGTCCGTGCGGACGTGCGTTTGCGTCGTAGGCAAGGGCTGCTGCGTGCCGAGCGAGACCACGTCAATTTCCTCCTCTGCAACAATGGAGAATGCATTTTAACATAATGTCCACTAATTACAAAAAACCCATCATGAGAATCGTTTATATCAGAGTCCCGCCCGCATTTACCGTTTCATTGCTTGCATACTTTCATTCATACCGTTCGTTCATTACGCTCACATCACCATAAAAGGCGGGCGTCGATTGTCGTAGTCACATCTGTATAGTATCGCAGGGGGCTAGATCTAGTCGGGGAGATGCGACTGCAGTGGTCAGGTGCGCGGGAGGGGTGGGGGCGGCATACGGCGGGGAGGGGGAGGGCGTCGACCCCGTCGTACTACCGCAGCGTCTGCCGCCATCGATCCAGACGCCTGACGTCACGGCGCGCCATTCGCGCCAAAACGAGAGCGCGTGCGCGGCGCGCTGCCGCAACGTCCGCACTCAATGGAGTCCGGATTACCGAGCGGTGGACACGCTTTCCGGCCTCCGCCGCTACCATTTAACAAAGCATCGATCGAAATTAACTGTCACGTGAGAGTTGCACGATAACGACGGCCGGCCGGCTTACACGTTCCTAACTGACATACCAGCCGGACCGGTTCAGTCGGCGAGCTAAAAGCCGCACTATCGATCACGTTGCATTGCGTTTGGTATTTCTAATGTGAGAGACGTACGGGGTTGCATAGCGTCAATCGAGACCGCCTCAACACGGGCGTCTCTCTGGTTTAATGTACCTGTCTTTTCTAGAACCGCAACCATAGAGGCGTACGGCTCCCAAATGAACAGGATATATCCTATTAACTTAAATCTATGGCTAGCTTAGTAAGATGGATATTGAGGCACGATTAATGACCGATGCGGAAACGGCCTAAATTCCAGCCAGTGCAGCAATGCAGCGATACGAGTGCTGAGAGTGCATTGTCGACTTCTATGAATGAGCTATGTAGGTGCGGGCGTCCATTTCACGATCGCATTGCATCTAAGTGCGGATGTGGACGTTTGTCCGACTCGTGTTTACGCCGTAGTGCATGTTTCGCGGAATCTGTTCGCCCGCACTATCCGGTTACACCAACAAATAATTATGTCAGCGGTTCATTGTGATTAAAGGTTACCGGCTCCGCGCTAAACGTGTTGCTTGCAGCGCTATTTACGTACCCAACAAGGACGAGAGTTTCCGTTTAAATCTCCAGTGCTTAAGCACTAGAAATAGAAACAAGTTACGTGGGCAGCTGGCCGATTCGATTACGAAACTGCGAGTCAGGGACGCGGCTAAATAGGTTCATTAAATTGCGCAGATTGTGCTAAAAAATACGCATCAGACACATTTATCGAACAGCGCGACGATAAATTTATACATGAACGTGTTCTTTTTACTACGTTTCCGCATAGTTACGCGGCCGCTTATCGCTTACGCGTAGATCTAATTCGAGGATCGGCGCCTGTCGTCAAACACGCCTCGCTTACGTCTAAATCTAGGCGTGGGTAAGATTGCTGGCGCTATATCGAGCCACATAGACACACCCTGCTTATTAGGATATAATATACTTGTCGAGTCTCTTGGTCGGCTTAATTTACGCTGTTACCTATCCAAAATCAACTTTTAAATGTATCACGTCAATGTCAGACAGTTTTGGGAAACAACTCCCCAAAGGTGTTGATCGCTTTCAAACGGCGATAAGGGCCGTGTGATATCTATTAACAGTAGAAGACCCTAAGTGACAAAATTAGTGAGTGTAACTAAATACAGATTAGAGTGTAATCGAGAGGGAATACCGCAGGGTGAGAGGCGTAAAGAAAATAGCGTTGACAGTACGCGTAGGCGTCTATTGTGCGGGAGTCAATTTTCACGTGACGATTTTCTCCGTGGCGCCAACGCGATTAACGGTCGGCCGAGAGAGTATTTGTTTCAGGTCTGCGTGTAAGGCGATACGGCCGGTATTGTCGCGGTGCGCCGCCCCTGGGATCCGGTCTAGTGCATATCTATTATATCTCCATCACTCGAGACGCGATTCTCAGATCCGCCGCCGTTCCAATTTTATACCAGAGATAATCCGCTTTTTATTGTTCGCCCGACCGACCGGTATCAGAGTAGTGGGGAAAAAAATTGCCAGCTCTCTCTTGCACTTGCCCATATGTTTCGATGGCTGCATGAGTCCCAGACGTCGAACTTTAATAAAACTTTGCTGAACTTTTATTTCCGAAGGTAAACAATGAATAAGCTGCATTAGCTTAGGAGATACGACTCGCGTCGAGTCTGATTAGTCACAAATTCTAGGTAAGTCTAAGCCTTAGCGTGAGAAAACAATGAGTCATAGATTCGCAGACTTAAGAGGCTAACTCATTAATCGCTGGCGATCTTTGTAGACAGTTATGTTAAACCGGTACAGCGTTTCCCCAACCATAAAACGTTCAAAACATTTTCTCTGTAACTTTGTCAGCTTCACATTTCTTGTCGGTATTAAAGTTAATTCTCAATTAATTACCAAGTTTGGAGTTAAGTGATAAATCAAGCCGGGGAAAACATCTGTTTACAATGTTATACCTAGTGGGGATGCGATGGAAATTTAATTACGCTAGTCTCGCGTACACTAGTGTGTGTTGAGTCACGTCAATTATTGAAGTAAGTCCGGAGAGCAGTTAAGAGTGAGCGCAGTCTGTTCTCAAAATAAACAAGTGAAGACGTTAGAAAACGGAATGCAATCGGTGCAATGGTGTCGTCAAGTATGACCTGGTGCGGCGGGGCTAGCGCACGCTCCGCTGGCCACGGCTTGAGGCCAAGTTCACTGGCATTTGAGCACTATAATTAAAAATTATCGTGACGCGCACGCGGCACACGCCATCTTATACAGCCTGCTCGTAATGCGGCCTTAATTAAACAATAAATAAAACCTCTTTTTAACCGACTTCCCAAAAAGGAGGAGGTTCTCAATTCGTCGGGATCTTTTTTTTTTTTTTTTTTTATTTTTTATGTATGTTCACCGATTACTCGAAGACGCCTGGACCGATTTGCAAAATTCTTTTTTTGTTTGATAGAGTATACCTTCCAGGTGGTCCCATAATCACCAGGTCAGGATCTGATGATGGAAACCCTGAGAAATCGAGGGCAACTTTCAAAAATTGTAGGCGTGCATAGGTTAAAAACTTAACAATGAGGTGTACGTCTGATAACACTATGCAACAGTGAAGATTTGGAGCTGACCTGATGATGGAGACGAGAGAAGGTCGAGGGAACTCGACAACTGAATATGTAAACTACCTCGTGTTTGGGCTTATATTATTTGTATTGACAAGACCTTTGCAACTGTGAAGGTTTGGAGCTGACCTGATGATGGAGACCGGAGAAGATCGAGGGAACTCGACAACTGAATATGTAAACTACCTCGTGTTTGGGCTTATATTATTCGTATTGATGAGAACTTTCCACAAATGCGGATAGTGACAACTATGCTTGTCACTGAAAAGCCAAAAATAAAAAACTTTTTACAAAAAAAATAAAACCGACTCCCAAAAACACTGAAAAGCAAAAAAAAACTATTCTTAGGTGCATCGGCCTAGAAGTCGGTGGCGTATAAACTCAGGAACATCCATTAGACACTGACTTCTAGGCCGATGCACCTAAGAATAGTTTTTTTTTTGCTTTTCATTCATGTACTGCGATGGAATTATGGACTAGCGTTTATTTAAAAACGCGCTATCATAGTCGCGAATTTTGATAGTACAGCGTTATCATAAATTTTCCTATTTGCTTAATCTGAAGCGATTTCGTCGTCGCTATAAAATGATAATCCTAGAGTGGTAACCTTGGAAGTTACGTGATATTTTAAAGTAATATTTGAAGGTGTTCGCGGCGGGAATTTAAATTAGGACAGCCTGTATTTTATCTCTGTTTGAATGGTGATGGATGCTACCTAGACGTTAAATCATATACTAGTTCAGAAATGAGCCGCTTGCTTATGTTTATCGCGGCTTTCATATTCCCACTGAACTTTAAACTTAATTACTTTATAAACCGTGTTTATCAAATGAGAAAACAAAGTAACAACGTGGGAAAACATAAACAAAATATTTTACTTACTAATACTACGAAACAAAAATCGTGTTTCCACTATCAGAGATAAGCTGCTCGTAGGTACCTGAGGTATCAAATAATCGCGTAGGCATCAATATACAGACAGATAGCCACTATTTCTGTAGTGTTACGCAACTTACAAAAGTCGGTCATCTGGTTTACTGGTAACCACTCGTAGGTAGTCGGCTAAAATAGACCGTTCGTTATTTATCGTATGGCGCATCGATCCACCATCAGCCCGCGACCTTGAGTGGTGTTCGCACCGGCGGAAGTTCATGGACGGTACATACGCTACTAAATGTGACGCAACCTTTTTTTTAATACCCACTTAATGAGACATATGTGTATGGAGGCTCGTTAACATTAAACATACGAATTCCTATGCGAATTAGTGTGAAACTAAAAGGCGTGAAACACTGTTTTTGCTAACTTTGTGTATGGAAAAGTTTAATTTTAAGAGTGTTACTTCTAACAAGATTATTTGCGTGTACATACAGGCGTGCCAGGACTTCGAGATAGTATGTGCAACTTAAGTAATTGCACAAACTGCGCAACATACCGGTAATGCACATATCAATAAACTGGGTTAGCTATAACATAATTAAATGGAAGTAATTAAAATTACATGACTACATCTCTAAGGCAATCAAACAAATCTTTGAATAGCAGTAAGGAAGGATAAAACGCAGCTAAACAAGATGATTTACGCGCTAAGTAAAGATATAAAAGATGTCATAACATCTACACTACAATATGTTATAGTAAAGCTATACAGATGACACTTCCGTAGTGTTTAGCATTCAAATGGGCAGTTTATTACGTCATTGTAAATAGTTCGTGTTGCCGGGCAGCCACCACGCCCATCTGTGCGACCGAATAAGAAACCGGATCGTAATGATTATTACTAGATGTGCCTCGTTGGTCTCACACAGACCACGGACCGTTCTTAGTAGCCACACGACAACCACACGGTGTAAAGACACCCTTAAAATGCAATCGAGATAATCATACGCAAAAAATACCAGTAGGTAGCTTCTATGGCTTCCATTAAAATGGCGCGCGTATATTTTGTGACGAATTTGGCATAGAATTACACATTAAGTAGCTACGCAATTATCTGTGCCTACTACGCTACACGTATTATATTTTAATTAATGAACAGTATACACAATCACGTGTGCCGCGGAGGCTGTCACGTGTTATCAGCTATATTTTAGGGGTCATTTTCGCGATTCGATAAGTCCGCGATTTTGTCGTGGTTGCGCAGCGCCCGTGTGAGATCAAACCGGACTTCGTACACGCACTCGGCTAAGCAAATATAACTACAACATTCCTCATTTAAATATTTTGCGATGTTACGAGATCAAACTGTAAAGTTATCTTGTTGCGATGCCGCTTTATCAGTCGTCAGCGTGGCTTTAGTTTTTTTCTCGTGATAAGACAATACAAATTTATGTTAGGGTGTCACGTTGTAATAAGTACTATTGTTATCGGCATTGATAATGCGGCGGTCGCGCGGAGGCCAAGATGGCGGGCGCTACGATCGCGATGAATGTGAGCGTATCAACACATTCATACCGATTGTTTAAATATCTAAGTGCATATTCTGTGGCGATAAGGCCCAAGGTCCTTTCCACTACGTATGTACATGCATGCCGACCGACCAGTGAAATTACTTTATCGCTGCTGATAAAATGCTACCTATTTAATATTTTTTTTCGTTACACTGCCCTACTGGCCTAGTGATGTTCGCACTGAAATTTTACAAATAAAAGAACTTTCTCTATCTTTTGTGCTCAGTGAAGCGTGTACGGCCACTTGATTTGTTTGTTTACCTTATTAAATGTTTGGTAATGTAGTTTTAATTGAATTGCCTAAGTAGGTACCTACCTAGCTAGATTGAACTTGAGATTCCGAATCTCTTATCACGAGCGTTATACATGTTGATGTTATATCGCTCAGTTATAGAACAGTGTGTTGCTTTCTATTGCGTATTTATTGACAATCATATTGGAACATTACAAAGTAAGTTCGATTGTAATTAATTATGACTATGACATTCTTGTAGTTGAGTACATGCTCTCTGTCACAGAAATTGATTTAACATCGGTATAGCATATAAATCGTACAAGCAAGCACTTAAGCAAAGTTATTCGAATGTGGGCCAGGCCCAGTGACTAGGCGGCGCAAGGCTAGGTTACACTAAATATCTGCTAAACTACCGGCCACACTATTAAGGACAGTGTAGTGTCAACTATCACTCGGTAACTAGGTACCTACCAAAGACAATTTGAGAGAAGTAGCGCAGTTTAAAAGTATTTTATTGGAATTTCTCGGATATTTCCTTCAGTTCAACGCGGCGAATTCGCGCGCAAATTCCAATACGAAATTTATCAATGATAGAATTGCTAGATTGGCCTGGTATGCCTAGATGCCATCAGGCTGGGGCACAGCATTCATTAGGAGGCTGATTGTCAACACAAGTACAGTTGCAGATGCCAACCAATTACAACGCGTGAAGAACGCGAAGGTAGCTGAGTATATAACTGTTTTTATACATAATATCTTATATGCCTAGGTACCTATATAGTATAACCGCGCAAATTGCTTTACTACGCGTTCGAGGCCTTTTGAATTATTATTATTACGCTTGACGACACGATTAATGTTTCATACAAGTTTAAAAAAGTAGTACCTAATTTAAAACTGTACGCGAACCGTTGTCTGATAAGAATGAAATACCAATTTAACCGGGAATGAGAATCGCTGATTTCTCTTTCTAATTGGCAACATTTCAATAAAAAAATTACAAGATTATACGATTGACAAATTACCTAGGTAATTCGATCTATTCTAACCCGTATTTAATTGTGTAACTAGGCAATATAATACCTACATAGATCAAGTAGTAAAATTCACAAGCTCTTAGAAACTAGCACGTAGCCTTGGCTCACTGATTGACACTAAAATGTTTAGGGCGCCGAACAAACCGGATCTTTATGCCCTAAATTGGTCCTTAAAGGAACTTTACAATTCGTAGCCAAACCAGTGGCCTACATTCGAGTAGAGGCTATTAATCAAGAGTGTGCAATCTGTCAAGATAGCAACATCAGGTCAAAAACACCCAGCGCTGTTTATACTTTGCTATCTTAACAAGATAACTAGATAGATAGGTACATTATGTGTATTCTTAGGTAGGTACCTACGAGATACGAGTTAAATATACCTATAGCAAAAAATTGCTGTCAAATCTAGTATAGGATTGAGTAAATTAATGATGTAGGCAAGATGACGTGGATCTGCGAGTTAGTACAAACTAAATTGGCGCGAAAATGTGACAATAACTACGGGCGTACGGGTAGCTGTGCGTGGCGTACGGACTTACAAAGCGATAAAACCGCGCATGCGTCGTAAATTCTTCACGCCGCACAACTAGTGATGTGACATAGTATTTTTTTGTTTCGTCCATTTACGTAGTTGAACTTTTTCGGTGCCCATTAGTTATAGTGAAGTACAAATAATTTGTAATTTATCAGATGCAGGCGCTTGCCGACTGATGTTCGATCACGATTATTGAGACGCTGTCTATCAAATTGTCATCCGGCCAAGCTGGACATGGGAGTACCGCGTTTCAAACCGGTCCAGCGAGCCGAGCAAGCTCCACTTCAATGAGATTCCATTTCATTCCACTGCATTCTTATACAAGTAACGGACTAGACACGAGAGTACCGAGTGTGAGGAGCCGCGTACTTTGTTCGATTAGTTTTATACCTACTTTGCGAGGTTTTAATTAAATTACGTCTTCCGCCAACATATTTATGTTCTATTCTACTGAAAGCTACGCAACAAGTTAAAATGTAAACAAATGTTCGCGGCCGCTCGAATCAAACACATGCCTATCGCGACCTTACCCACTGCTATCGACGATATCTAAATTGCTACTAGGTATGTATAATTTAAACATTGTAGATGCACATAATCGGCGGTGTCTATTTGAGGTCGCACGTCATGTCACAACACATGCATTACGAAACATTCCATAACAATAAATTCAAATCAACGTTTACTCCAGGTAAAGTACGATTTTGAAGCGGTAATGAAAGTATTTAACTAGCCCAAATTCTTATTTGGCAATTTCGAAAAAGGGATATTAATATCACCTGATTTACAAAACAGCTACGATTAAATCGAACTTGCGTGTTTTAATGATGAGAGAATTTATATTTTAATGAGCTCGAGAGGATGACAACCCTGCCACCGCCACTGGCGGGAAGCGCCGGTTGCAATTGGAGGATGCATCAAGGTCGGAACGTCTCGGTCGATGTACTTTTGACCTTAGTTCCGTCTAAGCCCATGACACGCACCGAGACCTTTTACTTAGTTTACATACAACTTTAATTCGCATTCTAATTAAGCCGTGTCAATCCCGGGAGATGAGAAGCCTGGAAGTAACGTTGCGCAATCTGACATTAAGGAAGGTTGAGGCGTTCAAGGTCGCAATAGGCGAAGGTTCCGGAAGAGCGGAAAAGCGGGTGCGTCTAGACGCGGCGGGGGACGCGGGATGGCGGTCGATATGCGCAGTTTCCCGCGCTCACAGTCAGCGCCTGCGTCCTCACGACATTCCCGGTCAACCTAACTTGACGAATACTTAGAGGAACATCTTATGACTTTGCAAGAAAGCCGGTTTTTTGGGACTTATATTTTGCGGAGCATGAGATTAAGTGCCTCAATTTTATTGTTTGGTACTTATGTTGACCCTTTGATGAATTCAATGAAGAGAAAAAAAATTGCTAAGAAAATAAAGAAAATAGAAATAATATAATTCGTATCGGTATGGTAAATGCGAGTATGCGAGGAACAAAAAACAAACATTTGGAATTCGTTATTAAGGTCACCGATCGTCACCGGTATCAGCGGCTTCCCAATAACCAAAGAGGCCCAACATCATCCATTTGAATTTCAAATCAAAGCGAAGACACTTTACGAAAATATTTAAACGATCATTTTAACTTAACTTTACCGGTGACAATTGGATGATACGGCTTTCATTGAATAATTTCACGGAGCTCAGATAAAATTAAAATAATACATGTAAATGAATCAAATTATACAGATAATGAAGTGTACTGACCTGATTCACATGAGTCAGAGGGTGTTTGAACGCCGAGGTTGTCCAAGTGCTGCCTGGCCAATGTGTAAGAATGGTCGGCTGCTACCGCGGCGGAGTCTCTCAGGAGGCGAAGAGCTGTACCAGCAACGTCGACAGAATGACGGAACTGTGGTGGTTCATCGCCATCTATTGATGGTGGAGTTTCCGGTCTTGATGGTGAAATGTCTCGGCGAAGCAAACTCTGTCCGGGTGTAGTGGGTGTAGTGGTTGGATCAATCGGGACAAATGTGTTGCCTGGATGCACTGAATCAGCACAAGAGCCTGCCCACATACAATCATGGTGTACTATGTTATCTTTGTGTGGTTCCTCTGGTGTGTCCATTATCCTCCAGTCTTCATCACTGTCCTGCAACGGGTCCGAAAAGTTGGCGGGAGGGACTAGATCCAATCTATCTGCTTCATATTGAACTTGAGTCCAAAATTCGGACGTTTGCGTCAACCTCAAGGAATCCTCATCCAGGGCTTCCCACATGTCGAACTGAACGAACGAGTCGAACGGTGGCGCCATTTTAATTCTATATACCTAAAGACTAACTAGTTTTAAAGCTAAGTCGAACTCGTCGATATCACAGGACCCTCTTATCACAGGGATGATGCGCGCGATGGGTACAACGCACGCAGTCTGCAACAATGACAAATAAACTATTGTTATTTTTAAAACTTAAAGTTTAAACACAAACTTTGACTTAGGGGGTTCATGACTAAATTAAAAAATCCGCGAATAAGTCCGACAAAAAAAATTAAAAGTTGAATTAAATCCGGAACAGTATGTGTCAAATAAAATTATACATATAATCGAAATAAAAACATAAATGTTTTCCACTCAAACAACTACCACTGTACCTTGTGAAAAATAATCGATGTTGTATTACAATAAATTGCACAAGTCCACAAATCACTTTGGTATTGCACTAAGTTTGTGTACTTATTGTTCGCTAAAGTCGTAAAATTATTTAATAATATTAAAATAAAAATAATTTAAATCATTAAGCACTGAAGTGTAATAACCCCTTTTTATTTACAAACAATCGCGTATCGAAACTCCGCGGCGACACAAACTAACTGTTTGTAAGGAGGAAGTGTCCACTGCGGTGCCCGAAAGTAGACTGAAGTCTGGATACGAGACCGAACAATTTTAAAGAGTACATTGGCCTTGGGCCCTATCCCACTTTAAAGAAATATAACAATTAGTCATTGTCCTGTCAGCCACCCCCGCGACGTTTTTTCTCGTAATTCTCTTTACCTGAAGTAGAGCGGGCGCATCACTAATCCCGCCAAGTTTTTGCGAGCATCGTGTACCAGGTAAAGATTTCCGTAAAACTGTTTTTGTTTACGAGCGCAGAATGGCGCGAAATGAGTGTTTACTAATAATAATGCAAATCAACGAGTCGTTTTCCCGCAAAGTGCTTCGATACAATACGCGACATAACTACCTACCTACAGTTATTGCGATTAGTGTTACAATAGGTACTTGTTATTTTTAAGTAACATTATTTTGCCGGTATTACAAACTGAGTTAAATTAGCGTAAAAAGTTGGTAAAATAGGTACCTGCAATTAAAAAGTGCAGTGAATACCTACCCGCCCTCTAAAATAAAATCTCGGTAATTTTTGTGATGGATGGAATTTTTATTTGATTTGACAAACTACCTAGTTCTAAATAATTTTACAGTAAATTACAATTGAACTTTAAATCGTTAGTAAAGTTTTTCTAGAGATAAAATATCCTAATTAGTTCTCATGACTTAGCGGACTAAAGTTATATTTTTCACATAGGCACATACCTACTTTTATGGTTGTGTTAAAATATTAAGATAATTACGAATATTAACAAAGTAAATTGAACAAAGCTACGTAATTATCTACGTTCCTATTTGACCAACTTGTGAAATACATAATAGGTACATGTTAGTAAATACATTTCATAAATATTGCACAACGAATCGAAAGTAATTTGCCAAAAAACAATACGATCACTTCTATAGATTGTTTATTTACACTTTAACACAATTCTGAAGAAGGAAATAAATCGTAATAATCACTTAATAATTATTTTAACTAATTAAGTAAACTACCTCATAGAAATACTGATCACAATTTTTTATTTAATTATATTATTAATTCTTAATTTTAGACTTAAGTCAATCAGTTAGTTTTTTGATTAGTTCACGTCAAATAAAAAAGTATTAAATACTGGCCTTATTTCTTATTACATTAATAGTTATGACAGAATAACTCTCATGTAACAAAACTTTTTCGTATAGGTACAGAGTAAGTAGGTAAAATATTATGAGGATGTCATTTTAAAATTATCACAAAAAATAGTAAAACTTTTAGAACACTATTACCCACACAACACAATTACGTCTTTATTGTATGACCATTTTTGCCTAAACAATAAGGTAAAGAATTTGGGCGCTGCCAATTCGCAGAAAAACTCATTAAACCTATAGTATAGGTTGGAGTTAGCCGGCAACGCCCCGCGCGCGTAAGTATTTAGTACCCACCACAATTTTTATTCGAAATATTATGCCACAGAGTTTACTGAACTGATTAACTTAATTATTATAAACAATTATACACTCACCGAAAAGTTTTGTGCAAAACGCAATCCGGCCGCGGCCGGTGTATTACACAATTTTACACAAGATTCTTCAGAATCTTCGACAAAGTTTTTTCCGTACACACTGCGTAACACTCACTGAGAATATGCGATCGGTTATACAGTGTAAATTATTAAATACGATACTTCTTCCGAGACCTCCGATTGAGTTTGTCAAACACTGAAACATTATTCGGGAGCCGGCCGGTTCTAAGGAGAGCCGCGCGTGCGATTCGATGGGCGCCGTGGACACGACTACAAGCTAGATGAACGTATTGTACGAACCGCGCTGCGAGTAGCGACTAGCGGTCGTCGCCGGTCGCCGGCGTTCGCGATCGGCGCGATGACGCGGTAGCGCCCCTCTCGCCCGCCGCGTCCCGGCTAATTCGAAGTCATTCACGAAATTCTCTGAAAATACGCACATATCCTACTGGAATATTATATAAACGCAGGCTAAATCTATAAGACAATATGCAAGTCAACAATTTATTCAGAAATGCATCGAATTTGATGTAGAATTTTGCAGAAGAATTTCGGTAACCGCGATTGTCTCGAGGGGTGGAGGGCCTGGAGGGTGGAGGGGCCGCTCGAAGAAGGAAATCAGCGCAGCGGCATTCAAAGAACACGAAAGTAGGGATGTGTGTGTGGTAGTGTTTTGCGCGTGTGTGCATGCGCGTCGAGTTGAATATCGAGGAGGCGAAACACCGGCTAGATATACGCTATAGCCTCACTCGGCTGCCGGCCTTGCTGCGAGGAGATTGTGTCGCTTTGTTTTTTAGCAGCTGCAGATATCGAAGCCAGACGGTCAACATTCCAGAGGCGGCGGATTATGGCGCGAAGCAGAAATACCTCAGCGATTCTGATGAATTGCCGCGTATTATTTACTGGACGTCTACACAGCAAACAATTAGTGTTTGTGGGGTCTCGCAGCTGTAACTACAGGTGTATGCCGTACCTTAACCGAGATGAAGGTCTTAGCTCTTAAACCGAGATCGTATTTACGATCCTTTTATAGGTTTCGTTTGTACGTTTCTGCGAAAGTATAAATATTATGATCCCTAGGCATGCAGACGATCTTATAAAATTCAAAATACCTGCGTCCTGCGTTGGTAGATTTCGTACAAATAAAATTCTAACATGGATTAGGTCCTACATATCTATAAGTTTGGTAGGTACTATTAACACAAGTCTTTCATAAAAGATTTGTAGCACTTGAACCAATCGATTAATAACCAAGTAGGTACTTAAAGGATTAATTTATGTTAATAATCAATATTTAATGCATAATAAGTTTAGGTAGTCGATGAATATGAACATACCTACTTAACAAGGAAAACTTTGTCCGAGTTACATGAAATTATCAATTGTTTAATTGGCACAGTGTTGCCAATTTAATTTATACCACCTGAACATACGGATATTTAAATAACTGAACACTTATTAAAACTGAACATAAATTGGCAATTAGTATTATCGGCATAGCAACAAAACTATATTTGTGAACTGCCAATAACTTATTGGCGAGCCATGTCAAAATGGGCAACGGGTCGATTTTTAAATAAAACTAGGGTTCCGTCCACACTAACAAGGGTTGTGAATAGGTTTTGTTGAAGGTATTGTTATTACACATAAGGCCGGGAACAAATAGGTAATCCCGCAGAACCAACCCCATGTTCCCGCTCGAAGGGTCAACGACCTCGCATTCCTGGCGTTGCATTGCCGTGCAAATAAAAATCCGCATCGACTTTGCAATCCTTACGACTAATAAAAGTCATTCTTTCTCTTTCGTTTATGAAATACACCATTAAATGTGGTGTGATTTTAATTCCGATCCATTTTATGGACATTTCTCGGTCGGCTCATCCATCAATGAGAAATTGCAATCCTCGATAACATATCTACGCCTACATTAAGTAATAAATAAATTTCTTAAGAGAGGCCGTCAGTAGGTAATTTATTTTTGGCACTAACTACTTATTGAAACCAACTTTTTGTAATTATGAATTTTATAAATATTAATCACATTTATCATTATAGCTTCATCTTAAATTCATACTGCATACAAATTTTGTCGCCATTAAGAAAAGAATCTTATTAACTTTTATTACAATGACTTCTTGAGTCAACTTAAAAAAAAAACTTGAGAAAAAAGCTAGATAAAGCTTGCTCCAATAACTGTAACCCTTTACACGAATATCCCTTCAATTAATTTCACATTCATTCACCCCTTTACGTCAAAAAAATAGATAAGCAGGAAGTATAAAACGTGTACTTCTGAACGTAAGCTAGGGTTGTCAAACAATGCCACTTAACCCACAATTTTACAATTTCCATGAAAAAAAAAAAATTCAAATCTGCGCTCTATGTTGTTCGAAATAGATTTGAACCCTTTGAATATGGAATTTAAAAGGGGTAACATCAAAACCCGATATAATCCGGGTCTGAGTCAAACTCATTTGTCTACGGACGGTAACTGTCACGTTTTTACGACATGTCACTTCATTACTTTGACAAGTGAAACTGTCAGACTGATCAAAGTGTGCGGCAGGTTTGATTCAAACGTTTTATTAAGTTGCTATGAGTATTTCTGAATATATTAGGGTTGAACTTAATTACGCGTATCATGCTGTTTTGGTTATGATTGTAAGTAAGTAATTGATATTTTTGCGATTTCATATTGAAAACAGAAGTTATTGTCTATGACTGAATAAAGTGTAAGTAATGCATCGAATTATCTCGGTAATAGGTATATTGTGGTAATTTATTATTGTATAATTAATATTAATCACGATAATTGTTCGGCGATAAATATTCGCATGTACTTACCCCTTTATGTAAAATCAGTTTATTAACAATAATTAGCATGCTGTTAATTAGTAATAACTAAAACGTTTTATTACAATTATTGTATGCAATTACACTAAATGCATACTGTATAGATAAAAATGTCACAGTTTTATGAGGAAAAATATTTTGCACACGAGTTCCGAGAAGGGCTAGAATTTATGAAAAAAGTTTAAGAGAAAACTGTTCATAAATATTTAAAGACACACTAATCTACTTCCACATTGAAGACGACAATAAAAACGTGTGAAAAGAACACAAATAAAATTAAATCCTGTCACACATCATTAAAAACACAAAATGTTTGATACAATAGATATGTCATCCCTCATAAACAATGTGCGGTGCGCGTACGCAGGGTTTGTCACAACAGGAAAACAGATTATCGTCATTAAGTGTCGTTAATCCCTTTTTATTTGGTCTAATATTATCCCTAATGCACATTAGAGATGTGCAACCACTGAACCGTAAACATAGCGTATTTGTTACGATTGGCCGGTAATAATAAATATGTTAACATAAGTTACGGTTGCACTGAGTGTCGGGTTGTCAAGTGGAGTGTGATTTTGATGGATGGTAGTAAAATAAAATTATTCTTTTAATTTTGAGACCAAAACATCTGTTGGTCTGTACCCAGACAGGGTAAGATTAAATAATTGATTTGAAGAATATTATTTGTCTAGATTACTCTGATAATTAAGATATAGATCACTTACAAATACCTATGTAAATCTATAACATATCAATTACAACAAATAGTTTAAAAACCAAGTTTTTCACAACAAAAGCAAACCAAACCAACTGCTTTTATACTGCAAAAGCTACAAAACTCGTACAGCACAGGTAGATAAACTTACAACAGAGTTATTTGTAAGAATATTAAATCAATATTTCCGTTAAACCCTTCCAAGTTTCGGGACTTATAAAAATACACCTTGCGTATATTCCCACGATAACACTAGTGTCACTAGAGTGACAGGATAGATAGCTTAAATTACAAATATCGGTTCTTTATAACTCGGCTCGGGTGTTCGCAGCTGCAAATTTCTGTACAATAAGGTAAATGCAAAAAAATGCTCGCTTTACAATAGATGTTAAATAACTAGATATTATGTTGGCGCATAGATACTGTTCAGTTAATGTTACTTGTGTGACGGCAGATAGAAGAGTATGAAACAAGAAAATATGCTGCGCCTACCACATATAAAATTGGGATAAGAGCAGGAGGATACAAACTACGCTGTGCGGAGATCTATCAGTTAGAGAAAACTTTGACACCAGGGTTTTGCTAGATAATTAAACCTTGCAGTTCACTCGATAAGAAAGATGTGCAGTTGCGAACCACAGAACAGTTTTGAAGTTTGGTAAAAAGGTTCAATCCTTTCTTGCGAGCTCTGATTATGTACAATGTCTAACACAAAAAAGTACGTTAGATAAGGTTCTTTTGTTTTTTTAATAACGCCCTTTTTGTCCAAGTGATAAGGGTATTCCTGGAATCTATCTTAATAAACGGGTGTCAAAATATTGTTTCCTATTGTTACAAAGAAACAATAATAAATTACCTACTTACAATGATTCTTAGGTAGAATTCTAACTATGCTAACTTAATCGCTAATACGGTTTTTTAAAACATTAGTAACTTTATCGGCTTAAACACTAAGGGGGAGGTGAGGTTTAGAAATGAACTGCCTATCTATTAAGTTTATAGGATGATTACTGAATTAAGTACCTAATGTTATCGGCTTAAAGTATATTAGGTAATGTAAGCATGTAGTTATTAATGTAACGACTATAACGGGTCGATTAACTAAATAATCAAATATATGTTTTTGATAATGTTCATAGATCAATGGAGGTTGTAGTCTTCCTAAGCGTATCTCTTTTTGTTATTTTAGCCGACTGTCAAAAGAGTGCTTTGGTTTCCACTAATCATTAGGTAAGGAAAAATTATATAAGGCAATATACATTCGTAAAATTCTGTATTTCCCAAATTCAAATTTAGTGAAACAAACCCTTAGGATTAACACCCTTTGTTATATTTTTACACTTTCCCAATGTTACTCACTAACAATACCATAAAGAATTACTAATCCGAACTTCTTAGAATACGAACAGTACAAAAAAAACAAAAGACGAAACTTTTTGGTCAATTGTTAAGTAACACCTTTTTACTGGTTATATGGTTTCAGAAAAATAATAATAATGACCGCCTAAAAATAACTAATTAGAGTATTATCCCTTTACAGAAAACTATGGGTTGATAAAAAATCCCCATGGAACATGAAACAAAGTTAAGGAAAAACCGTTCTGACGCAAGTATTCAAGATTCCGTTGGGCCTAATTAAAACTATTGGCAACGTTGATAGGCACATTTTCTATTATTGTATATACCTATTTTATATATTATTATGGGTAACAGGAAACTTAACTGGTTGATAACCATTTTTCAAGTTTAATTGTGACTAGTAATGAGGCCCATAAGGAATGTGTGTTTTTAGAACTCGACAGCGTGGGTTTGGATAGGAATGATAATTTTATTAATTATGGCAGGTTTCCTTGCTTCTATTACTATATACGAGTATTATTCATTGACGACAAAATGTGCCAAAACTCCTTTATTTAACGTACCTACAGTGAAATATTATGATCTGATATCGTTTTTATTTAAATCACTAGGATTCAGCCAAAAACCTGAAAACAACAATAAGACAGGCTCAATAAAATAAATCAAACAACTTTTGCAAAGATAAACAGTTCTGTACAGTTTTATTGTCTCAAAAATCCTAGAACAACCATAAACAAGGCATAACCGCCAAAATATAAGCAACGAAACAAATGAAATTCATCTCTTAATTACTGGCCATAACAATTCAATAAAACTATAAACTATATACAAAAGATAAAGTAAGGACAGTAAAAGTCAGTGCCATAGACAAAATAAGTCAAGTGTAGACCAGATGACAGACTGTTTGGCGGCAAACTGGACTATTTTTTTTATTGACAACAACAAATTCTATTGCAGCGTTCAGGCGGCATATTTATTTGCTTTGATAAGCTTTTAAGACTTCTAGCCTATTAGTAAAGGCCAGTTATGGTAGCCAACTGTTAATTACTAGCTGTAAGGTGCCGAGTTAGAAATAAAATAACATTGTCGATGATCTACAAATGTCGATCTAAGTATAGTTTGGAAATCAATGGAGGATGTCTTAGTCCAGCAGTGGACGTCATGTTGCTGATATGATTTTGGAGGACTGCGGCAGAGTTTATGTTTTAGAATGTCATTTATGTTTGAATGCATGTGTTTAGGAGCTTACTTTTTCCCAGTACTTACTTATTAAGTCGAGGAAGCAGTTTTATAGAAAGTAATCCGGTAAAAGCTTATCTAATTACTATAAACGTACCTATCAGTACTAACGGTTTTCTCAATACAATATCATTCACAACGAGCTGTTTTTAGCAAAACAATAAATTGAAAAGGAATAAAACAATCCAATTAATTTTCCGAAAGTAGGTAGTAGTTAGGCATTTCATTAAGGATTATCGCATGGGACCTATTTTCCTATAGGAAATACCTACTTCCAATTAATCTATTACAGTTCCATTAGCTGTTACTATAGCTTAATCACTTATATTAATGATACTACACCTAATTAATGAACCCTGAGGTTCATTAATCAATTTAAAAAAAATTAAGTAATCCAGTTTGACTGTGCGTCGTAACAGAAGCATAAAGTAGAAAACTGATCAGGTCAAGTAACCAGGAAAATATGATGGCTTGCGAGACCTTGATCTCAGTACGTGTGATAACGCCCTCCGACCTTGTGTGCTTCCGCCCTTATCGGTGCCAACACCCATTTCTGGACGATATCTACGCTAAACGCATTAGCCTGACAGTGACATTGATGACATCCCGATCACGGAGGTTCATTAGCCTGGAGTTCCAAATGCAAAATATAAATGCGTATATAATAATGGCTGACTTTGATCAGAGTCTGTGGATTCATGAATGAAACTGACATGAGAAGATTTACTGTTTAGTAATGAGGAATATGAGAGGATGTACCAGTTATTTCGGTGGGAGCATATATCATTTTTTTTACAGGGAAAAGTGGGCTGATCCTATAATAATTATTACCCCAGGTAAAAATTATATAAAATCGAGGTTGTCGTGTAAGACCCCCCGCCAGCTGCAAAATTTAATCCGGCTTTTAATCTTAAATTACCTACTACGACCCGGTATCGGCTTAAGAAAATATTTGGACTAATTTGATTGGTGAATGCAATCACATTTTCTTAATAATTTACTCATACTCTATCATATGATTAAACACTACTTTTCAATTGCTTAAATATTATACATACTTATATTTTAATCATAAAATATTATCTCTAAAGTACCCGGTATCGTTCGATTATATCATTATTCATTATCTGTCCGTTATTAAATATATAACGGGCAACTATTTGTGATTAAAAAAAATGCGGAAAATACGCGGATTCATTCCAAAATTAAAAATATTTGCCGCCAAAGATTCAAACTATTCGAGTGTTCTATTTTTCAGAAAGAATTAAAAATACATTATGATTTACAATATAGATACCTAAAAGATTTTTTCCAATTTTCCAATTTGATTTGTTGAAAGGTTCTTTTAACCTACAGACAGGCATGTGTTGCTGGGGAGTTTGTTGCGCCACTTCTTCTTCCCAGCAAAAACACATAGGAAGTGGTGAAGGGTGGGCGTTTTGGGGGCTGTCTTTTGTAATTTTTTTTTGACGTTCGAAAAGTGCTGTTTTGCAGCCAAGTTTGAATAAATGAGTTTTGATTTTGATTTTTTGATTTTGAACCACCAATTCGGTAATTTCCCTATATCTCAAATGATTGTGCTACATTTCCTCAATGTAATTTATGTAATATGTATGAAACAAGCTCACAAGAACTACTAATTACTTACTATTAGTAAGTGTAGTTCGTATCTTCAGTTAGTTCACTAACACGATTGATAAGCAAATACAATATTTGTGTAAGCCGGAAACCGAAGGCGCGCCCAACAGGCTCTACTTACTGTATAGATAAGTATTTTTATTGGTAATACTAAATAGATAAAGTCAATACCGATAAATTATTATTTATATTTGTTCTTGAGGTAAACGTCCACAGTCCCACAAACGAGCATAGGAGACCAAACTAACGTAAAGATTTAAAGATACAGAAATATGTATATTTTTCTTTATTCTAAACTAGCTTTTGCCCGCGACTTCGTTCGCGTGGAGTAGTGCCTTCCGGCAGATTTTTGGTTTGACTAATAGATGGCGCTATATGTCCGGAATAAATTTTATTTTTATATTTTCTGGAATAAAAACCATCCTATGTCCTTTCTCAAGTTCCAAACTATGTCTGTACCAAATTTCACACAAATCGGTTCAGTAGTTTAGGCGTGAAGAAAAGACAGACAGACAGAAAGACAGAAAGACAGACAGACAGAGTTACTTTCACATTTATAATATTAGTTAGGATTAGGATTGGTCAGAAGATGAAAGTGACAATAAAAGCTTGTAGGTAAACTGTAGTAGCCTTCCTCAATAAACGGGCTATCTTACGCTGAAATATTTTTTCAAATTGGTCCAGTGGATCCTGAGATAAGTGCGTTTGTACAAACGCACTCTTCAGCTATAAATATAACTGTATCGGAAAATCGTTACTTACATCGAATGCTAATTTAAGAAAATCTATTATTCTTAAAATATACTTAAACGGAACCCAAATAACTCAACGGAACCATACAATAAAAACGCACAGTCAGCCATTTTGCCGTTTCGCAAAAATCCATAGATAAAAACGTGCGTATCATAGATTAAACACTCAATATTTGCGCTTACGTAATAATGGCACGTCATACTGCGTCCGTTATTTATTACGTCAACAATTCTTTTTAAATTTCTGCCTTTGTTTATATATGGCTATGTTAGTAAATACATAAGGAAAAAAATATCAAAATTCTGCTAAAAACTGTGCTGGTCAAATATTTTGACTGCTTAATTTGGTTTTTTAGAATGTTATGCCTAGCTATTTTTTAAGTTCGAAGTCAAATCTTAGCCGATTTCGAAATTGCCAAAATGAAAAAACAAAAAATAGTCAACAAATTGGACTGTGTGTGTGAGGAAGGCCTTAGGGTGCTTTTTATTAGGGTGCTTTGTGGTAGTTCACATCGGGGCGCCGGTGAATATGTACAAATATGTACTTAAATACGCGGTCAAATTGAAAATATCCTTCTTTTTAGGAACTCGTTAAAAAGTTTAAGGATTGCGAGGTGTCAAACGGCTGACTTCAGGGGGCAAAGTTATTTATTATATAGTATTTTAGTACAAAACTAATTGGATCCGTGATTCCCTCATTACCTAACTATCGATAAATATACCATTTCAGTATTTCCTTGACGACTATCTTCATTATATGTTTACAGTTTATCAAAAGAAACATTTTTATGTGCTACAATCATATGGCACACGATAAGCCGGCCCAATTCCTGAATCTTTCGTATCGATAATTTATTATTGATAAAATAATACTCGTAAATTATAGAGGTAGGTAATTGGGTTAACTGAGATAGCACCAACTATTATACGATAAAGATTTTTTTGACAAATTTTCCGTTTAAATAAGAAACAAATCTGACATTTAAGATAATAAATAACATACAGTTTTTATTTATATGGTCAATTTTTATTTAAAAAAAATATATATGTAAGTACCTACCTATTTGCTTACTTACTGATTTAATTTATATTTGCTTACTTCTGAACGCAGCCTTATAAAAAAGTAAGAATAGGTTTTTTTTTAATCTCATTAAGAACGAATTTCCGCAGCGCTTCATCGAAAAGGCTTAATTACGATATCAACAATTTAATTCGAATCTATAAAGATATCGATAGCTTATCTACCTGGCCTAATTATTTATTGAAGGAAATCAGTAGTGTAGGTACAATAGGTAGTCGATGACAACATTAAAATAATAAATTACACAACATTTTTCGCGTATTGGAAATAAAATATTTTCTGTTAAGGCGAGGAATTGGTCAACAATAATTCCATAACCCGCACGCGCATCTAAGGCGCCAAAAGGGGTCGGAGCGTCTGAGCGGGGCGAGGATAACAATACGCGCGCTAGCTTATAACTAAAAGTCGTAAGCGATAAAATGGTTTTGTAATTTTATTATTTAGAAATGATAATTTGATAAAAATTCCTTCTAAAATTTTAAAGAGTATGTATATACTCAACTACTAAAAAAGTTAAGAGGCTTAAATCGGTCCCGTTTGCCCATAATATGTGAATCTCTTTTTAAAAAGAGGTATGTTTGATATATTTTTGTCTGTTATAAAAGTTACCTAATCATGTTTTGACGTCTAACAAAATAAGGTTTATGGGCATTATTCACAAAAATTGTACATTTGCTTCCCTCTCCGCGTCCAGCTCGATTATTTTTAATTTGGTAATAAAATGTTAGCTAAATTTTATTCAACCTAATACTTAAAGTATAGAACTAAAATTTATAATACTCAGAAAACTTGTAGACAGAACAAAACATTTTAGTTTATCAAATTTTAAAATTGTGTCCACAGTAATTTCATAGAGAGGACTATTGTCCATTTTTACTTTAATTAACTTTAAAAAAAAATATAAAAAAAACTAATTGTTTTAGAACAAAACTTAATATTCCTATAGGATATTTATCCATTGAAAAAGATTTTTCTTTAAAATAAATTAAACAAACAGTACTAAAAACATTTCATTTACATATTTAATTGGAAGTCCAATAATCTACTCATATCCGTTTTTCATCTCGGTAACGGTGTTTTACAACTTTATTTCCAACTTGGAAATAAAATTATCTACTGGCAACATTACACCACAAACAGTTAACAGATGGCGTGACTGTAGATTCGCCCATTTTGTTCTTTCACTCAGTGCGATCCAGTTTAGTGCACGTCGGTAGAATTCGACATTTACTTGTTTCAATTGTTTTTGTGGTTTATTTGAATACGGTAAGTACTTTTCAGGTTTTATACTATTATGAGAAAAGAATCTTGGTAACAAAAGTGAAATTGGTAGAATGACTTAGTTAAAACTAATCGATGACGGGTATAAACTTTATTTTGTAGGTTAGACACGTGCCAAAATATTCATATATGTTACTTCTCCGTTACATTTATCTGTTACGCAACAGATATGAAAGGTAAAGCTGAGTTTATAAGGTTTTATACTAAAGTTAACTTCAAGAATTTAAGGAGTCATTTAGTATACTTAATAAGTACTTATTTAGTAAATTATAATCAAAAACAAATATTGCTAAAAATATTGTTGCTGGTGGAGTTTGTTGGCTACTTCTTCTTCCCAGCAAAAACACATAGGAATTGGCATGGGCGGGCCTTTTGGGAGCTGTCTTTTGTAAAATTGACCTTCAAAAATTGCTGATTTTCAGCCTACTTTGAATAAACGATTTTTTCTCTTTTTATCTTTATTTTACCATGATTTATTAATTTTAACACCAGAATACCTATTTTTGTGTAAATATACAGGTAAGTAACGTAAATTATTTTTGTTTTAGGTAAAATGCCATTAACATCAGCGGAACGACAAAAAAAAATAGAGAACTATTAAAGCAGACTAATCCTGTTAAATGGAATGAAGAAAAGTAAATTAAAATAATAGCGTTTTATTAGTATGTTGGATAAAAGTAATGACCAGAAGATCCATTAAATAATGTTTATTTTATGCGTATTATGCACTAGTCCTTACAATTCCTATTTGTTATCTTTTCTGTTACATTAAATTTCTTTTCATATCCGTTACGTACAATTATTATGAATAACACCCTTATATCATGAACTTTCAGGTAACCAAGTTGTATTTTGATCCGTTTTGTATTTACTGAGAAAAATTGAGATCCATGGCGCCAAAAATTCCAATTCGTCCTCTTAAGTTTTCATATAATAAACCTGCTACCCGCGGTTTCGCCCGCGTCCCGTTGGAACTTCTGCTCGAACGGGGTAAAATGTAGCTTATGTTACTCAGGAAGAGTGTGGCTTTCCAACAGTGAAATAATTTTTCAAATCGGTTCACTAGTTTCGGAGCCTTTAGGGAACAAACCATTAAAAAATAGATCCTCTTCATTATATTAGTATAGATTACAATAAAACTCCGTCTCTCTGCTTTCTATTACAAATCAAAGAAAATTTTTAAAGAATTTTCACTTACGTAATCAGCAACAAACAGCTTTTACAAGTAATTCTAATTTTAAATAACCATCGAGGGAAATGGGTCATTGAAATATGTAATAACTCTGTACTCGAAGTTTCTGTATTTACGTTAAAAGTTTTTCAAAAGAAAAATTGCAGCTACACATTTTTGTTGGCTTCGTAAGCCTTCGGAACTTGTGAAAAAAGCAGCTGAAAGAAAACTTCGCGTAAAAACTTTTTATTGTTTACCTACTTATAGAAGCTATTTTCATCTACTGGACAAGGTTGTAGGTAAGTAACCAATTAAGTATGTAGATCGACATCATTATTTTAATCAAGTATGTCTCCTATTTCCAAGTATGTATTAGTTTTAAGTTGTATATATATATATATATAAGTTTATTTTATTTTATTTTTTCAATTAATGTAAATATTTAGTTGAATTATAAATAAAAGATCTTTTAGTATGTCTCCTAAATCTTCAGAGTTTCAACAGTGAGTTCTCATATTTTTGAGATTTTTTGATTTAACGTGTGTCCTTTGCCAAATATAAAATCAAGATACCTAAGCACCAGTAATTTTTAAACACAATTTTATCAAAATTAACACAGAAAACAAAATAATTTCCCATTTCAACCAACTCATTTTCAGTTTTGTGTCTCAAACCTGAATACATGATATAAATGTCGCAACAATTTGTTGTTTTTATAATACTTGCCTACAATAGCATTGCCTAAACACAAAATTCTTTGTTGATAGCTCTAGCGACAGAGATAACAAACATTTGTCGACTGTCCACTTGTGTACACTAAAGGGTTACGAGACATAGATTAAGGAAATAAGTAGACGGTCACTGATATTGTTTTGTTTATTCTGAAGATACGGAAAGGGTAAATAATGGAATAAGGAATTCAAGTGGGTGTATAGAGAGGGCGAGATTGATATCAATCGATTGTCATAACTGTCATTTGGCATTTTATCCCTTTTGGCAGTCATTTATTTGTTAAGGAAACTTTGGTATGTTATGGGGCTATTAGAGTTTACAACTGACTGAGCATTTTCCTCTGTTTTTTGAGACTTGCATAAGAATTCCACGGTCCCTGATTTGGCGTGGGTTTGGACTGCACATTTTTGCGACTCAATTTGCAGTATTTGAAGGTGGGTTTAATTCGTCCAAATAAAGTGAGAATAGTACTGAACTATTTCCCAGACTCAAATGATTGGAATATCTGCGAACTAATCTATGTGTACAAAGTTCTACAAAGCCCATTTCTTTGTGGCATTAAATGTAACAGACGCACGTCTTTATTAAAGGTATGTTGTTGACGCAGATGTCCTACAACTGGGTTATGTTCATTCATTCGTTCATTCGTTCTTTGCTTCCGCATGCATATGCTGTGCATGCAGTGGTTTGCAGGAATTCAGAAAGATGTGAGAACGTGTTTCGAAAGATAAAGGCGTTCATTTAAAAGGTAGGATTTACAATTTCTGGGCGAAAAGCTTTAGTTTCGCGAAGTACCTATGTTTAGACTTGCATCTTTTGAAAGATAAGTTATACTTATGCGGTAATGTAGTAGTCATCGGTATGCTTTTGTTACTTATGCAAGTAATGTTGTGAAACATTTTAATAAGAGCTTTTCAACTTGGCTGACAAGTTTTAGTTACTCAAAAGTTTATTTGAGTAATTTTATGTGCGAAATAAACCTGGTGTCTAAACGAGTAAGTGAGAAAATGATATTTTAAAACTTACGAATATCTTCAGTTTCGATCATTCTAGTACGAAACGAACGAAAACGACACAAAAATGTATAAATCGAAATAAACAGCGATCTATAAACAAAAAGCCATCTAAAGTACAAAAGTGACAAACAGACAAACAAGAACACAAGTGCATTAGTAGGTACAGCATCGATCGCATTGCTACCGGGAATAGATGAGATCAATTATTGATGGAGTCTGCAAGCTTATGCTATGCGAAAATGAACTTTATCGATATACAAATAAGGGATTAAAAGAATGCTTGTATACCCAGAGGATTTTGCGCTGCAATTATGATGGTAAATTAAATTATTCTGAACTACCCAAAACGTAGACTTAACTTAGGGCTAAGGGATGGTTTAAAATAGTCACTTTAGCTCTGGAACATAATGGACTCCTGAAGGATCCAGATGATTAAGTCAGTAAGAATACGAGTGGCATAGTGCTACCTGTGTAAACAAATAGTGATAGTGATGATAAATATAATTTTATGTAAGTTTTACTTTTTCAGTATTGTAACTAAAGATCTTAGGCATGTGCATTTGTATTTTTCATGGGCTCTAGTGGCCTAACATAAAGGTACTATAACATAAAGGTATAAATAAAAAAAATGCTTTAATGACTGCAAAGAAAATTTCGCACTTTCAACTTAGTAACAATTTAAATAGGCTAAGTATATACTTAGATTAGACCTTAATCCGTCATAGTCTAGTCATAGGCCTATATCGATAGTAACTATGTAGACTATAGATAAAGGTATGATCCATCGATCAATTCGGTCTATCGTAGACTCGTGAGTCACTTGTCGGAACTTGTTGCTACGTCAACATCACACCATGATAAGTCACTTATGACGGGTTTTACTATAATACCATCAGAGTTTTGACTGTCCGTCCCACTGCAGGGTACAGGCCACTTCTCATACAGTGAAAAAATGACCCTTAATCACCACATTCGCTTCAGACTTTTGAGTCCAGTTTTGCTCAAGATGTTTTCCCTCCCCGTTACTCAGTCATTGGTGTCCAAGATACACTTATAAAGTGCGTATAACTTTTTAAATTACATTGGTAGGTTTTTGCCTGACCATGAATCGAACTCGTAGACTCGCAATCGAGAGGATTGTTTATTGAAAGTTGTAGTTCATTTTACCCAAAATTATGATACAGGCAGAGAATGCCTACCGTTCGATGAACAACAGTCGCAATATAACAAAAATTAGATAACCAAATGAAGCAACCTAAAACCCGCATGCCAAAGGTATTTCCCGCTTTAAAGAAAAGTTGATAACTGCTGATAACAATTATGATAAAGAGTTAGCAGAAGTATCTACTAAAATTTTTGCACGTACGTGATTATCTAGTAGTGCTCTAAATAAGTATCAGTATTAATTCAAAGCAAGAAATGATATTGATGAGTTTATTGAATTTCGGGAGGGTAGGAAAGATCACAATGTGATATTAGATTATCGTAATCAGCTAGACAACCATTTTTTTAGGTAGCTAGTACTAGAGTTTCTATGTAGATTTGGGAGGCCTTATGGCAGACCTTACCTGTATTGGTTGATAAGATAGACCTGAAGACGAATTTAATAAGAAAATCGTGTCAGATAACTTAGTAGGTACACATTATTTTGATATACATACTTGATAACCTGAGTAGAGTGCAATGCGCAGGAAATGCATTGTCATATATTCTTTTGGATCACCAGTAATTTGATATGGAAAAAAATAGAAAGACTGATTTAATTAAACTCAACACGTACTTGCTGACGTAGATTAACTTTTGCTCCAGTTTTTCGAATTAAAATCCGTGTTTACATTGTTATTGTCACCTATATTCTGACCGATTGTCTTGTGTATTGTATGTTTATTTTTTTATCTTTTGTAGTTTCATTAGTTCACTGTTGTCAAGCAAGAAATAAACGTACCTTCCGAGCGAGGTGTTGCGTCCCGTCACGTAGACGCTAGACGGCATGAAAGGGATCGCGAAGGGTCGACTCCACTGTATTATATTTTAATAAATTGTTTACCCAACATAAAAAATAAAGTGTCAGACATGTCTACGAAATGTCACTTCATTCAAAACACTTGGTAAAAGAAGTGATCTTTTATGATAGCTTAAAACACTTTTACTGAAAGAGATTGAAAGACGTAGTCTAATCTTGCAAAAATAAAAAGCTGTAGCAAACTTTTCTCAAGTCTATTTATTTAGATTATACAGTCTTGCATTTCAGGTATAAATTCAACTAGAAAAAAATACTGTTATTGCAATTCCGGCATAACATATAAACATTAACAGCGCAGTGTAGGTATTTCTGCTCGCGACAAATACGAAATTTCTGTGATTCCCGACGTCCGTGGGAGGGAACACGGTGCCAACTAGGCCATAATGTCTTTAATACCGTCTACCAGAACGCACACATCTTCGCTAAATACACCATCCAATGCGTGGACAGGAACACTGATGTAAAATTAGAACAGCACAAAGTAACCAATGGATGTTGCACAAGACATGTGTCAGTGGAATTTTTTCGCCACGGAGGTCTAATTTTAGATGTTTCGATTGTTTTGTCTGTTCAGGATTGTGTAATAGTCGTTAAATGTTTCCTAGTTTATGAAAATAGGGCGGTAGGTTGGACTGGCTAATTGTTTCGCAATGAAGGGATACAAGATACATATATTGTTATGACAGGTCCGAGATACAGTTATGATGGGTATAAACTGATACGTTTAAAATGCATTAGTGCGAGTTATGGAAGCGATGTGTTATTTTGAAATGTTGGAACAGTTGTGTCTTCGCTGTTAAGTTTCCGTTTTATGTGAATGCATAACGCATAGAGGCATTTGGAATATAAATTGTTTTGCGTATCGTCGTGGACATTAAGTTTCACCATGCCTGGCTCTCGCACCAATTGGATGTGACGGTGCATCAAAAGCGTCAATTTGGCAGTACTACAGCTACATGGTGCAAGTTCAAATGATGGTATAATCTTAAGCCTTACAAAATAATACGCTCCCTAGGTGTCTATGTCAGCAATCAGCAGCAGATTAAATCTTCAGAAGATACATAGCCATACTAATGGTAATGATTTACCGGTCGGTGTCAACTTAACGAAGCTCATATAAATAGCTAGTATAACGAGTGTTCCAAAGGGCTGCTCTTGATGTTTCAATATAGTCGGATCGCGTGCGCGCAAGCATTGCACTCGGGTTAGGGCGAACATACATTGGCGGGAAACTAGGATGGTTAGGTTATTTTGATTTTTATGACCTTGCAGTGTAAGTAGTTTGTGACTTTCGTTTTGCAACGATTTAAGTGATTGGACCGCGAAACTGTTTGATAAAATCAGATTTAAAGTATTTTCTTTTTACATATTTTAAGGACACAAAGCACAGCACACATCTTATATGTATCCTCAATGAAGATACAAGAACTACTTTTAAGTAAAGTTCCAAAAGATCCAACTAGGTCCAAGCTCTTCGACAAAATAAACGTCAGTTATAATCATCAGCAGGGATATTGAGCTCTGACCTTCACCTGCGCAGAAGCGATTTATTGGTTTATTGCCTTATGTGTACAGTGCGCAAAGCGATCCCAACTCTTCCGCCGAGAGCTCAATATCCGTGCCGATAACTATATATATGTTTACTATAAATTTTTACGTTCATTTTTCCAAGAAAACAGTTGATTTAAGAAAAATGGACGTTTATATTGTCGGTTAACTTGTGTCTAAGTGCTAAGTTTATACGATAGTTAAGTAGAAGTACTTAAAAAGCATTCTCAAAATAGCGTTCACTATATCTCATCCTTACGTCGCGACAGTGGCGCCAACTTCTAAAAAGCAACGAGGCAACAAACCGCTCAGAAAGGTGGAAGTTATCATTAATTGTATTAATACACCGTGACCGCGGCTTAATTAAGATTATAACAGCAGATAGACAATGAAATTATGTACATGAACAATCTGGTAGCTTCATGCTTACTTTTACTTAAGAAGTTTTTTTTGCTGTTAATAAGGGTGAGGAATATAATACGATTGTCGCGTAGTGTCCAAATAACATACAAAGAAGTACGGTTCGCGCCATATAACTTGACATATCGAAAGATTACAATTAGCCACTTGTATCTATGTCATCATCCTCCGAGCCTTTTTCCCAAGCATGTTGGGGTCGGCTTCCAGTCTAACC
Organism: Helicoverpa assulta; assembly: GCA_963856015.1. Lineage (NCBI taxonomy): Eukaryota > Metazoa > Arthropoda > Insecta > Lepidoptera > Noctuidae > Helicoverpa > Helicoverpa assulta. Next base: position 11,530,258 of record CAWLCW010000028.1, read on the forward strand.
GGATTCAGCTGAGTACCAGTGCTTTACAAGAAGCGACTGCCTATCTGACCTCGTCAACCCAGATACCCGGGCAACCCAATACCCCTTGGTTAGCCTGGCGTCAGACTTACTGGCTTCTGACTACCCGTAACGACTGCCAAGGATGTTCAATGACAGCCGGGACCTACAGTTTAACGTGCCATCCGAAACACAGTCATTGGTGTGTAAGATATACTTAGAAAGTACATACAATCTTAGAAAAGTTGCATTGGTACTTGTCTGACCTGGGATCGAACCCGCACCCTCATACTTGAGAGGTTATATTTATAGGGATTCTAATTAGTGGTGGATAATATATCATATAGCAAAATATAGCACCGTGCTTTTTATACATAGCATATAGCAAATGCTATCGTGGCTCACACTTGTTGCTACTTGCTAAGTTGCTAACTTGCTTATAAAATATCACACGCGTGCTGTCTCTGTCCGTCGCGCGTCGCAATTCGCATCATGCGTGAATCGCAATCGCAGCAATAGCAGAGTAGCAGACACGGCGCGGCGGTGGGCGGGGCGGCCAGTCGTCGCATGCTTTGCGTTTGCTATCGGTCGCTCGCGCTAAATAGTTGTTTTTTGTACATACAATCAATGAACTTTTAAATACGACTATAATTGCTTTTCATAACATACCTAGTTTATTTCATAAAAACACTTACGCCCGAAATGTATATTTACAAATTATTCATTTATAGCGTAAAATCAATTAAAGACAGTCCTAAGCCTGAAAACTACTGAAAAGTATGAAGAAAAGTTCATTGGTTTTTTACTGTTCCATTTTATCGTAAGAATTCATAAACGCGATGTAATATTCTTAATTTCTTGTATAGCAACTTAGCAAGCAACTACAGCAAACAGCAGCCACTGCGCTTGCTTTATTCGCACCACGGACTAGTAAAAAAAGTAAGGACTCCGCGCCGCGATACTAGAAAGTGAAGCAACTTTTGTTCTGTCAATGTATGCGTTACGGGGATGCCAGCTAACAAATAATTCTCCCATCATTGTGTGTATCAAAGTGACGGGTTTCTGACACACACAGTTTAATTAATTTGCTTCTTTGCCATCGGTGTGCAATAAATATGGAGGTAGATTTTAGAAAAAAAATACAAAAAAATACAATTAATAATAATAATACAATGTGCGTTTGAGTGATTTATTTTCAAAGTACTTATAAAATAAAATAAAAATGCAAGTGAAAATGAAATTGAAAATTGACACGTAAGTAAGGCCATTTACCAACACAAAAAAAAAACATAATAAAATAAGTACATTCGGTAATCCTAATCGTAACAATGTTCTACTATTCGCATCAATCGCATCAACAGCTCAATATTGTATGAAGCTCGCGCAGCCCACGCGCCGCTTCGCGATCCGCGTCGAGCGCGGCGATCGTTGCACAAAAATGATCCTTATAGCATGATTCAGTATTCAAGCGCGATGGCTTACTACCGTATTTTATGTATAACTTTGGTCTTTTTTCATTTAATAGGTAATAATGTTAACTTTTTTTAATTAATGTGAGTGAGAGTGTTATAAACGTAATAGTAGACAAATATAATCAGAAAGCTGCGAACTATGGCGTCCTTTTGACGTGGTATATAAATCATTTTGATCAAAATGTATGCTGCATACCACACTACTCTTGGTTGAGGTCCAATCTTCTTGACCTCTAGAGTTCCTTATTATTCTCACCCAATCATTTTTCCAAGGTTCATTTCCGGTAGGAAACCTACAAAGAAATAAAGAAAATGTATCTACCAAGAACATTATGGATTACCCACTTTTTCGGGTAAAGTCCTTATTTTTTTCGTGGCCACACTGGCTATTTTTGTGTTCCAAATATTGTTATCATTTTTATTTAAAAAAGGACAGAAAATAATGTTATTAGAACTGGCTTACCTGTGAAAAGTAATCCCTTGGCACTTTTTGTGTAAAGTGGTATTATTTTTGCACCATTTCACGACACATGACGGCATTATGTCAATTTTTTATACGCGAAAAATATGAACTGTCACCGATGATGGTCGCGAGCGTAATGGCGGTCTATCGGCTTATGTTTATGTAAGTGTGTGCGTGTAGGTTCGTATTTACACGGAGCCGGCTTGTTTTGGGTGCTTCACTTTTATGTAGGTGACGCGGAGTCCTTACTTTTTTTACTAGTCCGTGATTCGCACCTACTTAGTGAACCTACGCATAAAATAGCATGCTATAAATATAGCTAGTAAAATAGCATGATAAAAATTTATAGCATTTCGCATATAGCAAGTTATTGCCACATAGCAACTTTGAACACCACTAATTCTAATGTAGTGGACAATACTCAAGGGTTAGACACAGGCACAGGCCAGTGGTTTAAATGCCATCAAACTCTTAGTTGGCCAGTAACTGACCGTTGTGATGTCTGCATATTTTCATACAGGAATCCGATTAAACTTTCGGCCGACTAAAAGTTTGCTGTCTGGAATTTTGTTTTTATCTACTAATCTATACTAATATTATAAAGCTGAAGTGTTTGTTTGTTTGTTTGTTTGAACGCGCTAATCTCAGGAACTATTGGTCCGATTTGAAAATTTCTTTCAGTATTAGATAGCCCATTTATCGAGGAAGGCTATAGGCTACTTTTTATCCCGGTACGGGAAGTAGTTCCCACGGGATGCGGGTGAAACCGCTGGCAGAAGCTAGTAGTTTGATATGTATGAATGAAGAATGATGACTGAATGTTTGAAGATGATTTCTCCGCTGTGTCTTCTTACGTTTTCGTTTCAAACTTTCCATATGAATTCGTTGACCACATTCTGTACCAACTGCTATAGAAACCCATACCCACTTTCAGCCTCAATGAAATTTCGAAAACACACAGACGCGACAATTTGAGAGTTATGTATAATTATCGCGTTTATGCCAACCGGCCCCGGAAGAGATGGCGTGACGACCTTGACGCCTATTGTCGAGATTGGTGGGCTCGGTCGAAAGATCGAGAAGTGTGGAAACAAGATGGGGAGGCCTTTGCCCAGCAGTGGGACAGTATGGGCTAAAAATAAATAAAAATTTATTTATAAATAAATAAATAAATGCTAACCGTTGTCATAACGTACAGTAAGTAATACAACGTGTTCTAGCGGATAGTTGTTAAGTACGATAACTTCAATCAATTAAGGTTCTTTTTTTAACCGTGAACCTCTAATTTACGGTTAAGTTAGGCGTGTTTTTGGTACTTTAGTTAAACTTGCACGTGCAAACGTTTTTACGAACATATGATTTCAAGGGCTTTTTTAACACAATCGATTTGAGTCGAGGTTTGTGTTATTGTTTTTTAGTTAGAACAACAACAAAATTGGATAATTTAATGTTTGAAATCAACAAACATGAATTGACAAATTATTATTTAAGTAAATCTCTGTCTAACTGACGTGGATTTATCTCATGAAAATTGTAGAACATTTTCAAAACTCGTAATTATATTTTTGTAGTGCTCTTAATTTTCAAGTTAAGAACCAACCAATATTTATAGAAAAATTAAGTACCTACCTATAACCAACGTCTACTTTTTTTAAAACAAGAATTATGGCGGACTTTTATAATTACATTACGCTATTTACTTTTTACTTTTCTATTTATAAAAAAATTCAAACAACTCAGCTGTAGAGGTATAGTTATCGGCACGGATATCGAGCTCTCGGCGGAAGAGTGGGGATCGCTTTGCGCACTGTACACATAAGGCAATAAACCAATAAATCGCTTCTGCGCAGGTGAAGGTCAGGGCTCAATATCCGTGCCGATAACTATAATTTGAAATGTGTCGAACTAAATACTAGTGCAGTCATTCGCATTTTCGCCTAAATCAGTAACAACGTTGTCGATAAGTCTTCTTATGTAGTTTATCATCTATCGATGCTAGGGTTGCCAGATTCAGGTATTTCGATTCCGGGACAATTCGAGGATTACGAAAAAAATATGAAAAATTATAATAGCTATCTATATTTTTTGCCTTTATTCAGAATTCGCATGTTTGAAGATTGTTTTTGCAGTCCTTTCAAAAGACTTGTGAAATCTGGGCTCATTAAAACGAAGAATTGCAATGCAGCGGGGTAATAAAGAAGGAAAGCGGCCTGCTACTATTATCAAAATGAAGACAGCTAGTGTATGACGGTATTCGAAAATCCGGGACTAAAAGATGCAATTCCTGGACACGGGACAAGACTAGTAATTCCTGGACAATCCCGGATTTCCCGGCCATCTGGCAGCCCTAATCGATGCATTGATAACGATTACAATACCTACTGATAACGTGGAGAGATAAGCGTTGCACTGAGTGCGGAAAATATATCGGAACTGTGTTATTTTTTTTATGGAGGAATAGACGATGGGATAGTTTGACATAATCGTAATTATCTTTGGTCTTTAAAATTTTGAAGTCTTTGGTTTGGTTGCAGATATTGAAATGAGGGAATTTATGCTTAATTTTATAGACGGCAAAAATATTAAAAAAAAGTGTAAATGTTTATTTTCTTCTATTTTTTATACCCATTGACTTTATAAATCAGTCTCAGTTCCAGAGATAGGCACCAAAACTGTCCGCTTAATTTAGGTAGAGGTACATGCCCATAAAATTACGAAACGAAAGAAATTAAGCCAATGCATTAAACTATAAAATAAAGGATTGTGATGTAATCTATTCACTACACATGGCACATGTGGAAAACTACTAAGTATATGTATATTGAAATGTAGGTTTAATAAAACAAAAGAATTAATGATTTACTCAGTGTCAAAGAATTGTTTGATCAAGTGGCACAGTGATATTGATCGCTGAACAAATGTTTGAAAAAAAGACGCGTAACGATACATGGTAAAATTAATTTTTATGTAGGTGACACGGTTAAGTCTAAGGTTCACATTTAACAGTAACACTGTTGCAAAATATTCCGCTCAGGAATGTTACCACAAAAAAAAAAAACAAATGAATACTTTTTGGTAGACATTTTGACAGGTGTACGCTACCTCATAAGATACGATCTAGAATTCATAAGTTAGCATGAAATACTTTAAACCTAGACACCTCAGTAAGTTGGAATCATTAAGCAGGCGGCTATCAAAGAGATTTTAATCTTTGGAGTGTAAAAACAGAGTTGATTCGTCTGCTCGCTTATTCAATTGAATGATTAATTTTAAATTGCAATCTAATATTTTAAATAAAGCTAAAGAGTTTGTTTATTTCTTTCTTTATATTTGCCAGTCGAATGTGTTCGATTTTTTTGCTTCTCATTCCCCATAGTTAGGAATTAATAATGAAATAAATCCTTAAAGGATGGGTACAAATGGGTCCAGGGCAAAGTCGAGGTGCGCAACTAGTTGAGTGGTCAAAAGTGCACCTTTCTTTTTTACTAGCTTCTTCTTCTCACATCATTCCTATTTTTAGTACAGATACAGTTGTACAAAACATTTTTATTGATTAATTGGCACGATTGAATTTTAATAGATCCAGTTTGTCTAGACATTAAGTTTAAATGTTTTATACTATACAATTACAGTTTATTAGTATTCAAATATTTTTATTAATAAAGATTAATAACTTTAGCTTTACTTCACAAAATTAATTAAATAGTACACTGGAAGTCTTACGTTACGAAAAAATAACTTTAAATTTTTTACTGTTACGAAAAATAAATGGTAACATTAAATGTGGATCCACATTGACAGCAAAAAGCTTTTAGTGGCTCCTAGTACCTACATTATCTCGTCAAAGTCTTCCGAAAACGACGCATATCTAATTGGATCCTATTGGTTCAAGTCTGCTTAGATCTGACAGATCTCCGCAAACAATATCTTCAAATAAGCACGAGCTTCAAAATCATCACAATATATAACGCCTTAAGAGTACCATACTGCAGACTAAATAATCAGCCGACAGTTGACACGAAGTTTCGTAAATTTTGGAAAGAAAATCTTGATTCTAATCAAAGTATTCAGTCGTTCTGGTACCTGCTAAATAGGAAAGTAAGTATCTGATCTTCGTCATGTATACTTAGTTATCGGCACGGATATTGAGCTCTCGGCGGAAGAGTGGGGATCGCTTTGCGCACTGTACACATAATAAACTAATAAATCGCTTCTGCGCAGGTGAAGGTCAGGGCTCAATATCCGTGCCGATAACTATACGTACGTACTATCATTCATCTTCATACACAAACTAATATAAGCTCAAACAAACTATCGGCCGACTAAAAGTTTGTGGTTTGCGCGTACTCTAAACCAATCAATAGGTGTTAGACCACAAACATTATCCCAATACCTCAATATTTGCATTAATTCTAACATTTGTTCGAGAATCATCCATGAATCGATGACGTCACGAACTAAGCTTCCATATTAGTCCGATAATATCGTTAGTATAATGACGTAATAAAAGGAACTACTAAAAAGGGTACATCCTATTCATATTTCATATACCGTGACAAGCGCTGGCGCACAATGCACCGTCGACTTGTTAAACACACTTTAAAAGAAGCTCAGAAGACACGCTGTTTTAAGACCTACTTTTTACATTAACTGTACTCAACAGGATCCATTAGGAGGTATTTTTTTTATGCTGATGCTTCATTTCTGCCAGAAAACTAGGAAGCGGTGAAGGGTGGTCGTATGTAAAAGCTTAATTTCAAGAAAACCTCATCATTAGGTTATCCTATAAATCGGTTATCCTTTTTTCAAAATATTTTGGCGCATCAGCTATCGAGATTCACATCGCACTTTATTCTGATACATTTGAAACGTAACATTACTCTTGAAGACATGATTTTATAGCCAAAGATTACAGCCTCAAAGAGATAGCTTTTTGGTTTACTATTTGCACAAACTAGTTGTATATGCATCGAGAATATAATTTTATGGACCTTCTGTGAAGAGTTGATGGCGCATGCGCCGTGGTCGTTGCATTCCTGCGCTCGGAGCTGACTCGTCGAGTTTGTTGACATTGCGCGCCGGCGGAAAGACTGGATGCGCACGGAATACGCGCTGCGCAGACGCTCCCCAGACAAACGTAAGCGCCATTTTCGAACGCCCTTTCCTGCCAGGGCTGCCGCGAAAATGGGTCAGCTTATTTCACTATTTCAAAATAGCCACCATTGATGAAGTTTCGTGTTACAAGCAAAAATATCTCCACAAGTATGCGACAGAACATATAAACCCACTTTGTTCCCAATAAAAAGGTTTAATTGTATCAAAAGTGAGATTTAACATGATAATAAAGATATAGGTCACTAGTATTGCGTCAACGGCAGAATTAGGTTATGTGTAAATGAATTGTCACGGTAGCGACAAAATATATTATCTAATTGGTAGAATAGAGATAGAATATCGCTTGTTCATAGATAAAAATAAACTGTTAGAGAACTATTACCTTGTGCTTATCTCGGTTGATTGTGACAATAAAACATTTTGTCGAAAAGAACTGGGTTTACACGAGATTCTTACGAGTTGGGTGTTTGATAAAGAGAAACTTTAGACGATATCAATGATTAGTAACGATTAGGCGATAGAGGCTCCTAAGGGGCAATCGAACCATCTTAAAACAAAATAATTAGAAACATATAATAATGGTGACAATCGTAATCGCCTTTAATACAAATCAAGGCGTAAATTTTAGCAACGCCACTCATCCAAAAGTGGCAAAAGACGCATCGAGTGATGTCAAACAATCTGGGTCATGACAGAACGTAAATATGGCACATAATATAAAACAAAACTAACGACACGTTAGCCTAGCAAACCATGCGCTAATTAGTAATTAGTCATGTTATCTCACTTTCTTACTGATCTAGGAATCAAACTCAAACAGAGTGTATCAACCTTTTATCTTTTACGCCGGTTAACATCAGCTGAGAGGCGAGTGGAATCAGGTTACTGTAGTTGGAGTGTCGATGACACTTATCAAGATTATGAAGCTTCTTTGTAGTACCAGCTATAGCTGTTCCCTATGGTTTTACTCGTAAAATAGGAACAATTTAACATAGGTCTCAGTCTAATGCAATGTTTCCTTGCCTTCTTTCTGCCCTATAAACAATTTTATTGTGTTTGGTGCTATCTGTTCTGCACTTTCATTATTTCTGGCAATGTCTCCATTTTATCTTAATTCTTCTTCCTCTTTGCCTTCATTCATGTCCATACATCATCCTCGTTTTGTGTTTACTTTCTGAACACTAAAAGAAATTGGTTCATCATTTCAGTAGGAAACAAGTACAGAGTTACATTTGCCTTTGTAATTTCAGTTAATATCCAGTTGCTATGCGAATAAATTTTAAATGGTTTACGTAATGTTTAGTGCTTGTAAAGATAATGTTTTATTTGCTTTTGATTGTCAACTGGCCTTGGTTTTTATTGAGCGATGATTAGTTTACTTTGGAAGTCAGATAGTATTAAGAAAATTGTAGGGATTATTTACATGGAGTCATCTTTCAAGAATCATGTGAAAGTGACGTAAGAATTGATGACATTGTTTGAAGAAAAAGAAAAGATCTTCATCTGTACCTACTGCACTAAATATTGAAGAGAGAATAAATGACGGACTGACAGATACATTCACCGTAGAGATTATAAAATATGATGAATAAAAGAGACTACATACAAAAGTAAAAGACAAATAAAACATGTCATCTCCTAACTGGGATTCTCAAACCAAACTAAAGTACCTGAGCATTGTGTTATCATATAAAAACGTGGCGTTATGAATTCGGCAGCCCTGAATCATTTGTAGATGTGTATGATGTGGCTTTGCTATCAAATACACATAGCCTTGAAACATTGTCACTGTGTACGCTTGTTAAATTGATAACAGATATGGAACTAATCGGAACATGTAACTGGTGTTAATATTACGTCGTATATATGACGAAATTTTCGCGGAAAAATTATCCAGATACGCCGATAAAGATGCTGATTTTTTCTTAATGTGTACATGCAATACTGCACACATTTTGGGTAAAACTGTCAAGTTTTTGTAATTTTATTATAAGCGTTTTATCTTTAAACAAAAATACGGGTGACGCTATCAAACAGTAGCATTATCTTGTGAGGAATAATTTGAAAGACCTGAGTTATGGGTAGTAGTTTTTTATATGTTTTAGAAACTTTATATTAAGACTTTATATTCTTGCGTAGTACCACCAATAACTTTCAGTTTTTTTTAGAAACCATTTTTGATAAAATTCTAACAAACAGTCTGCTAACCCTTAACAAGTCTACACTACATCCTAACCTCAGGTCCCACCGCCACATCGGCCTGATTCAAGTCACCATCACAATTCTGGTCAAGATCTCAACATTTTGACAATGGCTTCGATTCCGCACACGTAGAGGAAGTTTCGGCAAAGTCTGCTTTTAAATATCGAGTGAATGAACTTATTTGAAGAACAATTGTTTAAAGACATGCATTTTATGGCTACCATGAATGGGAAGGCGCCGCATGCGCTATTAAATTGTCTGGAAGACTGCAGGCCAGTCATAACAAAGTAGGAATGTATACATAGTGATATATCGGACTTAGCATCTTGGAAACCAATTCCAATTAAAGAAACGAGTTCGTTTCGTTTCAGATACTTCTGATGAATGGATCTGGATAATCCATTAAAAACAGACTTTAAAGATGAAAATATGGAAGCAATAAGGTATCATGCAGTAGTGATAAAATAAAAGTTAAAGAAGATACAAAAAAGAATTTCAATGAAACACCCACACATAGAAACACAAGACAATTTACAATTTCACATGAAACTGTAATAAAAGCTGTAAACGTTTTAAATATCGCGATGTTTCACGCACAAGATTGTGTAACGCAGACTGTTCAAACAAGCACACCGGCCTCTCGCACCTATCGTGATTATGTTAATGTAGCATTTGTTGCTACGAATATATTCATTTCATTTGTCTTTTTACGGTCCACATATTTCAATTAATAAATAAGTACAGCTTTATTTGTTTCCCGTAGCTAGGAATTTTGGCTCATTTGAAGCTTAGGTCTTGATTACTATCTTGAGCGAATTCCAGTGCAATAAAAGACCGGCTATTTTCGCTTTTTTGCTCTAAATCAGGATAAATAACAGTTCGAGTTTTGAACAATCTGGTTTAATTTAAAACTTTATGATCGTCTACCAAAACTGATAACAAGTCTGCCTTGACTGTTGATTTCGTTACAATTCCTCAATTATTTAAAATGCATTAAATATCAGTGTGTCAGCTTAGTCGTAAATTAAATTGGCAAAATTAGAACTATGTCAGATTAGTTTTAGTAATAACAGTGACTATTTCCTACTACATTTCGGTAGGAACAAGTTACCAGGTGCTAGATAGGAAAACTGCAAATCAATGACTAGTTCTGCGATGGTTACTGATACACACTCTACTGTGTTAGAGTTTTAATTAGTTTGCACCAAATTATCTAGCGCAGAATGAGGTCATATTTCTGCAAGTTTGCATTTTGTGCTACCCTATTTTAAAACGAGATAGTTTTTGACATCCTGTCATTGAACCAAGAACACTTTACGTCACATAATTTCCATCGTGTAGTCGCAGGGTCAGAGCTGTTTGAAAGAAAACGTTGCACGGGTAGATACAATATACTTACAAAGATTAAGAACACAAACCGAACAAAAACGAAACTTTTCCACCACACAAATCAACTAACGGCATTAATAAAGAAAAACTTCCTATTGACACATCTAAAACGGCAGCAAATACATTAGTAAACGCCACTGAGATAATAACTCTCAAGTTCATCAATACACAAACAAACAGAACTATCGAAGACATCTCCTGACATCGAGGTCACATGGAAGGCTGTTCTTACATTTGTTGGTTCTTCATATTATCATCCTACCTTAGGGTCGCGAGCCCAGTTAGCACTTCAAATTTTTACTTTAAATGGAGATTTGGTAACAGTGGAATATTCTGTTGCATTAGATCTGTTCTCGTTGTCTCCTTTGTGGGAGGTCTCGTTTAGCAGATTAACAGCTTTTGTAGTTGATTGGCCAGTTGATCAGGTATGTGTTTGTGTCAATATTGTTCTTGTGATGTAAAGGTCGCTTCTGTTAACTGTAGTTTTTGTTGTTGCTAAGGAGAGATCGTGATCTCAGTTTTGATTGTGTGTGTTTGAAATATGTCATATGTTGCCTTTGCTATATACCTTTGTTGTGTTGTACCCTTGTTGTGTGTATGTTCTATACCTTTTTTAAAGTGAAGTTTTGGTTAATAATATCGAGAAAATGAAAGACGTGTGATAAGTCATATGGTGATTTTTAAAAGATTTCCCTTTCTACATTTGAACAATTCCTCATATCTAAAACACTATCAGCCAAGGATGTAATACGTTATTCGCTATCGGGACCTCACTTAGGATACAGCCAGTTTATTTAATTGGTGCAATTAGTGCCAGCCCTGGTATAGCGACAATTATGTCACCTCGCGTGACGTCACTACAATTAAAGGGCGCCATTATTATAATTTGGACTTCCTTAACACCGACACGAAATAGATATATGTACTTAGAATATTCTGCGAAACTGGTAATACACGTAACGAGCTTAAATAACGTGTAGTAATGTTTATAATTTCTCGTTGTAGTTGTTCATTCAAGGTATTAGTCTTATCTTAGAATGGAACACCTTTCTGCTTTAATACTGTGTTCAGAAGAAGCCGATATGGTCTTCAAAATATCTCAACATGACAATACTATTTTGACGATTTATTATTTCTTTATACAGGGTTAATTTTCAACCACCATCCAAATTTTCAGAAATGATTTAGAATCGGTAACCTAATCAATTAATCAAATAAAAAAATATAAAAAATATTAGATGATTTTCATCATTGTCCGCTACTAAAATCACAACGTGTGGAATACACACAGTTCGGTTGTTGAACATGGCGCGCTTGCCTCAAGATTCGGGAAACGCACACAAAAAACAGCATGCACTACGCCCGACATCGTACTACCGGCACTACGCCCCCCTCCCTCATACCCCGCACCCCGCACAGCCCCCGGTCGGCCAAGCGCCGGTGACTTTTTGTTTAGTTGACCGTGACCTAGTTACGTGCGAACGTGTGCCATATTTTTGTCGCTCTCGCTGCATTTTCGATTCCGAATTCCGGTCGGTTATCATCGCACGACATGGCGACTTTTTATTCTAATGCAGAGTATTTTGAAATGGTCAGGTGCTACATTTTAAGTGGCGAAAGTTTAAATGGTGCGCAAAGAATGTACAGTGCAGAAAGTTTACCGCGTTTACAAAGACGAGGTATTAATTCGCGAGTGCCTAATAGACAAACAATTTTAGCCGCAAACCAAAGGTTGTTAGATTATGGGCAGTTTATCACACCAGCCCATGCAACAAGTCGTGGCGGTCACAACGAAATAACACCAGCAGTCGAAAATTCTGTACTCGAGTTTTTCGAACGTGACCCCTGCGCTAGCACTAACGACGCTGCTCGGCGCTTCGGTGTCAGTCAGTATTACGTGTGGAAGCTGCTGAATTCATCTGGTTATCACCCATACCATTACCAACCAGTGCAATCTCTTCACGATAACGATGGACCCGCTAGAATCGTGTTTTGTGAATGGCTGTTAAGAAACATTAATTGTAACATTTTGTGGACTGATGAAGCATTATTTACGCGAATCGGAATTTATAACAGCCGAAACGAACATTATTGGGCGTTAAGCAACCCCCACGTTATTAGAAATAACTACCATCAAGTGCGTTTTAGTGCGAATGTTTGGGCAGGTATTATCGGTAATGTTATCGTGGGACCGATTTTTATTGAAGGACGCTTGACGGGTACTAATTATTTAAACATGTTACGTGGTGTTATTGAAGACTTAATAGACGAGGTGCCACTTTCATACTACAACAATCATTATTATCAGCATGACGGTGCACCACCTCATTACACAAGTGCAGTGCGTGAGTTTTTAAATAATAAGTATGGCGATAGATGGATTGGTCGCGGAGGGCCTGTCCTATGGCCTGCCAGGTCACCAGATTTAACGCCACTTGATTTTTTTTTATGGGGTGAAGTTAAAAGACGTGTTTACGTTGAAGAAGCACAAAGTGTTGAGGACCTCCGTAGTAAAATAATAAATGCATTTAATGAAATTAAAAATCAAACAGATACTTTAAACTTATTAAAAAATAGTTTAGAAAAACGTGCACGTTTGTGTATTGAGAGAAACGGACTCCATTTTGAACAATTACTGAAGTACACGTAATTTGTAGGTTAATCGAGTTTATTTGGTAAGTTGAATTATTGTAAATAGCTAGTTGATTCCAATTTTTTAAATACGCCATAATAAAAACCAGTGATTTCACATTCATTATTTTATTATGTCGGTCCTAAGCCCGTAAAGTATGAAGGGAAAATTGGAATCAACCCTTTTAAGTAAGACCGCGTAGGTACCTACATCAATCGCAGCGAGCGAGCGAGGTCAATAACCTTGCTGCGTGTCTCTACATTCTGTTTATTTTCGGATATTTTCTTTTGGATGTTTTTTTTTGTTTTTGTTATTATTTGATTATAATGTTTCACATATGAAAATAAATTAATTAAAAGTCCTCGATTTTTAAATTTGGATGGTGAATGAAAAATAACCCTGTATAGACTTAATTTCTACGGTCTTATATAAAATTTAAAAGGCTTGAAATGGATGAAATCTCTCGAAATACAGAAGACTGACTCTCAACCTGACTGCACTTTTTAAGAGAACATGGACTAGATAGAAGTGTCAGTAAATATAATCTGTATCTTTTCTTGTTTCACGCCTAGAGTAAGCCCTCTGTCGTTACTATCATGTGTCACACTACACATTGGTCGACAGAATGCAGCTCTCGTAAAATGTTATAGCTACACTAGCGTTGTGTGGGAACAATTTGACGATCATTCTTGTACTATTAAGTAACCATTTTATTCAAACGATGACTAACACTAATGCATGCGTCTATTTTTTTGCAAGCAAGTTTAGGCACCATACTTGATGCCCACAAATGCATTGTTGTCTCTAATGTGTGAACTAACTGTTCAATTGTTTTGTGACTGGATTTCAATAATTGGGTTCTTAACACTGTTAATTTGACGTGCAGTGTCTTTAAGTGCAAGTGCTATTATTTTGAGTAATGGATTGATTGACGTAGGTCGTGTTTTATTGGGTGCGTCAATCCTAATTAGTTGGAGGTTGTAAAGAAAAATAAACTGACCAAGGTCACAGTACAAGTCCAATATCAGAAGAAGATGGAATTTCTTTTCCAATTTAAAAATGTTAAAATTTACCATAAAATATTATTTAATTTTTTACTAAGCTTTCATCAATCTATTACAAAAGACCAATACGATACATAAAAGAGCCTATGTACTGTTATGTAACTGAAAATGAACATAAACGGTCCGATATACGAAAAATTCGAAATAAAAAAAACAATCACAAACAACAAATCAATTAAACTTCCCACAGATGATATAGACAAAACCTAGGCTGTAACGGTTTTGACCCTAATTAGCCAATAGAGACAGTATGTCACTAAGGCCAGCCTTCGACAGAGGCCGTGGGATTCAATAGTATGGGAATCGCCTAAAATCCTATTGTTTTTGCTCCTGCATGGCTAAGTTAGATTTAGTTAGGAAAAACTCTATAGCATTAGTTCGTTTTGAGATTTGGGCTAACTTTGGTCCAACAGTGACAAAATTAGGTGTTATAGTTATTGAAAATATTTATGCAAAAAGAAGGGCTTGTGTGTAAAACGAAGTGCTTTGAGTTTTCTAAGATAAAATTGTGCAGTCAGCGATATACTCTCTGGTTCATAATGTTATTCAAACCAAACATTTATATAAACAATAATTACTATAACATGACATAACAGTTTATATAGGTAATTTATATAATATATAGATCATAAATCAGAGAATTAGTACTCCCTCAGAGCGCAGATAAAACTTTAAAAACAGTACTATTTTGTTTGTAAACTAAATACTGATTTGAAAAATACTTTCACAGTTGGAAAACTACATTAACGGCGATAGGCTACTTTATCCTCACAGGACGTGGGTAAAGCTGCGAGCATCATCTAGTCTCCAATAATTCAATATTTTTAAGTTCTCACACAAATACCAAGAGTCAGAAACTAAAACAACCGATGACCGGCTACCTGGTGGAATTCTGAGACATAAACAGGGGCACCTCATAAAAACATAATAAAACCTCCCTTGTTATTATTTTGTGACGATTTGAGCCGTTAGAAGAACCTTTATCTTTATAGTTCGTAAATATTTATTAAATACGTGTAAACTTTATGAAAATTCCTTGGATTTGAAAAATGTTGGATAAACCCACCGTGTCTTGAAAAACTAAATGGAATTTCGAGAGCGTAGTGTTTCAAGCACATGAAAGAGAAGGAGTTGTTTGTCCTAAAACTGAAAGTTGAGTCTCTTATATAACACATCTAAAGGGAGAATAATTCGAGGCAAAGACCACCTTAAAATATTATGTTACAGCCTTTTTATCGTCCCACTGCTGGCACAGGCCTCCTCTCACACGGAGAAGGATTAAGCGTTAATCACCACGCTTGCTCAATGCGGGTTGGTGATTTCAGACTTTATAGTCCAGGTTTCCTCAAGATGTTTTCCTTCACCTTTTTATCAGCCATTGGTGTCTAAGATTTACCTAGAAAGTACATACAAACTTAGAAAAGTTGCATTGGTACTTGCCTGACCTGGAATCGAACCCACACCCTCATACTCGAGAGGTTGGTTCTTTACCTACTAGGCCACCACGACTATTACCACGACCTTAAAATATTATTTACAGTTAAATGTAAAAGTTTGTCCTATTTCATAATATAGCAAATAAAAAATAGATTATGACTTATTATATAAAATACCTAATAATTTTCAAATACTTAGGTTAGAAATACATTATTAATATACCTATAACAGTTTATCAGTATCGACGGTTCGTTATCGGATTTAGGTAGCGCCACTGCGACCATGAACCAACTCGCCGTGGTTAACTAATACCTATCATTGTGATAACTTTACAAGATAACTGTATTTAACTTTTGCAAGTTACACCATAATGATTCCTCAGCGATTTTTTTTTGATACCTATTATGTGGTTATTTCTTGTATTGGCAAAAAGCTGGGTAAAACCTCTAAGTATGATGATTTGATAGTATGTGACTAGGGCTGCCATCTCGAATTTCGTCAAACCCGGACAAAGATTCAAAAATCACTTTTTTTCCCGGACGAGTCCGAAAATAATATGCAAAAAAAACAAGACCTAATTTTCATTTGGTCCGGGTTTTCCCCGGACACTTCTTCAAACCCCGCCCGGACGGCAACCGGACGTTTTACAAACGAGGACAAATCCGAGGAAACCCGGACGGATGGCAGCCCTATATGTGACTGATTGAATCTTCGTAAAGATCCGTAGACAGCAGTTCAATTTAGATATTAATCAACCAGCCACAAAAATGTTTGTTAGTTTTATTTACAACGTCCAAAGATACCTTCATTTAAAGTAAAAAACCGGCCAAGTGCGAGTCGGAGTCACGCACGAAGGGTTCCGTACCATTATTTAAATTGAGCAAAAAAATCACGTTTGTTGTATGGGAGCCCCCAAACTAATTATGTAATTCTAGTTTTCAGTATGTTGTTATAGCGGCAACATAAATAAATCATCTGTGAAAATTTTAACTCTCTATCACGGTTCATGAGATACAGCCTGGTGACAGACGGACGGACGGACGGACAGAGGAGCGAAAACAATAGGGTCCCGTATTACCATTTGGGTACGGAACCCTAAAAATAGACATCAAATTCAGATAGATAAAATTCCATAGGCAATGATATTGGTAAATACTTAGTAATCTTTTTGCGAACTCGTGGCTAAGTAACGGGCACACGGGCAGACCCTACCGGCTGGCAGGAGCTGGATGCGAGAAGCCGAAAATCGATCTCAGTGGCGTGCACTTGGAGAGGCCTATGTCCAGCAGTGGACTGCGATAGGCTGATGATGATGATGATGATGATGGGCAGACCCAACCAAAGTTTGGGTAAAGGCTAGAAAGATAATGTTGAAGATAGTTCTCTTTTTAACAAATGACAATGACTTCCAATCATCTCTTGCGGCTAGCTAAAGATGCTTTAATATCTTTAAAAACATTGCCAACCTAGTCGAATGATTCGCTTCCAATCTTAACAAATCTAAGTCCAACCAATATCAACAACGTGCATTTTAAGTAACGTCACTCCAAATTAGTCTTTATTCGGTTTGCACACGAGAAACGTGTCCACATAACCATTATTGATATCCATTTTACGGCTTACGTTACGTTTGTAGGAGTCCTAATTGTATTACCGACTTTTGAAAGGTCAATGTGCTATAATGTGCCAAATTAGGATTTTGTTTAGTGTTATTAGTATTCGTTTTTAGTGTTATATATCTAAAAATTTGTGAGTCCTTTTCATTTCTGAGCTAATGGTTGACCTTTTAAACGGTGATGATGCCTGAGCCCCAAGTCCGCTATTACATATTATGTCAAAACGCAAAAAGTTTTTAACCCAAATAGGCCTTTGCAGACTCGTATAATAGGTCTTATACAGTTGCACGGTTCCAAAAAGTGGATCCCATGAAGAAGAACCGGCAAGAAACTCCTGGTTTACATATTTGCCATTATGATCTAGATTAGGATAAATAATTTGGTCGTTGTTATGTAGAACTGTCATTTCAAATAGGATGATGATGATGCCGTGTAATATAAGACAATGAAGATTGATAGAATGTATAACATATTGAACATCTACTGACCTTCAGAAGAAATTGCAGTGACTTGCAGAAAACATTGGACCAGTTTCAGTTGCCAAATATGTATATCATATGTATGTATGTACTAACGTACACACAAAACATATGTGTGTTTTATCAAGGACACTCAGTGTGTATTTAAAACACATTTTTAATTAAAACACGTGTGTAATTATAGACATTACAGTTGACGAGAATTAGAGCAGAAATAATATGAGGACAAAAGTTTGGTAAAATAGATTTTTCCTTTCGTATTTTTGCTGTTATAGGTAATAATATAATCTCACTGATATTATAAAGAAGAAGTAATTGTTTGTTGTCTGAACTGTTTTTGGAAATTCTTTTATCCAATACGGGTGGTGAAAACGCGCGAAACATCTGGTAATTTTCAGCAATTACAGCATATAAAGGGCATACAATTTACCAGATCTTTTTATCTCCAACAGCTATATAACTGAAATATTTAACTGAAAATAAACCACGTTCTAATTTCATCCATACTTGGGATTGTCACAAAGTCGGCACAATAAAGTAGCGAATTGTGCGAAAGTGGGATAATAAAATGTTAAGTTTAAAGGTCGAAGTAATTGTTTACCTTAAACACTTGACATTATTGGACAAAACAATGTGAATGTGCTTGTTAATCCATAAGCGATTGTTGGGTTTGGTGGTGACAACACCTGTGGTATTAGATTTCACAATTTAATTTCACAGGATTTAATGGTAACATTTATAAATCTTAATTAACTTAATTATTACAAACAAGTTTTCTTGGACCGATTATGGAAAATGATCTATTCTAAAAACGCTAATCAGTTTACTACCCATCCATCCTCCGCCGTTTTAACCGCTTCCCGTAAAAGCTAAGTATTGTAATTCTAGCACCCTGATTAAAAGAAGCCTGTTGTTAAAAAAAACTTATTTTTCATTGAAATCCATTTAGTATTTCTTGCGTCCACAAATCCTATTAGTACATAATAATATTATTGTGATGTGATGCCAATTCAAAAAGTCGGTTAAAAAGAACAATTCGCAGCATCTCAAGATATGCATAAATCTACAATAATATATGTGAGAAACGAGTAAATTCTATTCAAGAACTTACGTAACGAATTCGCAAGTCATTCAAGATCGGCCCACTAGACCTGGATTTATTTATAGTGATGTGACCACTGATTGTTGCCATGCCAAAAATATCCTTTAAGAGAACAAACTTTTAGTTGGCCGATAGTTTGTTTGGGCTCATAAGTCAGTATGAATATGAATGGTTTTACCCGTTTTATGCACATTACAAAGATCAAGTATTTGGCCGGTATCAGACCGACTGAATACTATGATTGAATTCACGATTTTCTTTAAAAAAAAAAAATTATCGGGCCAACTGTCGGCCGTATGCAGTGTGTGAGTATTCTAAACCTAGTTTTATGAATAGTGTTGTGACCATTGATTGTTGCCAAGCCAAAAATAACTCTTATACGTCTTAAAGTATTACGCAGGTACATAATTCTGTCTATTGTATTAATATATAATGAGTTGGGACTCAATGGGACAATTAAAACGTCTTTGTTGAATCACTAAAATACCTGAAAGTTAACCTTCAATATTTACAACTGTTGCCATTTTGTTTGATTTGCGATTTGCGTATATGTATTTGTTTTGTGAATCAACTTTGAGATGCCTATTTCTATTTCCATCTGGTTAGAACAATAGGTTTTTTGTATGTCTACAGTTGTTTCTAACGGCTTAACACATATGACCTTCAAACCTACATGAAAAAGTGAAGTAGTCCTTTTCAATATCCATCAAAGCATTTGTGCCACCTCGGTATTGTGGATATCTATGGGTTGTGACAATCGCTTTCCATTAGGAAAGACATTCGTTTATTTATCCATGATACACAGAAAAATAAATATGGAAATGGAAAGCTTATATGCATTCAAATAAACACAATTCTATTAATTTATACAGGTTTAAAATCTACTTCCAAACCTCTTTTGCGGAATAAATTATGAATGATTTATAGTTGCGTTTAAAAAATGTTTAAAGACTGGTTTTTGTCTTAAAAAAATAGTAATAACATACAAGACTAGTTCTAGAAAATGAAAGCTAGCTCAAATATTCCATAAGTACCTATACCCACCTACCTACACTGTCATCAGTCATTGACACGGATGCTCTTAAATTAGAATAGCAAGATATTCCTAAGTATACAAACTATACATAGAACTTAGAATGAATAAAGAACTCAAAGAGAAAGTGACTCTTGTACCTCTACTATTGTTCTCTGATATAGTTGTCAATTCAAACATGAAGTTCAATTATAAACCATTATTACTTATCATTCCATTGCTGGTTTCTAAACAAAAACAACAAAAGATAGCTCAGCCAAATAAAACACGCAATGTATAAATGTGTAGCAAAATAATTGTTCCTAACATTTTGCGAGTGGGAATCATTTGCTGTTCAGAAGTTACAAAGTTTTTAGAGTTTATCTCGAACAAACAGAATATATTTTTTTATAATATGAACTGACGAATGGACCTTGCCGATGAAACTTCGAGAAAATTTAATGATTTCGTATGTAATTTTAAAAATTTTGCGTCTTCCAAAGCAAACGTTTTCAAGGGTCCCTTGAATTCCCATGATTGCAATACCGGGTACTATGTTAATACCAAGCAAAAACACATTGGTGCCATAACGAGGAGTTTTTAAATAATTTGTGCAAAATTCGCACCTCACCGCCAATGCGGTAGAGCCGTGTCAAAGAAAATTGCAGAAAACCCATTTCTCTTTTAACAAGACAGCTTTTTTCTATAAATTGGAACGATGTTTTTTACGGACAATAGTTTTTTCAGAAAAGCTCACAAAATAAAAGTCAAAAGTTACCTTCCGTTAACAACCCTACTGTCTCATGTTCCCGTCCGCTTTTCTTATACCTCTAATAACTGATTGCTTTGACAATTGAACGGGAAAATTCCTAATAAACATAGGTTTTAACAAAACTGATGTTTGTTTTCGGTAAAAGTGAGCTTATAAATCGTCTCTCATTGATATGAACTGGGGATAAGTCAATTTATTTACCCGTTTTATAGATTTTTTCATAAGGTTGCACCTTCTGTGTCTACCCGGTTTATGGTGGTACAAACCATGGCGATTGTTTTTATGGGAGTCGGGTAAGGATACCAGTTATTCGCACTCGATTATTATTAAGTTAAATAATCAGTGTTTGAGAAATATTCTGATGACATTGCAATTCTTTTCACTGAGTCATTTTAGTGCCATTCTTGAATTTTCTTCTGTTGTCCTGAAGTTTTGATGGTGTTCAATCAATATTTTTTTGCCCAGATGTAGCAAATTAAAAAATGGCTGCATTTTACTACTAATTACTCGTATTTTTATTGGAACAACAAACTATTTCTATTTATTTATTTTCCCCTAATCAGTCAACTTATCATTATACTCCACCATGAAATCAAACAACATAAAAAAAATAAAAATTCCCAAATCCGACAACAGCCCATTCTCCCCGACCTTAGTATGCAACGGATATATCCCATAGAAGGAGGTACACGTATTACCACCTACTATCAGGTAAGTACATGACTACACACCGAAGTAACAAGTCAAAGAATTCTGAAGTCCACTGTATAACAAGAATTCTGTAAATAAGTAAGATTTTTAAGGGAAAAGTTATTTCTTAAGAAATAATGGAGTAATGTATGAAAAGCTTTCAAATTACAGCTTTCCTTTTGTCAAAGGACTTTGCTGCTTTGAAGTCGGCCATTTGGTTTAGCACGCATGTGTATTGATCTAAGTTAACTGTAGGATTCTGTGATTCCAATCAGTTAGAAGACCACCAATACAATTCTCACACTTACAAACAATGACCAAAATTCAAACGCCGAACACACCAGAGACACAATAGAAACACCGTACAACCTTATCAAAATAATAACGCCTTTATTTAAAAAAAAAAAAAAACTCCTGACCATTTGCTCGAGCAGATCACGTATAACATGTCATTGCACCACAGATGCTCACCGAGGGCGGACGTGAATCAAGAGGAAATCCGCCATCTCCAGTCCATGAATATTCGATCAGCCATTGTTACAAAGTATTTGCAATGTCCAAAACTGAGCGATTCTCGATACAAGATGTAATCGATGTTGTTTATTGTTATCGATATTGGTGTATTAATATGGTTTTTGTGAAAAGGTTTTGGGAGAACGTAGGGATGATATAGGCGTCATAGCAGGCATTTCATTTGCTATTATTCATCATATTTCATCATTTGCTAATATTTATATCTGCTGAGCTTTTGATTAGCCCCAATAACTTGATTAAAAGTAGCGTATGTCATGTCCATCTACGAGTTAACCTTTTTTTTTTCATTCTTTCCATCTTCGTTCTCTTAAGTTCAGTTGTTTTAGCGGGGTTCTGTCTATTTTGAAATGGACAAAAGTCAAGAAAATTTTATCACTATGAGATTTGATTATATTAATTCCATATCTCCATGACACATCACCAAGACACGATACGGTGACGTCTATGATAATTTGCAAAAATGTGTCATCTATGTAGTAGGTACTGGTTAGTGGAACTCTATATATTGGAAAACAGATTGTATAATATGTACTTATTGAGTTGGTGACTAAGAGGTTTTACCGTTTAAAAACTTCTCAACAGATTCTAGTGAACAAGAAAAGTACCATTAACCGTAATAAACTTATTTTACACGGATGTTGTCGAAAACTTTTCTAGTAATTGAGATAATTTTCAATATTATAGAGTAATTTTTTTCATTATCATCTTGCTCTTACCCTTAATCCCTCCAATTTTGAGATTTCTCTAGCATGTCTTCCTGTTACTTCCATTCGTGTATAACATATAGTTCTTTATATATCCTTATATATTATTAGTATTTAATTTCAAGCCCATTCCTAATCACAGTAACGTATATCAGGTGAAAGTCTACAGTCTGTTTATCTATGTATAACAGTCAATGACCGTCTGCCTATGTTTACTATAAAATTTGTTTATCATACTATGTACTCAAAGATTTGACGATAAAGAAAGTTTTTGTACTACGTTTCGTCATCGTGAATTGTAAATATTGTTTATTGTGTAAGGAACCGAAAAAAACCTACGCTAGGAGAGCCGAGCACGAGCGGAGCACGAGCCGAACACAATTCGCCTAGTGTGGACCAACTTACAAACGTCTAACGAGCGCGCTGCGAGCATTTCGTTCATGCTCGGATGCGCTCCGCCTGTTGTCGGTTTTTGACGAAAACAAAGGGATTTATTTGCTAACAGTGATCGTTGTAGGTTCGTTGTACGTCCACACTTGAGTCGCGAACGACGAAGCCGAGAACGGCTCCGCTTGTGCTTCGCTCGTGCTCGGTTCGTCTAGCGTAGACCCGCCTTAAGAAACACATAATAACATTTTGTAGGTACTGCTTTAGTGTTCCCGTGGCCTCAGGAAACTTCTTCCAGCACCCGGCTAAAATAAAGCGTGCGTCTTTTCTCAGACTCAAGACCATCTGTGCAATTTTGGCATGAAAGCACAATAGACAGACAGAAGAAGTATTTTAATATATATTTCGTAAAGATTACACACTTTGTTATAAAAATTCCATAAGTACCGTATTTGAGTAGGTAATCACAGCGACATATGATGATACGAAGATACTATAAGTATTATCTTCAAAGTACTAACACTAGATAGAAAATACTCTACACGTGTTATAGTTTAGAATTGAGGTGTGCTAAAATGTCTGATAAAATTAATCCTACCTACTAAAATATACGCGAAAGAACCTGTGGATGTCTCGGTTCTTCTTTCACGCAAAAACTACTGGATGGATTTTGATGAAACTTGGCAGTCGTATAGCTAATATATCAGAAGATCATAAAGGCTATTTTATATCCCTCTGCAGAAAGTCATTCTTTCGGGACGCGGGTGCTGCAACATGGCACTACTGTAGTGCCATGTCATTCGTGATAATATAAAAATGAGCAAATTAAAAAAGTAGAACTAATTTATCAGGTGTATACATGAATTTAGGTAGTTAATGTATTGTGAAATATTGCGAAAGAAATCTAAAATTTTACATGAGCTCATAACTTTGTTGATTTACACCTTGCATGTTAGTAAGAAAATGTTCTGATATAAAATCTAGGTAAGAAAACTGTGATTGATAACGCATTTTGGTATCGACCAGTTTGATACTACAGAGAAACGTCTTATAACGTCGATAACTGTAACTCATTAAATCAAGTTCCAATTCATTAAGTTTTACAATGTATAGCAGCTGAAAGATTTTTAATATTTTATTGTAATTTCCTAAATTGGCATATGCCATAATAACACTGTTCTAAGCATCATTATCTACCTGTATACATTCAAATATTCAAAGATTGCCTATTTAGTACTCATAAATTATGTAAGAATTCGTATTTTAAGTATCCCTAAATGCCTAGTTCGTACTTACTCTTATAAAGAACTAGCTTCTGCCAGCGGTTTCACCCGCATCCCGTGGGAACTACTTCCCGTACCGGGATAAAAAGTAGCCTATAGCCTTCCTCGATAAATGGGCTATCTAACACTGAAAGAAATTTTCAAATGGGACCAGTAGTTCCTGAGATTAGCGCGTTCAAACAAACAAACAAACTCTTCAGCTTTATAATATTAACTAGCTTCTGCCAGCGGTTTCACCCGCATCCCGTGGGAACTACTTCCCGTACCGGGATAAAAAAGTAGCCTAAAGCCTTCCTCGATAAATGGGCTACCTAACACTGAAAGAAATTTTCAAATCGGACCAGTAGTTCCTGAGATTAGCGCGTTCAAACAAACAAACAAACAAACTCTTCAGCTTTATAATATTAGTATAGATTTACTTAGAAATCCCAAAAAAAAGTAAGTAAGACAATTTACAAGAGCTACTTCGTTTAATAACCCTAAAAGTACGTGTGTGCAATATAGAAACCAAAACCTTTTGACGATGGACGGCAATGGACACCATAATGCGTAAGAGTTTGTTATTTAACATTATGGGAATAATCCGGACGCTAAACAAATTTTTGCACGTAGTCGTTGCAAAAATTTGTTTAGCGTCCGGAAACGACATTTTTTTCTCTTTCAATGTGCAGTCAACGCATTCGGCCGTGTTTTGATTCATGAATTAAAAATATCATATAGGTATGGAGGCGGCAACCTGAACCGCGCCGCTGTTTGCCAAAATCGTTCCAGGAAAATGTGTATTTACGACAACGCCTATAAAACGTGCGCTTTCGCGGCGATCTTTGTCTTATTTTGAGTTAAATATTCCTCATGTTATGTAAGTTTCGTCCGCGGCTTTGCTCGCGTTCTGAGCGAACTATTTTATGCGCTTCGATAAAAGGTCTATCAGATCTGACCTGTAAAATAATTGTTCTTAAGATTAGCGCTTCCTGGAGAACAGACAAAGGACGGTCTTAAAGCGTTATGATATTAGTATAGAAGTTTACTCCTTCCAGCTTACTTTTTAAATGTAAGCTGGAAGGAGTAAACTAACAACCAACAGTCCAACCTATCCATATAACCCTGACATAGGTACCAGGCTACCAGATTAACCAAAGAGATGTCTTCAAATTCGTCAACTCGTAGAAGAAGTTCAGTAATAAAAATAGCGCTGGAGTTGATTGCCCTAGCCCCGAGTTGTAGGGCGCGAACCGACGCATGCGGATACGGTGGCTGCCAAACGACCGTCAAACTATACTAGACTCATATATATAAGTATATGTGAAGTACAGGTAGATATATAAGTGTTATGCTTTGTTTTATGAGGAACTCGGTGCTAAGAGAGGAAATTTCTAGTTCTTTGTTTGAATGCGCTAACTTCGCAATTCTTGAAATTTTCCCAAAGTTACTGATTCCAGTTTCAGCTCAAACGTCTGGTATAGACGCTTGAAATTATATCTAAAATATTAGAATGTGCACTAAGAAAGGATTTATGGAAACTTAGGACTTAGATTTTCGAAAACCACGGGACACAGCATAGACAGACATGGAGGTAATCATGGAGAGTTTGTTCTGTCATTTATCCAATACAGCAGCAGTCCTAAAAAAATATTTTAATATGTTTTCCCGTGGTAATACTGGTAATAGACCTCCCAGTGAAACGCGGGGACCATACTTATACCTACGTATTTTTACTACGGCCATAAAAACCAAAGTGATATAAATATTTAAATTTGCAATCTAGTGACATCATCATCATAAAAACCTTTGCACTAAATTATGACCTGAAAATATGCGTCCTCCGAGCCTTTTTCCCAACTATGTTGGGGTCGGCTTCCAGTCTAACCGGATTCAGCTGAGTACCAGTGATTTACAAGAAGCGACTGCCTATCTGACCTCCTCAACCCAGTTATCCGGGCAACCCAATATCCCTTGGTTAGACTGGTGTCAGACTTACTGGCTTCTGACTACCCGTAACGATGATGTTCAATGACAGCCGGGACCTACAGTTTAACGTGCCATCCGAAACACAGTCATTGGTGTCTAAGATTTACCTACAAAGTACATACAAACTTAGAAAAGTTGCATTGGTATTGCCTGATCTGGAATCGAACCCGCGCCCTCATACTTCTTTGCCCGCTGAGGTTGGTTCCTTGCCCACTAGGCCACCACGACTTTAGTCATCATCCTCCGAGCCTTTTTCCCAACTATGTTGGGGTCGGCTTCCAGTCTAAACCGGATTCAGCTGAGTACCAGTGCCACCACGACTTTAGTATCTGACTTTATTATGACCTGAAAATATATTGTATACTTTAGTATTAGCATAGTTTATAACAATCCATGTTTTTTTAAAACAATATCTTTTATATGATAGTATGCCTTGCTTTAATTATCTACTAAATCGGATTCTCTTCAATAGACTAGATTTCTAGCAATGGGATAATTTAAAATTACTGTAATATTAACATTATTGAACAAGTATTACATATTCCATTACATAAAAATAAAAAAAGACACTGACGTAATCCATAGTGTTGTGACTGAACAGAAAATTCGCGATGCACCGATGCCATCGATATTCCGCGAACGATAAAACCGAATTGCATCAACAAGACGTTTCATTCGATTCTGCGAACGATAGTGATTGCTCGATATAATTGCTGTTTTATCGATTCGCGAACTGATAATGTTTGTTGGAATCCTGATAGGTATGTTGGTATTTTATGTTTGTTTTCCTCTATGGAGTTGGCGCCATTTTATAATATTGTTTGTTGTCTGTTGAATGAATGAAATAGGTTATACTTACCAGTATTTACGTTTTCTAAAACGGTTTCTTTTAAATAAAAAACGATAAGGAAAAATCTTAAATCTCTGTGTGGGAGGAGGCCCAGCAGTGAGAAGATAAAAATACCGCTGATAAGGAAAATTCTCTCACTAAAATATTTCCGTGTTTAAAATTTAATTATAGCAAAGATAAATTAATTATGCCTGTAACTATTACTGGGTCATGTTCTAACAGATTGAGCGAACAAATTGGCTGGCAGCCAATATAGAGCAATAACAATAATAAACATTACTTCATAATAATTAACTAATTATACATTAGTTCACATTTTGTAGTACTACTTGACATTGAAATTGTTCTAAACTTGTTCACCACAGCTCAACCTCACCTTGAGAGAAGTCTAGACCCAGGCTTGCAATTGACGCTATAAACAATTTCAACCAAATTAGTTTAGTCATTTTATTATGTTAGGATATCAAACAGCATATTAAAATAAGTAAGTTATACATAGTTACTCGTATGAATAGCTTCGTATTAAATAGGAACCGCAGCGACTAAGAGAATTGGGAATAAATATGCTTGGCAATACAGGGAGAGGTAAAAAAGAGATACGTTCAATATATACAGTGAATTCATAGGATAACATAAAAGATATGATATTTCGGCTAACAGAGAAGAATGCAAGAGATTTATGTTTCTCTACCTCTAATAAAAATAAAAAAAATAAGGCAGGAAGAGAAACTCTTGACATTGAAACTACATACTTTAGGTAACCTTAGTCCGTATTTATTAGGAAGTTCAAATAAAGTAACATGTCATACGTAGAACTGTCGCGTTTCATGATAAAAAACGTTAAATTTGAAGCGTTTAATTCTTGAACAAATAGATGATTTTTATCAACTTCCTCCACTTATACAGTCAAACAGTAGTTTCATTTAGGTAACAGATAGCAGAGCTACTGAAAAGAGGTAATGGAACAGCCGATCAAGATTTTGGGATCGACCATACGTATCAAAGAGGTTTTGGTTTTAAAATTCCAGCTCTTGATATTCTCTTTGTTACCTTTACTTGCTTGACTTGCAATCGAACCCGCACACTCTTACATGAGAGGCCGGTGCTTTAACCACTTATCCACCACGACATTACATAAAGCGTTTCAGCGA
Source organism: Helicoverpa assulta (assembly GCA_963856015.1). NCBI lineage: Eukaryota > Metazoa > Arthropoda > Insecta > Lepidoptera > Noctuidae > Helicoverpa > Helicoverpa assulta. Next base: position 11,558,577 of record CAWLCW010000028.1, read on the forward strand.
AATGTCTGGTTACTTCACAGCTATGAATCATTACTATTTGTTTTGTTATGAAAAATAATGATTCAATTCGTAGAATCACTTTTCACCTCCTTTAAATATGCACTTTCTTTTAGACGGCGAAAAAACAGGACAAAATCGTTTGCCTTTACAAGACCTATGTTATACCTATGATGAGGAGGTTTCTCGGTTGGTGTCTTTATGGAGGTAACGAGATGGTATGCTCTATCTACTTCTGTCTTTAAACGACCCATGTATTTTTCGCCAAAACCCATACCCCTCTAAAACCATACATTACTGAAAACCGAATTCAAGAAAAAACCGTGATAATCCATTACGTTCTGCATTCACACACACACACGCACACACCTGTAGTTGATAAGCGATCGTGAGCACGTGTGTGCTATATCTAGGAAATCACGATAACGCGTCGGCTTCGCGGCGCCGGCGCCGGCGCAGATAACAATAAACGCCTTAATCTCAATGAACATTTTTGTCGTATTAATACATCATAATCGTTATTTAGTATCGTAGTTTTTTTGTTGAGTATGACAAAGATTAAGAAATTTGTATGCTTTTGAAAATATGTAATTATGTTTTCAAAATAGTTTGGGGGTTTTAAGATAAACCTAGTCTAGTAGTTTATGATGAAGGCTCGTGTCAGTTTGGTCCAAAATCCTGTAAACGATACATAAGTAATGCATAGGAAATTTTTGGAAGAAGCTGTATTGAAAGACCCGAAGGTTTATCATGTTAGCAAATATCGGACAATCATGTTACTCATTTTACATTTAATTTAGGAATTATATGTATTATTATACTTTACATTTCGCAGTAGCTAAGCATTTATTTTTTGTCTTATATGATTTTAAAACTTAATTTGAGACAAATATTTCCTTTAAAACGTCAAAATTATGATTGATTTACAGACGAGCAATTAAAAAAACCGCGGGGGTTTTCAAAAAGATTAAATACTCATTACATGGATCACAACACCCGGAATGTGTAGTTTTACAGCAGAATTTAGTTCAAAAGAATTGCGGCGCCGTGCAGCTGATAACACAAATATTCACTAATCCGTCAGGATATTGATATCTCAAAGAGTTTCAGTGTATTTTATTTATTGTGCGTGTTACGTGGGAGTTAGGGTTGTCACTTATGGGATTCAGAAGTCTTTCATGACCAGATACTTCTTGACCAGATTTGCAACCGACTTCCCAAAAATGAGGAGGTTCTCAATTCGTCGGGACCTTTTTTTTAATGCGCCTTTTTTATTGGGTTGGTTAGAGGTGTTGAGCCATCTTTCATACCAATATGTGTGAACTGCAAAATCTTTACGATTATCTTCAGATGTCAGGTGAAACTGGCATATTTGAGGATTCTCGTCTGTTCAGATAAGTGTAGGTATATCTTAGCAAATCTTGGCAGTACATTTCTCGCTTTGATTACTCGTCAAATTACTTTACCAATCACGACACGAATGTTTTTTCGATAAAGATTCGTTCTAGAGGGGTATCAGAAGTTCTACAAAAAAGAAAACTATTAAAACACAGATGGAAAGTTGAGAACTGTATTTTTTACACGTCTATCTATAGATAACTTTTATATATTATTGTATACCTACCCGATCCCGGATTATCTTATAGGAAATCTGATGATGGACCAAGGAGGTCGGAGGTGCGAAAAGCGATTTTATTTTTGTTTTGGTTTACATTTAGATCATTCAAGGTTAAGGCATCTAAATACAACTGCGGAAGAGGTTAACAATAATAAACATAGACTTTAAACTGCCGCGAAAATGAATGATTTTTTACGTTAAAACCTCCTACCTGCCTACCTTCCTACCTTGATGAAGTTAGACAGAGAAGTATGGAAGAAGTGGTTGAGCCAAACACAAATAATGACAGGAGTATTGATGATTCCAACATATAGGCATCTACGCATATCGATACTTTTAAGCTGAGTTCGCCATTTAAACATAACGATAACTAATCCATAAGCAGCCGTGTACTTGCCGCCCAATGGTCAAATCAGCGGTTTGACATGTGAAAACGGTTGGGTTACCGTTATAGTTAAATGGTGCAACTCATCGTAAGAGTAGAATATCTATTTATATTCATGTATAGTTATCGGCACGGATATTGAGCTCTCGGCGGAAGAGTGGGGATCGCTTTGCACACTGTACACATAAGGCAACAAACCAATAAATCGCTTCTGCGCAGGTGAAGGTCACGGCTCAATATCCCTGCCGATGATTATAAAATGTTTCTTTCTTTCAGGTGTTCTGTTACGATCTGGACCGATCGCAAAAATATATTTTTTGTTTGCGTGAAATCATAAAAATCGAGCCCTTTCCTCATTCTTAAAATCATATTTTTATGTAGTGGTAACAGCATAATGTGACATTTTTATAATGTTATATACTATTATATTATTTTATTATATTACCAGCTGATAGATATAATGATCAGCTACTGCGCAGTAAATGTTATATAATATTTGAAATCAAATAAAAAGTATTAACTGAAGGTACTGTGTTTTTATCATTTTATTTTTTCATTTGCAATTGATTAAATAAAACGTTAAATTATAACTGACCTAGGTAATAACTGTTACAAGATTTTTTTTTTCAAAAACAATCCAAATCGTTTTTAATACAATAGAAACCAATATTTTTTGTTATTTTCCGATGTGATTTTATTACAACTAATTAATTTAATCAAATAATGCATACATATACTTCACTTGCATTGTTATTTGAAAAGTAAACAAATTGTACGTTAACCGTTTTAAAAGGAAAATTTTAGAAAAGTAACTTAAAATCACAGCATTTAATAACAATATATAACTTTTATACCTATAAAAATTTAAAAACGTCAGCTACAAAATACTGCTAAGTAGGTATTCTACACTATGAGCCATATATTTTTGGTCAGCGCACTTTTAATACATAGCATCAAATAAAAATAAAATTATAGCATCTTGTATAAAATATAGATACAAGCAAAACCTTCGATTCCACATAGGATTATTAGGACCTTGGCAAATAAGCTGATACCATATCTGTCGATTGGCCTTGCAAAAGAAGGAAGAGTTTCTACTACTGGCAAGATATCTGTAAAGTCAACCAATAATCTTTTGTTTTATTTGATTTTCTACTTATAAAATATAATAATGGATTATGTATAAGGAGTTTAGAGTATAGTGCGTAAGCAATTACGTCAGCAAAGAGTTTAGTACGCAGAAGGAATACACTTAGTTGCAAAAAAGTTTGGTTAGTTAGCATATTAATAAGTATGCAAATGTTTTTCATCTAAAGTGATTCCTTTTTACAACTGTTTTGAAATTACCTAACAAAGTTTTCTTCGAGATCAGAAACCCACTCATCTCCTCGAATTAGCATGATCAAGCGATTGTTTAATTTAGTAGAGAAAATACTAAGAAAACTATGTATTGTGTTACAAAATCAATTAATAATTCAAATTCAACAAAACCCTAGAACTTCGCCTATTTGAACACAGTTCTGTTTTCCTAGTAATTCATTAACTTTTAAACTAGTCAAATATTTGCTTTAAGGGCAATAGCGCACTAGCGGCTTGGCCGCAGCGGCCAGGTCGCGCGGCCAGGCCGCAGGTATCGATTTGCAACGCGGCCAAAACCACGGCTACGATCGTCAGTTGCACGTACAGCGCGCTTCAAAATGGACGTTGAGGAAATAGCAGTGCTTTTGTATCTTATAAGTAAGAAGCGGAAAAAGAAAACGAAAAAATATTGGGTTCATCCCTTGCTTCGTGAAAGGCGAACAAAAGGATTATTTTATACTTATTTCACGGACCTTCAGCAATATGATGACAAGTTCTTTAATTATTTACGGATGAGCAAGTCTACGTTTAAAGAACTGTTAAGAATATTAAGACCATCTATCACCGGCACCGTCACTAAATTTCGTCCCTGCATTTCTGCTGAGGAAAAACTTGTTGTAACTTTAAGGTAAGCCTATGCCTATCTACTTTTATTTAAATCATTTCTTTGCGGTCCCTGTGTCTATTTTACGAAAAAGAATGCAGGTAGACAAGCAAAACTGATAGGTACATAAAAGTATTTAAGTACTGTAATTATCATAATCAAAAGTGCAGTTGTTCAAAAATTATCAAAAAAAGTTTCAATTATTTCTGAATCTTGCGAGGCCTGCGAGTAGTTTGATTCGGGTGATTGGATAGAGTTTTCTGCTCTTTGTGAAACCAAAGGCGGCGCCGGTTCGCTGGGACGTAACAGAGAAGGGCGGCAGCTCATTGTGGCAAGTAGTTCATTATCCAAATTCTTAGTAAAATATCCCTGTTGATATTCTTGATGGCTGGTATAACTGCTTCGAGGGTAAGTAGGTTGGTTGTGCCTTGTCATAGTGGTCATAGGTTCATAGTGGTTTGGATCATATCTTGTATTTTGTGCTCGGTGGATTAGTTTAATTATTTCCATCTTAGTTGTCAGCTTCGCGGATTCGGGTACTTTTTTGAAATCCTTTACTAAGGAAAGCATAAATAATCTGTCTTCGTCTTCGAGAAATGATTCACGTTGAGTTCTTGAATTAATGCTTTCTTTTAAAACCGAAACAAGGTCTTCTTTTTCCAAATTATTGTCCTCCTTTTTCTTCTTCGATCTTGGTCGTCCTTGAGATACTGATTCGGGGGTGGGAAGGACTATATTTTCCATATCACTTAAGTTTGATTCTGTTGTATTCGGTTCTACCGTATCTTTAAGAAACATCAGGTTTTGAAAGTATACATAGGGAGATTTACGTTTCGCTGCAGCACCACTTTTTGCGCCTTTGACACGTCGTAGCTCCCTGAGGAATGAGTCCCTTATATTTTTCCATTTTTTTTGGAGTGACTTACCTGGAAATAAAAAAAAAGTTATCATAACGTGTTTGTTTGTTTCAGATACCTAGCATCTGGATGCTCCTTCAGAGAACTAAATCATTCATTTCGCATTGGACACACAACTATTCGAGAAATTGTACTTGAGGTCTGCGTCGCCATATGGCAAAATATAAAAGACATTGCCTTTCCACAGCTCAATAGAGACAAATGGCTAGAAATAAGTGAAGGATTCAGGAAGAGTTCGCAGTTTCCTAACTGTATTGGAGCTGTGGACGGAAAGCACATAAGAGTCATTCAGCCGACCCATACAGGGTCTCTATATTATAACTACAAAAACTATTTCTCTATTGTGCTGATGGCTATATGCGATGCCAACTACAAATTTATATGCATAGACGTCGGCGCATATGGAAAATGCAGCGATTCATCGGTATTCAAGAACTCCCATTTTTATGTAAAACTTACAAATAATAATTTAGACATACCAGACAAAAGACCGATAACTGAAACAGGTGTGCCTCTGCCTTTTGTCATAGTTGGCGATGAAGCATTCTCTTTGTCAGAAAATATAATGAGACCATATGCCGGAAGAAATTTGACAGACAAGAAAAGAATTTTTAACTACCGCCTTTCCCGTGCACGCCAGTACATAGAATGTACTTTCGGGATACTAGCCAACAAGTGGCGAATTTTTCATCGTCCTCTTGATGTACACAGAGAATTTGCTGTTGCAATCATAAAAGCATGTTGCGTCCTTCACAACTACGTACGGGAGCGAGATGGGTACAAATTCGAAGACACCTTGTATATTCCTCCGACTATTGAAGAAATACCTCCCTGCCAGCCGTCAAGAGGAAATAGAACATGTACTCAAAACAGAGATCTATTTGCTGACTACTTCGTGGGTGAAGGACAACTCCCGTGGCAAAATCGAGTAGCTTTGAGAACACAATAAAATAAACATTACCATAGCCGTGTCCAAATAAGTATATAAGTATTAAGTATGCAACCTCTTTAGCTCTAAGAAATAATTATAAAAAGAATATATATGACAGTTGTCAAAAGAAAGGTTTTTTTGTTCAAAATATTGATTTTTCTTTTCCCTATGTTTTAATACGAATTTTATGTTTTTATATTTTTATTTCAATGTAACGACGATGTTAATAAATACGTAAAAAAGGCGACGGAATTTTCTTTACAATCTTGAAGGAACTAGAGATTACAATTTTCCATACCGAGTTCGTTTTTTTCAGTTGTGCTTAAGTTTTCATTTCCAAATATATCAATTATTTCTTCCCACATTAACCTTTTTATATCTCGGTTGGCATAATCTTCACAGGACATGTCCCACAACGCCCTCCTCGTCTCGATTTCTGTTATAAATCTTTCCGTGTCGAAAGACATTGCGAAAATTACAAATCACGCTGTAGCTCTACAACACGTGCGGCCGCCACGGCTAGTGCGCGCACACTGGTGATTTTACTACAATACTATAGATCTCAGTGGCCGCAGCGACCAGCGACTGAACACTGGCCGCAAACGCGCCGCTCCGATCTCGCTGGCCGCTGCGGCTGAGTGTGGCCGCTGGTCGCGTGCGACCAGGTGCGCGCGCTCTGTGGCGATTTCATACTAAGGTATCTATCTCGATGGCCGCCGCGACCTGGCCGCTGCGGCCAAGCCGCTAGTGCGCTATTGCTCTTAGAGTGCCGCCAGCCCGCAAACTTTTAGTCGGCCGATAGTTTGGGCTCATGAATCAGCATGGAGATAAATGGCAGCATGCACATTACAACGATCGGGGTTTTAACCGATATCAGACTGACTCAACACTTTAATTGGAATCAAGATTTTGTAAAAAAAAAATATTTGCCTTCCATCGGGTCAAAATTGTCGGCCGACTGTGCAGTGCAGTGTGTTGGTACAGTAACTGTTACACAATAACTACGAAAGTTTACTTGTAACGAAAGCTCGACATAGTTTTCAGTTTTGAGTGATTCCTTCACAAATATTTGCTGAACATATGTGACTATTGCAAAGTGGGGTAATCACATTTCATGATAAGAGTCTTGATAATAACACCAGACATTGTATTTTGAACTCTAAGGCTCAAAGAATAAGGTGCATTTTCAAATGGTGGAAGATATCTCTTCTATTTATATATGAAGTACAAGGAAAGTAAATAAACTAATTGAGGATTAGTAATGTGTGAGAAAATGAAAGTACGCAAGCAATATTACATTACCTACATACGATGTAAGGAAATTATAGAGCTAAATTGTAGGGATATATCAAAACAGTTTATGTAGAAAGTGTGAGAATTATTTCGAAAGAAAATTGGTTTACACTACAAATAATCGGAGCTATTTTTCACCACTTATATTATATACCACTCCCCGCAGTTTTTCTCAAGTCCTGTAGAAATTACTGCCCGTACCTGGATGAAAAATAGACCATGTAGTTCGGGATAGCTAAATCTTTCCAACAGTAAAATATCTTTTCAAATCGGTTCAGTAGTTTCACATCCTTCGGAGCCTTCGCAGACTCCTCTTTATTATTTAAGTATTGATTAGTGTAAATCTATACTTAATATTATAAAGCTGAAGAGTTTGTTTGTTTGAACGCGCTAATCTCAGGAACTACTGGTCCGATTTGAAAAATTCTTTCAGTGTTAGATAGCCCATTTATCGAGGAAGGCTATAGGCTACTTTTTATCCCGGTACAGGAAGTAGTTCCCACGGGATGCGGGTGAAACCGCTGGCAGAAGCTAGTAACATAATAACTGTCGACAATCTCAATAGCTGCTTGCAACTATCTTCTGAGTACCTACATACTCTACCAATTTCGCACCAAACTTTTGTTTTTTACAGAAAATATAAAACTTCTAAACACACAAACGAGCTGCCTGAAAAGTCAGTAAGTTACAGTTAATTTACCGTTTATTTAAATGAAAGTGATGATATTCCATGGCTTTTTGCCATTAAGTACGACAAAGGGACAATTTTTTACCGCCCATTAGGATTTGTGCGTGATAATCACGTCACAAATCTTTTTAGAGTGCATTAATAGCCAGAGTGATAATTGCTAAATGTGACTCTGGCACTCCTTAAGGAGACCAATAGACTGATATTTGTTTTATGTAGGTAAGTATAGTTATCGGCACGGATATTGAGCTCTCGGCGGAAGAGTGGGGATCGCTTTGCGCACTGTACACATAAGGCAATAAACCAATAAATCGCTTCTGCGCAGGTGAAGGTCAGGGCTTAATATCCGTGCCGATAACTATACCTACCCACGGACAAATTATGTAATTTAATAACTCTATACTAATCTATTGAACACATTACTACTACACATTATTTAAAGGTAAACTACTAGTTTTTTAGGGTTCCGTACCCAAAAGGTAAAACGGGACCCTATTGTTTTCGCTCCTCTGTCCGTCCGTCCGTCTGTCACCATTCTGTATCTCATGAACCGTGATAGTTAAAGAGCTGAAATTTTCACAGATGTATATTATTGTTGCCGCTATAACAACAAACTGAAAACTAGAATTAAATAAATATTTTGGGGGGCTCCCATACAACAAACGTGATTTTTTTGTCCGTTTTATAAATCGGTACGGAACCCTTCGTGCGCGAGCCCGACTCGCACTCGGCTGGTTATTTACTCGTCTGTGTATGTACCTACCTACCTATTGCTCTTTGTATCTTGCACTAAATCCTCCATTTCCATCGATTATTTTTACATGTGATCAACAAATTATTCATTCTAAATATTAAGTCGGTCAATTAAATTTGTAATAGTACTCATCATCTTATAACCTTTTCCACATTTAACTACATATTATCATTTCTTTATTCTATTTTTCGCCCAGTCTATCTTTAGGGTTCCATATTTTGCTTACCGATGTCAACAGAAGTTGTTTTTTTTTACCTCTTAATCGTCACAAACCTATGTACAATAGTATATTTGCATTTCAGTAATTAGTGTTAATTAATTAAATAAATACCTAATTATAACAGAATTAGATTATCTTTATGATAAGGTAACAATGACAACTTGGTAAAACCGATATTTGAGATTTATGATTTTTCTCCAACGTCATATACCTACCGATTCGGACTGTATCGATCTTGATCAAGAACAATTTAATCACACACACAATTTATGAAAAGCTGATTTAAATTAAATTTTTTTTTTTCAGATTAAATTAAATTTAAACTGATAAAAAAGAAATACTGTGAAATTGTAACAAGAATACCCCGCTCCGTTTTCGTCAATTAATTTTGCCGCCCAGAAATTAGTTACAAGCTTAGCGTGGCACAAAATCATTGCTTCGTATGTTCACAGCGTCGAATGGCTGGATTCAGAGTGATTTATTTGACGAGAACTGAACCTAGGTATGAACGATTATATGGCTTACAGATCGATTCTTGTCTGTTTTCGTTTGCATGTTTGATTCCCATACGAAACAAAGATATTTTCGGGACTGAATTTGTGCATAACCATTCTCAACCGCAGTCAAATAAATTAAGTAATAAAAAAACTAAATGAGGCGTAATAAGTAGGTGGTGATAAGTGCCACAATTTCCTGATTCATGACCTCGACAACATGTACTGATAACCTATATCAACAAACTAATTACTACTGTAAATAAACATTATGTATAATTCTCGAATCAGCTTGGAGAATCGTGCTCAATATGTGCGAAACGCAAGATAAATCGTCAGTTACTGCTATCTAACTTTATCTTTAAGATATAAGTAACCATGGAGTTTTTTAGTTTTTAATTGCCTAATTTTTGAGATTTCTAAAACTAAAAAATAGTTTAATTTTGATATTTTTTAAAGGTCGGGTTGTCGGTCAATGTCGTTGCTGATAAAGTTAGTTATCTAGTCCACGAGTTTCGCAACAAAGTTTATATAAATTTTCCAAAATAGTGATTTTAATGTGGCGCCGATTATTTTTTTTAATACCTACTTTTTGAACGAGTTTTGATTTGTGTCTTGAATGTGAATAATTGTTACCTAATTGTAATTAAATGAAATATAACGGACACCTAAACATAGATGATTTATTAACAACATGTAGTTATCAGAATCTTGCCTGCGATTGGGTGTTTTTTAACTAATATAATATTAGCAGGTTTATTAAAATTAAACATCAAGCTAAAAAAATCTCTTTTAATATAATTTTTAATTTCTATACGCACATTACCGTTTAGTACACGTAATTAGGTACAATTTTGTTCATTAAACGCCAAAGTCGCTTGCGTTCACTAGTTTGATTCAAATGGGCTAATATTCGAGTATTATGTACCATTATCCCGTGTTGAACGCCCCTTACATACGTGATACTTACGTAGGTAGGTACTATGGAGTAATGTCACAGAGCTTTATAGCTAGAGCTGCACAGAGCTTCATAGCATTGTATCGATATCATCCTCCGAGCCTTTTTCCCAACTATGTTGGGGTCGGCTTCCAGTCTAACCGGATCCAGCTGAGTACCAGTACTTTACAAGAAGCGACTGCCTATCTGACCTCCTCAACCCAGTTACCCAGGCAACCCGATACCCCTTGGTTAGACTGGTGTCAGACTTACTGGCTTCTGACTACCCGTTACGACTGCCAAGGATGTTCAATGACAGCCGGGACCTACAGTTTAACGTGCCATCCGAAACACAATCAGTGGTGTCTAAGATATACTTAGAAAGTACATACAAACTTAGAAAAGTTGCATTGGTACTTGCCTGACCTGGGATCGAACCCGCGCCCTCATACTTGAGAGGTTGGTCCTTTACCCACTAGGCCACATAGCATTGTATCGATAGAAAGAAAAAAATACGATTTTTTTCTATTAATTTTCTTTTTCCTTGCAATAAAAAAATAACGCAATCAGCCATTAATATAAATAATTTATCCTATATACAACATGAGGCATAATTTATGAAACATTGTCAATAAACAAAAATGACCTAAAATCTGACACTACACAAACATCGATAATTCTTTCGCATCCCTATTTATCGAGCAATAAATGTTATAAAGGACACATGACACGCAATGCGTGACGTCAGACTATAGCACTACCTTCCCTCAGGATGGAATGGCGGGAGTACACAATTTGATTTACTATCTTACCTTTGAAGATTGAGCCCTTTTAAATATATTTAGAACGTTTGATGGCGGACATTTTTAGTTACGTTCCAAGTTTGCTAATGGGCAAGTTTTACTACGTTTTAAGTTTTACGGACTTCAAAAATCTGTACGGCTCCAATAAAAGTGTTTTTGTGTAAATATAACTATCTGTCCTGTCAGTCTGACTGTCATGCTTTCACTCCAAAACTTCTGAACTAACAGTCAGTTGTAAAAAAAAAACATTATTTCTAGGTTCAAAAGGGTGAAAAAATTGAGGATTTGTTATAAAATTCACTCGCATAAATTTCCATTTACACCACCTACAAAACAGACGGCAAACTAAAGCCCACTCCAGACAACCCATCTGAATGAGCAACAATACAACATTTTAATTGACAAACTAACACAATAGACTAAGTGGCAGAACTACAGCTTTGTGAAGCTAAATAAGTTATTTGTACCGTCTAGCTCAAGTTGGGACTAAGTAAACTGATACTTGAACGGCGTTGCATCTTCCCAGATATTAACTTAATCCTAACTTGGCTTATGATTTTGGATATTTCAGTTGGTAAATCGTTTAGTGTTTTGTGCCTGGGTAGGAATTATTAAGTGAACTGTAATTGTTTGGTAGATACGGTTAACTGGTGCCTTTTGGGAGGGAAGTAAACTGGCCGTTAGTTTTGTGTTTGATACTACAGTATTGCATAAAAAATATAATGGCGTCCACGGCCGATTTCGGCCACGGCGTAAGTAGTAGATATGATATGTATGTGTGATATTTATTTATAGTTATGTGTGTTTAGGATTCAAGGTTTCCAACGAAATTAGTATTGTACAAATTACTTAATTTCATGTATTTTTCCACCCTTAAGAGGAATTCAGAAATAAATGTTGGTTTTCCCTCTATTTATTCCAATTAAATTGGTTTAGGAATGAACCTTTGCGTTTATAGTATTGTATTTACTTTAAATAATAATTTTATATAAGGAGTATATAAGACCTAAGATCAGATTTAATCTGCCATTCACAAATAATTGTAATTTTTAAAATAAAGTAATCTGCATCAAACAAGACAAAACCACAAATAACTAGAAAGACAATTAACTACTTGCACCGGATGGGTTGCATAACAGAATGTGGGTAGATGCACAGATGCACAAATGCGCCGAAACAAACAGGACGGTGCAACAAAACGACGCGCGCGCATCTGCATGTTTGCACTAAATTAGCGATGACGCCTGCGCACTTTTCCCACACAACACTAAGTTGGATGGTTGGCAAAAACGTTTAATAATACCTGCTTAAATTATTTAAATTGCTGATAACTTCAAGCAATAAAATGATAAATGAAACTGAATGATAAATGAATTTAAATAATAATAATTAAAAAAAAAATTGAAATAATATTGTTGTAAATTGATAAAGGGATTTTTTTTTTCATTAGCCTATACTGTCCCACTGCTGGGCAAAGGCCTCCCCCAAAGCCTTCCACTTTTCTCTATCCATCGCTGCTTGAGGCCAGTCCGAGAGGAAGCTGTCCAAGTCTTCCCTCTAGCGTTTCCTTGGTCTCCCTCTCGGTCGCCTTCCATCCTCAGGGATCCACTTTGTGGTGATTGTGTTGATATTGGATATAAAGGGAATAATTTATCTAAATATATTAAACTCTCAACTTTCACGCACAAGTTGCGTTTCAACCTTTGATCCGATGAACTCTATAAATAACAATTAAGTAACTCTCACTTTCCTTCAACCAGGAAATTATTCAAACAAGCACAAAATAAAGAAAAACAATTAAGAGCAAAACGATAAAAGATACACACTAAAATGAATAGAGACAAGTATCTTTGAAAACGTTTTCAAAATTAGCCGTTTAACCTAAATATTTTAGGACAACAACTTCTGAAGTCGGGTCTAAATATATAAAGTCGTTGTCTTGTCGGTTCGAATGCATTCGTGAGTCGTGACACACTAGACGAGAGCTAAAAGTTTTCTTTTATTGTTTTTTGTTGATATTTTCATGAAAGACAAATGATCCTCTAATTATACGGGGAAAACGTGCGCGAATGTTGGGCATTTCCGTTAGTTTTCTAACATACATAACCAGTTTTACAATAGTTGTAATATTCACATCCAAAAATAATAACGAGGAATGTACATATTTCCTCTTTAAGTAACACAAAGATCAGGATGGTGTATTCATTTGTTAAGTTGATGCAGTTTAGATTAATTCCAAAACACTTAAATAAAGCGCTCCATAAACCAACGATTCTAAAAAATCAAAACAATACACAACTTGACGACAAAATAATCGCACTTAATTTGCTGTCGGCCCGTCCACAGGATGCTATTCCTTCTCACTTAGTCGACAATAAAAGTAAAACCGACTATCTGTGTAATGAATGGGCCTCATTTGCCGGACGGCCGGTAACTCGCAATCATTCATATACATACTTTGTTATACCACTTACGGTTTTTTGAAGTTTTTTAAGGTCCTTGTCGTTTTAAGCTTGAGTAGATTTTCTTGGAAATTTGTGTAGCTTGAGGAATGTTTGTAAATAATGTAATGTTGCATTAAACAAATGGTTGTGTAAACAATTAGATTAAACTGGCTGTTCTGATTGTTGTGACAGCAAATGGCAAGAGTTACCTTCTCTACCACTCTCTAGTTCGGAGTGTGTTTGTGTCCGTAACACGTATCTATACTCCTTATATCTTTACATGTGTGAGTGAGTTTGAGTGCTTTTTGATGTAGAATTTTTTCAAAGCGAGTGACTCATTTACCACATTTTAGACTAGTCTATAGTGACTCCAATTGCCTTGGAGGCCGGAACATACCAACACATAGCCACACTTGATCGATTGTAAGAAAGAACAAACTCTATCTATAGGCCTTGAAATCTACCTAGGCTGTTAACCTCCATAAAGAATCACACGCCAGGGTCAATGAACTCTAAAACGTCACTAATAGGCCTGCTAACTCGTTTGACGTATGAAGACATTGCGTAAGATAATAGGTATAGATGATAATTATGTGAAACAAATGTTCAGTAAAAAATCTTTGTGTATTTATGTACAGGTGGCAACAAAACACTGGTATTGATAATGTTTAATATTCTTCTATATGGAAAACCCACCAAATTTCCCAAGTGCTAAGGCTTGAAAGATATCCTGCGTCTTTCCACGCTACCAATCCATACCATTACTTAACTCAATCGAAATTAATCTATATACTAATATTATAAAGCTGAAGAGTTTGTTTGTTTGTTTCTTTGTTTGAACGCGCTAATCTCAGGAACTACTGGTCCGATTTGAAAATTTCTTTCAGTGTTAGATAGCCCATTTATCGAGGAAGGCTATAGGCTACTTTTTATCCCGGTACGGGAAGTAGTTCCCACGGGATGCGGGTGAAACCGCTGGCAGAAGCTAGTATTTAGAATAAAGATTTTCATTTCATTAATTCATCCTTTTGTCGGTTGAAGCTCATGAAGCAAAAAAAAACTATTTAAAATTAGCATTCCCAAATTCTCATGTAAATAATAAAAAAATACCCACATTATTTTGAAACAAATTGTAAATATTATGCAAAACGGAGTTGGGTCACGCTTTTAGGCTAATGTAAATATTTTAACATTAGACTAGAAGTGTAAACTAGGTTCTCACGTTTCTAGACATAGGTAAAAACTAAATAGTTGGTAGATTTCATTCATAAAATAGTGTGTATATTAAGAATATTTAATTTCAAAATGTCTACGATCAATCAGGCTGGCAACATTCTCAAATATCACATTCAGTGTGTGCGTAAATATAAATAGATAGGTCTGAGGTGGTTGTTGGTTCATGGGTTCAGTAGGTGTAATGACTTTTAAGTCGGAACGACAGAGGAAAATTATCAAAACCCAATTTCAAATTGTTTTGTCAAATGCCATAAAAGGCATTTTTCTAGGTTTGTACCCGATAAATGTAAACAAACATAAATCGTTATTTCGAACTTTAATTGTTACATTTTTTGTACAATAAAGCTTTTTTCAATCATTAACTTGACGAAATAATGGCAAATCAAACACGAACACGGAATACGAACAACGCTAAGACCACCCATACCCACCGAATCTTCGCAAATAGCTCAAAAGACCACCCATGCAATTTTGTACAACAAATTTTCTACAGCTGATGACAATTTCTCAGCCACAGTTTTCCCGCGGACCCTTAAAACGCAACATGAAAGAAACGTCACGTAACATCTTCCCAAACGGATGCCAAATAGTTCTTTTTCCATTTCCAGGTCATTGACCCGACGTGCGAGACTAGAAAAGTCGCCGGCTTCGCTCGTTTTAAACTGCGGTGAAAGCCAATACTTCTGTCGAAATAGATGGTGGCACTTTCCAAGTGTTAGGGTATTTGTATTGTTTTTTGTCTGACAGAAGTGTTGTTTTGAATGGTTGCGGAAATATTAGCTTTGTATCTTACAGAGGCAGTTCTAAGATCTATTGAGGCGTAGTATTAGAACTACTGAACTGAAGCTTTATCAAACTGTACTCAATATTGCAAATATTCCTTCTTCTTTATGGAGGACAGATACTGCCAATGTAAAGGACAACCTACAGTCATAAACATATCTGATCCAGGCATTGTTCTTATAAATAAGGATTCGTTTTGCTTACGGGTCACTTTTGCCCATTTTTATGAGGCTTTCATGAAAAATCTTCCATCCGTAACCAAAGCCTAGGAACCGGCTTTAGGGTAGGACCAAGGAACACTAGTTTTGTACTATTTAAGAAATACTTAGTGTCTAGATCAAACTCTATTGCTTAGGTACTGCTTATGCAATACAGATTTCGTTTTCAAAGTCCCAGTTACGTCTCACATTAGTCATAAACCCAGAATTAAACTTTTTCTATTCTTGTGATCACGTCTCGTGTTGGAGCCAAAACTAACTTTAGATTCGCCAAAAAAAGTTAATGGCGATGTTTGAACCCAGGCCTCTTTCTATGGGTGTTGAGATCACTATGGGTTTTAATTTGAGTCATGAGGATACTATGATCCTACGTGATCGAAGTGTTTATGATTTCTAAGAGCATCAGACTGAAGAATGTTAAGACGGCCGATAGGTTTGATTGGGCTTATACATCAGTATGGAAAAGAGTAGTAGTGGTAGTGCGCACATTACAACGATGAGGTGTCCGGCCGGCATCATAAAAAAATAAACACGGATGAAAATTTAGCGAAAGAGAAGGTGAAGATTTAGGTGCGGGGGAAGTTCTTGGGGAATTTTAGGGATTTTTAGAGTTCCTTCATAATGTTTTTGTCCTTGCAGTTTTCCTGAAGGTTAAATTTCTTTCTTCGAAATCATCATCAAGTCTTTTATATGGTTTATCAATATATATATATTACTCTTATTCCAAGCTTCAATTCAAAAGAGGTCAATTTCAATTTGCAACAGTTATGCCTCGTGGGCCTCCTAATATTAAAGTTAGTAATTTCACCATCATGTCGCGCGTAGAAACTATGGGTCCAACTATCTATATGTAAAGCTGTAATTATCGTGTATCGTGAAACATTCATTTGCATACATAAAGGCTACATATTAGCGGGGTTGTCGCCATTCTATTTCCAGCATGTCGATTCTATAAAATATCACAACTCACTTCGACATCACTCTCACTTCGACTTCGTTCTAAAGGTAGAATTCCGTGGACGCGACAATAGTCAACCTATGAAAATGTATGGCACCGTTGCTGAGGCCCGTGACAGTCGCGCGCGGCCGACGAATTTCGTAAGCTGCTCGCGGCATTGTCAACAATTTAATTCTGGTTTTACTAAAATTCTATAGATGTTATTAAGCGCTAGACCATGTTGAGAAGCGTACGGCCGCGAGCGGCTCACGAAATTCGTCGTCCGCGCGCGACTGTCGCGGCCCTCGGCAGCGGTGCCATACATTTTCATAGGTTGACTTTTGTCGCGCGCGGCTGCGACAATCGCGACCCACGGAATTCTACCTTAAAGTTTCGTGATTGACATTGTCAAACTACACTAGCGCTACACTATCGAGCGTGTTGACAAGTTGAACTAAATTAAAGTCGAGATTTTGACAGATCCGTCAAAATCTGTCTATCTATAGGGGAGGTAGGGGAGAGATGGGCAGTTGGGAGACATGATCAAATCAGAATAAAAGGGGGGTCCTTTTATTCTGATTTCTGATCATAGTTTTGTTTTTTTTTTATTGGGTAGTTTACGTTACCGACTGGTAACGGTGTTCATCCATAGACTATCTGTCATTTCTGTGAGTTGTCAAGAACAAACACTCGTAAAAGTACTTAAATATTTTGTTGCGGTTTCGGATCGTTATAAAGAGGAAACTAATGAAAGGTATGTGTATTTTCTATTATTAATTATTGATTGTCAAAATCTCCAGTTACAATTATAGTAAGTCGATGCAATCCACACCTATTATACCTTTAGAAGAGAGTACTACAGCAATAGTTAATGGGCCCCACGTTTTTATTTTAGTCTAATATGACCGGGACCAAACACTCGTAAAAGTACTTAAATATTTTGTTGCGGTTTCGGATCGTTATAAAGAGGAAACTAATGAAAGGTATGTGTATTTTCTATTATTAATTATTGATTGTCAAAATCTCCAGTTACAATTATAGTAAGTCGATGCAATCCACACCTATTATACCTTTAGAAGAGAGTACTACAGCAATAGTTAATGGGCCCCACGTTTTTATTTTAGTCTAATATGACCGGGACCACCTACGTAGGTTGACAGGTAAGTAACTATTTTTTATTTTCTAGTTTTCAGTGCACATAAGATAAAACCGTTTAACTTAAAAGTTTTTTTACCGATTTTTTTTTCATAAACTAAGTCAAAAGTGTCCAATGCTCCCTATGGTGGGGAGGCTTGGACATACCATGTAATGTATAATTTGTAAAGGACAATGCTCATGAAGTATGAGAAAAAAACCCAGGCCCGGCGCAAAAGAAATGTAACTCAAAATATAGGTAAAAATAAGTAATTAAATATTACATAGGGGGCATTATCGAAATCAGTGGCTATATGTGTGAAATTGCTGTTCGAATTTTAACATCTGCGGTACATTGCTACTCGAGATTTTAGAGGTAACATAATGTATTAGTAAAAGGAACAGCAAACAGATACAGTTGTGGTTTAAGAGTGTACATAATGACATGTTTAGGGCAACTTCTCCACTATTCTACTTACTTTTACAAGATAATAGGATGATAGAACTAAAACACGATATGAATGTACTTTTCATTTTAATAATAACTTCTAAAAGTCATGTCATGTTTATTTTATACTTAAAAGCTGCCTCAAATTCCTTACAATAACAAATTATAACTAAAACATCATATTTAGCTAAAATTCTGTGTCAAAACTGATAAAATTAAAAACTGATTAATCTCGGTTGACATTTTGTCGAGTGGGGAAGTCACTAGCACAGCATTGGTCGATGTCGAGCTCACTTCACTTCGCAAGTGATTAGGTGATGTTTACAGAGTGCAAAATCAAGGTCGTTCTGAATCGAATGCGAAGTGAGAGTGAATAGCGAAGTGAAATGCGAGTTGTTGTTCGAATTTTATAGAATCGACGTGCAGGCAGGCCTTGGCCCTGTTGCGCCCCGCTGGGGTTGCTGACAGTATTCTACTTGTGTAGCCCTTTCATTTGATACCCATATTGAGGGGGCTGTGCCATTTTGTGCCGGCGGCCATATTGGATTTAATTAAAGGTGTATACAAAATTTCAGACCAATCGGTTGACAGGAAGAGGGTGAAATTTGAATTACTAAATTTGATCCAAGAATAAATTATAAAACAAACGGGGTGAGCTAAATAAAACCGTTTAAATATCTCGTAATGTTGAAACTGATTGTAATTTTAAGCTCTTTCATTATATCTAGCCGAATATAAGAAATGGCAATAAAAGTTGATAATGATCTGTAAAATCTGATTTTTTATGCAATAAATTGTGAAAAAGTGCCCATCCCTCCCCTACCTCCCCTAAAGTATGAAATGACATTTCGAATCGAAGTGAAATGCGAGTTGTTGATCGAGTTTTATAGAATTGCAGTACAGGTCGGGACACATAAATTTTTTCGAAGATTTTGCGAAGAGTGCCAGCTTAGAAGTACCTATATTTTGGTTATATTCCAAAAGATTTCTTAGTTTAATCGAAGTCTACAGCACACTAAATCCGACATCTCACTAAAATAATGTTTCTTTTCAGTGTTCCCCGTCAGTAACGAAATGGTGACTCCATCGTTATGAAAATACATTGATATTCTTACATTGTAAAAATATTTTGCTAAAATAAACTATTACATTTCTTAGAACCATTGATTGATTTCATTGATCATCAAGTCAGATTCAATACCGACTAAAATAAAAAGAATAAAGAAAAAGAATAAAAAATCTATTCATACATGCGTAACCATACAATTCAATCGATAACCAGAAAGGGCGTAACAAAATATTTTGATAAACGGTCTTCACCGCTCTCAAATTGAGTTTTTACTTGTGATATATTGAATAATTAACACAACGGCCGGTGATTAAGTGCCCTGGTGATTAATTGTAGCCGGGTCAATGACACGCGGTGAATTATGCTCTGTTATTGTTTATCTGTATTTATGTTATTGAGGAACGCGTTGCTAAGCAACGTACTTGCAAGGTTAAGTTGTAAATACAAGTTCACTAGCTGCGGATTTAAATAACCGATCTGTCCATTTGCGATTGAAGATTGAATTTTGGGATAAACTTCATATAAATTATATGTCAATTTTCAATCCTTAATCGCAAAACAAAGAATAGTGTAGTGCACCTGTGTCTGCGCAAATGCTTCTGTCCTATAAATATTTCCAGCTTTTCAATAGTCTTCTGTGACCTGAAGCAAATTATTAAACCTATATATGAGTGAGTTGTGAGATGTAGTGTAAATGAATCATTTTTAAAATAACGCTATTTGGTCCTTGTGGTGTATTCATTGATATATTGGTAATAAACGAGGAAAACTTCATACAGGTTCGGTTTGGCGGTTATTTGAGGATAATGACGAATGTTTTTGGGTTTAGAAACATTGATAAGTTGATTTCCTTTTATGTTCTTTTGTTTTACATTATTGGTATTAACCTTTGTCAATTAAAGTTTAACATTTGTATTTATGCCTATAAAGTACATTTAAGCAGTTCCTTAAATTCTGACACAGCCATTCAAAAATCAGTCCAACACCAGTCACAATACAATACATTTTCAAACCACCCATCATCAAACGCACGTCCTAGTCATACTTACAGCATGATCACCTAACTAGGCAATAAAAGTGACGTCACTACCGTTTCCTAGAAATAGACGTGCTAGTGCCAATTGGCAAGAATCGTGAATACGTTGCTACTTTCCATAGTTCACTCACGCACTTTTGACGGACCACGGTCAGTGGACCAGCCCGTGACTCGGTATTTATAGTTGAACCTAGTTTTGGTGACGAAACGGAAGGCAAATTTTTAGGTGTGAGGACTTGTAAAATGGAAATTAAAATAGTGAATAATCATGGACAGGATTGAAGATAAAAGTTAAACTACGTAATTTCAAAAGCAGAGAAGAAGGAAAGAAGCCGACCCCAACATAGTTGAGAAAAAAGCTTGGAGGATGATGAGAAGAAGGAAAGAAGTAGTTATGTTATAATGTAGTTTATAAGCTTGGATCCAGCATGTCTTGCTTGGATGTAGCAATGCCCGTATTCCACGATGTTTAATTACGTTTAACATCGGCAACCGCTCCCTAAAGACCAACTTACTTCTAAGTTTCAATCTACCAGCAACTTTTTGGCTCAATATAATTCGTACTAAACACCAACCTCCTACCAGTTTGCAACAGGCTTTCCCCAAGAGTGATGTAGTCACAACGAGTTTCTCAGGCCGTCATTACCTCGTTAGGTGTGGTAAACTATCGCAATTATTAACCATCGAACTATGAACTGATAATGAGCTGGATTTCAATCGTAGAACTGGGCAGAAGGTTCACTCGGAAATACAGTTTCTGGAATGTTTGACTGAACTCGCAAATTATGGAATTCTTGACGGAGTAAAAATTAACGAGGTCTGTCTATTTATCTCCTAGACTCCTTGCAAAAATAAAATCAAAGGTCATCGCCACCTTCCAGCCCTACCTCGGTTTTCTTTTAAGGACCTTCAGGTGTCTGTGACTTTTCAAGAGCTTGCTAAGGCTTGTCTGTTTATAGAGGTATGAGGTACGGCTACGAGAAGCAGTTTCCTGGGGACGCGGGTAAAACGCTGGCGGATGCTAGTGAGAATTAAAAACTTTTACCTATGCCACCAGAGCGTTACCAGAAAAGAGTCATGCAAAGCATATGCTTTGCATGACTCTTTTCTAAGGAACACTAAAATATAAAATGTATATTACTAGTTCACCTTCTTTGCCCACATTATGCACTAACTGGGTTGTCTCGACACCTCGATCAATTCGAACCAGTCGAGCACAAAGCGTTTCTTTTTCGACATCGACAGCTAGTGTCGATAATTTTGTATCTAAGTTTCATAAGTTAGTGCTTGATGTACTGATGCTGTGATCGAGTCTTGCAATAACTTGTTTTAGACGTGTCTTAGGATTTTTGATATGTTTAAAAACCTTCTTCTTTTTTGTAGTCGATTAAAAATTGTTTCAGTTGTACTTTCTACGTACCTATACTGGTATAAATAAAGACTGATTCTTAGATCATTCAATAAATTTTAAACTGACAGTGGTTTCAGTTAGAAGAATTGCGGATAGGTTTCTGAATTGGCGTAAGGGTGAACTATAACTGCATTTTTGTAAAGTTATAGGATTCATGCTTGGACGTATGTTGCAGACTGAGGCATTCACAAGCGTGTAAACGCCTTTCAAACGCCAAACGCGATTTGTGGAGGCTCTTGGCTGTTTGTTCGTTTACACGCTTGCTTGGCAAACCATTATATCGCACAAAATATTTGCCATATCTATCTCTATAGGTGCCGTGATACCGTGTCTGTTTCCAATCATAAAGATAGTCCTTACAGTGACAATGCAAGCACATTCACTAAGACGCATGTATCCCCCTGTCCCATTCACGGCGCGATTAATCGCAACAGTTCACGACCGATCGTAAAACAAAACCAACGTGATTAAGCCCAAACGCCGATTTAGGGATGGGCGTATATTATCACTTACTATCTCTTGCCATTTTACCTTGACCCTTGTCCACTCAAAAAGTATTCTAAACTAGGGACCTATGAATCCTGGCCGTGTGATAAATGGACACAGTTATATCTGCATTCGACTCAAACAAAAATAGTTCTAATGTGTATACAATAAGGGTTAATAAGATCGCAAAAAGAATTTCGGTAAATCCACGTGTAAGCTCACGTTTAGCTCGGGGCGTTCGTCGACAATCTGTCAAATTGACTAGTTATGTGTTACAGTTAAATATTAGACAAAAACGATTCGTTAAAATACAGTAAGTTTCAATTATATGACGTCACTTTATTAATTGGATTCCAAACTTTTTGGAGTGCAGCGCTGCAAAAAGTTTCCATGTCGGTGGTCCAGACTATGAATAGATGGGTGTCTGTTCGTTTCTGAGAACGGAAAGGAGCTCTATTCATAGTCGTGATTTTTTGACAGTTGTCGACGTACCACTACCGGCGGCTTTAAAGTGACGATTAGGAGATTATGTCAGAGAGGGCACTGACCAGCTGGTGAAGGTATAGTTCACGAAACTGACTGAAAATGCTCGCACGGGTTGAAGATATTCTTTCTTGCATGTTATTATTTTATTGCGGGGAATAAAATGGTTGTAATATTAAAAGGAGATCTCATTAATTTCTTCTCATACCAGGATAAAATATAGCCTATATCATTTTGGGTATATACATAATAAAAAATACATAAAAATAATAAATAGTACGTAGTCTGAGAAAAGAATAGCTTCCTAACAGTGACAGAATTGTTCATATAAGTTCAGTAGTTTAAAAACCCTTATGTTATAAACAAAAAAACTGCAAGAGATAATGCTAAACTACGATAAAAATATTTTTCCGTATCAAAAACAGTACTTAATAGAAAATCAATGAAACTTCCAAGCTTACAACAGTTCCCACGAAACCAATCTGAATGAACCACAAATGGCTGACACCTAACATGAAAATTACGAACCGTTTATTATTATTACTAAAATCAGCATAATTGAATGTTAAATTGCTTAATCGACACTTTTTGTAAGTTAAAATTAAGGAAATAAGTGGAATAAGTGTCCGTACGGTATTTTTGATGGCGGGCAATTATTCGAGGCAATAGTTCTTGCCCCTTCGAGTCAAACACGGAAAGGGCATTTCCTTAAATATAATGAGGTTTTAACATTGTTTATTAAAGCTTGTTATTACAGGTGCGTTGATTATATTTTAGTTTAAAATATTTTTTGTGTAATAAATGGTAATTATTTATTGTAAATCAGAATGTTTTCTTACCTTTGAATTGAGCTGTCTTGGTTACTTAGATCACAATGGTATTCTTTTATGCTTTTTTTACACTTTACTTTCACTGTTATAAATCTATATTTTTTCAGTCAGATACTGTTAAAGAAGAACAGCACGCCATCACTTGACTGTCATAATTTTCGGAACTACCCACTTTGTAAATCTGTTACATTATGCTACAATCTGTAAGTAGGTACTCTAAGGGCCGATTTTTCAATCGCCAGATAACTTTTATCTGATTTTTTAGCTTTTGTATAGAAGATATATTATGTATGTCAAACCTCCCTATTTATTCCTCAGATAGAAGTTAACCATTGATGGAAAAATCAGCCTTTAGAAGTTTAGACAATATTGGTCTTACTACAAAAACTTAAACATGAGTCAAACACCTGTCTAAAAAAAGTGTGGCTGCAAAATGGATCTTATTTCAACGTCATGATCTGACATTTTTTTAGACAAGTGTTAAACTGACATTTAAAAGTTTTTGTGGTAAGACGGTAAATATTTTTTATTTGTTTAGTCCTTACTTTAACCCCTTCTCTATTATTCCAAACGCCAAACAAACTACCTACTGCATCAGCATTGCAAAATATTTTTTTCAGTCCACCTTTTGGGTGATTACGCAACAATTTGCGTGGATAAAGTCAATGATTTACTTGCAGGGTCAAGAGAGGACGTTGATAATTACAACTCACTAGTACATGTGGGTTGTATGTAGGTAGGTTGCAACACTATTTAGATCAATATTTTATTGTGTAGAGTTATTTATGAGGAGGCTGGACGATAGGCGTTAGAGGAGTATTTAAGAAGGGATTAAAAAAAATGTACTGACTGAAAAATAAGTAAATGACTACTAAACATATTATGTAAAAAACTGATCTTTTGGGTTGTACCTATGTATAAAAAGATTGTGCTAAAGTGCCAATCTAATAAAAATCGTTTCATCAATGATATCGTTTAATCTTAAGAAATAGAGTTATTAAAACTGTAATATCACTTTTAAGAAAAAAAGAACACTAATTTTCCTAAACAAAAAAGGCAGTTATTTAAAATTTGCTAACGAACAGCACTAATTGAAATAATAATAATAAAAAACAAAACCGAATCGCATTCCACTCCACTTTATAATCGGACAAGGCTGTCCGAATCGACTTTTTCGACTCGATTAAGGAGATTTATTTGCTTTATTAATTACTCGTTTAAATATCACAAGAAATAAATTAAGGTCGAGTGGTTTTTACCGATAATAATCGGTGATCGGGTTCGCCGATTGGGCGAGAGAAATTACTTCTGGATAATATGTGCTTAAATTGTAGTCTGTTTACTGATTTTTATGTTCGAAAATTATGAAAATTGCCTTGATAATCGTGGATTCATGTAAATTAAACAGATCGGTCGATCGGACTTGATATAGTAGACCACGGAACATATAACATCGGTGAAGATTGTAACCCCCTTCCTAATACATTGTAAGAAGGAAACACTAATACCACAAATACTTTACCCCCCAAAATCCCGACAACTTACTCAGGCCACACAAAGATAACAGTACTTAAGGATCGCACATACCAAAGCGTAAGACTGGCGATAAAAATCGGCCGATTTCCCCTACCCCGTCGTCCAATTACGAGCAACTACTCATTATTTTAAGAAAACATTAACTACTTAACATAAAAATTTGAGTCGAAAACGCTATGCAATTACGTGCACCACAAAATTGCGAAGTGTATTATGTAGGTGGCGGGTACACGGACACTGTGATGCTGGATGTGGTTGCTACTGGTATGTGCAGTTTATTTTGAGGCTAGTGTAGTTTATGGATGAATTATTACGACAGTGAAAAGATAACAAAAAAACTTTTTTATATTTGCATGTTATTACTTCTTCTGTCATGTGTTTACTGTGTTCATAATGGTTAAATAAATAAATAGTCTGACTGAGATAGAGAGGACCATATTGAATTATATAACGAAAACCCTGAAGATTTGAAGACTAAGCTATCCGCTTGAATGTCCTAACGTGATTCATACAACACCTACATTATACGTAAATAAATAATTGACATAAAGCTTGAACTATAGGCATCACATATCCGGAGGAAGAAACTCAATTTTAAATTACGCCTTCTATGTCGGACCCATATTACGCATACTTGAGATCCAGAGTGCCTTCAAAAATAAAATTAGTCCCAATACGACCATAACACTTCATCTTACCATACATCTTCGTCATGTTGCCGGTTCTACCTCTGTAAGTGACTGCCGAAACTTGCACGAGATTCAGAAAAAAGAGCAACACGCGCTCCAGATCAAATGAGATGGTCCTGAGGGCATCAGAGTAGTGAAGCTACAGATACTACACGCTATACTAAGATTGAGGATACTGGCTTTAATATGAAAGAAGAAAAAAATTGGAAGGAAATAGGATTGGTTGATAAAAGTAATAAACATAACACGTACAGATTTGTAGACGATATTTGTCTTCAAGCTTTCGTTAAACTATTAAGCTGTATCCTAATGTGTCCATGACATATTCGGCCACGTAAAGAAAAATTGCCAAATGATAAATGACTTTTACAGCTTAAGTGTGGAAGTTCCTCTCTATCCCAAACCTACTCTGTGCTACATTGCTTTTTAATAACGTGTTTAATGCAAAAGAAATTTACGTTCGAAATCAGTGGCGGGCAGTACCTCGCCCATTGATGCAAAATCAAAAACTGGTTCCGAAACTGATACCCATATGAACACATACCTACTTATTACCCCTTTTGACGTCGACAGGTGAAATTTTAATACCGAATTTTATTTTAGGGCTGTCGGTCTTTTCGACATCAAAATTTTAAACTTACCTTGTCTTGATGGCCAAATTGTGATTGGTGCAATATAGAAGCTACTTGTCCATATTAAAGAATTGCATTCAGATAAGATTTTGACCGTTTCGAACAATAATATACACATGTTATCGACATTTCTGGAAACACTTACTCGAAATGGTTCTGACATGATTCTCCCAAAATTTCATATTTACTTTTTGGCACGTTCTGGAGATCGTAAAAGTGAATTTAACGTTGTAAATTAAACACTTGATGATGGCTGTCGTTACTTGAGTTTTAAGGTGTTATAAATTATAATAACATTTCAATATTTCATCGTAAATTTTAATGAAATGGTCCATTTCGTTGGGTGCTATTACTTTAGGGTCATTTGGGGAGATGTACTTTGTTTTTTTCTTCTTTTTTATGTGTTGGGGATCGATGGGTATATTTTAACAATGCATATAAGTTAGGAAACACTATCATATCGATATGAGTGCAGCGGTGTGACGCAACACGAGTTTCTCACGCGTACCAGTGGACGCTGCGGTTTGCGGCCACGCTACGCCACGCAATACACTCGCTTTACTACTACTTACTAATTGATAGTATCGGGATATCGATCGGGATATGTATGTAAATAAACTATTAGGATTAGTACATAAACTAAGTTAGGATATACATACCAAGATCGATGGTTAGAGGAGTCCTATGATCAGTAATAGACGGCAAGTGGCTGATGTGATGATGATGAATTTAATAGCGTCATCCTTTCTACACCTTAGTACCTTCTATATGAAACTAAATTGTACGTTCATTTAACAGTTATTGTATTAAAACATCGAGATACTAGCAAAGTCTTTGAATGACCACAAAATCTCGTCGTGAAATTGCATTTGCTTGATATTTATGACTGTTTTTCCTGATGACGATTTCCTCAAAAAGGAAACTCCCGTTCTGAAAACAACCACTTTCGAGTTATTTAGAATATCAGATTTGAAACAGGAACCCGTATAATATGTAAACAGTTCGTTCGAATAATGTCGGACAGTGTACGGTAAAAAGTTTTCCCCCAGCTAAAAATATGCTTAATTACCATAAATATGATTCCTTTTACCTGTTTAGTTTATCTAGACCGGCATTAACTGTGACAGCCCGTAGACAAAGTTAGCAACTCTTTTTCCCTTCACGAAAATATAAAAATAAAATCTCATATTTATAAAATTTTAATTTTTTTGCGAATTGTAGATTTTTAATGAATGAAAGCTTGATTCCTGGCTTGGATCAAGTCAACGAAAATCGAGCATTTGGGCACTTTCTTGGGTTATTTCTATATGTACTATCTATCAACTAATTACTGTCCGCTTGGCGCTAATATGCCAAATTATTTTTGCAGAAAAGAAAAAACAATACTAATTAGCTCTTTAATTTTAAACCCTATCATACCAATTTAACACTTATTTCTTTACCACAATAACACAATCTGACATTGCAGTTACAGTATGTAACTACCTACTCAGCATCTTCAACTTCATTGCACTTCCAAACAATAACACATAACAAAAGAGATTTCCACTCCGCAATAAAACCTCCATGCAACACTTTACTCCTGTTTACGACACTTTAATTCCGAAGACGTAATTATATCGCATTTAATATAATATTCGTTGATGTAAAACCGGCAAATTTGACCAACCTGGGTGGTACTACCGCGGTAATACAGAGGAATGTCAAGAAAATTACCTGAAAGAAAACCGGATATTATTGTCAATTATAGTTTGATAAAATCTTTGCTCATTTGCAATTAGTATTCGTTAGCTAGTTTAAGGTATAAATAAGGAAGACTGAAATAAATATGCAATTGAAGTTTAGGCTGGTTTTTGCTCATCTCTAGCGTTCTTTACCTAACCACAACGCTTATTAGGGTACGTAGGTTTGGTTTAGTTTTTGAATTTTAGGTATCGTTTCAGCAGCCAAATATGAACCCACAAGTGGATGAATGAACAAACTTCGAATGTTAATCACCCCAAATATTGATAACGAGAATTCATAATCGAGAATGCGGCATTGTCTTTGCAAGAGAAATTAAACACTAAAACCCTTTAAAACTCACCACGACCAGCTCAGTAATTCCTGATATTAATCCAAACAGACTGACAGGCGCACTCTGTAATTTTTATTATATCGCACGCCGATTAAAACCGCCCGCCTCATTTGGGCAATTTAAAAGTAAATTGTAACTGAACTGTATTAAATAATTCCTTGCCCCTTAAGGGCATTCAAATACCGCATCACCATAAACCAAAATCAAAAGCGACTCAGATTTCTGAGAAGTCAAACAGGTCCTCGTATATACCTCTACTATGAGAGAGTATAACGCAAAAATGTTAAGGAACTTGCAAAAATCTGGCTGTGCCGCCTAACCCCCAGCGTCCCACGACCAAGGGCTTTTTTGGGCAAATAATTGTGAACCAGTTCCCGAGCATTGACCTCAACCGCCCGAGGCTGTGGTATTTGGGCTGATTTCGGCTCCAAAATCGCACATCGTAACGTTGTTTTTGCCCTCACCATTATTATTATTAATTGGATCACCGACTTGTCCAATGATGGAAATCGTTAAGGAACTGCCAAGCCAGAGCTGTTCCCGAGAGTTCCGTGGCTCAGGTACTATCACTCTGGTACTGAGATGAAAGTGTGAAAATTTTCATCAGGTTTATTAGTCATTTAGTCCATAAGATCACAATAACTAATTGCTTGATTTCTCTTCATTAGCTCCACTGCCCATGTTTGGCTAGAGAAACTATATTTTTAATCACTTATAAGGTACAAATTTACCTTTTATGTGATTGAAAATATAGTTTGTAATTATCATTTGTAATTTCCCAGCGTTTGAGTTTCTAAAACATGCCGTTATCATCTACAAGTTATAGTTCACGAAAAATCAGCCCCAAAACTATCCTTATATCATTCCTTATTTCCGGATTCCTGTCAATGTGGGACCCTAAAAACGCATTCTTGTTTATAGCCCGAATAAATCAAAAAGCAATGGTTGTATATCACGGGCAGTGCTTTCAATGCCCTTCCCGATTTATCCGGATAAACTTGTCAATTTGTTCTCCGCCGAAACGTGTTGGTCAATAGAGATATGGGCACAACATACGTTATAAGTTGATTTAATTTTGTCGGGTTATAAATCTGGAGTACCACCGTAGAAGGAAAATGACACAGAGTAAGAGAAGCAGTGGGACAATTCGATTTAAGGGACGAAGATTTAGGGACTTGTTGCTGAAGTTTGTTAACGTCTCGAGCTTAGCAGATATTAGATGAGCAATGTCTTACAATTGTTATTTTTTGTTAATATCCTTAAACATTTCAAAGAACTATAACTCTAAATGCTTTGACTCAAATTTCCTAAAAGTCTATCAATGCGCTTTGCACTTCTCTTCAACATCTTAGTGAGTCTTGAGTGATCCTTCTGCAAAGTCAGACTGTGTCCGCATTGCATTTCCACGAAGTTCGGCGGCATTCGGCCGTCGTTTCGTTTATATTAGCTTAATGAGTTCGCTTCGGGCCGAATGCAACTTTTTACTTGCTTTTGCACTGTAATAAAGAGTTACCACGGTGTTCACATGCACTATATTATGATTATTTTTTATTACACAACAGTTATGCACTTTGCACGAATAAACAATTAAGTAATTTAGGTATTGGTTTAGTTATTCTGTATTCATTGATTCCGTTTTGTTTGCGGTTGGCTGTAGGCCGCGGTTTCGACAATGTTTTTGGCTGTTAATTCATTATTAAATGTCGGTTGTTTTAATATGAGCATCTGATTATTTTAATTTGTGTCCGCCGCAATAATGGTGGTTTTATAACTTCTGACCGCATCAACGTTATTAATTCTTTAATTGAAATTGTTGTGGGGTTTAGTTTGGATTTTGTAAAGGATTATTTTTATTACTAGATAGTCAGCAAAGGGTTAGGTAATAAAGACCGTTGCAAGTTGTTAATCCTAAAACGTAGGGACAAAACACCAGTCTAAAATTGCGGAATTCGCAATAAAAACGAGGTGCACAACATAAAAAAGCAATCCAAAATACCGGTCGAGGTGTACTGTCATAATATTTTAATCAAAGTAACACATCATGCCGTGTGCACTGCCCCTACTGCCGAACGCCAGGTACTCCATTAGTCCCATATTATTTCGTCCGACGAAAAAGCTGTCCAGATTTTTTTGCCAGAAAAAAATATCGGAGCGAAAAAACCTCTTTTGAATGATCCGCCGTGATCGGTAATACTAACAGTTTGAGGTCCTGTGAACTATAATTTGCTAATAAGCCCTTCGAAGACGAGGTAATTAGCAGTAACAGTTTGTTTTAAAATTGCTGTGAAAGATGAAAAACTTTGCTCTGGATTGCCTTTTGAGCGATAATGTTGCGTGGAGATGATTTACTGAGATAAATGTGGATGCCGCGCCATTTTTGTATGAACAAGTTTTGATGAAATGGTTGGTTACATTTTGACTTGAGGTAATATAAATTTGGCCTAAAGCACTGTTTTTTTTTGTTTGGTAAATAAATGGGTACCTCGATGTCTTAATCTATACCTACTTATCTTACTGTTACAGCCTTTTTATCGTCCCACTGCTGGGCACAGGCCTCCTCTCACACGGAGAAGGATTGAGCATTAATCACCACGCTTGCTCAATGCGGGTTGGTGATTTCAGACTATATATATAGTCCAGGTTTCCTCAAGATGTTTTCCTTCACCTTTTTATCAGCCATTGGTGTCTAAGATTACTTAGAAAGTACATACAAACTTAGAAAAGTTGCATTGGTACTTGCCTTGACCTGGAATCGAACCCACACCCTCATACTTGAGAGGTTGGTTCTTTACCCACTAGGCCACCACGACTACTTATCTTAATATTATATGAAGCTGAGCTAGTTTGTTTTAATGATCTAATTTTAGGAACTAAAGGTCCTATTTGAATATTTGTCTCAGTGTTAGATGGTAAATATGCGAGGACGGAAACTAATAGTAATGTAGGTATCGGATTAAATGATTTCATAGACTATGTTAATATTCAATTTAAATCGAAGCTAAAATTCTGTGAACTTCTTGCCAGGGGATTACCTCAAAGAGTATATTTCTTAGAACATGTTGAACAAGAGGTTCCTAGGTAATACCTTCACTTTGTTATGATCATAATATGACGCGTGCATAGATATCTCAAGTACGAAGGTATATTGGTTTTGTTCATATCAATAAGAGATTTTAAAATATCAAGAACATTTCACGAAAATATCAAAAAAGGAAGTTATATTGTGGAAAGGGACGACCAAAGAAGTGATGAAGATTTTATAAAAGTTAACATGGCTGGAATGACATGACCGACCGTGCCGACCACAAATAAAACTAGGATAAGGACAGACGGATGATGATGAAAAATTCAAGTTATGTTACATTACCTACCTACACACCTGTTTACAAACTTGAAAAGTTGGAATTGTGAAATATAAGTTGGTAAAAATGTAGATACTGATTTAAAGTCGAACTATTACTCAAACAAACTAAACTAGACTAAGCTAACAGTTAGGACCGTGACACTCCAAACATTTCGAAGGCATCCAACAATGACCGCACAATTAAACCGGAGCCGGTCACGAACCGTTTCCAGATACAAACGCTGCCAGATTCCGATCAAACCAAACCCGTTCTAGAATTACTAACGGTCTGTCTAGATTCTTTACAATATTTATATCTTTTTGATCAGCAATGCCTTTCACACAAAAAATCTTCAAACAACCTAACACATTACAATCTCAACCTTATTCCTCGCACATAAGGTTGGTTGTAAATGCAAATGTAAGGTGGTTGGTAAAGCTTCTTATACATTTCGTCAATGCATGACAAGTAATGATTAATATAGATGAAAGCGGTATGTTTAGATGTCTTGGACACGATCAATTTATTTTGATTTAATGCTATAAGTTGGTGGCAGGAGTGCTGGGAGCAGGTGATGACTGATGGATAGGATTTGAACTTGGATGAACTTATCAAGTGGGGTAACGATATACAACCACACATAGGAGTCAAACTGTCTATGAACAGAACTGGGACTCATTAAAAGATAAGTCTGAATAGAAAGCTCATGACTTTATTTTTCTTTCTGCCCTCTTTCCAAGTTATTTTTCTTGGAACACATTTTCTCCCTCCGTTCCTCTCTATCAATCTGTTATGGTAACCTCCACTAACTTCTTATTCATGTCCTCATTCAAGGAATCAATCCATTTACAGATGAGAGCATGACACTCTTCTACTTCTAAAACTAATTCTTCTTTATCATTAAAAAATAGATTTTTCCAAGTAAAATCTGATTTCTTAACTTATTCCAACACATCTTGATTAACTATTACGTCTATGCCTCCCGCATTGTTCTCAAAGCACCTATAAATAAATCTTTTCCAGAAATACGTCAAACTGGGACAAGCTAAACACGTTTTGTTTCCTATAATTGTGGGATTTGGGCACAATTTGCATATAAATTGGATTTTAAAAGCTCTTTTCGAGCAAATCTTAGATTCGTTGCGGAAATCTTCAGTAATCTGGCGTTTATTATGAGCCAATTTGGATTCCCAAAATATTTCCTGACAAGTAGGTACCTCCAAGAAATTCTTGTACTTTTGGACCTATGCCTATGCCCTTTTGAAGATTATATGCAGTGGCATTCAAAGTTTATAAAAAGTCATTTAGTCAGTCATTGCCGGAAATAAAGGTCTGATAGAAGCAAACTAAGAAGTCACTCTTGACTCTAGAAAGAAGAAAATGTTGAGATATAAAGCTTACCGAATATAATAAGCTTACTTTGACTTTACACGCAGAAAAACGTGCAACTGAAACCGTAGGACGTACAGGAAACGGATTCACGTCACGCTCATTACTGAACACAAGCAAGCCGTCATCTAATCCGCCAAGTGTATCGATTATGTCATTACCATAACTTTTTGTTGCTCCAATGGCATTACCATCAACATATCGCAAGTCTCGCTCCATCGAGCTATTGACATCTACAAGTATTTGTACTCGAACACGCGGAGGGTCTTGAAACAAAAAACGATTGCTTAACCAAAGGACTAGCGTGTCTATAGACAAACGATTTCCGCCTAGCTAATCCGTATGTTAATCACCTGGTTACCATACTTTAGCATTTTAATTTCATAGTCGGTAAGCAGGACTTTAAAGGTTAAACTTGTTTTTCTTGGCGCCGGCTTTTTTAAACTAATGAATTTTCGTTACTGCATACTTGAATTGGGATGAAAAAATTGTAACGAAATTAGCGTGCTCTGTCTGTGTAACGTACGTTGAAACCTTTAAATAATATTGTTCGTTAATTAATTTAGCAAAAGCTAAAAAAATGAAATGCAAAAAATACATTTACATGCAAAAATTAAAAACTGTATTAAAATATTTTCAATTATGAAGTTTGCATTTAACCGTACTGTAGAGAAAAGTACTTAAAACAAATGTAAAAGTATGTTCGTTCATGTCATATCCTGTAAGATGTAAATGTGAGATCACGATGTTAGTTATAAATTGGTCAGTCACAATCTGATACTTGACCCCATTGCAATGGTAACGAAATCACTTTAAATTAACTAAATTGAATGTTACACGCGGAGACAGTTATTTAAATAAATCGAACTTTCGGTTAAGGAGCCCCTTTCCAAGCACATCATTACCTCTTCAAATCTGAACAAGTACCTATATATTTTTGTCAAAAATCTACTGCTGCCTAATAACCGAAAGTCAACTTAAGAAAATGTCATGTGTACGGCCTTTTCCCAAAAATGTTAAGGTAATACATAGAATACCAGATACTAGAGTAGACATCAATGTAGGTAATACATGGACTGACTGACTATGAGATCTAAAATTAAGTTACCAAGTAATTATCATAAGATTGGATCTCAGACTTTCTGGTCTTTACCCGTCTGCCTAGCCCACAATGATTTCTCTTAGAACTCTTAGAACCAATACGTAGGCAATGTTCTCTAAACCGATTCACAAACGGTTCACCACCGGTTGTTTTCGCAGAAGATCACAAGCATTTGCTTGGACACAGGTGCACACTCTATTCCTTCACTCTCTGCGCCCGATGGGACGGCAATCCGACACGACCGGAGAGAGATCAGGTACTCATAAAATGTAATGTCGTCGTATAAACCAGTATGTGGACCGTGACGAGTTGCGAACCAACTGTTAAGTCAATCACCTCCGAAATATATTTGGCGATTACTGATCCAAAAAAAAATAACTGACCTATGTACGTACTCGATTCTTATCCATCACCGATCTATTATACTTCTCTTTCTTTCCTATATGATCTATATATTTGTGTCTGTGTATGTAGATTATGTGTTAGAAAAAATAATTCATGCTAATACGAATCTATCAATCGGTGGCTTTTTTACCAAAGCCATGATTGATAGCCCTGCTATTTTTTAGGCTTGTTAAAGAACTGTCACTTGGTCAGTTACAATGTGAGCTAAAGGTTTTTACCTTTATTGTCATTGTCGTAAGTTGATAGACATAAAAACGGGCCTTTTGATAAAGACGAAATTAGTTTTGATTTTAGCCCAACCAGTAGTCTTTGTCATAGCTGCAAGACATTTATGGTGAGTTCCACCATTTGAGCTTAACGACAATCGAATCATTTTCAGTTGTCAAATCGTGGATTTGACCAGTGGCTGGTTATGGTTTGGTTATAATTGTAGCTAAATGCAACTGGGTCTCATTGAAAAATAAGAATGTAGCGAGTATAACTGTCAAAATGATGAAATTTTCTAGCACCGTCGCAAGTCATATTTCCGCTTTTCCCAACTTAACTTCTTCTACAAACATATTCTGAAACTCCATAGCAACAATTTTCAAAGCCTCAGGCGAAGTGCCTACACCAAAAAACTCCGGGTTCCTTCCACTAGGCAACTACGACTTAATTATTAGTAGATGTTATCTCAGCACGTGTACAACATCCGATGGTATCACACACACATGACTGGCTGCTGGGTAACCAGTGACAGTTGATACGGGACTTATTAAAAAAAAATGGTTTAATTAGGTCAGCAATCTTTTAGCTAGGCCTTTTGTTGGTTGAGATCTGGTCTAACTACTGTATTGCGAGATTGTCCGAAATGGTAACCAAGTATTTAAAAGTGACTTTGGAATAAAAAATGCTCCAGAAACAACATGGGTGGGTTTTAGTCAGTAAGAGTCTGACATTCCCTAACGCTGTACCCACTGATTTTGAAATGTGAACCCTTAAATTGGCAGTGCTTAAAAATGCATTCAGATTGTTAGTCTCCATAAAAAAAATTATATCATTTTTTTCAATTGTGCCTTAGCCAAATGCTTATAAAACTTCTAAATCATATCAACAAATATTGAGTATCCATTGCAAGATTTGTTAACAATGACGTGTAAGCTCTTTGTAAGCTTAACTGTAGCTTAAGTTTTCTTTTAATAAACCACACTAATACAATGGCGTCGCGATTTTCATATGTGAATGGTTTTGTAGGTAACCTAAACTGTGATTAGTAATCTTCGAACTACATGTGCGTATGCTCGACGCTCGTATCGTATATTATGAAAAAAATAAAACAATTAAATTAATCCAACAAAAACAATTAAAATTTTCAAACAATAATTACGTAACAATCGACAAAACATTACACACATAAATAGGGGCACAATTATTCAGATTGCACAAGATTTACACGGTAAGCCACAAAAATTGGGACACAATTTCACAGTGCGCATTACCATCGCGACGCGACGTGTTATATGTACTTACCAAGTGTATTTTGTTGGAGACAAAAAACCAATAATATTTTTTTATTAATCATATTTAATTACATATATTATGAAATTAACAAAACTATAACAATTTTCATGCAATATTTACATTACACGCTCATCTACGCGATTACACAGTAAGCCACAAAAATAGGGCCACGATTTCACAGTGAGCATTACTATCGCGACGTGTTATATGTACTTACCAAGTGTATTTTGATGCAGACAAAAAATATAATTACGTAAAAATCAACTTCCTGTGAGGACTATAGCCATACGCTTTGCTCCAATGGTCACTGGCCAGGTGAGGGGTAGGGACAGCAAAAAAAAATATTGGAAAAAATATTTGTGGTACTTGTTCTGCACATTCACATACCACTGTTTAGTATTTCTTTTATTCTCTATTTTTTTTGTTTAGAAATAACTAAGACAGGAAGTCACTATATTGTGTTAATTAATGTGATTACAAATAACTTCTATCTTTTCTTTAAAGATAATATCTAACCTAGTTTATTTCTTTGTACAGGAAAACTGTAAACAGAGAATTTTCCAAGAATCAACAGATATCACAACACAGATATTACAGGTTTTTACCGAATAAAATTGGGTAATAGTTGAAAAATTTCCTCGTTCGGCCAGATGTTCATTGATATGATCTTTTTAATTAAATATTCTACTATCTTTCCTTTTATTATCAAAAATGATAATACAATATTATCGGTCAAACTGGTGCTTACATAATATAAAAATTAAAGATTTTTATAAAAAAATATGTTGAGACATGATATATCTCAATATGTATGATATTGAGATATATCATACATACAACGTTATTCTAATTTATAATACGACGGTGTCAAAATATTTTTTATATTTTTTTTATGCTGACGCTACAGTCGGCGTGTCTCACAGACTCACAGGCATCGTAATGAATATATATTTTTTGCGTTTTTTCTCTGTCTGTATATAGTGGGTGAGGTTTTTATCACCCCCCGCCACGCTTTCTCCTCGGTTCATCAGCTCTATGCACTTGTCCGACACTATTCAATTTGTACACATGCTGTATAATGTGGTGAATGATGCTTTGGTTTATGGATTACTTACATTGTTAACTTATGAAGATGATAAAATAAAACATATAAACATTTGAATTAAGGACCTATTTTTTTGGGAAGTTGGTTAAAAATGTAGATTAATTGGTAAACATACAAAATAGTCCACGGCTATAATTTTTTGTCAGAGTTCGTCAAAATAGCAAAATTAATATTTTGAATACAAAAGCTTTATTGATAAGTTACATAACAAAAACGCATGATAGCCCAAATTCCCCAGGTATCACGTAACGCTCAATTTTACGACTATTTCAATAAAAAAGTATGCCACTAACTTATTTAATGACCGACAAATCGATTGGCGTTTGCGTTGAAACAAGCGTCCGTTGCCATGGCAACAGAGTCGGATCAAATAATTGGCCGTCGCTGGCCCGATAGGATCAACCACAATCCGGCCCACTTTATTTTTACATTCAACTGAATATTGCATTCCAGCGCCTTACGTACTCAACATTAGTGCAAAAACTTTCGACTCGTAAAAATCTACCTTTCTCCTTCATCCTTTTCGATGCGCGAGAGAGATGACACCAGTCTCAGCGTCCGCTTAAAAAACTGGCCGTTTTGCATCAGTCATGATTGGCGTGAATTCAGAATACCGTTTGGTGCGATCGAAAGCTTTTTTGCCGATTGCCGTGTATTAATTACTATAAACGATTGTTGAGATGATAAAATAAAAATAATTACAAGTAAGTACAAAAAGAGGAAAATTTTACTGTGTTCCGGCTGATTAAATCACCTATCAAGGAAGAGAAATATGGTATCATTTTTCGAGAGGAGAAAGCACAATTAAAATTATGTTTTTATAGCTGTGA
The DNA here is from genome assembly GCA_963856015.1 of Helicoverpa assulta. Classification (NCBI taxonomy): domain Eukaryota; kingdom Metazoa; phylum Arthropoda; class Insecta; order Lepidoptera; family Noctuidae; genus Helicoverpa; species Helicoverpa assulta. The sequence continues at coordinate 11,596,701 of CAWLCW010000028.1, forward strand.
GCAAATATTTGGATTTTATAGTGTGGTCAGGTTGTTTTTAAGTTCGTCGGAGTAAAAGAGAATGTGTGATGAATGAAATCAGCTGGTTATGAGCTCGTGCCAATATTCTGAGGTTAATAACTTGACGGAGATGGAACGGCGAACTGTTACTAAGCAATGTTTAAAAGTAACGGCTTACGTAATCAGACGTTCTGAATCGATAGATTATCATTTTAAATGATTAGTAATACCGACTCCTTGGTATGTCGTCTTTGGTCTATCAAAATCAAGACAATCTTTACCAACAATAATGTTTTTGTAGATTTGGTTAAAAGGTTCAGAATATGGATGAAGGTATAGACAATTTCGATTTTTTATTTTGTAACCAGCATCATGGCCATTTCACCAGCAAAAAATCGTCAAAAGAACCTAATATTATAATAACATAATAATACCAGGGCATCAAAAGTCTTACACTATAACTCTCTAAGCATTGTCCATTCTAGTTTTAAATCCATACATTAATCTAATGTCAATACTACTATTCAATTCAAATCTAGTTCTAGAAAAAATAATATGAATACAAGCTCAAAGCCTAAGGAGTAAGTATAAATTGACACTAATACTACTTGACTCGCGATATACTCATTAACATAAGAATCTAATGATACGATCACCTATCAATGAAGAGATTGATAACTTCCTAAGCTATTTACAGTTAAATCTAAATAAATAAACAAAATTGGAGTGTAAGTCATTTCATTAACACAGTTTTTGATCATAATGTTGGTCTTTCTTCATATCTGTATATTTGATTTGGGTCAACTGTAAAAGGACTTCATAGATTTTGATAGTTTTGATAGTTTTGGGTTTTCATTAGAAGATAGCTGATGAGAAAATAAAAAAATACATCTCAATTATAAAAGGCGATGCCGCAAATAACAGCTAAGTTAGGATTAATATAGAAAGGTTTTGGCAACCACAATACAAACACTATAAACTTTCAGTTAAATTGTTTCCCAAAACTCCTTATCCAGAAATAGTTTGAAGATATGCAGTAGAGAAATTAAGAAGGTTAGCTGGCATTCGTGAAAATATAGAGGATGGATAAAAGAGCAAGCATAACACCGTAAAAAACAATTTTTATTCTAATTTTAAAACTTCTTACCCAAAATCACATTCCTCCCAAATTACTTCTACTAGCAATAGATTCCTAACAGGCCTCAACTAAAACACTAACTACTACTAACTTAAAAACCGGTTTGCGATCACTAATTCCAACATCCGGGTTTACATCCGGAATCACATTCACACAATTAAATACACTTGAGATAGCTTTTTTAGCACAATTTTTATGACTTCTAGCTCCTTCATATTTCTTTCATAACCTCTGCACGAATCCGGATATAAAGTAGCCTATAGTCTTCCTCGATAAATGGTCTACGTAGCACTGAAAGATTTTTTCAAATTGGACCTGTATTTCCTTAGATTAGTGCGTTCAAGCAAGCAAACAAACTTATCAGCTTAATAATATTAGTATGGATTTGTCCTCAGATTCTGCCGATCTTCATATCTTTGTGTCTACTACAGACTGGATATTCTGCATCTTCGTCACATGATGATCAAGTCCTGATGAGATCAGAAGCTCGGAGTTTGTATAACTGGCGAGTTCTTTCACCCGCCAGCCGTGGGTGGCTGTTACTTTAGATGCGTGCACCACCACTAAATGTTGTGACTTGAGACATTTAGGTGGACTGATGAGAAGTTTGTCAAAGTATGAGCTTTTGAGGAATTTTTTAGGATTGATAATTGGGAAATTCTGTGAACGTGAGCTAACTTTAAATATCGCTAGTAAGCATTTTGTTACATAGATTCTACTTCGCATGATATTTACACTAATTTACACAAAAAATGGGCAAATTTTAATATAACCAAAAAATAGCTAGGTATATCTATTTTCGGCAAAATTACCATTTTAAAAGAAAACAATAACAACAATTTTTTTTTCAAATCCCGGTTCACAGTTTTGGTGTCCCCACTCGAAGCATTTCCTAATCCGCATATAACGACGTGACATGACGGGAAGCCGGGACGTCGCTCTTTGTGGTTCAGCAGCCGAAATGTGCTGTCAATCACCAGGGAACCCGCTGTCCTATGGACTTTATATCACCTTTCACCTTTTCTCAAAGCCCTATTAGCCATAATAGCTGGGCTGTGTGATAATTGGCTGTGAAGTTTGAATGTTGATCGGCTTTTGTTATTTTTTTGTCACTGGAGCAAGGAGCAGCAAGAAGCTGATCATGACTTACTGAAAAATATGTGAAAGTCCTGGTCAATTACTTACTTAGACAGCTTTGAAAGAATGTACATAATGGTTAAATAAACGTAATTAAAGACTATCTCCTTATATAGGAGAAAAGTTAGGAAACGAAACCACATCTTTCCATTATTATAAAAAAATTGACAAAAAGCAATTATGTAATTTCTACAGTCGAAGATAGACAAAATTGAGTTATAGAAGACAATTAAACTTATCTCCAACTAAGTTTAGACTACCGTTTCAAGACACTGGGTGTAAATTTGTTAACCAAAGTGTATCTTATTGTGACATTTATCGGGACACTACACTGGCGGCAAATAAATAAACGGTTCAGTGTGAATGGCTTAGAAATTTATGTCTGACATTTGTGTCGCGTTTCGCGTCGTTTTCAGCTCCTCTTATTTAACTTGATGGACTTAGACTTCTTGGTGATATTAACTGTGTTATAATAGCAAATTGAATTAGGCAGCCTATCTTAATGGTAGTTGCATAAGTTTATTTGGTTTCCACGGCAATATTCCATTGCCTTTGTACAGATTTCGACAAAGCTACATTTGAAAGGAGATATCACTTTTCTCTTCAACTTCATATCATGTCGAAATAATTGAAGATCTTTTAATAAAAGTTAATATAGTAACATTTTATGTCTGTACACCAATCTTATGTGCCATCAAAAAGACAAACCTATTCACTCGTCTAGACGAGCCCTTCTGAGTTCTATTTCCGTGCTCACGTTTCTCCAACGAAATGAGCTAAACTCGAAACTAGCCAAGATTTCATTGATCCCATTATTACATACACTACAAAAATATAACGTCTATCAGCATGTCGCGTGAGCCCACGACGTTTGGCACGAAGTGTAATAGCCAACCATGTTTGAATAATACTGACAGTTAACGTTTTCTTGGCATTTTTTGTACAGTATCAAAATATAGTGGGCAGTCTTTATTTATGAGTGCACGCTTGTGTGATAACTCTCAAATAATCTATTCTGAAAAGAAAATTGAACTATTAACTTAAATATGAAGGTTTAAATTTATTATGACGGAAAAGAAATGCGAAAATTGGACCGAGATCCTTTTCCTGTAGGTGTTTTAAACGCTTTTCCACGCATACCTATTTAAAACAAAATACATAAGTAGGCACATACCTGTTCAATTGCCACGTGATCCTGAGAAGGAAAACCGTAAATACACAAGGATGTATTTGTTAAAACATTAAATAATACACAATATTATTCTGTAGCACGTGGAAATATTAATGGGATAATAATCTTTACAGAATTTTCCCTTTATTTATCAAACAATTAATTGTGAAAAGTAAACCAAAAAATGTGACTTCAGGAAAAAAATCGTCATAGGGTGAGTTGCACCATTTAACTGTAACGATAACCAAACCATGACCAGCCGTGAAATTGCCGCCCATTGGTCAAATCGGCAACTTGACAACTGAAAATGTTTCGGTTATCATAATAGTTTAACGGTGCACCCGTAAGAGTATTTTTAATCGAAATCTAAAGTACTCTAACTAACTGACCGATAAATACTTGCTTTTTTATCATTACAAAGCTATTACCAACATCGAAATATAACGACATAAAAAGCTAAGCAGGTTTCTTTGCAATCTATGGTTGAAATCATAAACAATATTGCAACAAAAACACAATGGGATCAAAAACAACAGCCGGAACTTCTTTGTAATGCTGCGCTGCAAATATACATGCATACCATGAAGTTTGTATATCTTTACAATATACCTACTAAAGTAGATATAATAATAGCTATAGAGTCGTAGGAATTTTTCATTGATCACCACTTATACATACTGTATCGTTATTTGTTTTTAACTTAAACCTAATCATAAATAAGGGACATTCTGGTTAAAAAAAATATGAATGCCCTAACTGTCAATTCATCCATTATATATTATTTATCCAACAGTGTATTTATCAGTGGACAGCTTAATCTAATAGACATACGTAGCCCAAAGAAAGCTATTCAACCAAGTTACAAACGCTTCAAGCAGACTACCTTGATAACTTAGTACAAATCCTGAAAGATTGATGACATCACAGAATTCTAGAACCATCTACAAACAAAACCGATCGCTGCCAAAGCTAGAGTCAGATAAGGATTGACACAAATGTATCTACTACGTACTCTTCAGTTCAATTCTACTGGAGTATCATCAGACATGAATCCAGTTCCACAGGTACCTCAAACAATGTGGATTTAGTTCACACGGCGTTCATGTGGGTGCTTTAAAGTTTCTGAAAAGCGACAGGTACCAGTTTTTAGGCCCACAGACGGGGTCAATAACCGGAGCGCGTATTTCGACAATGCCACTATACATATACCTACGTATGTACCAGTATCAAATTGCGCACACGCAGAATAAATGTGCGATTTTTAGTTTCAACGCTGTTTTGATACTTGGTTTCCGTCGTTTTTGCTTTTCAGGCGAATTCTTGGGTTTTATATTACCTTTTTGTTTGTGGTAATTGTATTGTTTTGTAGTTTTGTGGTGTGTTAATGGAGACTTAATTATTAATTAGGTATATTTGTTACAACTAATTGGGGACATTAAAACTTTACAGCCATTATAAACTTATTGAATGACATCGAAATTGAAGATAACTGTCTCATCCTTTCTAAAATGATTTATAATCAGTTTATCTTACCAAATAAGTTCTAAATTATGTTTCCATAGTAACAGTAATATTTCCAAAAATGTTCTAAATATAAATTAAATAATATCGCATCACAATTGACCACTCGGAGTGCATGATACAAGTTTTTACCGCGCTTTCTCTCGCTTGCCTCTTAATTGGCACAATGCTTTTTAGTCTCATCTCATCCTTGAATTCTTATAGTGAGAATAAAAAAAAATGCAATTCGGAACAGTCATAAATCTTTTAATATTAATTAATGTTATTCACATTAAGAACTTCATTAACCTTTACTTTGAATTTTAGAAAAATTTCATCATACTAATATATTAACTGTGAAAGTTTGTATGTTAGTCTTTCACGAAAAAAATATCGAACGTTTTTTTTATGATAAATATTATATCGGAACAATATAGGCTACATTTTATCCGATTGCTGGAAGTACTTCCCTCGGGAAGTGGGTGACACCGATGGCTGACGTTAGTCTATTATGAAATTAAACTTCAATTTATCCTAAGAACAGCAAGGGCAAAATCGATGAAAAATAAAAATAGCTACGTCAACATTGCCGCGGGTGTTCACGTCTGGCCGTGGAAATATATCTACAATAAGGTACCTATATACAATCTAGTCTATACTATGCAGATAAGTCAGTTTTTAAGATATGTATTTACACAAACAGGAAAGTAGCCAGCCATCAGGCTCCAAGAATCTAATGGAAAACAAATTGATGATACATATACAGACAAAAAATCAAATATATAGATATCCCAGCAATCATATCCTGACTACCCGAAACTTAACAGTAAAGTCACACGCAGTAGTTCCGTTGCTAAATCCATATAGGTTGGCTAGCCCAAAATTCAAAGCACTTTTTTGCCCATCACCATGTCCGTAGGTGGTCCTATCTCTCATCTAGGCTAGTGCTAGGCTTGACGCTTCTTTTCACATCCTCTCTCTATCTCCTATCTAATACATAGCCTACAATAACCCACAATAGAACAGCCGTAAACCCCATCACAACTGCAAACGAATTTAAACCACAATGCCCACCAATTAAGGACACAATTCAAGTACAATTGAATGCCGAACAATAAACGAAACAGCGTTAACTCGTCCAAAATAATAAGAAATACAGATCTAATCTTAAAAATAAAACAAAAAATCCAGATGACTAGCTTATAACAGAAATTAGCAAGGCGAGCCCATGACGCGCAGGTGGTCGCGATCTACCAAGCAAAATTGGACCTTAACACTTGTGTGATAAAGTTGATGTCGGTGTTAATTTTATGTGTCATTTAGTACAGTTCAAAGAACCACACTCCCACACTGATACGTTGTGTTATATTTTCTTTTTTAGAGTTCCGTTGGAGCAAAAAGATAGGCAAAAAAACTTTTGGTGGATCCTTGATAGAAAAAATAAAATTAAAAATTAAAAGATAACAAATCTATACTAATATTATAAAGCTGAAGAGTTTGTTTGTTTGTTTGTTTGTTTGAACGCGCTAATCTCAGGAACTACTGGTCCGATTTGAAAATTTCTTTCAGTGTTAGATAGCTCATTTATCGAGGAAGGCTATAGGCTACTTTTTATCCCGGTACGGGAAGTAGTTCCCACGGGATGCGAGTGAAACCGCTAGCAGAAGCTAGTAAATAATAAATTGCAATTGTTATGTGTTTACGTGACTATCGCACGAACACTCTAGTTTTGAATAGGTGCTTGTTAGTACTTATATACTTAAGAGCGATGTTGAAGAAATCCCTTTTTAAATGTCTGTTATCTATGAGTAAGTACTTTGTTATTTACTTGAGGAAAACTTATTCATAAAATACCTACTACTATAGTTAACCAACTTCACAAAAAGGAGGAGGGTCTCAATTCGTCGGGATCTTTGTTTTTTTTTTTAATTGTTTGTTCATCGATTAGTCAAAGACGCCTACATCTTGTTGCAAAATTATTTTTTACATCATTGGTTTATGTGCAAAGTAAATTGTACTTTTGCAATTTAAAACAAGCAATTTCTTTCTTAGCGCTTTCTCAGTACCGAAACAAATGCGAGCCCAATTTGAGCAAAAACTCCCCGTGTGCAGTGCATGTCTTAAATGTAGAATTTACTGCAGATGCAAAAACATCTAGTTGGCTCCTTGCCTACAAGCTCCACCATTTCAGTTGACTCCACAAATTGCTGAAAAAGTTGCGACGCTAGTTTCGACTTGAAAAATTTTTTTTTCACGAAAAACGTGATACAACTAGAGTATTGCCGAAAAAGGTTAAGAAAACGGTAAGTTCTATTGGAAATAATCCAATTTCGATCTCGTTTGTTTATTAGTAGTACAAATGAATATTAACTACAATAAACAAAATACCAATAGGTAAGGTATATTCGCCTGAATGTACTTACAATTAAAGATAAAAATCAATTCAAATAGCAAAACAACATAGGACTTGTATCTCATAGTAAAATAATATCATGGTAAGAAACACTTGAGAAGAAACTATCCACTACATTTTAGTTACTTACTTTAAAAATCATGGACGTACAAAATACCTACTCACTATAAATCGTGTCAGAATCTATATCTAAACAGTACGGAACCAGTGAATTGCGCACGAGTATCTTTTCTACTTAATTTTTTGCCGTCCATTTCTTGTAAATGATGAATCGACTATTATTTGAATAGGTAAGTCAGGCTATCGGGAGCATTGGACCTCACCGCACTTTGCCGCCAAATTATTCTAGATTCGAGTACTTATAAAAAATCTAGCGAGAGCGAGCTGGGTTCGCGCTCGAAGGGTTCCGTACTATTATCGATATAAAATCGTTTGTTGCATGGAGCCCCCTAAAATATTGCTTTTTATTCTAGTTTTCAGTATTTGTTGTTATAAGAAGGCAATAATATATAATCTGTGAAAATTTCAACTGTCTAGCTGTCACGGTTCTTAAGATACAGCCAGACGACAGACAGACAGTGAAGCATCAGTAATGGGGTCCCAGCTTACACTTTAGGCAGAGAACCCTAAAAATATACCTATTAATGTTTATTGAAGGCTGCTTAAAACACTTAAGAGTTTATTTAAAGTGGTTCAAAGAAATGCTCATCGTAATAAATTGCAGCGTAATTATCTTTGGGTCGATCTTCACGATGTATGTCTTCATTTATTTTGGCAATAAGGATGTATCGATGCGCTATTAGTACCAATCCGTGTAACGGAACTATTCGATTTTATTTGTCTGTGAATTTGGTATATTTAACAAATTTTTCAAAGATTTCCGACGGTGTTAACGTATTTTTCCACAGGATTCTTAACTATGTAGAAGCTGCATGATTTTGAAATAAATAGAAAAATAATATGCACCATTCTATAAATGAAACATGTACCTAAAGGTCTTTTTTTCAGAAATAGAATTGTTTGACACCATTTCTGTATCTGTACAGACAATACCGTAAACTAAATTCTCTTGAAAATAAGTAGGTACTTATAGAAGTCATTTTGATATAATGCATAAGTTATTTATTGCCCGCTCAAAAGTAATATCTCTAAGAAGAATCTATAAAAAGCCATTACATCAATCTCTCATTAATTTTTTGGTCAGTGTTACATCAGCATGACAAACTAGTGACACTAACCAAAACGTAGTTTTTACTGCTTTGAATATATTAAATAGTTATTCTTTAAAGATGCACTGAGGCTATATTGAATCGACCATGAGTTTAACGATGAGCGCCAAAATGCACGCCCGATGTTTGAGCATGACTGTATAACTAGTTCTATGCTTAGTTTAAGACTTTAAGTTATTCACAACCTACTTAAAGAATTTTAACAAAATGTAGTAGGTATAACACCTAAATCAAAATCCTACCCAAAACAAAAATGTGAAAGACTGCCAAGTTCGATAATATGGGAATGCTTCGCCTATAAAAGAAGTGAGATCTGAATAAGTACCAAGTTCCATACACATACCTCAGTTAAAAATAGTTTTACTTTTTAATCATGTCACTTGGCAAGTTTTCATACACCTTGTTATAAACCTACTAAACGCAATGAATCAAGTATTTAATTTTCTATTAAAACTTGCCAAGTAACATCATTAAAAAGTAACTATTTTTAACTGAGGTATGTGTATGGAACTTGGTACTTATTCAGATCTCACTTCTTTTATAGGCGAAGCATTCCCATATTATCGAACTTGGCAGTCTTTCACATTTTTGTTTTGGGTAGGATTTCATTTATTTTTGTAAGGTTGTTTATTTTATTTTTTTCTTATGATGAAGTTAGTTAAAGAAATGTCTCATTTATACTATCTTTTAGATTTTTTTAATATGCACTATGTTTCTTACAAAGAAATGAACTAGATTAACTAAATGGACTAGATTTACCAACTGAATGACATGGCATGTTATCTTATATTATGTTCGTGGATCAAAGTTATTTTTTTATTATTTTTTATTATTTTTTATTCGTTATTTTCGAAAGTGACTCACACTTGGCCGTTTTCAGATTTTTACTTTACTTTGACTAAATACAAACCGTTGTACCATTCGAAGATATATTATATAAATATAGATTTTAGTTCGTTTTAGTTCCTTAGGGGTATAAATTTACACCGGGTATAAAACACCTTCATTATTTTGAAACCGACTCACACTTGGCCATTTTCAGATTTTTCCCTTTACCTTGACATAAAGACCTACCTCCATGCCAAATTTCAAGTCAATACGACCATTGGAAGTGGTCTAGGTTTTTGATGAGTGAGTCAGTGAATCAGTCAGTGAGTGTATAGTAAAAATAGCGATTTTCTGACGTCAATATCTCAAGACCTACAATAGGTATATTAATGAAATTTTGTATTTTAGATAGGTGAGGGGGTCTCAACAGATACTAGAAATTTGATATGCGTAAATAAAATAGATTTTGAGTTACAGGGGGGTCGAATTTGGCCCGAAATGGTTCGTGTAATATAACCCACGGCCGGTGTGTCGCTTTTTTTGCTCGAACTTGGCGGACACACTGCCGTGTGTCTAGATTACTCGTAGATACATAATTTGTAAGAAGTCGACTGTAAGTAAATCTACTGCATATTCGCAGTGTATACTTTAAAAGTACCTAAAGTCATTCATTAATTTGTACAAGAAATACTTCTTATTGTTATTACAGTGACCAACTAATACTTTTTATCTATAAATAGAACATTAAATTCAACGATATCACTACACATACCAAAAACCCTAACTCCGGAAGACCCCTCATTCCATCTCACAATGACCTCCAATTTCTTATAAAAACGTTAAAAAGATCAAAGTGTACGGAACCCTTATGTAGTGATTACTCGGAGGCAGCTGACAGCAGCAGCCATCTGATAAGCTTAGTTAATTACGAGGTCACAATAGGAACGGAAAAAGGACGAAAAAAAATATCTACAATTTGATTTCTCGGGTTCTCCAACTTTTCTGATTGCATACACCCCTTGTAAATGCTTTGGGTTGCAGGCTTTCTACGCCGAATAGATTGTTGATGTTTCTAAACAGTGTATACGAAATCTTGAATATAAATGCGTTTGAAGAGTTCGAATTTTTATTTTCGATTATTTAGGATTTCAATGTGACTTGTTCAGTGATTTCGGTGTTTTACCAAAAAAATATTAATGACAGTAGTTTTTGGGCTGAAAGTTTGACAATACGAATCTGAAATCATTTCCTGGTATGTAGGTTTTGGAGGTCAGATCGTAGTCGCTCCATATGAAAATGATGATATGCATATACAATTAAGGACAACGCTACGCAAAAAAATATTCATGGCTTCATGTAGATTGAACATGAAACGAAAGAGATTAATTTCTGTATCATCTACAAACGATGGAAGAAAACAAAAACAAATAACCAAGACTTTAAAACATAAATACACACTATTACAACATCACACATCTGCCAAAAAGCGAGCATTGCCCCCGAAATATAAAGCAAATAAAGTCAACCGACGTCAATCAAGAAAATGTTAAAACTACCCACCTACTGATCAAAAGCACATTAGCTATTGACACTACATAACAAATCGTAGAAGCTTCATTACTTTCAATTTTTGAAAATCACAATTGTAAGGGTTTTTTAACTAATACCTTTCCCTTAGGGAACTGCTTCTCGTACTCAATAATAGTTTGTAATGATGAAAGAAACATTGAAATCGGTCCAATAGTTCTCGAGTCGTCGCATCAGCTGAGCCTATTGAGACAACCACCGAATTGAGTAGTAAGAACTCAAGAGAAGAATATAGTCTACTTATTATCAGGTGGGAAGGAGCTCCATAGGAAGTCATTCCTTCAAACCTTCTGCATCAATCTGTTGATTGCTTGTCATCGCTTATTTCGTTAACATTTCTCTGCGCGGGCGCACCTACGCGTACACTCACACATACTGTTACTTTCTCGGTAATTTTCCTATTAATGAGACGATGTAATAAAGATTATTCAGGCTATAATGTGTAACAAGTATGTTGCTACGTCTACTTAAGTCATCCTTGATGTATGTCAATTGTTTTTATGTTTCTGTAATGGATCCGTCAAATAAGTTTGCTGGTCTGAAGTTATCTTCTAGTGACCGTGCTACAGTCAAAATATATTAACAGAACTACTGCGATTGTGTGACGCATCAAATATCTTAATTAAATTAACGAGAGCTGGTTTATTGGACATTGTTCGTCACTATAAAATTGGAAAACTCAAAAATATGTCTTCGCCATAAGCACAGTATTCAAAGAAAACCAGATTAGAAGGAGATTATATTTGAACTATAGTAAAGAGATTTATTCTGTCGCAAGGGAGAGAGAAACACCTCCAGGATAATCTCCCTTTGGAATAACTGAGACACCCTCAAAAATCCCGTATCGATACAATGAGTTATATCAATATTTTGTATTATAGATTGATCTTTTGTGTTTTGACAAGCTTCTTAAGCTATCCACAGGAAATGTTATTCCAATCGGTTGATTGGTCACTGCTAGCACATATTTAAATAGGCTATATAAATCTTCTTGTTGTGTAGACAATAAATAACGATAAACGAAACCACTGGTCTATCATTCAATTACAAGCATTATTTGGCGACCATTGTGTTTGAAAGGCGCTCTGTCTAACTTTGCTGTACCCATAGTGATATTTTTTTTTATAATATGATATGAGATAAATGATTTAAATTTTAACAGGTAATAAGAGTAAGCTCAATATCTGAACAGCAATCGTACTTAATTTATGAATGCGATAAGTTGGGTTTAGATGTTTTTGATCTTGGTTTCTCAATCTCACGATGGTGGCTGATCGAATTTTGATGAAATTTGTCTTTTAAATCAGATTAACACATAGGCATTTTTTTATCCTGGTAAAGAAGTAGTTCCTACGATGCTGGTGGACATAAAGCCACTGAACCAATTCCCAAAAAATTGGATTACTTCCTCACAAAAACAATCAATTTTCCCAAAACTTCCTCTTTCTATTACATAAAAAGTACAAGTGCCTATTTGTAACTGTAGCGTTAAAATTCCCGATTGGTTCCAATCAAATGTACAAGGCGCTTAGACCAAGCGACTAACTCTTGTACTATTGTTCTGTTCTTACTGGTATTTTTAATGCCCAAGTAATTCTGTCAGACATTACGCCGAATCATCTGAACGCCAAATCCGATTTTAATGTAATTTGGTACAAAGATAATTTAGAAGTCTAGGTACGTATATAGGCTACTATTTACCCGGTTGCGGGAAAAAGTTCCTCCAAGACGCGGATGGAACGGAAAATAATTTCTAACTAATGGCTTAAGCTTATGTATATCTATCAATAAGAGTTTCGTTCAAATAATATTACACAATCTATTTCAAGTAAGACATTATAAAAGGTTATAAATCAATGCTCTTTAAAATGTCAAACACGTAATAAGAAACTAAATGATATTAATTTAAACATCAGTGTTTAGACAAGTATAACAAAATATTGTTATAAATTATAAGATAGCGAACAGTTTAATATAAACAAAAATATTAACAAGAATGAATTGTCTAATAAACACGAACATAATTTGATTCTATTTTAGTTTAAATTAAGACAGCAAATGAAAGCGAGAGCTTTGTACTGACGGAATCGTTATGAGCTAAAATTATTTTATCTAAAATTAGAATACATGTATTTTATCTCAATTAAAGAGAACCAAATGAGTGACTTGCCGGTAAAATATTGACCATTTTACCACAATTTATTTTGCACTATGTAAATCTTTGGCAGTCGTTACGGGTAGTAAAAAGACAGAAAGTCTGACAACGCGTGTTACCAAGTACTATCGGATGTCTTGATTGAAGGAGTCAGATAGGCAGTTGCTACGTGTAAAACACTGGTACTTGGCTGCACCCGGCTAGACTGGAAGCCGAGCTACAGCAGGCAAAAAGCTAGGCCGATGATGTGTATATTTAAAAAAATATAGTACCTATCAAGTCAAATTGAACATACCTGCATATCCTCGGTGCTGCAGCGACTAAAGCCTTCATGGAGCCTTCAGGCTTGAGCTTGATTCTTCTTCAGAAGTTTGTTGACACATCCAATTATGACATTGCAATAAAATATATTTTTGATCTGAAACACGTAACTACCTCCATAAAACAATTGTGTAACATCAATTGTCAACAAGAAATCTGCTTCCTGCGTCCAGATAAAAACGTATCTTTGTCTCCATCTATAGTTATCGGCACGGATATTGAGCTCTCGGCGGAAGAGTGGGGATCGCTTTGCGCACTGTACACATAAGGCAATAAACCAATAAATCGCTTCTGCGCAGGTGAAGGTCAGGGCTCAATATCCGTGCTGATAACTGTACCTCTACCTATCACAGTGTCATTCATACCATTCTGTTTAGTTCAATACAATATTGTTTCCTCATAGAAAGGATCTAAAGATATCAAATAAAAGATCCAGAGATCATTATCTTCACTAATACCTTCTAAACCAACAAGCGACATTTAACAACACAACAACTGATTCATGCAAGAGAAACTTAATTTCATAAGCTAGAATGTAACATCTAAGTGACTAAAACCATCATAAGATCTGACGCATTTGTCGTCAGACCGGTTTAACATTCGCCGAAGGAGAACAAGAGAATATAAATACTAATACTGGGTCAATTTTGATATAGTTTTTTTTATGAGCTAAGTAGAATCTGGTCCAGTCATAGCAGGAAAGTTCCATTGAGGTTTGTTCATCGGTTTCTGAGATTTGCTTACAATATTCGTACCTACAATTAAGACTGAAATTGATTAAAGCAAATTCAGATATGTCCTTCTATTTTATATTTTATTTGATGAGTCCAGAAAATTCCGCATCTTTATGGATACAAATCGGTAGAAAGGCAAAGGAACCTCTGTGATTCTACAAAGTACATATTGAAAAACTGAATAGGAATCCCAATGTGTTTAAGTGTAAAACCGTTTCTCTAAAGATTTTCCCAGCTACACAGACTGAGGCTTAGGTTTCCAATAGCTACTTACACAATGTACTAATAGTGAAAGTAATGAAAAGGTCATCAAGATTAGCTCTGTAGTAGCGACAACTACGTGTTCAAGTTTTATCGGAACCTAATTTACTAAAGAACTTTAGGATTATTTGATTTAAACAGCTAAAACAAATACAGTTTTTTAAGAGACTTACCAAAAAGAATAAAATTCTCAATATGTTTTTCTAATTCTTCCTACCCTATTTCAATTTGTATTTGTGGTCGGCGTTTCCATTTCTCTCTGTCACTCGTCATACTAACATTCACTCCCTTCTTATTAATATCAGCTTTCAGTCTATCCATCCTTTCTTCGGTCTTCATCTCCCTCTCCATCCATACATTCTTACTTCATGTTTATTTCTTAGTAACAAACGCACTCGCCAATCTAGTTTTATATTTCTAATCAGTATGATGAATTAGTGATGTTATCAGGCACTTTCATCACTGTGCTATTGACAACCAATCACACGGCTGTAATTGCAATCTCGCCAGTTATTTGTTAAGAAAATAATCCTTTTGTTTGAATGATATCGCACTAATGGGTATAATTTGTTTTTGCTGGCTCGTTCCCGCTGTTTTGTCCACGTGTGTTATATCCTCTATGACTTAAGAGGCCATTTCTACCTTAAAGCGTGAAGGAATACTAAATATGCCTACAACAAACTATTCAAACTCACATTTGTATCTTCCATTCATGACTAATTTAATTCCATTTTTTTGAAACATACTTTATTTTTTCTACCTCTTGGCTTACCGTCGCTTGTTGCCAAATCCGGCACGCTTCATAACGTGAATGGCCGAAGCTCTAACATTTTGTACGCTAATCGAAACTCATTGTTTTCCACACGCATCGATCTGCAGTCCAATTAGAGCATTCGATGGACACGGACGATTGGACGAATATTCTACATCCATTCACCAAGAATTAGATTTGCTTGAAGGAGCTTTTGTTTATGCCAATCTTGATCGTAAAATATTAGGCCTAATTCTTTTTGACAATTAAACACGCTGTATACATGTACATACGGTTTATTAATCATTTAAGCCTATTTGAAACAACACTCAAGCATAGATCTTGTCATGAGGTTACATTTGGAGCTATCTAATTGGTTGGGTCTAAATCTTCCCTTAACTTGAAAGCGAACCTGCGTGAATATTTAATTCAAACGACACAATCTATGCAGGTAAATGATGTTAACATTTGAAGATTTCATATGTTTAAACTTACCTTATATGAGTGTGCACTACTGTCCGTGCATCTCAATACACATTTTGACCATGACCCTACTAATTCCTCGTGTTGAACCATTTCAAACGCTTCCCGTCGAAGGTCCCAATGCGCAAACATTGACCTTTGATACTTAAACAAACAATGTCCTAGACGTTGTTTAATGAGACAGCTTAGTAAATACTTAAGAACGAAAGCACGATAATTAAAGCTTTATGTGCCGCCGGAGAAAGCATCGTTTGAGTACCGACCAATCGATGCTCGGACTATTTCATTAATAAGTGTTTATTATGAATGTTTTCATTTTAATACTTGTTATTGACTGCAGTTTTATACTGAAAAATATAGTAATTAAGTGCTCTCTGTAAAGGAAAATAAAAAAGTTAAACGTGTTCTACAAGAATATTAGCATTAAAACTGCACGAAAAAAGTCGTCAATTTAAAACAAACAAATAGACACAGTTACTTTCCACAACAAATATTTTAAACTTATATATCAGGATACTTACTCACCGGCCCGAAAAGGTTTGTTCTCACCATCTGGCACTGTCAATCAAGCGATATTGTTCGCCTACAAAAAATCGGCAACTTATTGACTGTTTGCCGTATCTAGTCGTCTGTATGTCTGTGTGTTTATGAGTGAGTCAGTGGTTGATCGATGGGAGCTCGGTGATCGAACGGCGAGTTCATTCATGAGCTGATCAGACAATGGGTTTTTTCCCCATTAATATGTTGCTCTGATTATGAGTCGATAGATTCGTGGTTTGGTTTTGATTGTTGTGTGATTTATAACTGTTTCTAGGCTGCTGCGGTTCTGAATATCATGAAGGAGTGGTCAATAGTGTTGAGAGGAATTTTATGATTTTTTTAATCCCTACATAAAAAGAAAGGATAAGTTTAACTGTTATGACCAAAAATTAAATACACGCTAAGTTCATAAAATAAACTACACAGGTTTACCATTTACTACTCGTACGAAGAGCTGTTTTTGCTAATGTCTTAGTGAAAATTATAAAAAAATATTTTTCATTTGCTAATAACTTACTGTTTTCCACGATTTCCACCGCAAGCCATTTTCTAATTGAATAGCATATTTTACTGTAACAGACAGATAGTTAATTTTAATTTCATAGCTAAACTAATTTTTTACGATTTGTAGGGGGCAGTGGCACAGAATCAGCATGGAATTAATCCATCAACAATCATAAACTAAGACAGATTAAAAAAAAAACAAAGAAAACTTAAACAAAGTACTTACTTATCAATCCATTGATTAGCTCAATACATCATCAGATGAGAATTTCGGCGAAGAAAGGGCATCGACCTCACTGCATCGCGCCACTCAGGACTACATTCGCTGTTCAGATAACAAGACCATTTACTCTCCTTGGATGGCCAATTGCTGGCTATTCTTGGCTGGAGGAAGTTCGAAAAATGTATGGACTGTTGACGTGGTCAGGCGATCCTCGCCAGTTACGTCGTACGATAACGTGGGGATCAGCTGATGGTGAAGTAAGGGGTAGTTTTCTGACGTCATGAAGGTTTCGCCGAATTTAAGGCTGTGATTCAGATGAAGTTAAAACGTATTCCTTAGTTTATGAGTCATGGTTTTTCATATCTAACTCAAAATATATCCTGAATTTTATGAACAGCACAAAGATTAACAAGATTTTTTTTTTAAATTCTGCCAAACGAGCGCTGGCAAAATTCTAGGACAGTGGACTAGATAAAACAAAAGAACTGTGGACAGACTGATACGCCGGCATTTAAACGAACCTGATTTAGCTTAGGTAGGCGTTTCTCAGAAGTCTGAGTTCTAGACTTCTAATCCAGACTCAAGGCTAAGCAATTTAGCGCTGAAGGTCCAGAATTAAAATAATCTGAGGTCAAATCAATCAATTCGGGGTACTATTAACTAATCTCTTTGCTTAAAGTACCATTAATCAAATACAGACAAGTTATATGCATGCATGTTGCGAAAACATAATATGCAATTACTGCAGTCATAAATTAAATTAATTGTGTTTGTGCAAACGTAACTTAATACAATGATCATATTTACATTGTTTGAGCAAATTTTCTTAACATTTGTTTCACCTTTTGGTTATTTTTAGCTGGCTTCAGGCGGTATTTAGGTCTAGGTACTTACAACATCTGTCTAGACTTAAATAATTAAAACTTTGACTCATTAATTTGTTTTACAACAAAGAGCCGTTATGTAAGGTATCGCAATTAAGAAGGATTTATAATATTTACGAAAAAGAGAAAAAAATAAGTTAACAAAATATAGAAAAATATACTCATCTTGAAGAACTTGTGAAATCCATCATCTATTTATCACTGAGACCTACAACATAGCTCTTCCTCCATACTTATTAAAAACGTGTAAATACCATTATAATTTCTAGGTACCAGGGATCTTTCACCAGTCTGTAATCCAGTCAAAGCTACGCGATATAATTTATCGTAAGCGTGACGAGTGCACTTTCTTTTGCACTCTAGTGTTATACATCACCGTATGTAAAGCTTTGAACCCACTGTTACCTATTAAACAAGAATTTTAACCTTTTGCATATATTCGTATATAATCTTCGGCAGTGGTATGCCGTAATTGTTGGTAAAAAAACAAATCTCCCCTGCGTGTATATTTGAATGATAATTCTAACTTAGGAACTGTAAACTGCTGATTACGCACTACATAGGTAGTCTTTCTTTATGACATTACTTCAATGCTAATATAATATACACCTTACAATGAACAAATTCCTTCAACATTTATAAGTTTTTCGCAAACGAAACGAAATTGTAGCTCATAATTCTATATGTATCAAGTTGTAACATTGAACTTTGTACCTTTTTATTAAAACCTTGAAAATAATACACGTTAAATGTCGACACAAAAACACTATTACTAGGAATTTCTATTGCCATCGAATACCAGTTCAGTAGACATAATTTTGATAATTGTTGCCACTCAAAAAACAGCCACACGTTTCTACCATTACTAAACCCATCGTTGTGACATATGGGTGAAATAACCAACCTTCTGGTGACCACATCACCAAAATATTTATCTTAATACACACCTTGATTGAAGGATAGCCCTACCCTGAAAACTTGTAAATTATATTGCGGACTGGTTACTGAGAAGCTGTTATTTTTTTCTCGGAAATTTCATTTTTTTAGCGTACTTTTTATTGGAAAACGAGGATTATTATGTTTACCTAATATCTTCAATATAGTTACATAGAAGAATTCGCGTGAAATCAACTTTCCAGACTGTTACTGAAATCCTATTTAAGAAATTTAAACTGAGTACCTATTTATTTTAGGTATCCTCCAAAGCCATGATACAAGTCTTGATCATCAGTGATTGCAACAATATCTCGAAGGTTGATCCTCGATTTCAACATCTCGTCTCATAACAAAGGCAATAATATTAAGGTTTTTTTCACGACAAAAACAGTAACTTAATATAGACGTTGTTACAATGTAATCGTTAAATCGTAAGTACATTTATCTTGGTAAAAAAACATCACACAACCGCCGGGACCTGTGTTCGGTGGTAAGGGTGGTACTGTAGTCCAAGATATGCTATAACTATATTTAGGCTATAAACTTTTCAAAGTCAACAGACTTTTCTCATCAATCCCTCCATAGTAAGATAAAAAGTATCTTCACCAGTAATTAACAAGTAAAAGTAGCAATAGAAGACTATTGCAACAGCTAACCAAATTATAAATATGAATTTTGAGGATTTGCCTTTAACAAAATACTAAAAAAATATAGCACGATAATATTATCGCTTCGCGTACCACTGTCAGCAATCCTAAGATTCCACATCTGACAGGCAGCCCAATTAAGTGAGCAAATTTCGTAAGTATGAAAGTCAGTGGTGGTACAACTTTTATTCATTGGCATAAACTTTCGACCTGCATCGCCATATATATGCAACTACATAAAATGTCACTTTGTATGTTACCAGTTTGGTTGAGCGAAATCTTTCCTAGGGCGTGGTGTGCTGTCATAACATAACGTTTATATAATAATAGTGATTCACTGCTTTTTGCAATAATTAGTGTGTTGCACTTCCTGCCATTTCATGTTAACGTCTACAGTTGCGCTATTAGGTAATTATTCTTCATAGCAGTGATTTTCGTGTACCGCATATCTATATTTTTGATTTCTTATCTAGATCCAAGCTTCTAATTCAATCAAATCTCACAAAACTTAACACAAAAACCATAACTGAAGCAATTTGCTCGAATTAAGTTTTCAATTAACATGTCCCGGTGTCTGACACGTTAATTTCAGGTGGATAAAAAGCTTACACACTCACACATCGATGTGATTCGTTGTAGAGATTAGTCATCTTAAGATACCGTGTTCGGACTAGACGGGCCGGTCATCGTCCGAACCGATCCGCAGATAAGATGCGATCCGAGATTGTCACGGACGAATTAATTTTCACTCGTAACATTAGTTGCTTCGTTAACATTTTTCAGCCATTACTTTGAAAATTATTTTCGAATATTTAATATTTTTTGATCCGAAAACGAATCATATTTAAGATTCAGAGTTATCTCGAAAAATCTAGAACATATATCCAGATGCATTTTTTAAAACTGGTGTTGGTTTCGATTTTAATCGCATTGACGTAACAGTTGTTTGTCGAGGCCTACTAAAAGAATGATGCAGTTGCAAGCGTTGAATAAGCAAATTTCACAATTACTGCTTGTTATTTACATGTTTAAATATACAAATCAGCTTATTTGTAATTGCTGACACGCCCTCAAAGTTGTTGTTGTCATTTGTTTGATTTATAAATGAAATATTTCTTACCAAGCTATTACAAGAATGTGTCCTTTTTGTATTTGTTAAAATAACAGACTAATTCGTGTATATTTTTGAATGCTAAGTCTTTGGCTTGGTGCAGTAACAAGATGACTGCAGGCAATAAAACTTCTCCAGTAAACCATCTTAAACACCATTTAATCTCCGTTTAACGCCCGAAATAAATATGTAAACATCTCCAGAGCAGTTAATATTTCCTACAAATCTCGTGATAGTCATAAAACTAAAAATGCAGGCGTCATACTTGTAAATCATGAACCCTATCAAAACATACTAGATTTATTCTGAGCATAAATAAATAAAACGGGTCAAAGTACGGTGATATACTGGGAGCGGTATTTGTTTAACACCTGCATTTAAGCACTTTAGTGGAACAACAATACGAATGTATTACAAACAATTTGGCTTGCAGATAAACACTGAGTAAATCAGCTGGTGAGCCACTGACACATCAAATGCGACCTATTTATTACAGAAATATCTTCAGCTTATACATTTCCCGTAGTAACGGCCAACTTCTCCATGATCTCATATTTAACTCGCCTCACAAAAGTTCACTAAGGAAACAACTGTACAAATTTACTTTCAAGTCTATATCGAGATGGTATGAGCAAAGAGGAATTCATCATTATTATTATACCTATAAAGTTTATTATCATAAAGGAATTGTAAGCGAATAGGTACTTAGCCTGTTCGGTGCAGAGGTCGAGTCGTCCTGATGACATTGGATTAATTGAAAAATGACTTTATGTCCGACCTCCAAACGTGCCATTCAACGTTCACAAGACATGCGAAATAACTGTGGGACTGACGCCACATGGACTCTCAATGAAACCACTATTCATGCCGAAATGTTTATTATAATCCAATTTAAAATCATTACAAATAAAAACAATTACAATTACTTTTTCATTGGATAATTTGACTGATTGATATAATTAACAGATTGCATAATCAAATTTTTCTTAATAAAAAAACTAGAAAGCAACCCCGGGAATTGCCATGCATGAACTAAAACTCGAATTTAAGCGATCACAGTTTAACGTAAAATCAAGTTTTATGGAGCAAGGCGTAAGACTGTATACGACTGATACGATAATGATGATTGATAAAATTTACAAATTGTTGAAGTAAACACAATCAATATATATAAATTACAATAAACTATTAAACTAAATTAAAATATAAACATGTCAGTGTAGCAGGTTGTCTAAATATTGAACAAAAACAATTAAAACTAAAATGATTAAACTATTAAAACAACATTATTTGATGTCATGCATACTCGCGAGTTGATATAGTAAAAATAAGGAGTCATGCGTTAGAATTGTTTAGTATTTGTTAGTCAATATAATTCAAAACACGTATAGACAACACAAATAAACAATTGAGTAATAAAACAATGAAAATGCGCGAACTTGAGACGATCGCGGAGGAAAACGGAAAAAAACGTTGTAAAGATCACAAAAGTCATAAAACTTATAAACTAAAGGAGCATTTTTGCATTTTCCTCCGAGATTTTACCATAACTGATGGTAAATATATTACTTAATGTAACAATATTGGACTTCTCCAAGTCATGAATCAAATCTCCCTAAAAATATACGAAACTGCGGTAGAGCACTATCACGTTGTAGAGAAGGTACTAACAATGTAAGTAAAAGACCGGTGATGAGTATCGACTACACATTTCGTAATATTCCAGATCAAACTAGGGCTTGTAGAAACAAACATTTTACACGGTTTGATTCTAACATAAAGAGTCTAATATAATGGTGAACGGAAATAAACTTAACGCTAGATGAATTAATGCTGAGCTTCGGACGGGTCGCGTTAGATCTGAAACAAAAATTTTGATCTCATTTAGAATAATAACAAAACGAACAATACCAAAACAAAACCAGGGAAAAGGAGGTAAAGAAATGAAGATGAGAGATCAAGATAATAATGAGAAATAATACGAAATATTTTTTCTATGAGAGTATGACCAGCACAAAGGGAGTCAGACCTCAAGAGGATTACAATAAAGGTAACGTCTCACTTATATTATTTCATATCGAATGTACAATAGTTGACAATATATCGAAAGTTGATAATAATGAGGTCCGTGGGGAGAATGTTCATAAAAGCGAGACATCTGCAACACTTGACGAAAGTAACAAATCTGATCGCACGTCAAACGCAGTCAATTAAAATGAAGATGCAAAAGTGCCAAGTCACTGGAACGACGTCTTCACTCCACACCCTCGAGCTTCAAACGAAAATGATGACGTTTCATAAGCTATTAAATTTAATAATCCATGTTTCATTGTTATATGCATTAACAAAAACTTTCGCGCTACGGAGAAATGCATTGCCATTTTAAATTGGTTGTATTACGTTGTGACGAATACTGCAATAAATCCGGGAAGGGGGTGAAGAATGATTAATATAGACCGCATGAGTCAGCGTTTAGTCAACTTTTTGGATCAATAACTGAACCCTGGAACATGAATTGCTCAAAGAACATCATGAATGGATCATTTTAGGACCCACACAAGCTGATATTTTTATTTTTAGCTGTGTTGATAGGGAGTTAAGTGATGCAAGAACCGGCAATTTTTGCGTCGCTAAAAGATTACATTTGACTAACGACGATGAACGTAATTTTTATTATAACTTACGATTACAAATAGCTATATCGCAGACCGAACACGTCTGAGACGAGTGTTCATATTTTATAAAAATATATTTTAGTGTTCAACCAATTTGCTTGAACATTAAAAGCAAGGTAACTGCTTCAAATATAATTTATAGGCAAGATTTGAGTGTCAGTCGCTTCCCGCCAAACGTGGGTGACATTATTTAGAACCGTGATGATATTTCGCCCCAAAATAGATGGTGGGAAGCCGTTGACACGTTTGGAAAACTCCGTTCTGAACGATTTGGAAGCGCTCCATTCATGACAATTTAACAGGCTATAAAAAGAAATAAGGTATTTTTATAGTGACTACAGTTTCGGCTATGTTAAATATGTATCCCAAATGAAAAGCTAATTTAGTGCTACAGCATTGATTTTTCGGGATAAGCTTTTTATAGAATCGTATAAAATTGTTGAAGCATTCGTGATGTTTATTGATAGCTGATCCAGGGTGTCAGTGACGGTGAGCCGTCATCGTAATTCTTCCCAGAATCTACAATTTTAGCATATCCTACACAAGTCCACCCACAGGCGGGCACAGTCATGTGCGTCCTATTTTAACATAAGAATACAATGAACAAAAAAAACTTGTAGCCGCGGTTTCTGGCATAGCAACCGAGTTTATCAGAATACGTATAATGGAACGTTATCAATCAGTTTCGTTATGGCCTCGATTTCGCCCACGCCCCGTCGTAATCTTGACTATTTACCCCGTTTCTTAATCCTACATTGCCTCCAAACTAACTTGAACCCTGGAGTACATCAGTTTATACAATACGGGGGTCCATATTAATTTGTCACGGTGTCCAGTGAGCAAAGAGCTTTCCTCCCTTGCAATGAGTGACTTGGAGAGTGTCATGGCTATTGGTTCTGATACAGAAAGCTTGGCCAGAATATCCCCTTTCTGATTACGGTTCCCATTGAGTTCCCTCCGATTATCGCATGTGCCCTCAATAGTCGGATAATATTTATAAACAGAGTAGATGTGAGCATAATAAATACTTCTCATTCTATCTGTATGGTAATTCTGTTCTTGAGTTTCTTTGGGTAAGAAGCCTGGGAACTTCGTTATCATTTTTATAATCGCGTTGAGTTAAAGTTTAAGGGATCAACAATATTAATTAGTGAGAATTAGCATTACGGAGGACCACTTAGTGGGATGTAACATTTTGTAAAATTACAATTTAATGTCTCAATTATGTAGAAGCGTTATTTATGAGAAAAAGTTTGTTTTTATTATATGTTTTACACACATATTCATTTGTTTATATTATTTCCTAGTTTCAAGTGTTATTATTCTTTGTTTGGTTTAGAAAGAAAGCGAATATAGCTGAACCGTATTTTATTTAAATAAAACATACTAATTAGTAGTGTTTATTGTTATCAAGTGTAACGTATTCTAGGTCGTGTCACAGTTCAACTGTATTTATTTTCTAGTTTGCTATTTATGAATCGAGCCGTTTTATTATTCTACATTCAGATTTATTGCTTATCTATTTTTTGAAACGTTTCCTATGTCATGATGTTAAATAAAATTTATAATCTACTTACAACTCATTCTATTTGTAATATGTTCGTATGCCAAAATCGCCAGACAGTTTAATTACAATTGTATAGGCTGACCAGTGAACACTCTGGTGGGAATTTAGTAAACCGGGTCATTTATAATATCATATGCATTCCCAAAGTTGATATACGAAATGACCCAGTCAAATAGTACCTAACTTAAACTGGTTTAATGCAAAATAAAATTAGGTTTTATGGATTCCTTTTTAAATTACTGAAGTGAAAAAATCTAGTGGGTAAATTATAACAGTTTAACATAGTTTTGAGCACTAGGACAATACCATTTAACGGTACCACGGTAACCCGTAAAAGTACAACGTAAAACATTTTGAAACAATTAAAATTAATTAACAAAATAATTGTTGTGTTATAATTAACACATTTCCTATGCATAACGAACCGATTGCGGCGAAACGTCATTTAGAAAAAAAAAAGATAGGAACGGCGCATTACTTGAATGAAGAAGACTTATCGATTATCGATTTAGGAATTGAATCGTATCACGAGAATTGATAACGTAATTCCAAAACTGACGTCATTGCGCAATGGCAGTCTTAATTACAATCCATAGAAACTGACCCGTTGACACACATTCACATTCAGTAGATTTCAATGTAAGAACAATAGGTGAATTTACCCGTGGCAACAGGCGCGGTACAGCTGATCAAATCGCTTACAATGCCTGTATAAACCTTTTAGTAATGCGAGTGTGACGCAAATATTTCTTATTAAGTATAACACGCTGGATTCCAAGGTGAGGCGACAAAGTTTAATTCGATTCTTTTTGTTCACGTTATTTAGTGATGTCCATGTATCGGTTTGATATCGATACTTTTTTTAAGAGAACAGAGAGAGTCTTAGATTTCAGAAGATATCATTGATTCTACCACACACTCGTTTTAAAGGTTTGAAGAATTTTTCTTAGTTATAAATATTTCGTTATAAGTTTAAGCCTAAAATAATGTAACTTAGGGGGACTGCAGAGAAGATATTGTCAGTTGAAACATTAAGGCAATTTTATTTCCGTAATTTTTATTATACATTGTTTTAGTAAGTACTTATTTAATTGTGTCACTCAGATATTTTAATAATTTGCGAGGTCACATAATTCTCGGTTTACTGCAGATATCTATACTTATAATAAATCTGTAGAGAGGTCAATTCTGTACATTGAATATTTTTCCAAAATAACTATTGGGGGGTGATTAGTGATCGATACTGATGCCAAAAATGCAATCAGTAAAATTTTTGTCTGTCTGTCTGTCTGTCTGTATGTTCGTTATGGAAACAAAAACTACTTGACGGATTTCAACGAAACTTGGTACAATGATTCTTCATACTCCTGGGCAGGTTATAGGATACTTTTCATCACGCTACGATCAATAGGAGCACAGCAGTGAAGGTAAATGTAGGGAAAACGGGAGAAGTTACTCCATTTTTTTTGCTTCCGTCGCGTGTGCAGCCTTAATGGTTAAAGCTACACAGAAACCATGTAGGTCGGAAATGTTCTTCTTAAAATTATGTAACAAATATACCTTGACAGTATATGTCCATCTTTTATGGTTGGCTCACAATGACACGTTTAACTCTCGGTAGCTTAGCAGTTCGGAGCTTTCTGATTATATTTGTCTACTATTACGTTTATAATACTCTCACTCACACTAACTAAAAAAAGTTGACATTATTAAGTATTCAATAAAGAAAGAATAATATAAATCGGTCAAGAAATACCAAAGTTATACATAAAATACGGTAGCCATCGCGAGTGAAACTGAATCATGCTATAAGGATCATTTTTGTGCAACGGTCGCTGCGCTCGACGCGGCTCGCGGCAGCTCTAAAAAGCTGGCAGTACAAAGTGGGCAAAAATTAAAAAAAAAAAAGCTCAAAATTTGTTGCTAATTTGTTGCTAATTAGTTGCCAAATAATCGATTTTTTTGCTTTTGCCGATTTCGAGAAATCGTCAACAATGCTAGCTTCACCATAAGCTGGCATGGATTATAAGATAAAAGTAAAGGTAAAATAAACAAAATCACTACAAATTTGTTGCTAATTTGTTGCTGTATAACCAAAATAAATTTGAGGTGCAAAAATATTTTTTTTTTTCAAATAGAAAATTTTTATTTGCTTTGCGCGCTTGAATGTCAATTGTTTCATGAAAAAAATATGAAATAAATTTGTTGCTCGTCACAGAACTGTTCCTTGTCACTTAGAGAACCAGCAACTAAATAGACACCCGACGATCGGGTGTGTTGAACTTCGGTGACTAACAAACCGGCCATGCTAGCTTGAATGTCGATTTTTCCGGTGAAAAACGTTGAAATGAATTTGTTGCTCGTCACAGAGGTGATTAATGTCTCTCAGAGAACCAGCAACTAAATAGACACCCGACGATCGGGTGTCTTGAACTTCGGTGACTAACAAACCGGCCATGCTGGCTTGAATGTCGATTTTTCCGGTGAAAAACGTGGAAATAAATTTGTTGCTCTTCGCAGAACTGTTAGGCATCGATCGGAGAACCAGCAACTAAATAGACACCCGATGATCGGGTGTCTTGAACTTCGGTGACTAACAAACCGGCCATGCTGGCTTGAATGTCGATTTTTCCGGTGAAAAACGTGGAAATGAATTTGTTGCTCGTCACAGAGGTGATTAATGTCTCTCAGAGAACCAGCAACTAAATAGACACCCGACGATCGGGTGTCTTGAACTTCGGTGACTAACAAACCGGCCATGCTGGCTTAAATGTCGATTTTTCCGGTGAAAAACGTGGAAATAAATTTGTTGCTCTTCGCAGAACTGTTAGGCATCGATCGGAGAACCAGCAACTAAATAGACACCCGATGATCGGGTGTCTTGAACTTCGGTGACTAACAAACCGGCCATGCTGGCTTGAATGTCGATTTTTCCGGTGAAAAACGTGGAAATGAATTTGTTGCTCGTCACAGAGGTGATTAATGTCTCTCAGAGAACCAGCAACTAAATAGACACCCGACGATCGGGTGTCTTGAACTTCGGTGACTAACAAACCGGCCATGCTGGCTTAAATGTCGATTTTTCCGGTGAAAAACGTGGAAATAAATTTGTTGCTCTTCGCAGAACTGTTAGGCATCGATCGGAGAACCAGCAACTAAATAGACACCCGATGATCGGGTGTCTTGAACTTCGGTGACTAACAAACCGGCCATGCTGGCTTGAATGTCGATTTTTCCGGTGAAAAACGTGGAAATGAATTTGTTGCTCGTCACAGAGGTGATTAATGTCTCTCAGAGAACCAGCAACTAAATAGACACCCGACGATCGGGTGTCTTGAACTTCGGTGACTAACAAACCGGCCATGCTGGCTTGAATGTCGATTTTTCCGGTGAAAAACGTTGAAATGAATTTGTTGCTCGTCACAGAGGTGATTAATGTCACTTAGAGAACCAGCAACTAAATAAATAGGAGAGCTCAAAATAACACACAAGTCAAATTGTTGAGCTCTCATAAATTGACGAGCTCAAAAACATCGCAACAAACGGCAACATTCGAACGCTTAATGTATCTAGCGGGAAGTTACAGGAATGGTCTTTTAGGGTCATCCGATTTCGATAATTTTTTTTTTGCTTATTAGCGCTCAAGGATGGCTTAGAAAAATAGAATTAAAAAAAAGCGAAAAAAATATAAAATTGAAAAATAAAAAAATATTAATACTGAATACTAGTCACCAATGTTACCAGTTGATTACGTGGCTATAAGAGTATACTAAAATTAATCAATATATAGTTTCTGGAAAGTACTCAATGCTTAGTTCATTTTTAATGCCAAAGAAGAAATCGTGACTCAGATGATATTTTTTTGTTTGTAAAAATAATTACAGTTCGTTCAGTAATGATTTATATTGTTTTCTATTATATATTAGACCAAGTTGGTTTAAATTTTCAGGAAATCTAAGTTTGATGAAATTTCTTTAGAATGACAAAGATTGGTACTCATCGGTCAAGCTGTTCGAAAGTTATAAGCGATTCACATACTTATTCTTACACATATATACAGCTAGGGTGTCACCCTCGTGGAAGTGGTCAAGGAAGCTTCCTAGAACCTCAAAACGTTAATATCTGATTTTTAGATTTTTAACGAAAAGTTACCAATTGGAATTTATATACAATTAGCTCATCGTTATCAGTTTATTTACATTAATAAATAATAGTGACTAAGAAGACTAAACGAAACAGATTGAACAAATTCAAAATGTTGATCTACATTTGTATTAATACATCATTTAAAAAATTTTGTTTTAATCATCATTTACCTATAACATTTTGTAGCATTCAAAAAAAGAAATTCAATATACACTCAGTCGAACAAGAGTTCAAGACACCCGATCGTCGGGTGTCTATTTAGTTGCTGGTTCTCAGCAACAAATTTATTTCCACGTTTTTCACCGGAAAAATCGACATTCAAGCCAGCATGGCCGGTTTGTTAGTCACCGAAGTTCAAGACACCCGATCGTCGGGTGTCTATTTAGTTGCTGGTTCTCTGAGAGACATTAATCACCTCTGTGACGAGCAACAAATTCATTTCAACGTTTTTCACCGGAAAAATCGACATTCAAGCCAGCATGGCCGGTTTGTTAGTCACCGAAGTTCAAGACACCCGATCGTCGGGTGTCTATTTAGTTGCTGGTTCTCTGAGAGACATTAATCACCTCTGTGACGAGCAACAAATTCATTTCAACGTTTTTCACCGGAAAAATCGACATTCAAGCTAGCAAGGCCGGTTTGTTAGTCACCGAAGTTCAAGACACCCGATCGTCGGGTGTCTATTTAGTTGCTGGTTCTCTAAGTGACAAGGAACAGTTCTGTGACGAGCAACAAATTTATTTCATATTTTTTTCATGAAACAATTGACATTCAAGCGCGCAAAGCAAATAAAAATTTTCTATTTGAAAAAAAATATATATTTTTGCACCTCAAATTATATTGGTTATACAGCAACAAATTAGCAACAAATTTGTAGTGATTTTGTTTATTTTACCTTTACTTTTATCTTATAATCCATGCCAGCTTATGGTGAAGTTAGCATTGTTGACGATTTCTCGAAATCGGCAAAAGCAAAAAAATCGATTATTTGGCAACTAATTAGCAACAAATTAGCAACAAATTTTGAGCTTTTTTTTTTTAATTTTTGCCCACTTTGTACTGCCAGCTTTTTAGAGCTGCTCGCGGCGCGGTTGCTGCGCGATCTTCATACAATATTTGGCTGTTGATGCGATAGATGCGAATAGACGTTCGGAGTGTTCAACCTTATTGACCGACAATAATTTTATTGACGACTTTAAATAATTTATTTTTACTTATCTTTTGTTGTTATTTTATAAAATAGGTAAATATTAGTTATTTTGGTATGGTTTAAAAATTCGTTCAAATTACAAATTATTAATAGTTTATATTTTATTTCTATTTAGGTAAAGTAGTAGTAGATAAGCATAGATTTAGATATTGGATAGGCTGGTGTTTATTAGGTATTTCTTCCTCTCTTTTTGCACAAAGTCCGAATCTAACGCGGACGAAGTCGCTGGCAGAAGCTAGTCATATAATAATTGTTATCAGTGCTATCATTGCTCAAATATCAGTGAGCACGTGTTTTGTCTTATGTAATGTGCACGCGACTGTCCTATCTGTACTTATGTGTGAAATAAGGTATTAACAACCTTAGTATTTTTTTTTTTGTTAGCCTATGCTGTCCCACTGCTGGGCAAAGGCCTCCCCCAAAGCCTTCCACTTTTCTCTATCCATCGCTGCTTGAGGCCAGTCCGAGAGAAAGCTGTCCAAGTCTTCCCTCCAGCGTTTCCTTGGTCTCCCTCTCGGTCGCCTTCCTTCCTCCGGGATCCACTTTGTGGTGATATTGGCCCAGTAAATTAAAATACATTAAAATATATTCGTAAATTATAATATTCTAGACATTAATCAATATTGAAAGTGAAGTTATTACTTAGCAGCAGTATTTATTACCTTCACTACATTATTTTATACGCCTTAACTACTGAATCAAACCGATTTAATCGAATTTTGATACGGAGAAAGTCTAGAACGTGAGTAAGAAAAGGACGTTTTATTACCGTGCGGGAAGAATTTCCCTTAGGATGCGGGAACGGGGAACAGCTAGTCAACTAACATTGAAATGAAAACATGTAACCCAAAAATTGTCGTTGATATCTTCAAAGTCTATCAGAAACAACATTGTGTAATCGTAAAGTAATTGTGTGATATTAATAGAATGCGCTGAGTCATCGCAAGACGATTCCATTTTCCTTATTAAACTGCAAGAATTGTTGCGGGGATTTTCTTGCCTCAAGGTGCATGTCGACGATAGTGCATGGCGCCACTCTATCAGCACCCAATTGTACAAGGAAACATTAATTGTACAATATGATAAGAAAAATATTCGGTGGTGATTTGCATTTGTAAATACTCATATTACATATATGAGCCTATCTATTTGGAGATTTTTCGTCTTTCAGAACGTACTCGTATCGATAATTTCATTCAATCCGTTCCGTTCGGTACGTGCGCTAAGATGCGGTTGTTACGCGCCAGTCTACAAATGCCTTTACTGGCCCTTTCATCGGCAAAACCATGAAATTGCTTTTTAATGAAACTTTGAAACTAATAGAAAAACTGTTACGCAAATAGATACGATTATCGAGTCCGCCGTAATCCGAATACTTAGTATCGATTGTTATAATCGAGTGATTCATTCGAAGACAGACGGTTTAATTTTATTTAACTAGTGTATCACAGTGGAGTATGTACAGTTGTGTTACATGAGTAATAGTTAACTGTGGCTACTGCGGCCCCTTTTATCGATGTGGTATCTATCGATAAACTGGGTCCACAACGACAAAATTGAAGGCCGGGGGAAATTATCGATAATCGCAAGCTCTAGACAGCTCATTGGTCGATAAGATTGAAAAGATTTATACCAAATTAAGATACGTGTCAATCCTAGAGTGCTTGTAAAAGATAGTGATTAATAAAATGTGCGTGACAGATAATATTATGTAAGTCTTAAATTCTTGTACCATTATAATAAATGGATATTTAAGTAGGTACCATTTTATTTATAATTCAATTAATTTTAATTTTACGGAGAATCGATATTCATTTGGTAGGTTATTTTACACGTATTTAGTAATTAAACATTGTAGTTCATCTAAAAAATCTGTGACCGTTACTCAGAGTTACAGATAAATAATTTAAAGCAAAATATCGATATTACTAGTATTTTATTCTAAACGTTCGATACGATATATAGAAAATATAATAGTACCGTTTGCTAACACACGTGACTAATGTAATCATAATCAAATAAATATTGATTATACTGTTACTAAGGACGCTGATATCGAATCATTTTCATTTCATTATAAATTACTGAGCAAATAACTACTTCGTTTTCCAGTTAACTTATGGGTAATTAAAAAAAAAAATCGTATCTTTAAGGATACAACAGGACTACATTATGGTATAAATAAATAGGATTTTTATTTAATATAATTACCATTGCTGCAAGTGGTGATATGCGGTGTATGGAAGGTACCTGCAAATAGAAAACAAATATTAATTATGAAATAAATAAATGACATCTCGTTATCCACATGATTATAACTGACTAATGTGATCAGGAAGTTATTCCCACACAAACAAGCGAACAACATTCAATGAACCTCAGAAACTTGGAGACAGCGCAGCCAAAACCTAAAACGTTAACGATCTACGTCTGTTTATAAACTAGGACTCATTAGACAACTACGCGAAACTCCATCTACTCGCGTACTACTACGCACACACACAAACTGCTAGTACACAGATGCAAATTCATTCTAAACCCCCCATTTTCCCTCCACTAATGCGGCCCACTAAAACGTAATAAAAAAGTGTACGTCAAACTGACAAGCAACTACTACTCCATTACTATTTTCCCATTCCCTTGCATCCGACACGAGCTAAAACTGGGCGTAATGAAAAAAAAAATCAATATAAACCCGCAGTCCGACCTCAGACAGGGAAACATAAATACAATCTCCATTCACGAGTATAGGCACGCTACACGCACACTTCCGCGCACTGCACCCGATTGCAGCGCAACACACGCCGTCACGCACACACTTACACAGTACTACGATAGTACTATAATGAGTACTATAAACGGCGCTTCATTTTCCGACCTAACTTGCAGCCTACGTATCCGAGCGCCGCTGTAGTACTACGACCTACATCCGACCTTGTTGCGTTTGTGTACGATTCAGAATTGCATAGCAACATCTCGGCTATGAAAACTGTGTATTATATTTTACAATTGAGAAGTAGCAGAGCGAAGTGTTCTGTAGGTGGGGTAGATAAGGTTGGTTGTCGAGTGCAGTGAAGTTGTAGATATGACGTTGGTATCCGCTAGAGTTGTAGTGAGACGTCTGCCGAGTCAGACGCGTCTATTTATAGATAGCGATTAAGTTTAGCGCTCGGTGCAGTTAATGGCTGCAGGGAGGCTCGACAGTTGCGAAGCTATGCCATCGACTGTTGGTTGCAGTTTAATCGATTGTTTATGTAGTGGTTAGACGGCTCCCCGATAAAGTTGTATGAGTTGCTACTTCATTCTGTTGCCTCGATTTTTGTATTGCGTGTGGCCGTTTTACTTAAAGCTATTGAGATACATGCCATTTTACTCTTGACTTTCAAGGCTTACTTTACGCGGCTGGTAAAACTTGTTCAGAATCCGTATGAGTTATTTGCCTGTGACCTTTCATTTCATTTTACTCGACAGTTTATATTATTCCCAAAAATGATATAACCAGTTTCGTTAACTTTTCTATAAATCCATAGTAAGTAACCCCCACACGAGTCGAAAACTATAGAATTTCCATCGAACAGTATCAGACATGTAGACGACTGATCTTACTGTAACTTTACCGTAAGAGAAGCGCTAACCAAGATCCGCAGATAAAATAACACATACCGACCGGCTGATCAGATAAGTGTATCGTATTAAACGCCAATGCATTTTGCAAAATTTCACTTATATAAGGAAAACCAGCTGATTTCTACAGATTCTGACGACCTGTTTCTGTGTAATAAATAAAAATTTCCATTACTACGTTCCAATTTAATTTACCTCTTATGAATTTACAAATAGGTGTTATAAGAGCAGATATACAGTTCTAGGGCCGTTTCCAATACCCTATCGTAATAGAGAATTTTGACAGTAACTTCATACAAGAAATGTCAAATTCCTATCTATTGACAGAATATTGGGAGCAGGTTAATTAATATAGGTATTTTATTCCAAGGTTTGTAGCAATATCATCATGACAACAAACCAAGTGTACCAACACATCGTCCTACATTCGATAACCTATAATCACCGAGGTTGCGCGCACGCATGCGATGACAAAGATACCGCGATCATTATCTCAGAACTAGCTGATATGTGCTAGTAAACATTTTGTTAGTATACAGTTATCAAGGACTTTATAGAGGTAGAGTTAGGTGATTCTAAGGAGGTATAAACTGGCATGCACACTTAAATAAGTTACTGCCTTTTTTTTTTAAACTCAAATAAAAGACAAAATATATTCCTGCATTTTTTTTTATTAATCGGACTGTAAACCAAAGTTTAGTAAAAAAAAATCTGTATAGTAATTTCCTCAGGACTTTTTAGCCTGTGAGCAGCAGGTTTGTTCAATGACCTAAAAGCTCTAGTGTCGAAAGTTTTCCCAAATTCCCCTGCTAGCTTTTGCTAAAACAC
Source organism: Helicoverpa assulta (assembly GCA_963856015.1). Taxonomy (NCBI): domain Eukaryota; kingdom Metazoa; phylum Arthropoda; class Insecta; order Lepidoptera; family Noctuidae; genus Helicoverpa; species Helicoverpa assulta. The sequence continues at coordinate 11,631,304 of CAWLCW010000028.1, forward strand.
AAACTGAAATATCACAGTCAATATTGAAATACTCCAAAAGAGCTGTGTCTACCAACAGAGGGGTATTTCTCTCAACACCCATGGGAGAATGGCAGAACATTACATATTCATGTCAAGTACCAAGGTCTAAAAATTGCAATAGTGCATGAATAATGATGGGTTGTCGGACCACCGTTTACCGACGTCAAGTTTTTGCATTTCCCTCCATTATGGCCACAAATTGTGCGGAAAGATAAGCACAGAGTTCGCACTGTTTTTATTCAGTCCTCAACAACAAGCTGTTTAATAATTTCTCACGAAAAGGGAAATGCCCATTCTTGGCCAAGTACTTGCCCATCTATGTGATAAATACAATAAAAATACTAAATAATTAATTTAAATATTGCGAGTATTTATCTGATAAAAAACCCCGGAAAAAAAAAGATGAAATTATTCAGAACTCAGTTGTTAAAATACTTCCGCTTCCGCTGTAACGATCATGACAGTCTTGTCAAAATAGAGAATTAGGGATTGAAACCCATATTGAAAAAGTCGATTTATTAAAAACCGGTTCTTGAAAATCGATTTTCTTTAAATATTTTCTAATAAACTAAAAAAAATATTTGTAAATATATATTCATTGTATTGTTATCATTAAACAAAATGTTTGGTGATTGATGTACCTTTAAACACGATTTTATGCGACTCCTTTCAAGGATTCCGTGTTTTCGGTTTATGACAAATATAGATTTTTCGATAAATTGATCCTACGTCCCATCCCTAATGCTCTTGTTTGTTGACGTTTATCGTTGACGTTTCGTATTTCACAATTTGGTTTGTGCTGTGCTCTTACGACTTGTATCTTTTCTTACTGCGTTTCTGATATTTCGACGAATGTTTACGATTATGGACCCCGTACCCGCCCCCGATGACGACCTTGGCTTTACATTGGATTCAGTACTGGATATTTTTTAAGTATTGGATTGAATAAAAACTTAAAAAATATATGTATGTATTTTTAGCATTATTTTCTGTTTACAGTTTGTGATGTTCCACCAAGTTCTATGTAAACATTTTTAGTTATTTCGTTATCTACGATGTCAACTCTAATGCCTACAACTTGTTTCTTTCTTGGGCATTACTTGGCCAAACCTTCTTTATCAAATGGGCATTTCCCTTTATCATGGAAATTGTTGAGGAATTTTCTTATCCAAGTTACCGTTTTGCTACACGCTGCATTGGTTTCATATCTCGGTGTTCGTGTATATTGGCATGACTTGCTTTTTGTTTCTTATTGGCAACTCACACGGTGCTGATATTGCGAGGAATGGATTAAATTCGATTATAATCATAACAAACCTTCTGCCCTTATAGAAATTTTATTAGGTGTCGGCGCAGCATTTCATCTCCTATAATGTTACAAGGAATTACAGGAATGGAATTCGTACTAGACGTAAATGAAAAGGATTCTCAGGAAGAGAACGTGTCCATAAGAGCCATCAAACAATTTTATTTCAATGGAATTATATTCGTTTTCAAAGAAAGAGCATAGCCAGTATATCCGCAATCCACAGTGGAGGTATCAAAGCGATATTTTGAAACAATACATGTTTTTCACCATGACAATTTCCCGGTTCACGGTGGCCTCGAAAAACCGTTGGATTTCAGCGCATTAGCGCATTAGCGCGAACGGTTACAGTAAAATACCTGTACAATTATGAATAACATGAAAACCGAAAACAATTTCAATCATACACGTCGATCATACTCGTTTCAACATTTAATTTGTTTCGCTTTAACGGAATTGGTTAAAAAAATACTTTGGAGATTTTTTTCATGGTCACGAGTTTCTTTGCAGATTATGATAGGGTTTTCTATGGAATTCCTTTTGCAGAGGTAGATAGACAGATACATAAAACGCTTATGTAAGTAGGTCCTTACTCATAAACATACAAAACATATTCTTAAAGAGGACTTTCCAAGTTCAACATGGATGTTACAACAGTAGGTATAGATTTTCAATAAAGGGCGGTACAATATGAAATCCATTGGGAACACTTGTAGCTATGAACTTACACGTAACAGCAATATCGTGTGACCGCAACCTAGACCCAGAAGCGATACAATAAACCTTTGTCCGGCACCCGCCACTCATAAAAACAATATTGAAAATTGTCCTTTCTATTACAAATACGGTTCGCCCTACTTGTTGCACTAATGATATCCGTTAGCATTGTGGACAAATATATGACAATTGAAGAGACACAACATGCCATTAAGTCGTTGCCTCTAAATGATACGCTCGAGGCCAGCATTAAACTGAGCTTGGGGAACAAGCTATACAAACTTCACGGTTAAACCGTCATTATTGTACAAGACTCTTCATTAACTTAAACGATCATTTGACGCACGATTTCAAAGAAACGACTGGTCAATATAAATCAATTAGCGATGAGCAGACATTAAAAGTTGTGAATTATTAAGAAGTGTAAAATGTTTGCTAGAGTTGCATCCCCGTTAGGAATGTCAATAAACAATAATAGTAACTGAAGAACAATAGGAACCTGTTATACGACTAGGAAGCGTGAAGCCAGCTCGAGCAAACGTGATGAATCTCGACATACAATCAGACTCTGTAACAATGTGTGAAATATGTGCGGAGGCGCGTAAACCTAGGGACGAGATGTCTACTCAACCAGTACTTGAGCGCTCTTCATAAAACCTCAGCTCATCAGCGTGATCTGCGTCACAGCGGCCATGTTTAATAGCCTCTAAGTTTATGCAAGTGCTATGCCAATCTAGATAAGGCAGATTAGAATTGACCAGGTTGGTAGTTGCGTCAGCGATTGGTCATGGTGTGAGCAGCCCGGTTGACTGACTTTACGATATTTTGTTTGTCTAGAACTTGCTAATTGGATAGTGCAGTGGCCTGACAACTGAGTACATAGTGCTAGTTTGGTCTGACTGTTTGTTTTGTGACGAATATTTTTGCAAAGTTAGTGTCATGCAGTGAAGCATACTTTGTGACAAACATCTTTTTTACTAAATCTTGTATGCGAAAACACACTATGTATAAATAGGTAGGCAGACCCAAGCTCAAAACACAAGTCAAAGCGAATCGCTTATCAACAATTATGAATTCAATAGAAGCATATCTTTTGCTATCGTATTTCCTTATAGTGGAAACAGTATTACAAAGCGGTGGCTATGATCAACGGAAGCTGGTGATAACAAGCAGGAATAACATTTTGACCTTACAATATTGCTCAATTAGTTAGTCTGGCGATCGTGGGGCCGGCTGCGGTCGCCAACCCACTGCGACTGTGGTGATACCACCCTTTGGGGGAGGCTTTCGATTTATTATTGAGTAAAAATTATTATGTATTTAGCTATTCTGACTAACTTTTGACCAGGACTAAAAATCGATATGATTCATTTTCCTAATCATAGAAAGGGTATAATCATTAATCTCACTATTTAACAATGTATAAACAAAAAATATCTATGTAAATAAAAATATGATACTTACTTATCTTAAAAAAAATAAAATAACGTCATGTTCTACTAGCTTCCGCCCGCGTAGAGTTCGGTTATATCGCGTTTCCAAGAGAATTCTTCAAAAGTCCGGGATAAAAACTATCCTATGTTCTTTCGACGTGAAAGCGTAACAGACAGACAGACAGACAGAGTTACTTTCGCATTTATAATAAGTATTAGTAGGGATAAAGGTTTGGTGTTCATAAGACAACGACCTAATCTTAAACAAATTCTCGCTCACATGTCATAAACAGTAGGTAAAGTACATAAATAAAGGTATTGATCCTGAATGCAGTACTTTAATTCAAAAATAATAAAAATATCCTACATCACTTCACCGCGCCTTAAATATCATAGTCGCGGAGTCGGAACACGGCACGAATGCGCAGTGCGACGGTATCGCCGCGCCGCATTGTGACACTGATAACGGTGACTGTGTGTACGTAGGCTCGCCGACTACATCAGCAGATTATAGTGCAGTTTGGCAGATTGTGTTAATGGTAAGTTGTAGAGTTTGACACAATTTATGTAATATAAAAAAAAAAAGAAATATTATAGTCGCGGAGCCGGAACACGGCACGAATGCGCAGTGCGACGGTATCGCCGCATTGAGACACTGATAACGGTGGCCCTGTGTACGTCGGCTCTCCGACTACATCAGCAGATTAAGTATAGTGCAGTAGCTTGGCAGATTGTGTTAATGGTAAATTGTAGAGTTTGACACAATATATGTAATATAAAAAAAATATATATTATAGTCGCGGAGTCGGAACTCGGCACGAATGCGCAGTGCGACGGTATCGCCGCATTGTGACACTGATAACGGTGGCCCTGTGTACGTCGGCTCTCCGACTACATCAGCAGATTATAGAGCAGTAGCTTGGCAGATTGTGTTAATGGAGTAGAGTTTGATACGATTTGTATAAAAATAAAATAATAATTTAAAATGGATAAAAATGACAATACTTTCAGTATACTTGATCAAACTGTTGTTTGTTGTTCAAAAAAAACATAACAAGTTATATTACCTAGCAAGCAGTACCTAGTATATAGGACATGGTGGTGCAATTAAGGACTCCATATAAAGACAATTATTTTCATTTTAATTAATAATGTTAAACCTTCGAGCTGTTCAGAAACAAAGGCACTAGAATAAAATGGTAACCAATGATCTCCGTATCCATAAATAGACGACGTCAGGCTAGTTATTAATATAAACAATATAATAACTGCATAGAACCTTCGGCTAAACCTTCAACTGATCGTTTTCCTTGTACAACTGGTTTATTTAACAAATTGCAATATTATCGTAACACATCGACGTTGCTATGATCGATTTATCTTCGTTTGAAACGGATTTTCATAGATGTAGAACATAAGTATCATAAATACCTGTTATAATGTACTAGCTTCTGCCAGCGGTTTCACCCGCATCCCGTGGGAACTACTTCCCGTACCGGATAAAAAGTAGCCTATAGCCTTCCTCGATAAATGGGCTATCTAACACTGAAAGAAATTTTTAAATCGGACCAGTAGTTCCTGAGATTAGCGCGTTCAAACAAACAAACAAACAAACTCTTCAGCTTTATAATATTAGTATAGATTTAACGTACCTATACTAATAAAGAATTTGTCAGTAAAATAGCATTTTTGGAGGGGTGTCTTGGTCGTGTCACGTGCTTGATCATAAATCTGACACATAGGTAATCTCTCTCTGATTACAATTTATGACTGTTTTCATTTATTTCTTGAATATCCCTTAAATTGTTTCCCTCGTTACCAGAACTGAATTTGCTATATTTTAAAGATGCTGGATTTAAGAATACAGATTTAAAATTATGTTTACCATTAAAAAAAAATCTTTTACCTCTAACAAGGAGCATACACATGATACCTACTTAACCAAAACCATGTATGTCGTCACGGCGCCATGATCCGAATAATATACGTCACACCATTGTGGCGACATAATATTCTTTTTGGCTTGTTCCCGCCTGCTCCACAAAATCCTTCCCAACGAGTCCAAAGCAAAAAAAAACAATTCTTTAAAAATTATAAAATCCTTCCCCCGAGCTCCAAAAGATTGGAATGCGGAAGGAATTTGAAGATATATTTTAATTTATTTATTTTCATCATCGTCATCATCTCCAGAGCCTTTTCCCAACTATGTTGAGATCGGCTTCCAGTCTAACCGGATACAGCTGAGTATCAGTGTTTTACAAGGAGCGACTTTAGAAGCGAATTTATTTATACAACATTTTTGGACCCAAATGGAAGAAATATATGAAAAGTTACCTAACAGAAAACAATGGGCTTGGAGTTAATGGGAACGAGCCTTCTTCTTATACCATAATAAGTCAATTTTGGACACCATGTTTATTCTAAGGGCGCGTTGCCTTAATTTATATCAAACTAGCTTTTGCCCGCGACTTCGTTCGCGTGGAATAGTGACATCCGGCAGATTTTTGAACAATAGATGGCGCTGTATGTCCGGAATAAATTGTATTTTTTATTTTTTGTAAAATCCTATGTCCTTCTCCTGGCTCTAAACTACCTCCCTACCAATTTTCAGCTAAATCGGTTCAGCCGTTCTTGAGTTATAAGTGGAGTAACTAACACGACTTTCTTTTATATATATAGATTATTTTGTTGTTAGTTTTCAATGATGTTAGTGTCCGCGGTTCACACGTGTTTTGTTGTTATTTTAATGTTTACTCAATAAAAGTAATAATGGGTTCGGGTTATTGAGTTGGCGGTCAATGACAATTGTTGGGTGTTGGTTGGTTGTAATTTTGTAGGATAGAGCATTTTATTATGGCTTATAAGGGCAAGCTTTATCGCATCTATTGGATTATCTACACATACCTAATAATCCACATACCTAATAATAAAGCCGTGTAGCGACGGCTAAGCCGTGTAGCGACGGCTTAAGAATACATATGTCGCTACCCCTTCTTCCAGTGGGTGTCGTAGAAGTCGACTAATGGAGTAGAAAATGCACCGAACACCAGTGCGAGAGAAGGAAAACTCGGAAAAAAACCCTCTATCAACCCGTCTGGCCAGCGTGATAGCAGTAGGCTAAATACCTCTATTTTTGGAGAGGCCTATGTCCAGCAGTGGACTGCGATAGGCTGATGATGACCTAATAATTCATCTAAAGTAGTTTAGATGATGTTGTGTTAATATAGACTGCTAATGTATTCCAAACATGATGAAAAGATTTTCTCTTTGTTATAAAAACATTAACACTTTTAAATAAATGCCCATTGCAATGTTGAAATATAAACATAACCTTGGAGAACTACTTGAACTCATTGCCATTTACACGTACCAAAAGATCTTATACAGAGCGAAAAATAAATAATCAGAAATTATGGTCAATATGAAACTTTCGATAAAAAGAGAATGGCTCTATAACATTATATTTACGCGCGACACTTGAGCAGTTATTGTAAAAAAAAAATGAAAAAATTTCACGTAAATCGTAACAAAAACGTACAATCTTTATTGAATTGCCAATATTATGATTACAATCGCATTCATTCAACACTTTTGTGAAAAAAAAACGCAAAAAAACACGTACTACAATATTTTAAACTCAATTTACAGGCAATTTCGTATTTTCATATTAACAGTGACATTGATGACGAGTAGACTACATGTTTGTAAAAAATCTCCTTTTTTAATAATTTGATATTTTACCCAAGCCTTTCAATTTTCAGATTGAATCCCATTTCAATATCATCACCAAAATAATTGGATTGAAAACTTCAATGTGAAACATCAATATTTCCAAATTAAATTCAATCAGACAAGTACAGTTTAAGCAGGATTTACGAAATTTTATCAATAAAAAGTAACGACATCAATACCAATTTCTTCCACTTTCTCTGCAATCGTTATTAGAAAACATTTTGTAAGAATCCACTTTCATACAAAAACCCCCGACCCAAAAAAAGTACGCAATTATTATGACAAAAGGTTAAAAACGCTAAACCCTATAAAAAGCAAAAAATAACTTTTATCACTACGTAAGTACCAACTAAAGCATGTCAGACTAAACTAAATTTTGTCGTGTCGGGGGACCGCTCTAATTATCTAATGAAGATTCGTGTTTTTTTTATATACGAATGTTGTAATTAGGTAGGTACCTATCATTTGATTTATGTAAGTTTTTTTGAAGGTAAAAAGCGGTCCCCCGACACGTCAAAATTTAGTTTAGTCTGACATGCTTTAGTTGGTACTTACGTAGTGATAAAAGTTATTTTTTGCTTTTTATAGGGTTTAGCGTTTTTAACCTTTTGTCATAATAATTGCGTACTTTTTTTGGGTCGGGGGTTTTTTAAATTTATAATTTAATTTTATTTCATGCTTTTTGAAGGAGCTCCTAAATTTTTCCTTCATTTAATTTATTTTATTTTAAGATGGGGTCGCTCTCGACCAAAGGAAGCTGTTTAACAATCCTCATGACAAACTGGCTCTGGGAGAATTGCACAGATTGAGAAACAATAAAGATTAACCTTTGGTCATTCTAGATTTTCAGCAAAAATATAAATCGGTTTATCCGTTTCATTCCGGCATTCCAGGGCTTCATTCCGGCATTCCAGGGTTTCATCCGCCACATCCCATTTCCAGCATCAGGTTCTCGTCAATTAGAAACATGAAGAGAACTCGTCAAGACAAATTCAACGAGCCCAAACTCGATGGGTTTACTAAAAGGCAGTTCAGGGTTACGTCTCCTATCTTCGTGCCCTAACAGCAGACCAGCTCAGTGGTTCCAGAAGACATTAGTGTTTCAAATTTCAGATTCCACATATGCTTGCAAGTAAACTAAACGTGTAACATTCCTATCACACCTTACAAACGAGCTGATGACCTTGAAGACCTGAACCGATTTCCACCAAACATAGCTAAGAACACTCCCGAATGACATTCCTTTTAAACAAAAAAAACCGCATTACAATCGGATCATCCGTTTGGGAGCTACGATGCCACATACACCCACACACACACACACACACACACACACACACACACACACGTCAAACTTATAACACCCCGTCGTTTTTGCGTCGGGGGTTAAAAAGGAACATTCCCACGACACACTCACCCCAATTTGGTGTCCAAAAGAAACGTTTCATTCACAACATATGCTCGTCTCGCGACCCTTAATCATCAAACTGTCATCTGCGAGGTGGTCCAAGAAAAAACCAAATAAATCTCTTGGAGCCTTAAAAAAATTCACTTAGCATTTTACACATTCATAAAAGTATAGGAGCAACAAAATGTAAGTAGACGGTGAAACGATGGTATCGCAAAGTTCAACGTCCAACGCTGCGTTTGTACGTGTTAATTTGAAGATGTTTCCTTATAAAGGATGGGTGTAGTGTGAACTATTTATGTTTGTAGTGATCTGTGATGGAAGAGGGTAGGGTGCAGGTCACTAACGGGTCTCGTTGAAAAAACTCAGCTCACGACTCCCGAGTGATTGGTGTCTAAGAAAAAATGTGGTAAGACAGAAATTGTGAATACTGTGGGTTCCGTGGATATTTGACTACAAAGATAGTTGTAAATAAAATTGGAGAAAATGATGGATGAAGGAGAACTCATCCCAGATATAGAAACGAATTAATCAATAGGAGAAGAACAAGCAATCAAATATTGGCTTCGATAAAAAAAGCTAAATAAGAATATAAAAGAGAAGCAAACAGTATCTTACGAGTGTAAACTTAATAAAAATAAATAGCCAGACGCTTACAAACTTAGCTTCAAACCACGACCCGTGGATCTCCAAAAACTATTGAACTTGGGCGAAAAAACGAAGCGAGCTTCTAAGAACCGTCTCGGTTCGTGATTGAATCTTTCATCTAAGACCGTCAGATAGGTGTATAGTTACTTAATAGTTTTTTATAGTTTTATGAAGGCTTATTAGTTGTTTTTTTGACGGTTCAATGATGTTGGCGATGGACACTAAGGCAGAGGTTCCATTCGAATCATGGTTTGAGTAACGGATTATGACAATTGGTAGTGTTGATGGATGGTATATGTATCGAATGGTGTTAAAAGATCACTTTGTTTTGATATAATGAAGAAGACTATGAGTATATATGTATATGGAAACAAGAACAAACGTATTCTGCATATGAAAGAATAAAGAGAAAAATACGTTTTATAAAAAATGCCTGCCTCTGTCTACCTAACTTCCTTTTCTTAAAACTCGTATCTGTTTCTAAAGATGCTCTTAAAAATAATACACAAGAATATTTAACCCTTTATAATTCAATCACATGAAAACTGAGAATTGTAAAGAAGGGCATGACGAATAAAAAAGCTAGATCATACAAATTATACAGTATCTTTTAATCCCATTGAATTAAAAGGATAAAAAGTATTATTTCCATAACATTATACGTTTACATTAATACTAAACACTAGAGGATATCCGGTAGTTTTTCGATCGATTCTTGGGTCCCACGCCCACAACACAACGAGAGTAAAATATTTTTTATCGATAACATTACAAAATTAAACCCCACGTTACATTTATTTGTTGAAGAGAGTAGACAGTCGGAAACAGATCTTATCGTATTGAGCTTCGTTCACAATTGGTTTTTTGTCGTAAAAATCCTTCGCATTTCTACCTGAGTTTGCGCAAACAGCTTTCGGGGATTTGTTCGTTCCCGTCATCGCGTTAGTGAAAACCTCATTGCTCTGGCACCGGACACAACAGTAAATCAGTGGTAAGAAGAGCATTTATCTAACAGCGATTGTCAAAACACGCACACAAATCAAATTCGTGAGTGACCACACGACAGGCGCGACAATGGAACTTCCGCTCCTAAAAACCGACAAAAGCTTTAATCGCTCGGTCGAACCAAATCAACCGTATGTTGTGGTAGGGCCCCCATTGTCATCATGACACATTGTTTTTTATCAACAAAACGTATAAGGTGTGAAACGACTTCTAATCCCTTATTAAGTAAACGAACACGAGCATACAAAAAAAGTCTTGTCAATTTAAAAGCAATAAAATCATCGGTACATGAGTTATCTGGAGTGGCGAGCGGTAAAGAAAGCCGATATATCTAAAATGCGTAGAACAGGTTCTGATAACACACTCGGTCCGGTAACGAGTGGCCCTTTCGAACTTTCACACGGAGTGCACATGTACGTATATCTCGTACAACGGATGTCGTCGCAATTACGAACGGCTGCGATTATTATTGCGCGGTATTGTGCGGCCAAATTACAGCATCTCGGCTTCCCATCCGGTCTAACGCTGGCAGCGTGACAAACGAGACTGGATCTTATCACCGAATTGCCAGATATCAAATTGTTGTGTGGATGACGGCAACCTTTGAGACGGCGCGCCGGTGAACAGGACGCAAGGATGACGCTCGCGATAGACGAGCTAATAAGGGCCGGACAGATCGCAGGTGAATGAAATGGAACAATCGCCGAGCGCACAATGCCGTCTCGACGCGATCATACCGCGCGGACACCTGCGGTGGCTACGGCAAAAGGTAAACTTCTCATTTATGGGCCCAAACATAAACGATGCGCTTTAGCGATATGCACCGGAGAAAATCGCGCCTTTCTACATTCACAAAAGCGTGTTCGAACTTGTTCAGCGATCAATGTGTCCATCCGACTGTGAGGACGCGAGATTTTGTTTTCATATCTCTGGAATAATGCAGCTGCATACAAAAGCGACACCCAGAGATGGCAAATGTATGAATTATTGTTTGAATGGGACGGATTTCTAGAACTTGTCTTTGACTTTGACGGTGATTCCTGTAATTTGCACAATGAATGTTGATTTAGTACACCTGCATTGTGCATGCGCGTTTTTGCTAGGTTTCGCGACAAAAGTGTCGGATGCATAGCTACTGGGAGCAATCACCCCTGCAGTGGAAGGTACGCGGCGGGGACGCGCCGTGAGTCAGAGCCCTCGGTGACCCGGTTCGCACGCAGCGTCGCCGCGCGCGCGCTAAGCTGCGTCTTATATGACGCGGAATTTATTGGCTTCAGGCACGCCTCGCCGATAAACTACTTGCTTCAGCACCTCAGACTCAAATCATTCACTCCATGACGTAAGCAGCACATTTAGGAATTCTGGCCTATAATTACCGAGATGAGTTGGCACAAAACCTAGGCATCATTCGTGTATTATCTATTGGTATGACGCCTCATTAGTCTCTGGCTGACTGCTCCAGTTGAGATATTTGCACAAACATGGTTGGCGATCTGATAACTTTGATTGATGGCCAGTACTTTAATGAGGTGTTGTTGCCTTGGCAACTACTATTCAATTTATTACACAATACACACAGATAATGTAGCGTCCCTCTAGTAAGTGAAATGACCTATCGTGAAATATGCGTGGAGTAGGCCAAGTATGGGCCATGAATAAGCACTTTGTTGAGGAAGAGGGGAAGTATCATTGCACTCCCTACTTTAGTTCCAGTTTCCAGAATTTGAATAAATAGGCACATATGAACGATCCAGAATTTCACTTTTCAACCACAATGCTCTAGAAGAGGAGAGGCTCCATCATCATACAACACGAGCTCACAACGCTCTTCGAAGACCACCTCTTACAGAAGTGTAACAGTCAGCAAATGATTACCAGAAACAGCTCATGACCGTCATGTAAACTTCGCAGGAGTGGAACACAGCCGGCGTCCGGTCGGGCCGGTACAGCAGATGCCGCGCCGACCTTGCGCGCACGCATAGCCATATAACCATATATCACGAGCGATAGCAGCCTATAGGAATGTAATGCAGCCTCTATTTTAAGCTGCCTTTATCGTCTGCGTGTATTTCTGCAATGGACGACATAGATCGGAGTGTGAAGCGGTTTTCGTTATGGTAAAGGTAGGGTATACGTTAAGTGTCGTACCGGAGACAGGACAAAAGGTACATACGAATTATATACAGCTACGAATTAGTAGTTTTTTCTTTAAGGTACCTAATTTAATCTATAATTATTTATCGCTCTGTGAGAAGATATTGGTTAAGTTTTAAGATAGATATTCGGTGAATATACAAAAAAAACTAAATAAATAAAACCTTACGAAAGCCAATTCGTTCCCCTGTTCTTAAAGAACATTTACTGCAATACTACCTAAACTAAATCGAGAACATTAAATGCTCGTGTACACAATCGACTCAAGAACTCAATAAACAATAAGATCGACGAAAAGATATTGTTTAATCAATATTTCAACGTACAAAAAACCACAATAAAGCGTATCATTTATTCGATTCTCGTTGTAAATGTCATAATAAACTCCATAGCGAGATAATAATACTGCAGCGTACGGGTTAAGGTCAAAACATCCCGTAAAATAATGTAGGTAATTGGAAAAAAATGAATTCTAGTTGTAAATGTCATGCCGCAAGCGTACTGAAAATGGCTATGCGGTTTTATGGTGAAAAAAATATAATTATAACGAACAAGATCATTGTGGGGTTAAAATGATCGTGTCGGCTTTTACTGTGAAGTTGATTAAAAGCTAGGATCTGTCGTTGAAGATAAAAAGTTTCAGGGATAAAACATGGACTGGAGATAATTTTGCAAAGTCCATAAAAATAACAAAAGAATACATTTATTGTGGTTAGTCAAGAAGCTATCAATAATAAAAAGGGGGTCTTTTCTGAGTCAAAAACTGAAATCCTATACGAAAATGGTCAAAAATATTTATTCTGAGAATCAAAATATGCCTTTGGCCTTTATAAGGGTACCTACAGGTAAAGTATGCAGAATTAAATGGCCGTGATGAACAACACTACCTGGGTTTTCTATCCCAGACTGCCTACGCATATGTACGTGTTTCAGCTTACCAGCGAATTTCCACAAAAGATGACGTCATTATCCATGAATAACTTGGTTTTTCGACATGAGTCATTCACACAAAACAGCTGTATTCTTTTGATAAAGATACTATAGTTTTTATTGAGTTCCAATGTCTGGCTTATCGCGATGTTCGATCGGGAGCCGAAGTACCAAGAATGGTGATAATGACTTCTTGCTCAACATCATCATTTGGCTGTCGATGATGCGGCTAATATTGGGAAATTAAAGGATGTACGTATTTTATAAAGACTTCCCTACGTAACTACTTGAATGCATTGCAGGCGATGAGTAAGTCTCGACATAAAACCTTAGATGAAGAAAAATAATAGTATTCTTAATATTGAGAGAACCTCAACAGAAAGCTTGGATGGAATGTTTAGAGAATAATTACTCATAATTCGCAGATTTCATGTCCATCGGAACCCAATTATCTGTATCGGACTGTACTACAAAAATCCTTATCATACCTATGAATCACTATTCCGGGAACGCAAAAAATAACGTACTTGAACCACATCCTCTTAATTAGTCCACAACAGATATTCTAGTACAATATTAATCAGCAGTTAATGTATTTATCATTGCCGAGGACCGCCCATTTGTGGCTAATCAACCATAATTATAATCACGCAACGGGACAAAACGACTAGTTACACTTGTTGGAAAAAAAATCTATCACCAGAATTGTGAGGCTTATAAACAAAAACTGGAGTAGTATGATGACTTTTTAATTTATTTGGGACGTAGCGACAGGGTGTAATGACGTCGAAGTTTGGAAAAAAACGGTCGGATGACGATGCCGTTAAATCGGGATGGGCCAAGGTTAGGTGCATAAAAAATGTGGTGAGGATAAAGACGGGTTTGAGACTAGCTACTATGTAACAGATGTATTGAATGAAACTTACACCGAACTTAACACCCTTACGGTCCTGGCATATTTGTATATTTTGAAGTTGGTTGGCCATAACATGAAAGTAGAAATGAGAGAATCAAGGACACAAAGCTACAAATCTTACTGGGTCATATTCAAAAAAATTGTATATTAAAACGTCCAACAGAGTTATTCTTTTTTAAAGAATAGCTAGTGGCTAATTACTCTTAAAACAGAAAAAAACATTTATTTCAGCATCATGAAAAACATAAATAACGCTCCATAATCCTCAATGAATGATTAATTTTAAAAGAAAAATACAACTTAGAACATTTGTTTACATATAAGCAATGCGTGTCCACATTCTTGGCGCGACATTTAAAAAACATTTTATTATTCAATATTAGTATTTTAACTGACAAATAATTTATTTCTTAGCAGAGCATTGTGGAACCTGAAGAAATTTGCTAAAATTATCATGAAATATGACACGCAGAATTCAGGAATAATTAATTAAAGCATGTCTTGATTTCACTTCATTTCTGTTATTCCTGTCTGTTACGTTAGTAATTTTAATCTTTTTGTAGTAGTTATCAAAATTATTTTACCTAAAACATTAGCAACTGAACTGTCATAAGAATCGACGAATCAAAAATGTTCGGTAATTTTGTTACGCGCAACAAGCACGAAATATTGTGGTGCAGTGATTATTAGACAGTTAAAAGTTACTTATTACTGTGAGACTTTTAAAGTATCGGTAAGTACTTTTACTGTTTTATAACTCAGCTTAGAATAAATGTATATTGACACTATCACTGTACTATACAAGTTACGTATAAAGTAAGAATTAGCATTGAAAAAGAGATTTTTTTAGATTAGACACAAGCAATTTATTCATATCAGTTATCATATCGATTACTTTTTTCGGTGACGTAACAGATATGAACGGTTAAGGTTTGTTCACAGTGTACGTACCGAGATAAAAACGTATTTAATCAAACCTACCACTTTTCTTTATATTTTATAATTTTGTACAGGTATCTTTACGAAAAGTCGACATGAACAGATTAAATAAAAATCAATCCACTAATATAATATAAAACTCGAAAATGTTTTCTATCGATATACATTTATACAATCGATATTTGCAGGTAACATCATATATTATAATGGGATAAGTTTGGGATAGTTGAGAAAAATAATTATACCTACTTACCTACCTACGGGTGGCTTTAGTTCGGATATAAGAATTGCTGTGGGGTTTGTTTTAGAATATTTAATATTTATGTATTAAGGTTTTCTTTTCTTCACGGGCAATATGCCACTAACACCAGGTGAACGACAGCGAAATTATAGAGAACAATTCGAATACTACTATCTACTTATTTTCTTTTAAAAGTACGTCGTTATATACTGACCCTAATAATTCTTCTCTGTTACTTTTCCGTTACAATAATATTGCTTTCCTATCTGTTTCATATCTGTTTTTTACAATTTTTTTGAAAACGACCCTACTATAAATTGTATGTAATTTACCGCATAAGGAAGAAAAGCTGTAACATTGAAACATGGGTAATCCATCACAGATAGCAGTACATTAGGCGACCTATTACTCCTGATACAATGTTGCCACTATCATCTCAACAACCCACATACCAAGATCCTGTTACTCCACACGATAATTATACTAAGACACATACGGTTAACCTTTGAATTCCGAAGGGTTAAATTGTGGGGTATTGTTATACGCTGTGGCATTCATGAGTTATAATTTCCTGATCAATGATCGTAGCTATAAAAGTTCTATTGCTTAAAGTGATAGATGAAATATGATGCCGATTGTCAATTGTTTACTGTTTAACAACAATTTTGTGAAAAGAAAAGAAAAGGATAAAACGGAGCGAGATATTAAAACGCTTAAATGTAGGTGAAAGTGAAGGTGAAATAGGTCAAGGAACTAGCCGGTAGCCCTCAGAAGAGAAAGCTGGGAATCGTTCCACAAAAAAGGATAGCTCTTCAAAGTGAAGCCGAATAGAAACCTAGAGCGTTGTAATAGAATATGGCACAAGTAAAAACTCTTGACAAAAGCAGATTAGCGGCCTATAAGCATGTTAATGCTGTAGCTGTTTTTTCGTCACCAAACGATACTATACTAAAATACAAAAAAGGAACAAATGCAATAAACTTATCTACAGCAATCACAGAAAAAAATCAAAACGTAGATACAAAACGGTACAAAATTATAAATATTTATGAAGTGACATCCTCTGGTTAGGCTGTTGGATTCCATTCACCAAATGTCGCTATCTATTTACATTGTTATCGGCTGTTATCGAGGGTCGCCTTCGAGGAAGCCAGGGTTATCGTTACGAGTTCCGACTTTGTGATAAACCAATCATGAGAAGGGATTTCTGAGGATTCGGTGACCATTTCGGATGTAAATTATAATGTGTGTTTGAATTTGAACTGAATCTTGACTTGATATGGTCAGTTGCTTTTCGAGTTAACATTATATGATTCTTTCTGAACTCTTTGCGGTCTTCAGAAAGTTGTAAGCATTAAACAATAATGGATAGTGGTTATTTCATATGTAAGCCTGCATTTACCATGACTCATCCATTCACAGGTCCCCGTTAGTCAGAGAGGCAGCCATGACGGTACATCTATAAAATGGCAATAACACAGCAATATCAAATGTTTAATTTATCTTGTGTAAGTGTAATCAAGACTCACACTTTATTAGCCTATTGCATTAGTCGTAAAGTCAACAGCTAATGATTCACACATACCGTTATTCCGGGATCGGTTACAAAGATTCAACTAGATGTGAATTGGGACGGCGATAAACCTCCCATTTCGCCCTCTAAACGTTGGTCAGTTGTTCTAAATCTACCCACACACTGTCTTTAAGTTTATTTGCTGTTCAATTGAGATAAAGACGAGCTATAAAATGGTGTAGGTATGTGAACCCTTTAGACTCCCACCTGATAAATAACAATGGTCTGAGGTAACCGTGCAAGTTTCGCGAGCTTGTCATAAGAATGGCGCAGAACATAACGAGATGATAAACAAAATTGTTTCAATGGAACTGGATCGTAAGGATGTTGTTACGTTTCTAAGTCAGCTCCTTAAAAGGAAACCGTTTCCTAAGTGTCTCAGGTACATTTACTGAGACATTCTTTATAACATCCTTTATTCATAAAAGTACACAGAAGCCATCTGTAGCAAATTTTGATAACTTCGAACACTTCGTAACATCATTCCTACACCTAAAGATTTCCTTATGAATTTGTTCGAGGATGTATGGTCGAAATATCTAAGAGGAAAACTATTAAGGAGTCGCAAAAATTACAATCAGATACGGTACTCACAATCACTAAAGTTATTAGATACAAATGAGGAAAATAGCCATCGCTTTAATAAAACGATACCGTTTGTCCAATATATTAACGTTACTGCGAAATATTTCACCAAATTATCTATCACACGTTTAATTGTATCAAGTGGAACCCCTTCACCGTTTATATTAGAGTTAAAACTTTTATTTTTAAGCTTTGAAACCGCAAACTTTATTAACAAAGTGAATTTTTGAAACTGTTCTGAGAATTTTGTGGTTAACGTTCAACGTGTTAAATAGATCAAACATTATTTATTTACTATAATTTATTTGAAGTATTGATGGTTCGTTACTACATAATATATCAAATTCGTTGACAGACTACATAAAGAGATGAGAGAGATGTGGTAAAAACCGTGACCACGAAACAATTTTACGTACGCCTATCCTTACAATCAACAGGATCGATACGAGATAGCTATGCAAAACAGTTAACACCCAAAAGTGCAATTCAATTCCTCCCTTTGTTAAGCCGAATTGAAAAGCGAAAAAACATTTTCCCATTTCCTAAAATCGTTTAACACCATCAACAAAGCGATCTGATCGAAGCGTCAAGTTCAAAACCGTGAATGAATCAACAACCGTTATTTAATTGCCAATATAAATTTGTCGCCGTCCAATCCGCGGCGCTTTTGGCGAAAATAAACTTCAATTCGAAGTTACCAAACGCAAAAACCACAAATTCTCAGAAAATTATTGTGGCGAACAGGAAAAGGAGGTTCGAAACTTTTTAATTCTATTTATATTTTTTTAATTGGCTTAGAACACGAATGGAAATTAATTAAGCTCATTGTTAATAACGAAGATGATTCGGCGTTTTATGTGCGTCATACGCGTACGAATTGTACTAGATTGTAAAGCAATTGAACTGAATTGGTGGTAAAAACTCTCACGATTTGCACGATCCATCAAATTATCAGTCATCAGTATCTGTGGATAGCTATTTCAAAATGGAGCCGCCTACCGAAGATTTAAGTATCTATTATAAACTAGAAGCTTTCCAGCAAAAAAATATACGTAATTGTAAGTAGCTAAACAAATAAATATGTAGTTATAACAACATAACTCACCATAGTTGTTATCAAGGGGCCGCCTTCAACCTCATCTGGAACCAAAAACAAACATGATTTCAAATTAAGGGATAATGAAGTGTCGGCGTTTTAGAGTTCCGTCTGAAGAAACAAAACCCTTTCTTTCAACTACTTTAAACTGTTTTATTACAGAAGTTAAAAGCCTAATGTAGAATTCGCAAAAAGCAGAATCACAGTGACAATAACGGTGCCTGTCAATATTTTAGTAGTTAAACATGAATATATTTTCAATAAAATATTTCTTAATTAAGCTCTTTTGCTACCTAACAAAGACAAAATGAATTTATTGAAGATCACAAACAACTAATCCATTATGATGAAGACACAATTTCCAACAACTTCTCCATTATCATAAGGAACCTTATGCTTAACACAGTTCGTGGATAGCCATATTTTTTCCCGTGCATCGTGTCCACAGTTCACCGCCTCGCCGCCGTAGCGTGACGATATAACTAGCCATGTTTGTTCCAACCTGGAGCCGGTCATCAATTCATCATCACCGTACAACTAACTACTTTACACTGGCCTTTACAAAAAAAATAATATAACTTACGACTCCTGTACTGATCGTGCCAGAAAAAAATGTAATCAGCCGACTAGGCCCAACTGTTTTCCTAGAGTACCTCTAAGAATTTCAGCGCTTAGTGTCTTATAATGAAGTTTCATGTACAAGTAATAAACAAGAGTGTCTATCGGGCCGCTTCCGCGAATGCATGTATGAAAGCCAATGACACTTAGCAATAAACCTTGTGATCACTAGACAATCCAATTCAGGAATGTTCCATCATAAAAAAGTACAGCTAAAGATGAAGAGAATGACCGCAAGCAAGAAACGATCACAAGTCGCAGGTAACAATTACAGACAACACAACACATCACTTTAATCATAGGAACGTTCGAATTAATGAAACTCCAGGCTAAATCGTTGCAACGCTCATAAAACGTAGTCGTAAAATAATATTCAGAAATGCCATCACCGCCTGTTCTCACGGTGTATAGATATAAAACCCATATTATGTACGAGCAATTAAGAGGTACATCATATAAAAATGATTGCTAGACATCACACGATCCTTTTATAGACGTCGATGTTCGTACACTGGGCTAGTGCCAAAAAAATATAAAAAACTAAGCGATCATTGATCTGCAGCATCACAAATTGATAATGTATACATACGTTCAATTTATTATCATGTCCAAACCTAAATATGATGTGATAATACAAAAAAACATCTAATTTATGTTTGGCTGCTAATACAACTAATGTTACGTCAGTATAATATTGTAGGAATTGTCGTCCATCTGCCTAAATTAGATGATCAAACGAACTCACATGTTGATACTCCATCATCGGAATTTAAAACCCTGTCACAGTTATAGCTCGATTCTTGGGAATAACGTATATCATCACGATGTTATTAATAAATTTATCACCATACATTATCAATTAGCGCTAATTAGACATCGTTTATCATTTTGTTATTCTTCTTCTTTTTTAACCAGGAAGAGCTCGTTTAATAAAACTAACGTAAACTTTACAACTAACTCTCACTGAACTTCATTACGTTTAGAATACCCGGAATAGTCTAAGGCTCGGCTTTCGCAACTTCCGAAGAATATTAAAGATGTAATACTTTTATTATGCAAAACAATTTATTATACTCAGAATTTAAATCAAAGAAATAAAAGGGTAAGTAAAGTTTGCTAATATCTCTGAAACCACATAATATATTTTAGCCGATGACCATAAGGAAATAATAAACTTATCTAACAAGATGACGAATACAAATTACCAACATTATCGATGCAAGTAAGTATATGATTACTCAGCCATGACCACATATGCTATTATTTATAACACCATGCATATGCAAATGTTACGAGAAACAATAAAATTCCCTTTATTGACTTCTTGAGAAAACGTCGAGATCTCTTAAATTATTTACGAATTAGGACTAAGAATATGTGTCACACAATCTTATCATGTTTAAAAATAATACAATTATTGGTATCGTTTAGTATCAGCCACAAGTGTTATGTACTGAGCAGTGGCGAAGGGTGGTTTAATGAAATAGGGAAGCCGCAGCAAAAAAAAAACTGGGGGGGGAGTACTCAGGGATGGGGGGGGAGAGGTAATGGAGGTAATTTCTCAGTCCACCTTTTAGCACTGACTGAGAGACTGATAGTTTGAACATGTTTTCTCGAGGAATTTGGCAGATTATTAATATCTATAAAACTTAATTATCTTTAGTTAGGTATATTAACTACTAGAATCTGAGAAAACTTGGCACTAGAAACAATACATTTTAAGTATTTAATTTACAACGGCCTGTTAGCCATTGATATTTATCGTAGGTATTTATCCGTCAGGACGTTAGTAATTTTAATATAGACGTAATATTGGTAGGTAATTCACACGAGCCGCGTGCCCGAGTTTTATAACACGTTTTTATTCTCAAAACTTAACCTTGAAAAATAAGTTCCTTCCTAAAGTAAATAATCTGTCGTCGGAAAACAGTCTAATGCGATAAATGCTATCCTAGTTAAGTTTTAAAAGTAGGTACACTAAAAAGAAACCTGATGCCAACTGTCTACGTATCAAAGTAACTCATTTTAACGTAGGTACCTCTATTTTCACTAGGTACACTACCTACACACGCTGCAGTACTGTACTTGTACTGAGTACCAGGTCACACACACAGTGCGATCGCGGGGATTAGTAGGGAGTAATGATACTGCCAACTACTTTAACAAAATTATGTACTTGGTGAATTCAAAAACTCGAGTTGTCGCTGCGCCCCCGCCAGGGGGCGCGGCTGGCGGGCCACGGGGCTACGCCCCTTTCCCGCGGGGTCCAATCGCTGCCCGTTACTACGGGCAGGTCGTTGGATTGCCGATATAGGCGCGGCAGATTAGGACAGCGTTTGTGCGACGCTGTTCTATGTGTTAATATGTCGTGTGTTTGTTTGCAGGTGCGCTGGCGGCAGCACATTGCCGCTTCTTCACGGCATCTCGGCGGTCAGTCCTCGCCAGGTGAGACCCCCGGTTACCCGGGGGAGGCCCGGCGGGTGACGACCAGCGACAGAGATGCCGGCTCTGCGCCCCTGCACAACGGGTATGCTAGACCCGCGACTGTAACGCTTCCAGAGCTAGCCGGTCACGCTTCAGCCGACGGGCCGATTATGTATGTATGAGCGGCTTGTATGTGTGTGTACCGCCGCTCAGTGTGTGCGCCACCGTGTGCGCGCTTGCGCGACACGGTATTGCGTGAGTACAATGTTGTGGAGTCGTGATTGTATGGCGGGTTGCGTCGTGCCTATATTAACCTAGCACACGACGCTCACCGAATGTATATTGTGTATGTGGAGTGTTTATTGTGTGAGCTAGCTGCGTGTAGGTGGGTGCAGCCAGCTCGGGTGTCGTCAGTCCGGTGGTGTTGGCGGCACGTCCGGCAGGAGGTCGCGCGGTAAGGCCTTAGCGTCAGGCGGGCGCGCGTGCAAGGGCGCCAGGTGCTTGACGTGAAGCCAAGCAGATGCGTCTGCACGCGCGAACATGCCCTCGCTGAGCCGGCGCACGAACTCGTCCAGGCTCTCCATCTTAAGGTCCCGCTGGAGGACGTCGTTCCTCACGTAGCGGGGAGCTTGCGCGATGAGCCGCAGGCATGCGCTCTGTTGTGAGCGCAGCTTCTTGCGGCTGCTCTCGCTAGTGAGGGCGAACCATGCTGGGGCGGCGTACGTCAGTACGGGCCGGATGTACGTCTTGTACACCGCCAGTTTGGTACGCAGCGGGAGGCGAGATGAGAGCACTGGTTTGAGCAAGGCGCGGGCTACCCTGCCCTTACCGGCGACCTGCCGGACGTGTGCAGCCATGGTGAGGCGCCGGTCGATGGTGACGCCCAGGTACTTGACCCGGGGCGACCACTCGATCTCGGCGCCTTGTAGTGCCAGTTTGGGTGGTCGTGCGGGGCCGCCTCCGATGAGAATCGCCTGCGTCTTACCCACGTTCACCGACAGCCGCCATTTGGACAGCCACTCGGGGAGGAGGTCGAGGACACGCTGCATTTTGACGATCGCGTGCTTCGCGCTCATCGACGTCGTGATGTACGCGGCGTCGTCAGCATACAGCGCAAGTGTCGAGTCCTCCGCCGAGGGGATGTCGTCGGTGTACCGTGAGTAGCAGACGGGCGAGAGGCAGCTTCCCTGCGGCACTCCCGCTCTCACCGGGCGCGCGCTTGATAGCGCGCCGTCGACCACCACACGTATTGTGCGACCTGTAAGGAAACTGGAGATCACCTGTGTTATGCGGCGGGGCGTATCCGACGTGGAGATCTTGTATATGAGACCGGGGTGCCAGACCCGGTCAAAAGCCTTCTCCATGTCGAGGAATACTGCAACCGCGTGTTCACGCCTGTTCGCCGTGTTGGCGAAGTGGTGCAGTACC
Organism: Helicoverpa assulta; assembly: GCA_963856015.1. Taxonomy (NCBI): domain Eukaryota; kingdom Metazoa; phylum Arthropoda; class Insecta; order Lepidoptera; family Noctuidae; genus Helicoverpa; species Helicoverpa assulta. The sequence goes on from CAWLCW010000028.1 coordinate 11,654,478, forward strand.
CTCGTCAGCTGGAGCGTCGTGCTGTGTTCCGCCCGAAACCCGTACTGTTCTGGGCGCGGCGTCAGGTGCGGGGTGAGGTGTCGCAGCAGGAGCAGCTCGAACACCTTGGAGATGGTGGGCAGGAGAGTGATGGGCCGATAGCTCTCTGGCTTCAGCACGTTCTTCTGCGCCTTGGGCAGCATGATAACGCGCCCCTCCTTCCATATGCGAGGGAAGGTCCCCGTGCGCAGTATCCCCGTGTACAGGCGCGCCAGGGCCGCGACCATACGGTACGGCAGGTGGCGCAGCGCTGTGTTGGTGATACCGTCAGCACCGGGGGCCTTCTTCAGCTTGGTCCGGAGGATGGCGCGTCTGACTGCGCCAGGCGCGAAGAAAATAGGGTCTTCCTCAGAGGCTATCGGCGATGCGAAGTAGTCTCCAAGGTGTTTCTCGACTGCTGCGACGTGTTCTGCGTCTTGAGTGTCGTTCGGGCGGAATTGACGCTCCAGGTGCTCGGCAAAGATCTCCGCGCGGTCTGGTGCGGTGTATCTAAGTGCCCCGCCGCTGTCCAGCAGCGGCCGCACTGGAGCTGGGGTGTTCGACAGCTGTCGGCACAGTCTGTGTATAGACGGCCAGTCGCCGTCGACAGCGTCGATGCGGGCCTCCCAGCTCTCGCTGCGGTGTGCGTTGAGCTCGGCCTTAATTCTCTCCGCGAGACGGTTTACGACGGCCTTCTCCGTCGGGCATCTGGTAACTTGCCACCGTTTGCGTAGGCGCCTCTTCTGGGCGATCAGTTGCTGCAGGTGGCGCGGCAGGGGGGGGTAGGCGGTTGCCCCCTGCGGAGATACAGTTGTCGCCTCATCTAAGGCGCTCTGGATGCAAACGGTGACCTCTTCAGCCAGACCGTCCACGTCCGCGGGGGAGACGATAGGCCGAGTCGGCGTGGTGATCTCCATAAATTCACAACTAGGGTCATTAAATCGCGGAGAATCTTAACACCGCGATTCAGGATTTGAATAAAAATGCACAACGCCATCTATGTTGACATAATGTAACTAAAACTAACAAAATATTGTACACACACGAACTATGTTATTTCCAAATGATACACACACTAATAAATTAAATTAAGTAATACAAAGAACAAATTGTTAATGGTATTATCTAAAACAAAATAAGAACAATGAGAGTGAATATTTGTCTGATTTGTTTGTTTACATATTTGAGAGCTCTAAGCGCTGTCACTCGCGCGTAGACAGATATAGCTACTCTACTCTTGACGCGTTCTTTCTCGTTCACTCGCGAGTTTTGATTGGCGGAAGCCGCTCCGTGAGCCGGCTTACCGCTCGCCCTTATGTCGCGAACATCGCGCGGCGCGGCGTGGATGACGTCACGCAAGCGTAGTTTTGTATGGAGGAGGAAGCCGCGGCTTGTTTAGTAGGAGCAAAATGTTTCAAGTAATTTATAGACAATTTTTTTTACGGTGGTAGGCGTTTTGTTATACCTACATATTTAAATTGTGTGGTTTAAATGATTATATTAATTATACCTATACCTATATTATAACTTATACCTATGCTTCTTTCTTGAAATTCGAAAGGGAAGCCGATGGGAATCGGCTTATAAGGACGCCTCGCCACTGGTACTGAGTCATTTTACTATGCGCCTGCGCTCGAATGGCGAGCCGGTGACTCAAGTGTTTGCCAAACGGCTGCATATTAATGTAGTTCCATGGAAATCTAATCATACAGGATAACATGTAAATATTTTGGAAAATTATCTTGGTCTTTTTAGATTATCTGTATATAGGTAGGTATTGAACGAAATTTGCTTGTAAAATATTGTGTAATCATGAATTATAATGCTATCGAAAATATTGTACCTACATTTTGAAGTTAGTCAGTTTTCCATTTGGACAACGGTATGGGGTTCAGTCGTAAGTAAAAGCGTAACAGTCTGACCGTAGTTTATAATACCAACAACAGCAATATCCCAATACAACAACACAACAATCATGATAAACCTGGTACTTACAACGCCCTGGACCGGACATACCACCAAAATTACTTTCATTTAACCAACGCACGAACTACAGCCCAACAGCTACAAACCGCTTTCAACCGGCTCACAAACTAACTAGGCAAATAGAGCAATTACTCCGAACCTAGATCCTAATGGTTCTACAAAAAATACCCAACAGAATATCAAGTTGCCAATTACTAATACATTAGTTTCCTTTCGAGTTAATGCAGTGAAAGAGTACGAAGATTGTTGCAAAGCGGAACGGAAGCTTGGGGTCACGGCCGTCGGAGCAAGCTGGCCGTTTAATTAATTTATCAGGAAAGATTCGACGAAATGTAAAAGGTATTTTCTTCCTGGTTCGCTGAACACCGGTATTTAATAACAGCTGATTTTGTGTTTTTTTGTTGTAAACGCGGAATCGGAATCGTGTACATTGTTGTTCATCAAAGATTAATAATAGCACGATATCTCTTTGGAAAGGAGACACCACTTCACTTAAAAGAAGGCCCCTAAATATCGAATTTACAATTCCTGGTTTCCAATACGGTTCCCAACGCATCACTCACATTCTTTAACAAGTGCACATTCTAGAGAAAATAGTACTTCTTGATAGATACCTTCTCTATACTATGTATACTTTGGTTCCATATTCTCGACTTTAGCCCTACCCAATCAAATGCTCATCTCAGCAAAGCCAAGACACCCGATCCTCGACATCCAGTTCAACGTACCGCAACGAGTAATTATCCACATGTAATTAAAAACCAATTGGTAATCGCTGGCCATACATCAAGCAATCATGTACATAATTCGTGACAACGCCTTCTAATTCAATTTCGGCCGTCTTGGGTCGTCGGCATAGTTTTTCGTAAACTGATTTGAACCGATGACCCTTGCTTCCGCTGGTAGGAGCTTGGGTGGTAGATACACTACTTGGCTATGCTCGGTAGCGACCTCTGAACCCTGAGTCAAGCCGATACAAAGCGGTACGGATGTCAGAGTCTCCGAGTTCGCAGAAAGGATGTAGGCATAAAGCGACGAAGCTGTTATGATTCATTTGCAAACGAACAGTTGGTCTGCATTCATGAATGATGATGTGATCTTAGATTTTTGTACGTACTCGCTTTTTGTCAACCGTTAGTGTATCGACACAGATGTCTTATCGCAGGAAATTGTTGTCAATAACTTTAGGAATTTAAAATATAACCACTGTTCTTGGATTGAAATTATTTATTTAGAGCAATTTTTGATCTAAGTAATTTGTAATTGAATGCGCATCTTAGCTTATATCTCAGCGCCGGCTTGTGATTCAAATAAAGTATTTTTAGTGATCACCAAGTACATGTAATTATTTTACAGACACTCAAAGCCTACAAAACCTAATCTAACTGACAAAAGCACAAAAAGACCCAATCACCCTTAATTTTTTGCAAGCATTTGTAAAACAAACACATAAAGAAGGACAAAGAAAACCCCTTAAAAGGCCTCGCTCACCATGACCATTAACTATATTTAGAGGCACGGGTATGAAGCACCATAAAATTTTGATTGGTGCGTAGGTCCCCTGTGACCTTGGCCAGTAGCTACTAGAGACCAAGTGATTCACACGCCTACAGTCTACATAATTTGGACAACTCCGTCACTAAATATGCATAAGGGTTTTATATTTTAGACTAGCTTCTGCCAGCGGTTTCACCCGCATCCCGTGGGAACTACTTCCCGTACCGGGATAAAAAATAGCCTATAGCCTTCCTCGATAAATATATCTAACACTGAAAGAAATTTTCAAATCGGACCAGTAGTTCCTGAGATTAGCGCGTTCAAACAAACAAACAAACAAACTCTTCAGCTTTATAATATTAGTATAGATGTCACAGTTTTTAGGTTTCACTAAAGTGCTGCGTCAATGCGATTTATAAGTTGAGTGCTCGGATAAAAGGTCCTTTCCTTGATCAAGACCCTGAGTGAATATAATATAAGAATTGATAAATATAAAGTGTATTGAACTGATTTATATTCTAAGCAAATTACGCAAACTATAACCTTGGAAAGTGGAATTAAATCAACATAAATTCAAGATAGTATTCGGAATACAAAGAACACACTCGCTGAACCAGATATACTTAAATACAGGAATCTAAATGGAGAAACGCTTTTCAAGTAATAATCGGCAATTGAAACAGTTTCTCCAGTACATGAGAATCCTTAACAAAAAGGTGTGAAAGACATAATAACCGCCGCTACTGTGTTTTTTTTAAATTAGAGCACGTCCATCCATTCCTCTTTTTGGGATGTCGATGGTTCGAGACCACGGGAACTGGTTACAAAAGTCGATTTGATTCGGAAGCCAGTGATGCTCGTGTTTACGTAGTAAATAAACATTGTCGTCGGCAGGGGGCGCCGGGAGCGACAGTGTGAACAAACAGACGGACAAACAAATTGCATATTTATTTTACATAACAAATGCCGTAGTCGCCGAGGTACTTAGACCAAATAATGCTGCCAACGTACCCGCTTATAAAAACTTTAAAATAAGAATTAATTTGACGTCAAGCAATTGTTCGGTGTAATCCATTACTAAATTGTGTACGTGGATGGAAAAATAAGACGTTGATAAAGATTTTATTGGCTGTTTTAGTTGCCAATGTCTTTATGGAGTCGGCAATATATTGAATTAAACATTGGCTACCTAGTTACGTCCCCGTTGCCCCGTTTATCTAGTTGCTACACTGTTCATGTATAAATAATCGAATCGTTACTAAGACATCAGTCTGCTAATAAAGCAATTGACTAGCGTTCTTGACTGACAACTTTTTGCACTGAAAACTGAATTTTTGCGTAATAGGGTGATGGTTATTTATATAGTTGTGCCTAATAAAGCAATCAGTGTATTGCGTAATAAGCTGTATTCAAATTTTAAATCACTTTTTAATTTTTACTTTTTAATTTTAAATCACGCAACATTCTTGTGTGAAAAAAAACTAATATAAATAATCAGATTGAATCCATGGGTATCGGTGTGCGACCAAGCCGGATGCCAAGATTCGCTCCGAACATGTCACAGCCACGATGTCATGTTTACATGGTTTAGTCATCAATCTATGTGTCTGGAGAGGTATAGTTACGCAAACGCGCAAAAAGCGAAGTGTAACGACCGGCGAACCGCCCTTGAACCTCGGAACACGTGCACTGACAGACAGACATGACGACAATATTTAACATTCAACACGTAAACTACTCCTAGCGAGAGGAAACACCGCCACCGCCGGTACACTGTTCGCTACGGAATGCATTATTATTAGATGAAATGACGTTCGTGCTCCTATCCTGCGATTACACCCATTTGCGATGAGCTCGCAACGAGATTTTCGAAATTCATGCTTTACATTGCATCTCTATTAAGCAAGCATAGTTCAGTAAGTTTGCGAAAAGAGCGATGTACGAGGGCTAAGTAAAATTGTTCCTTTAGCCTCATTTGATATCTTTGAAAGATCACCAAAAGGACTCGTGCTGAATACATAAAATACTAGAGCGAATTCCAAATGCATAACGCAATTGTAACAAGCTTTTAAGAGCACATTCGTTGTCCTCGGCACGACTGCACCGTTTAGATATTTTTGGCATCCATTTTCAGTTACGCAAAAATCCGGCAAGCCTTTACGGACGACTGGATTGGGATACAATTTTGTGTGTATACCTAGCAAATAAATTCTGGATCAGCACATAGGATATTATCATTTCTCCCACAGTGGTCACAAAGTGGTTATCTATACTAATATTATAAAGAGGAAAACTTTGTTTGTTTGGTTGTAATGGATAAACTCAAAAACTACTGGACCGATTTTAAATATTCTTTCACCATTAGAAAGCTATACTATCTGCGAGTAATATAGGCTATATTTTATCCCGGTGCGGGCAGTAGCTCCCACGGGACGAGGGTGAAACCGCGGGAAAACGGCTAGTGCATAATAAATTGGGTGGTCTGTGCTCAAGTCGGACACATTTTATGTACACCAAATTCCATAGTCAGCCGCCCACAGTCACATTAAAAATGTTCTCATTTATTATATCAGATCAGTGAGATTCTCTAGTACTTACATCAGCTGAATGTTTTGACATGGCCGGCCTTGAACCGATATGATGGACAGTTGGCAAGACATCCGAAGCGATAAACCGGCGCTTTCGGAAGAAACGATCGTTTTTCATGGTTTTTCTCGTAAAACACGATGGATTAGAGATCGGGACCGAGTAATGGTTTTCGACATTACGTAATCCTGTTCTGGGTATAATGCGAGGTCGTTTGACTGAGGTAATGTATTGATAATAACTCTGTTCAGTATTGTAAGGCGGGATGGCAAAGAAAGGAAGAAATACAGGAGATGGAGCACCTAAAACCTAAAGTGAACATTTGACAAACTTGGAAAAGTCCATTTGCAGTAAGCCCTATTTCATATCACACAGTACCTTTTAAAGAATGTCTACACATAAGAATTTCGCCGAGAATTCGCTGTGAAATTCCCTTGGAGACGGAAGTCATCCTTCGTCACATTTCGTCTTAGTGTCGCTGAACTAAGATGGCCTCACTACGCCAACGTGCTAAGTATTAGTTTTGCCAATGAACTCTACAAGGCCGACGGTACTTAAAGAATTATAATTTACGTAGACATGTGAAAAAGTGTTATGTATCAACACAGGACTTTCCCAAAATTGTTGTTACCAAAATTGCAGTAGACTAGACAGCTGAAAACTTCAATGTTCTCTGTGTGTGAAGAGATATATTTACTCTTAGTTAACATTTATAAAAACTAACCCGTTTTTGAGACTAAAACAAAGCAGCGGTATAATTATTAATAGGTATGTAGCTAATCAAATGGTTGTCAGCCTATTAACTGTAGAGTTTCAAAATAAAATATTATTTGGCACAAGTCAAACGATGGGAGATTCTCTATATATAAACAACATATAAAGGCAATTCTGTTTGATTTCAACAAACGCCCACGCTGTACATCAAATCTTATTCCGGACAGGACTGAATAAAACATCTTACAAATGTCCATCAAAAGGCCCCAAAGTATATCTAAGCAACAATCTTGATGAGTTAGCACAACTGCAAAACGACAAATGGTTTATGAGAAATTCATCAACAGAGATGTAGAATTTGATGATTTTCCAGACGACGGGATCCCGCCTGTATTTCGTAGAACCGTTGAAAGCGATCATTATTCAAATAAGAATAAGTAGAAAGAAGACAAGAAGTACTCAATTACAGCCTACCTTGAACCTCGGGGGATCGATACAGCGTATAATAACCGTATTTATAATGGCCGATCGATCCCAGTGAAGCCACTAACATTTTTCATGACCAAGGCCGCGGTGAAAATAGATTGATGGCTCCCCTTTGACGAATTAAAGTGGTGCGTTTTGTGATACCTTATTGCGATCATCAATTTAGTGCGGGACAATGCTCCGGAAGGTAATGAGGAAACAATTTTTTAAATAAATAGCTGTTCGTATTGAAGATGTTATGCTTGGGGGAAGAGGTAACGATCGCCAAAAATGGTTGGTTCGTTATTTTCGGATCGTGTGCTAATCTGAAAATAATGTTATATTGTACAAACGCCAGCTGCCGTTTCCCGCGGAAAGTTGAATGAACTGATTAGGTAATTAATGGATCCGAACTGTTTGTGAGTTCTTTGGTTATTCAGCGTGTTGGAAAGTGTAAGTTGTGTTTGTTGAACCGAGTTATTTTGCCACTAGCATAGAGAGATTTTAGCCGTTTACGACTGTGGTGTACACAGACATCTACGACAAGTTTTATAAAGACCTTGACAGATCTAGCAGTAGCTAGATTTAACAACCACATTACGACAATGATGAATGACCTAAGACCCATTTCGGAGCGCAGGTTGAACTACTAAATCCACATTTCTGCATACAAAACTTCGTAAATTACATTCATATGACATTTACTTGTGTGAGATGTTATCTCAGTGAGTTTTCTATGGCGTGTAGGTTGTACAATAAAGACATAATGGTATCATCATGTTTCACTGATTTGTATCTGGCGTCCACATTGTAGCGACGGAATTGCCTGCAAATTATAACGCGATATCAAAATGTGGGTTTGTTCTCGTAATTATATGGCGTAATGGTAACTAAAAACATGCATTATGTACTGAAAACATAGTTGCTTTACTAATCGTTGTGCGGTCGGTTCATTCATAAATGGCGCTCAGAAACGGGTTAAATAGAGGCTGTGTTGTTTAAGCTTTTGCTTTTGAGTAGTTAATTTTTATTGAGACTGCATTCTTGAAAGGTTAATTGGTACATTGCATGTTACGATACAATGTGACACAGTATTTAGTAGACTTTGCACTTAGCTAAACACATGAGTATAGAGTACACTAATGTTCTTTTTCGTCAGCGAGTATAAGCGTCATTTTGACTAAGTACACCATTCCAAGAGACGCAACATTAAACCGAGTTGACCTATAAATGTAGTGGGCACCATGTTTCTCACACATCTCGAAGGATAAGCATCTAAAAGGCGAGTGTCCTGAGCGTATAATTTTCCCAGAAGTTGTAAGGACAGACAGGGTCTCGGCCGGTCCCGTGACCTTCGCAGGACGACGGACGGCGTAACCTTGACCGCCAGTGTCAGTCTACCCACGTACATCGCACGAACCATAAACCACTCATTATGGTAAGCCAAATGTACTGCCAAACAAAATTGTATTTGCCGACGTCGGATATGCTAATGTCAGTCCTGACACCGCTTGAATAGGTTAGATTTTGGCTGCGAACTGTATAATTAAATTTGCGAACACTGGGCTTTTGTATTCAATTGTGACCTCTATGTGTAGGGTGATAAAGTTGTTGGTATAGTTGTGTATAGAGGACGGAAACTAACTTCCCTAACGTAATAGTGAAGTGTTTGATATGTCGGAAGTTATGACTAACTGAGTAGAACTATGTAGGAGGCTAGCCGGGCTGGATGTAACGACCTGCTTTGTGTCGCCCGCCTGTGCGGGAAACGTGCATTATTTTGATAATTTCATATTTAGACGAAGCGACGTCCTACTGCGAAATACAAAACTATTAATATGACAATTATATTTAATGAAGGACTACGTAAGTGCAATTCAAATTTACAGCAAATTATTAAGGATTAAATTTTATTATGATTAAAAGTGTTGATAAACAGTAATTGAATAAATACCTTCAGAAACCGTTACACGGTTCTAAAACTTACCTAAATGAGAATAATATTGATACTAAATTACAGACTTACTAATAGCCTTGACACCAATACGATAGACATAACTGACTTTCAGATAAATTTTCAATTAAATTATAACTTCGGTAATTATCAATAAAATACCTAATTCGAAAACATGCGGAAAGTGTGAAGTTGATAATTGAGTAAAAAGAGTTTCCAAGTGCGTTTTCAGTATTTTATGAGGTATAATTATTGAAAAAATGTTTTTACAAGTAACTCAACTTTTTTGATAATTTAGCCTACTAGTAAAAACTTCTGACTCATAAGTACCTAAATTAATTTTGCAACATCTCATAAAACACATATATTTCTCTTTGTACCTTTACAAAAATAACGTCGTAAAAAACTGCTAATCGCACTCCCCAGGGTGAGCACTGAGCACCGCACATCAAAAGCATCAAAACACAAGATTATGGAAATGCACTAAAGCCAACTAAACCTGATGCGGTCGGCTTTCTCAAACAATATTGAGTATAACACGTAAAGAGTCTGTCATTATTATCTTACAATACATTCCCCTGTTAATGGTGGATTGGACAGGCGGATACGGGAGTCAAACAGAGCCATCCGAACCGACCGGCCGACCGCCCGTCGTGTTTTTGCATTTTCCCCGTTATTAGGGCTGGCCGGATTACTTTTTAGTAAGTTATTACTTTAGGTATTTATTTATTGGTTTGCCAACAGAAGCTACACGATTATATTAGTTAAGCCATTTGACAGTATAGGTGTAGTGTGCGCTCCCAATTATAGCGACTACATCATTCACACGTAATCGTCACATACGAATAAAGGTTATGGCACAGTATAGCGGCACCGCAACAGCACGGCTCCACACCAGCATTTAAGTTGTCATTCAATTTAGAGCATTAAATCGTGTACATTATAATATATTTCGTAATGTCAATATGAAAAAGCCAACGGCGAGCAGTCAGCGCGCTTGCCGCTACCACACAACTCGGCTCGCAGCCCGCGTGCTGCAAGCGAGCGGACCTCATGCGTCCAGCGCGCCGACGGCATTCTCATTACGCGCCGACTCCGAGTCGGCAGCGAAACAACGTCATTACGTCGTGTTCATCATAACTGTCTTAAAATAATATTGAGTTTGCGGTGACAGCAAGCTTACACCTCGCGGCCGGCGCGCGGCCGGCGCGCGGTAGGCGCGCGGACGGCGAGCTGGCACCTTGCGGACAACGCGTAGTTAGCGCGCTGGCAACTAGCCGTAGTCTTCATTCGAGGCGACGCCGTGCTGCAGCCGTGCTGTTGCGGTGCTGCTATAATGTGCCATGACCTTAAAACTAAAATTAGAGTATTAATAAAAAAACAGTATTAAAAAAATGGATTCAAAATGCGGAGATTTTACCATTAGCAATAGGTATGGAAATTGATGTGCTAGTGACGTTTGAAACTTAGGTATGTTAATTAATTATGAAGATTATTGAGGATGGGGAGTCAACAATTGGTATTGTGGAAAGTGAATGTACGTGACATGTCTACTATTAATTAACCTTTCAGATATATTGTCTATGGGCATAAGTTACAACTGAAAATGAATCAATAATTAACTTTATATCAAACGAATATTTTACATATTAAATAGTAATATAAAATTATATTTTAGATTAAGTAATTAGTCTGTTTACCTTTTAAATACATTAAAAGCCGTTTTATTACAAGTACGAGTTAAACAAATAATAAAAACAACAACATTATAGCACACATAATTATAAAAGTCTCAATTAAACGTAATACAGTTTCATTTTATGGCACGTTCCACCTCAATCATTTTATTTCTAAGTCGGACTAAAAGCGACTATAAATCGTTAAGCACATAACTTACGTGGCTATCATAAACCCATGTGTATTAACGACTCACAAACCATGTTAGACAATACTTAGAACGAATATCAGGGGTACTAAACATATAAGGAATCTGATCAAAACAACGATCTCCTAAACACTCTTGGAAGTTTTTACGACAATGTTACTTTAGCAAGTTATAATGTTTGTCGAGAGTGCGGCAACCCTAGACAAAGTTAAGCTCTTATTTCAGCCTTATTGTCCGTCCGATATCTGTCGAATCAATCGGAAAGGTCAATGCCATCGCTTTGATAGCCAAAAGTTTGCACGTGGCCAAGTTTTTGCAACAAAACCCATATCAATCAAGGCCTTTTTATAACTATAATGTAGTTTGCATTCACCACGTCTTGCTTCCGAAAACGTTGGCATTCGAAACATTCCTTTTTTGTCACAGAGTAAGTTAAGAGTTTCTTGTAAATATTTATGATAAAAACTCTTCGAGCGAGTGCTTTTAATTTTACGTTTCGCAGAAATCGACTCCATTTTATGTGGTTTCAAATTAAACTTGTGATAATGGGTAAGTAACCGCAAGACCACGTCAAAATAAAGATGCATAAAAACTTCAATTAATTTACGGGTACCAGTCTAAGAGTATGGCCATAAAGTCCGCATCACAAACTTCGCTCCTTGATCAAATAACTGATAATTTTATATTCGAGGTTTTCCCAAAAAAGTGCTTACTCTAACAAAAACCGTACCTACGTTTGAACAAGACAACAATAAAATAGAACATAAAGATAACCCGCAGACTCGAAAACCGGAAACTATAAAAAACGTAATATCATAACCGTATAAAAACCGACATTTAAACATATCACTCGAGGGAATCGTAAAACACCATCTTAATATTGGTACGTGTAGTTCTCGACTAGCGAAAAAACTAAAGTTTATGTTAGTGAGAATTTAAAGGCATAACTATAAACCCCCACCATAGACACGATCGCAATTAAACTGATCATACAATTTTAATTACAGAGTAGTTTCATACTCTGCGGATTTATTGCTTATATTTATGATTTATTAATATTGACTTCTTATTCAAATGTGTGAGAGAGGATTTATAAAATTCTTGAATGGAGTCGACGACTTCTAACAAAAAATAATACCGGACTGATAAAAAAATAAACCCGTTTACGACAAAAACGTAGTACTTTGTACTTTATCAGATTAAACGTATGGTGACTTGGTGCAGAATCGTTTTTATATCAACATGTTTATTTGCATTCGCGTCTCATAGCATTTCCTATGTGTGACTGCGTTCATTTCCCGCGGCGCACGCGCGGACGCGAAAAACTTGCGCTCGCGCACCGATCTCAACAAAAACGCGTCTGCTCGCTAATGAAGAGTTGGAAGGGCATGTATTAATTAGTTGGCGCTCACCGGCGCGTGCGCCAGCCAACATGGCGGACCGGCATTCCTTGTCAACTATTCTAGTCTTGATACGGTTCGAGTGCCTTCAGATATCTATTGTGGGCACAGGGAATTAACTTAATGGAAACACTTTACCAGCGTTTTATACCTCGTTGATGCACTCTGTTTAGATAGATTTAAATTCCACATTGTTTGCCAGTGATGACGTGACTGATACTGTACTTGATACTTACATATGTGGGTCTCTAAAGACAGAACTTTTTCAAGTTCAATGTGATGCATAAATTAACCCTGCACGCCATTGTTTTTTAATTGCGCTTTAAGAATTCAAGCGTTGAACACAACCCTCTACGTGGCCCATTCACAAAAGTACCATAAAACAGCATTCAAAACGCATAATGGTTGTCCACTCGTCGACATCCTACATTATATTTAATTTGTATTCACGCGGTCGGATCCAGCGGGAAGCGATACGCCGACGTTATCGTCACAATTACACGCCGAATCTAATCTCCGAATCTGTGTTACAAAAAGAGCTATCATACGTCTGATAAACACGCCCACATCCTCTAATATTAACATGCACTCCTGTCTGTGGAGATGACTAATACGTCTTTCCAACAAGACTTGAGTTTCGCAATGAAACGAACAGTGTGTCGTGTCACCGAAGCGTGCACTGTGTCTCATATTCGCTAAACGCAATCAATTGTATTGGTATTACGCAATAGGAAGTCCACCGAGTACTATATAGTATGGCGGCATGGATAGTACGGAATTAGACCGGCAACGACCCGGCCCGATTTAGAATTGTCCCCGGGACAAAAAGTACATAGGAACCGGCGCGCCTAAACGACTAACGTGCCCCACTGTTACACCGAACCGAATTTTAATAACAATTTATGTGTGGAATAATAATCATATCTTATGAAAATAAACATTCATGCAAAAAAATTACAATCATTAGCACTTAAGCTGAAAAACACGTTACATGACTTAACGCTAAAAGTTTGAGCAAATGTAACGAAACAGGCAGGCGTTGTTTACATCATTACGTATAAAAGCAAAAAGCTGCAGGTAGATTAAATCAAATGTTTGTTAAAGCAAACGCAGAAAGAGCCACAGAGTAAACAAACACTTTCAAAGTCATTATTGTAAATGGAAACGATTTCACTTAGCTACAATGAGCGGTGTAAGTATTACAAACGTTTATAAACCATTTTTCTATTTCCCAAATGAAAGTGTTTTTACCTAAGTCTGTAGACTAAGGTTTCCTTTATCATATAATATTTCAAGCGGTTACGAGCTCGACAGTTGGCAAAATCTAGGGATCGCTGAGTCAGGCAAATTGTTATTAGGGTTTTCCATAACATTCTTAGTATCAGACCCTTTTTATATGACACCTTTTCTGCTGTCAGTTCTATGCTCCTTGAAACAATAGACTTTTTATTTAACCCGTTACATTTTTGTGTCATAAATTGAAAAAAGTTACGCTAAACAAGAGGCTCAGTTCACTAAAGCAATGGGTCATTAAAGAACAACCCCTGAAAGTCTAAAAAATATTTTTTGTACCTACACTTGTCTCGGGTGACTGAACTCAAGCCACGGTCGGTGTAAACGCATCCACAGCTAAACAGGCAGATATTCCTGGCCACGCGACACCCTCGACTCACCGTAATAGACACGGCTACAATGTCCCACACATGACATATATGGTGTAGAAACTTATGTCATTCGAACGTAACTTGAGATCGCGGAAGCAACGTAAATCATTGTCGCCGGGGAAATACGTTTGAATCAATTTTAAGGGAGTTGTTAGATTTTCTACTGTTGATTTACGATGTAGGCCATTTGTCTTGTAGGTTTTGTAGTTGTGTACGGTTTGGTAAGACTTCTGTTGCAGTTTGAATGATAGATGCTATTAATAACGTAGTAACCATTTTAGAAGTTTGTGAGAGAGAAAAATTTCAATCGAGTCAGTTAGCTACTGGGAAAATTCCTTCTCAGAAATAGTTTGGCTTTGAAGGAAGAGACGTGTGAAACAAATTCTACTGCTTTTATTTATGAAATACTTTTTGGGCACATTCTTTAAGTAAGGTTTTTTTGATACGCCAATAACAATTAGAGCCTCACTATATTCCCAATAGTACATTACTCCACAAACAAAGTAACATGCACAGAAAGTATCACAATTAGTAGCATGTCACCCACCTTTCTCTCGCTGTCAGCCGTATCATTGGACGACCCTAATACCTCGCGCATTATCATAACTTGTTCAGCCATTACATAATTGCTTTGTACTTACAATGAGAATGCAATCAGAGATACTACGTACCTACTGGTTCAAGATATTTAGATTAACTAACTGTACTTGCATAGCTTTGTGTGGAATTGTTACGTTACTATTGACAAGTTGGTTTCTCGGTGTGAGTGTCTGATTTAGTTGAATCATCAAAAAACGCTCTATTACTTTAAAGTGCATTTTGATTGTGCATTGTTTTTACCCACGACGGAACGGAGCAGGTATATGCGTTTAGGGTGAGAGATGTGTGTTTGTGTGTGCGTTTGTGCAAAGTAATGTTCCCACATATCTTCTAAACTAATGATCTGATTTTGATGCGGTTTTCAATAAAGGGTTTGTGTTCGATGAGTTCATGTTCTTAGATAGGTGTCATGGCTGTAACTCACTAGGGGGCGCCACAATATTAGTCCAAACAGCAAAGTAATGTTCCCACCTACCTTCTAAGCTAATGATCCGATTTTGATGCGGTTTTCAATAACGGTTTTGTGTTCGATGAGTTCATGTTCTTAGATAGATGTCATGGCTATTAATCACTAGGGGGCGCCACAATATTAGTGCCAAACAATGTTACAATATAATCAAAACGTCCGATTACAATTCTGTTTTCATCAGCAATGTGTACGTGCTTAATGCATGTTCCCAAATAATAAAAATTACGCCTGTAACTCACTAGAGGGCGCTACAATATCAGTGCAAAATAATATTGCAATAACATATTATATAGACTATAATTCGTATATGTTCTCTAAAAAGTCTGAAATAAAAATGTGTTGAAATAAACCACCTCGACACAAATCTAGTATCCGTACCATGCAAATCCACTTACCGACATAATAGATCAGGAGTCCCACAAGGTAGTGTTATGGGACCCCTTTTATTCTTATTATACATTAATGACATTCCCAATATAACACCACACCAATGTATCTTATTCGCAGATGACATATGTATTATTATCCCCAACACTGACCGAGCTAACAATCAACACGAAGACGAGGTTAATAAAACCCTAGGACATGTAATACAATGGCTAATATACAACGACCTACAGGCTAACTTATCTAAAACTAAATATATACAATTTTCTAATTATCAAACCGTAACCAAAAAAATTATTTTGCAATATAATAATACAGTAATCAGTCCAACCACTGACATTAAATTCTTAGGTATAACTGTAGACAATTACTGCAATTGGAAATCACATATTAATTACGTGTGTTCAAAAATAAACAAGTTTGTCTACGCACTAAGACAGCTTAACAAAACGGCTACACAATCCACAGCCATTGCTGCTTACCATGGTTATATAGGATCAGTATTACGATATGGTTTATTATTATGGGGCAATTCAACTTTAATAAATGAAGTTTTCCTGGCACAGAAACGTTGCTTAAGAGCAATATGTAATGCCAGTCCCCTTGATTCTTGCAAACCCCTATTTCAGAAAACTAAAATACTCACAATTTTTTCCCTTTACATCATTGAAATTGGTCTCTTCGTAAGAAAGCACCCACAATTGTTCGAAAAAGTCTCAGAAAAGAGTGTATTCAGCAAAAGAGATCCTAGCAAGATTGTTTTACCAAAATGCAGAACCACTCTGTTCCACAGAAATTGCATGTTTATGTGTGTAAAAATATATAATAGAATACCCCAAACTTTCAGACAACTTCCACTACGATTGTTTAAAATAAAACTAAAGCAATGGTTAGCAGAAAAATGTTATTATACAATTAAGGAATTCTTAGAAAATAAGTAATTAGAATGTATGTAATAAATTATAATAATAACAAAATTTCTAGATTTAATGATAAATTGTAATGTATTAATTTGTTAAATGTAATAAATAATAATGTAGCTGCCCGCATGGGCTTTAATTATTGTATGCCCAAACGGGCTGATTGTTGTACTATAACTATGTACCTAACACCTGTAACCTACACAGTCAATACAATAAAGATTACTTTACTTTACTTTACTTTACTAAAATTAAGCAAAATTAAAAATTTTGAAAAAACCCCCGACGGTAAAAATCTTATTGAAAAATAATAAAATAACTCAAAACCCCCGACTTAACCCAATTATATAGGAATAACCGTCGGGGGCTGCCTTTTCTATATGAAATTTCAACAATTACTTGAGTGTATTTTATGTCATCGTTAAACATCTACAATTCTTCAATAATTGTATTCACGACACTAGAATCCTTTAGCTGGTTTAATGGCAGCTTCCGACGGATATTCCTATATAATTGGGTTAAGTCGGGGGTTTTGAGTTATTTTATTATTTTTCAATAAGATTTTTACCGTCGGGGGTTTTTTCAAAATTTTTAATTTTGCTTAATTTTTGAACACAAGGAGGGAAATTAGATCTCTAATGTTTTTTCTTTTAAATGTTCGACCACCAAGCCAGTTCTTTCGAATCAACAGTTTATTGCCATTAGCCCTTCAAAAACGTCTTATCAATCGACCCCAATCATCGAACAACCATCTAATTGATCCCCAAGCAATTCGTACACGTATTAAATTGCCATATTAACCTCCAGGCCGGACGCGTTATCTGTGCAAGAGGCCTCTCAGATGTATTAGTTAATTAATGCAACCTGGCTTCACCTTGACACGATCTCAACGAGAGCGTAGACTGTGAACGACCGACCTTTGCATTGGCAATGAAATGTCTTGCTGACAATTTGGAGCGTTATTACCGCATAGCTGACTGTGTGTCAACGGCCTGCGAGTGTTCAGTTACATGACACCATAATAATACTTCGTTAATGACAAACTGAAAAAGTTCTCAAAGATACACTAAAATACACTTTAATTTGATTACTAACTTTGATTCTAACGATGCCGCACAAAAGCATAAATTACAGTAGACAAAAACTTGTTACAAGCTAGAGCTATGAAATTGCAAAAATTGAGAGTTAACTTCAAATTACCACTAATAGGCTCAATAAAAAAATTTAAGCGAAAAATCGCGAGCGCTGAAACGTAAGATTTTTGAGCGTATAACGACCTCGGTTATCAAAACACGGTAACAAAGTTCCGAGAAGTAATTCTATCGTTTAAAAAGGGAGCGAGCTTGGCCTAAGGGTTGCTAATCATCTTATTGTTCCAACGTTGGATAAAAAGGCACGCGATTTTTACACCGCAGGAATAATCGTTTTTAAAAAGCTATTCTTTTCGTTCACCGAAATCTCTTCAGGGGAAAACTGATAATAATATAATCGGACAACAAAATTATTGCAGAAAATAAACACAAGTTACTGTTGAAGAGAAATGATTAATAATTGTTGAAGAATTATTGGGCGGCTTTTAAATTGGGACTTACCGAATTTACCGAAATCTGAAAACTTTAAATATTGCAGAGAAAAACTTGTCGATTGAGAATAATTCGTAATAAACACATCAAGAGAATGCTTTCGAAGTTTTCACTTTCCAATAACCTGATAAATAATGATATTGCGGTAATTTTGGGAACCTTTTACGGTACCGCTGATTGACTCGTACAAATGATGCACAGGTGCATAGGTTGCCAAAAATCGTACTTCAATCTTACACCGTGCAATTATTTCGCCATCAATTTTCGATCAAAGAGTCTTGTCGAAATTTGTTCAACACTCGCATGCTATCAATCAAAGTAGTGAATGAATACAAATGAATACGACGTGCTTGAAACTTGTACAAACGATGTGAACAAAGCCAATTTAATATGGGAGGGTATGGACCAAGTTTGCAGGAAGATTAGATTAGAATTTTATGTTGAGGCTTCATCGCAAGCGGGCTTTGATTTTTAATTTTGGGACCGTACCGATGTAAAAAAAAATAATGAACATGGAACTTGATATTCAATGAGGGTAAATATTAATATTCGAGTAATTATAATTGAATATTTCTTTTTGTGGTAGTATCCGTACCTAATTGATTATGTTTAAGGACATTTTAAATCCAGAATTTATTATTCTGCTTTGATTTAAAATTTTAAGACAGGGATCGACTTTGATAAAGCTGACCTACCAAATCGCTGTCAGTACAACCTGCGAGGCTAACCCAAAGCAATAAGAACAATAGTTATAATACACCCTCTAGTTTATAAGTAACCACAGAAGGATTCCCAAGGCACCGTGAGACGTAGTGGTAGACCACAAAGGAAATAGCGAAATGATCTTAGACTTCCCAAAGGAGAGCCCGGATAATATGATGGAGATGAGAACGGATCACAACTGTCCGTAATCGTAATAGATTGTGGACCAGATAATCGGAACACAAATTGTTTTTATATTGATATGCCGTTTCCGGAACTTTAGATAACTTTCGTATACAAAAACGCTGTCGGTGTTTGTCGTATCACAAATAATACTTAAGCTAAACAAAGATAAGACCCAATCTGTGTTTAAACTTTTGTTGTACAACTTTTAGACGTCCAAATCCGAAAACTAATTCTTTTTGAAATAGGCAAAAGATGCTGACCGCTATCCGGCTTGCGGATTATCTCCCTCGTTCATACAATTCATCGCGAATTCTTTATTTCCAGCGAAGCAATCAGACATCAAAGCGACATGACATCCCCGTAATTAAAGAGTTTCTAATCGCCACACTGATCCACTCAGGCGCACAGATAAGGCACACACAAAAAACGGGCCAATTCTTGGTTTATCGTTAAATTGTTAAGCATCGGAGGGTTTTGGTCTCTGGTGCATCGGCACGTGAAGCCGTTTGTCGGTGAGGCGCAACTTTAGTTTATGGCTTTTTTCATTCATTCGCGTTCTGAGAACTGGCGGCTTTTTGGCGCCTACCTAAAGCCCTCAGTTTTTTTGGGAGGAAAAAAATTTGGCGCGAATGCGGTATCAGATTGAGGGAACTCGTTCCTATTAGCTGTTGGTGCAATACTGTTCCTTTTTAAATTCCTTTGAATTGAGATGAATTTACGAGAATGCCGAGTTGCGTGTCTTTGTAGTCTTAAATAACACGCACTAAAATATGAAACGGTATTTTGCCGTGGCTTTTATTGCGAGCCTGTTCATTGCGACATAGGAAACCATGTTTCTTTAGTGATTATCGTAAAAAACTGATGGCACTTGAAAAAACAATTGGACAAACAAACCGAAGGCACCTCTCAGCTGACTTTTGTCGGCACTGACATTGTTCCCTCGAGGTAAATAAAAATTTATTCATCAGTTACAACAATAACGAATCCTCTTACCGGGAAGACGCGACCATTTCACCAGCCACCCTTGACAACAAAAGATGAACGGAATCCATTGTGATGGAACCTTTTATGGTGCTAGCGCTCATGAATCGAAATCTATGGGTAGTATGTTGGCAGAGCTTACTTTTGTATGTAATAACATTTTGTAGGAAAGTCCCAACTATTGTCTTGTCATTGGCCATTGTAAAACAAATATTATCCGAGGCGTCATTTATGACACTTCCTTTTTTAATGATGGCAGCTGGCCTGTTGGAAATGTAAAGGTGTTGGTAAGGTGGTCCGGTTTAATGCGGAGCTTTGTTTCATCCTACATCTGTATCTATCCGTAATTGCCATCACCTGCTCCACATTTCCTTGTTACGTGTAATTTTATCGCTTTGTGTTTCGACTTTATTTCTTGTGGCTCGATATTAGATTAGTGTTTATAATTGAACGATTGATTCGCATCCGGTGTTGGGTAATTTTGGACGTATTTGTAGACCGAAATTAATGAGTATCTAATGCGCAATTTGATCAAATACCCCTTCATTAGTGGTGGGTTTTATGATGGATTGATAAACTGTATTGGTATTAGAGAATATCATTTTAAATTGAATATTTAATAACATGTATTTGGCATTGAATTAATTGTTTTATGTTCTTTGAAATGGTTTTATTGAATCTTCGTTATTATTTCTGAGGATGCCTACCTGGTAACAGACATGGAGGTCTATTGTGAAAACGTTCGTGAAGATAACCTCCCTCCTGAATAGCGAGGGGATAATGAAACAAACATAATGCCACCCGGTGTAACGCCAACTTATTTCAGTTGATAATTAGATGAAACTTTGCAGACGTCTAGAAAATTTGGTTTCAACAGTTTCAGCCAATCTCCGTCTTCATTTAATTATGTATTTTGTGCGGTTAAGTCTTTCATACTTTTAATCCCTGAGGGCTTATTAAATCTTCAGTGTCAAGTTATTGAGATAACAAATCTTGTACAGCATGTCTAAAATTATATTTTGAACATACGGGGTGTATTTTAGGTCTGGTAATTTTAGAGGAATCTTTATTGAGAATTTAGCCAAGCGTGTCTGCTTTTTGGGTCATTTGAGTGTTTGTAAACTGGGCCACTTTAGATAGACAAACATTCTATGCATTGCACAGATTGCACCACTGTATTTACATTCAGCAATCCCATGATAAACATTCGTGAGATGTTTGATGTCATGCATTTATCTACTCGGAAATCTGTCACTGATGTAACTAACATTTTTATTTCTTTAACCTGGTGATATTTCTAGGTATTTTCAACTTAAATATTTATCAGTTTTCTACTTTATTTTCTACTTGTATCTTTAATACTTTTGTCAGTTCGTATACCTTCATTACTACAAACTGTTCTGACAGTCTTTGACAGTAGTTAGATGACCCCGATAAGTAGAACATTATTCGAATTTGATAGTGGGTAGTTTTTTTCCTACCAGACAGGTGTCTGGGGGTTGATATTAATCTCGTATTCTACCTTCCTTCCTCCGTAATGAGGCCTTAAAACTCCTAAACATTTGTTAATATCCCTACCGATGACTTTTTAATGTAGGTCCTGGGATTGTTAAAGTTTTTTCTGCAGCCGTGTTTTTTGTATGTAGTAAATCAATGGCAGGTGCGTCTGCTGTCGTTTTGATGTCGTTCACTTAAGATTATAGTTCTATTTAGTGATTGGTTTGATTTGTCATTGATAGTACTGATTGTGTGTGTAAAACATTTGTTGGAATGTGATTGAAAAATGTTCTAAGTTGACAACTTGACGTCGATACTTGATCACAATTCAAGCGTTAATATTTTGTTTTATTAACGTTTTTGCAATGCCAAATGACAATAATATTAGGCATGTGTCAAAATCAGGCCAGTACATGACCATGTCTTAAATATACACATTACCTTTTCCTATCCTTTCCCATCACGTAGAAATCCCTACATTAGTACCAATGATTAGATAATCATCATCAAGAAAAATAATTCAGGAAGCATATTAATTTTCCAAAAAGAAAATAATCACCTTCAAAAACCTTACATTTGAACAAAAATAAGGTCATTACACCATTCACACACGTTTCCTTTCATTACAAACAATTACGACTAGTGTAAGGTGTAAGCAATTATTGTCTGCTTTACCCGGTGTGTATAAAAAAGTAAATAAAAAAATAATAAGCGACCACCCAACGGTCCAGTAATGACCAATTCAGTGGGTTTCGATCACTCATACATCAATTGTTCGTACACTAATTTAAACATGTTCCGTTTGTTTGTACACAGTGCACGTGCCCTTAGGTAATTGACCTGTCGATCAAGACATTTTATACCAACGATTTAGTTTAGCTTCGACCTTATTTGTACTGTATTTAGACTCAATTTCAAACCAAACCTCGTTAAGGACGAGCAATATAATAATTTTGTTTAGATATTAATTTCTTGTCAAAATTGCTGCGCTTTTTATCTAAGATCGTTTTTCTAAAGCCCTATTATCTAGCCAATAAGGTTCATATTGGTATACTTTTAATACGGAGCACGATAATAACTTTTCAAGGAACAATTTCCCGGGACATAGAACGGACATAATGATAAGTTCAGAAGGTAACTACAACTAGTAATTTTGTATAATTCGGTGCTTGTTTTAGTGAAAAAAGGTAACGCCTTTAATTATAAACAATTCTTGTAATTATGTCAGTTAACGCACGTAAACTTTCAATTATGACAATTTGTGCGCCCTTTGTATTAGCCGAATATTTCTAGGGGCCCGCGGACAAACACGGAAGCCTTTGCAATCCGAACACTTTTATTAAAGTCGAGACCGTCTTAATTGAGGGGATTAATTAGTTGGTGCAAGTTAATTATACCTAGCAAAACAAGTAAACAGGGACGTAATTAATTGATGAAATATTACTCTGAAATTGTTGAAAGCTACAGTTAGCGAGTGAAGTAAACAGAAAAATCTCAAATTACGGTTTAAATAGCATTCTAGATGGAATCTAGTGAGTTAATGGTCATAACATACGGGGCCCTCACAGTCGGCTACCTTTGTAATTGTTCAATTATTTCGACAATTAAACTACGTTTGTAGTTCTCCAGAAAGCAGGCATTATGTACAGAACTGATGCGATCCCTGGTTTTAATAGTTGGGATGGTAATCACGAATCATACTTAATAACATATTATGTAATGTAAACTAATTTATTCGGATTATTTTTAGAAGTTAATGTCGAGCGGATACTGTTGGTAGTCTTGTACGCAAGCATGCGAGAAATGTAAATATATGTGTGGATAGTTTTAATTGTATACAGCGTGTTTACTTTATACAACGTCATTCATTAATATTCTCTTTACCTTTGTAAATAGTGTTTATCCGCGTTTTCAATTAGTTAGGTAGGTACTACTGGGGAGTTTTATTATGTAAAATAGTAGAATACTACGTTATTCTCATTACAATGATATCAAAAGTTCAGATATTGAAAAATGTAACAAGTAATCAAAAGAATCTTTCCTCATGCCAACACGGCGTTTTATATCAACAAATAAAGTAATAAACAAACAAAAACGTACAATAATATTTAGTTTAGACGCGAAGATATCGCACGTAGGACAAAATGACATAACCACATAACAGATAGGACACGATCCCCACAAAACTATGAAGTGCAATACAAAAATGTTTTCCAAACACAAAGGGCAAGATTTTATCAATATTGACTTGAGGATATCAAATATTGTTGACAGAACATAGTTTTATACAGATAAGCTAAAAAGCTAGCGACAAAAAAATTGCTACGGCAGCCGCAAAATTTTTAACATTTCAATTTGACATTGACATTTTTATTTATTTTTTAACTAAAAGTAAAATGCGCACGCAAGCATGCAAGAATGACGGAAATCCAGTGCATGCTGACCTTTTCGAACAGCGGTACGTAAAAAAAGAAATTGCCACCACAAGTACCATCGCAGATATAAATCATGAAACCCGTGTTAGCATCGAACCGGCGACCACGAATTAACCATGCATTCATTCATAGTGTACTCGCATTAACATATTTAATTCCTTCATTTGTTTTTCTCTTTTCCGACCAGACAAACAAAACAAAATGCAGATCCCATGGGGAGAAAAACTTAACGCGGACTTTTGATTAGGTCGTAATATGCAAATATGGATAAATGGAACTATTCAAACGCTTTGTCATATATGTAGAACCCTTAATTCAAACGCAATTTTAATTACTAGAACTTCTAATAAAGAATCGCTATTTTTAACCGACTTCCCAAAAAGGAGGAGGTTCTCAATTCGGCCGGTATGTTTTTTTTTTTTTCTATGTATGTACATCGATTACGCCGAGGTTTATAGACCGATTTACGTGATTCTTTTTTTGTTCGACGCGGAATAGCTGCCAGTTGGTCCCATAGTCATCAGGTCAGGATCTGATGATGGAAACCCTGAGAAATCGAGGGCAACCTTCGAAAGTTGTAGGCATACATAGGGTAACAACTTGACACTCAGGTGTATGCTTGAGAACTATTCAACAGTGAAGGTTTGGAGCTGACCTGATGATGGAGACCAGAGAAGGTCGAGGGAACTCGACAACTGAATATGTAAACTACCTCGTGTTTGGGCTTATATTATTTGTATTGACGAGACCTTTGCAACAGTGAAGGTTTGGAGCTGACCTGATGATGGAGACCAGAGAAGGTCGAGGGGACTCGACAACTGAATATGTAAAATACCTCGTATTTGGGCTTATATTCTTTGTATTGATGAGGACTTTCCACTTATATGGATAGTGACAACTATTCGTATCACTGAAAAGCAGTAAATAAAAAAAAAATTACAAAAACATTAAACCGACTTCCAAAAACACTAAAAAGCAAAAAAAAAACTAATTTTAGGTGCATCGGCCTACAAGTCGGTGGCAAAATTAACTTAGTAACATCCATTAGACACCGACTTCTAGGCCGATGCACCTAAAATTAGTTTTTTTTGCTTTTTAGTGTTTTTGGAAGTCGGTTTAATTGTTTTATAAAATAAGGGGCCGTTAGTCCTAGAAACTCAATTCTTTAGTAAGAACTTCATCAGAAATTTTCCTATCATAAGATTCTCAAGCTTTGCAAATGAACGTTCAAAACAGATATTTACTGGCGGCAAAGATTATTACCGGCCGTAATAACTGCAGACTGAAAATATCAGCACGTAAATAACTAGCCAGGCCTCAGTTTAGTGATTGGCATACATATACGACCTATAAACTATTGCGAATAGCCGGTAGTAAGACTGCTGTGACCGTGGCGTTTCATGGACGTTGCTACACTTGTGGTCATTTGCACCATAGATTTAGACAACGAGTTAATAGTTAAAAATTGTGTTGAACTAACCGTGTTCTGAGGTTCCACAAGAGTCCCAAGAGGTCTCTCTAATTGGTAAAAGATTGGTAAAAGATAACTAGGAATTTTTAAATCGGTTCATTAAATCCGGAGTACATCCCTAAAACCCTGCCAATTTCATAATGCTAGTATAACGTAAGCAAATCAAACTGGATATAACACAACACATTTTGACAAAGTTTCTGAAGCATAACTTAAATTCACTTGTACGAATTTGTGAGCAAAAGCAGTCTCGTGTTATTCAATATATTGTATGCGCAGAAGACAAAAGGCTCGCTCAGCTCAACGTTCGTTTAATCAAAGTTTAAATGATTTTAAACGAAGTTCTCATACGACGAAGCAACCCGCCTAATAGTATTGTTGTAGTATTCCTAGGCTGCACGTGTTTCGAACCGATTTACACACGTAGCTTATAGTACGGTAACAATGTAAATGTATTTGTAAATACAGATAAGGTTACTACGCCATGCGTCATTACGTTACTACTCTATTTCACGCCTAACTCTGCTTCCTAGACAATGAAAAACTGTAAAACCCAATCAAAGAAACGCCAGAAACCAATAACTTATTCCGAGTAATATTGAAACTTTAAAAAATAGATTTCAATAATACAGCGATTCCGATTGAAGCTCGCATATATTGCTGAATAATAGAGCGAGATTACCGCATTGTACGAGCATAATCTTTAATTATACCGCAGACATTGGCAAAGAAATGGCGCAAAAACAATGCCGTGCGAGATCAAGCGAGTTCAGTTGTCAAAACCTATGTGCTTCACTGAACAGCTGTTAATAGATTGCCTAGATATCGGCTTACCAGATTTATGGCCAAGCAAAATCCTACATATTAATGGATCCGAGTGTACGTTTCCGTGGCGGAGTAAAAACCTTGCTATTTCTTTAACAATAGACACGCAAGAATGTTTACGATGTTTTTATTACTGGCTACGGCATTTGTAAATAAATAAATATTGTACGCCCGGGGCTACATTTTGTGTTTGTACATCGAGTGGGCCACTAAAATAGCGCACGCATCAGCCGACCCCTCTCATGTCACATGTCCAGATCAAATTATAATAGCGTATAGATAGAAATGTGTATTCTGTGTAGTGGAAATGTACTTAATGAACGGTCCCTGAGGTGGGAAGGCAGAAAAATATGGATACATAAAACTGCATAGGTATAACGGTTCAGATATAGCTTTATTGATTAAGCAGTCTAATCGAAAACATTATAAGAATTTCTTCGCATTCCCTACTTTGAAGCCACATAAATAAAAATGACCGTAAACAATATTTAACCAATGAATACCTCAATTATATTTCAACAAAAAGCCTTAGCCCAATGAACAATTCCATGTTCACCCAGAAAAATAACTCATACCACATCATTTTCATAACAAAAACACGCAATAATACTTAGGGAACCGTTAAAAGTACGTTGGCCAAAGATCTATGGAATTTATTCACCCCATAGAAGGAGATCGCATTTCCATTCACACACGACAAACTGAACAAGGGGAAAATTGTGAGTACTTCAAGTAAATTGTGATAGGGCTAGCAAGCATACGATTTGATGGCGCAATATATCATCAAATGAACGTCATATGTGTGAGCGAATTCAATTAGCCACCGATATGACAGGGAAAACATAAGTGTTTTACCAATCAAACACATCACTTATATTCGGGGCCTTTTATAGACATCACAAATTCACAATGGCGTATAGACCTAAAGGCACAGACAAGAATCAATAAGACATACAAAAGAATAAACAGTATAACCATTAGTGCCGAACCAATCTATCTGCGCTGACAAACATCGATCAATAACCACAATAAACAAACAAAGTTATCGACACAATATTGTAATTTGTTGGTAGTCACGGCGTAATTCTCTCATCAGTAATCAATGGAAACACAGGAATTACACAGTGGCTGATGACGCGAGGTATTCTTGGTAGGCGGGTGAGCTTCGAGCTACAAGCAATAAGCTTTTATATCATCAATGAATACATTATTCATTACCTTGTCAAGGAAAAATAAGGTACGATAGTGCTGACAATGAACTTTTACAAATAGTTAATGATGACATAATAGTTCGTGTTGCTTCGAGCGGTCAGCGGAAGGTTCAACGAAGTACAAGCACGTAATTCATAGTGAAATCCTGGGAATAAGTAGTTGGCTCAAGTGACAATAAGTAGAGAAAGGTAATACAATAGCTTGATTGCTCAACAGTTGTCGATGTCAACGTAACGATAAATACATTGTTTAAATTGGAATGTTACCGCGGACTACGGGAACGGTTTGGTTGAATTTCGCACACGGTGCGATATCGTGCAAAAACCGTTAGTGCTACCCCTAAGTGACAGTTCGAAAGGGAAACAATGCATCTGATACTTATCTGCGCCCCTCCCCGTGCATGCCGCGCCTAGCACACTGCGGATAACCGCGACACTTTGTGTACCTACTAGCGAAATATCTGACACGCTCACAAATACAATCAAATCATGTGACTTATTTTGCTTCATCATGCGCGGGTTATTTGATAGAATATTGTTTGCAGAATTAGTGCTCAGGCGATAATCACGGTAATTAAACCTAACTTGAAATAAATAATTCCCTTTCTTCAAAAAGGCAGCCATTGTAATCATCCTTTACATCTTTAATTCCGAGACCCCTCGCTGATGGCACTTTACCATGCCCTATGTACTCCGTGCCGAAAAGAAAAGAAGCAAAATTCCGGCAAACAAGGTGAAAAATGTACTAGACTCGCCCGTTAACCCACTTGCTGGAAAAACTGAACATCGCACCCTTGATACAACAGCCCTTGTAAATTGGCACGTCCACAAAGGCAGACGTGCCGGCGGTGTCATGTAGCTATTAGCCGGCTAGCCGTTATCCGACAGATAGCTAGCTACGGCACGCTGCATAGGGTGACACTCGATAAAATCTGCTGCATTGTTTGACTTTTTACGGAACTGCTGTTACTAGGGAACGACTTGTTGTGCCTACAACGAATAAAAAACAAATGACTCTTTTATTTTGTATTGAGTTGGCATGACGGAGCTGAGTCTGGAAAAGCAGTTTCCGTGAATACCGCGATGGTCAAGTTTGGATTAACAATCGATCATAAGGATATAATTGTATTACTTGAAGAGAGAACAACGCTCAATAAATATAGCTCGGTAGGTAAGGTAAGCAATTTACATTTTATCCACGAAAATAAAGCATTGTGTAGGCACATTCCATACAATTACTAACAGTATCCCAATGGCGTTGATTCATTCATTATTTATCATCACAGAGAAATATTACCATTTGTTAACAGACTACTAAACACGAATTACAATATTTATTGCTGGAAACAACAGAAACACGACATTCCTACGGAACGTTTAAGTCAACGGGGCTTAAGAAAACGACCACAAACAACTTGATTAGGTGTTCAGAATGGAAAATCCAGCATAAGTTCCGAGTGGCCCCGTGGTGGCTATCGATCATCCACCACAATGGGTAGTTCTGCGAACAGCTAAATTTGCAGCCCCGCCTGATTTATGGCATGCTGAGATAACGGACCCCGATACCATCGGACTATTATTACTGAGAAAAAAGGCAATAATGTCAATTAATTTTATGGAATTTACGTGGAGGTATGTTAACTGTGGTGGGTTACAAACTGCCCCATATGTTGAGGAATTAAGGGTGTGAAAGATTCACAGATGTTGCGTGAACGCGTTTGATGACAACTGATAAATAAAATTAATATTCCGATCACGATGTACAATTCAAAAGTTCTGCATTAATGGTCCCCTGAAAACAAAAAAAGATTAACGATACTATGACGATAATATGAGAGAGAAAAATACCAGTTAATTATTTATTTCAATTAAGACGCGTAGGTAATTATACCATATTTTGCAAAATATAAAGCTAATACCTAATTTCTTAGTAAACAGTAGCAGTTTAATAAAATAAGTATTTTTTTGTATTAAAATTCACTATCAGTAAGTACCTATTCAGAACTTATCGTACAAATTGACAAAAAAAGATTATAGATGACACTTGCCATGGCAACAAGTTGTTGTATAGAAACGTGATGGTAACATTATCCCTTATTTAACTATCCATAGTTTATATTCTCTTATCTTTAGCGGAAATTAACAGCCAGCCTACTAATTCAGCATGTGTCCCCATATTATATTTCCCACGACATTTTACATAGCTACGTGATTATTGTTTTAAAAATGTAAACAAAAAGGTTTTTTTTTGGAATGGCGTCTTAAATATTTTAGCCAAATTCAAATATCGCAGTTGGCATCGATTATGCTTCTAAAATCGAATGACTTACCACTGAAAAATGTTTAAAAATATTAATTTCGTTCTTCTTAGAGTTCTGAGATAATATACGAACTTTTTAAATATTGGTGCAAAAGAAAAAAAACGATGAAGCTACATAAGGGAACAATAAGTCTCATTTGGCCTCACAATGTTTCAAATTATGTCACATCGGCCTTCACCGCAAAACAGTAAAGTCTTCACACTATTACTCCATAGACACAAATAACAGGTTTTTTTTTTCTAAATGACAAAATAACTCATTATGTAGCCTGATTACAATAGACTATAGAGTTCCAAGCTAACTGTCACTTATAGTCTCGGATGGACGAAGTAATGACGGCTTTTTATAAGACTCTTCAATATAAATTATAGTGTACACTCTGCTGGGTACAACTATTAGGTTTTATTTACTTTTTTGTATGCAAAAGAGTTGCTTTGTTAAATTTATCAATAGCTAAAGCTGTTTTATTGTTACAGTGGTCCAGTTGGCTAGACGAGTTTTTCTTTAATAGTCTTTCGTTACTACCCACGAGTTTGTGATCTTAGATCTAGCTCAAACTGACGATAGCACATGCCAATATGGAATCTATGGCCTAATACTTTAGGTACAATTATCACCAAACAATTACGGTTAGTATCTTCCATAACAACATGCCAAAAGACAATAGGTTCAGTGGTACGGATTCGGTAATCCGTCTGCCGCGATAATAGGCACTTCCCATTAGACAATTCAGCATAGTTCACTGCCTGATAGTACTATCAATCGAATCAATCAATTTCGTAGGTAAGTAGGTACACTTAGTACACAAATGTACAGACGGTGAGAAGACTAAGATAGGAGCAACGAACTACTCAACGGCTTGACAACAAATGACTAGTCAGTTGATTGCAATATGACAAAAAATTATTGGCAATTTGGCATGGCTACGTAAAAATGTTTCAACAAACGCTATAATAGCCATTGCTAATGTAAAACAATTTCATGAAGAGTTCATTAGTATTACATATTTATTAGTTTATGAGAAATTATTTTAAACAACTAAAGCTTGCATCATAATGAACCAATAATAATGGTAACTCTTGCATTCGTGTAATTTCTGACAAAGCAGTGTGTATTATGAAAAGGCCTGAAAAATTCAGTAAAAACAAAAATACAACGAACGCTAGCATATTTACAGAAATCCCGCATAGCAACAGACTATCGCGAATAAAATTCGAGCAGACCAGAAATGTTAAAACTCACTTGTTATCACGGTTTATCGGCCAGTGAACCGCATGAATCTGAAACAACCAAATGGAATATTACTGATCGATTACGGATAGTTAAACGCTGCTTATCGGCTTGGCAACGGACTACGTAGACAAAACAAGGATATTGCTCAACTCAGATTAAAGTGAGACAGTTAAAACGTCTCAATTTTAACTCAATTATGCAGACTTACCTACACTAAAGGATTTATTTAATCTCTTTTTAAACGCAACCTATTGTCCCAGTCTGTGTAACTTATTAATTAAAAAGCAGAACAGAATTGTTTAAATTTTAAATTGACAAGGAATTTGAAAATTATAACCCTTGGCTGCCTAAAACTGTCCGAAGTTAAAAAACAATCTCAAGGAATCATGGAAATTAAACCAATGATAAATTCGACCCATTGTGTCTTACTTAATATTCAAAAAGAGTAATTAAAACCACGGAATGCTGGTTACCAAGTCCAAAACCACGGGAACATTCCCGTTCAAGAATTTATTCCAGTATTTACTCATAACTATTCATAAGTGACAATTATTTATTGACCTTCCTAAATGGTAACTATAGCTTATTAATTTCATCGCTCGTTAATTTTATTTAACAAAACAGGTTGCATGTTATTTTCAGAAAAATAAACATTGAATAAAATATTTTTGAGGAAGCGACCTGTAACTCTATCACTGGGAAAATGCAGAGTCATATTTATCAGATACACCAAATATTTACTTCTCTACAAAAAAACTGCCACTGCAAATCAAAGTATTTGAAGTCCAACAAAAAATCTAATCGTTCATTCAAATCCCGTCCGGCACGTAACCGTACGATACGTTATCTAAGCCGTTCACACAGTACCGTGTCGACATGATGGATTGACGAAAAGTTTCCACGTATTTGAACACCAACATCACTTGAACCATGCAACCAAACCATAACACAAACATTAGCATGTAGAATAATGGGTCAACTTACACCAGTAGGCTAATGACGAAATCAAAGCTCAAGTGATGGGTAAACATCAGAGTACACCAACATACCATTACATTGTGACGAAGCATTACACGCAAGATTCAACTTTAAATTAATTAATTAAAGTTCAAAATATAATTAAACTTTTTACCGAGTTACAAATTAGTTTTCTCGTGTGCTCGTACTTTGGAAGTCAGGTTTCCGTCATGTGTGACATGTTTTAAAGACTTAATTGGACATAAGTGGACGTGATATTAATTAAAAATGGGAAAGAAACTTAAATTTTGAGCTTGTTAGCGTAACAAAATAAACAAAAAAATATGGCATTACGTGTGGATGATACTAAATTTATTTAGTATGAAAGTGTAACGACCTTTGCTAATATTTTTTTCAGTGAGTGTTGGTACATGTAGGTGCACAGACAAGGTGTGTCTCTGACGTCACAGACTACTAATCTACACACAAATATTGTGTTAGATCTGTTTGCTAAATCATGCATCCTGTTTACTACTTGGTATTTTCCAACTGCAGTACGACAAGCCAACACGACACATGTGTACTCTGTTGTAAATGTATCTTTGTTATAATTCTTGTGGGATATATTTTAAGGAATATAAGTTTACTAGAATTGAAATACGCCGTTTAATTTTAAAGACTAATCAATCAGTCATCCGTGAAACAGCATACACTAAAATGTAACAGCACAACAATTCGCAAAAATACATGATGTAGAAAAAGTCTCAGAATTTGAAGTCTAGTGAACAAAATGTATTTATTGTCTATATGTATCAAGAATGCATTCATGCTTTAATTTTCATGCATAATGTTATACAATCAATAAAAAAAACATAACAAGCTCTAACATGCCCACAAAAATAGCTAAACAACTATCAGTTCGGTATTCAGTAAACATCGGTAATACCGTGATATAATTTCAGTAATGGCCGGGGGTGGTGCATAAACAACAATTTTGCAGCGGCTAACCGCCCCAATGCTGCAATGCAGAATGCGGCGAGATTTCAAGCCGAATGCGGTCTTTCGATGTAACGTGGTTCGAAACTTGTGATTTTTCGACTTGATAGTGTTTGAATAGCTTGTTTTATATTTGAATGTAATAAAATGTGAAAACTTATACGATATAATTGGGCTAGTATGAGTTGTAATTCTGGAAATATTTTATGGGCTAATATTTTTGAGTCATGTAGTATATATCTAAAAAATAATTATTTATTTCGTATTTAGTTGTGGTTTGCTGGTTTTCAATCTGTGGTTTTCTTTTATTTAGCTGGAAAAATAATATTATATACTTACTTTATATAAATATACTTTAACAAATTGGTTTATAGCTTAAAAAAGTTCAAAACCTACAAAATTATCAAAACACAAAATCTAATCCACGCCAACCCCTAAAACGAAACTTTCGTAATTAAAAACAACAGACGATACAATAAAAATAAAAAAATATTAAAAAGCAACTCGACAGGTTAAAACTAAGTTGCATGCAAAGTGTAATAACAGACAATTGAGAAACGCCCGAAAACACCTAACTGCGGTGGAGGCACGAACTAACAACTAACAACAACAATAACTTTATTTATATCGTAGAAAGTTGAAAAATCTAATTTTCTACGCAGAGGGCACCCCAGTGGGTGCAGTGAACTGGCTTTCTGAGAATACTAGACAGAAACAGTTTGGCAAAAGTTCGCGTGGCTGAAATTAGCGTGAGAAAATTACGCCTATATTGGATTCGGATGGGGACTTGGCCAGACACGAGGTGAAAAAGAAAATATTTTGGGGAAACTTTCGCATTAAACCATAAATCGTATCAATACCACGTTTTATTGCTAAATATAAATAGTTCGCAAGAATCCTTTTTCTTATTGCAGCAAAAACAATCTGCATTGAATACTTGCAAAGTTTTATGAGGTCTATATTGGAATACTCTGAATAAGCAAAATGTATAAACAAATCGCGTTTATTGAATTAAGTCTATAAATTCCTCACATATTTGAAATATAAACAGTGAGCCTAAATTATTACTAACAATGATTTGAAAGCCAAAAATGTTTTGCCAAACCACTTAACCGCAGGCAGGCAGAAATAGAATTGTTTCGAATAGGAACCATCCGTCCAGAAATATCTCGCTGTGAGTCTTAAACAAAACGTAATAAATCAGTGTATAAATATTAACGCAGGCAATATAGTACGATGTTTAGGTGCACCGTGACAATAAACTATGAGGAAGATAAGGCGCCATTAATGAAGGTCAACTTTATGGCGGTCGAGTGCAGTTATCCTACCAAGTGCTTACAAAATTGCAAATGGCGGACATTGTTGCGAACTAAAACATTAACTCGCCTCCAGGCGTCGTTCGTATTAATCTCAGCATTATCTGCGAGCTAAAATCTCCGTGGTCGAAACGAAGTGCGTCCGCTGAGCTTGAATGTTATTAGCATTTTAAAAAGGAATTCGTTTTGTGTCAAAATATTCACGCATTGACGCACGGAGTCAAAATACATGTGTTCTACACGCAAATTTTCCTTTTTGCAAATATCCTGGGTCAAGGAAAAAAAGTTGAATTAATATTTGCTTTGTCACGAATGTTTAACAAATCTTTTAGGCTTGGCGCCTTCGTCTATCACCAGGCACATAACTGATAAATTATAAAACCATACTGTCATTATGATCGTCGCATTTCCAGGAATCAATGTCCAAAGTACTGCTTGCTAGATAATTTCTGATGTAATATTTGCACCACAATAATAATTTAATTGCAATATTGTGTAACAAGACTCAAAACAACTTTTATATCTTACTATTTATTGTCACTTATCTCATATGGGTAGGTTCGTACCATGAGTGAATAACTTTATTTCTTGCAAAAATCTTTATCATATTTTATAATGACATCATCCTCCGAGCCTTTTCCCAACTATGTTGGGGTCGGCTTCCAGTCTAACCGGATTCAGCTGAGTACCAGTGCTTTACAAGAAGCGACTGCCTATGTGACCTGGTTACCCGGGCAACCCGATACCCCTTGGTTAGCTGGTGTCAGACTTACTGGCTTCTGACTACCCGTAACGACTGCCAAAAATGTTCAATGACAGCCGGGACCTACAGTTTAACGTGCCTTCCGAAACACAGTCATTGGTGTCTAAGATATACATACTTAGAAAGTACATAAAAACTTAGAAAAGTTGCATTGGTACTTGCCTGACCTGGAATCGAACTCGCGAACTCATACTCGAGAAGTTGGTTCTTTGCCCACTAGGCCACCACGACTTTTATTTTATGTTTTTTATATTTTATAATGACATAACATGCAATAAAACTGACTACAATACACTCAAGGTTCAATTCAGTTCAATACTTCAAAGTATAAGTAGTTGTCTCACACTAGGGCATGCAATTTCGGTAAAATAAAAATTACCGGTAAAAATTCGGTAATTAAAATATTTTTACCGGTAAACCGGTAAAACGGTAAATTTTGTATTTTTTTAAAATGTGATATTATATCAATAAGATTGGGTAGTCTAAAAGCAAAAAATAATTAAAAATACAAGGTATAAGGTGGTAAACATTTTTTGTGACGTGGGCCGTAACAAAAAGACATGTCAGTACCATCCGTACGCGATGTCGTCGACAAAATGCAAGAGAAACGGCTGCGATGGTTCGGCCATGTGTGTACTCAATCTCAATATACCCGGTCAAAGGCGCAGAGGCAGACCGAAACGGTGGTGGTGGAGTGTCATAATGAATGACTTGAAAATCTACGAACTCGAAGAGGAAGATGTCCTGGATAGATTGAAGTGGAAGAAGAAGATACGGAAAGCGGATTCTGTCACAAGACGGGATAAATGCTTAGAATTACCGTGAAGTAAAAGCCCTTTTTTATGGTAAATCGTAGGCATTTTATGGACCAGGGTCGCGGAAACTCTTTCGAACAATCACACAGCCCCGGCAGGCCTTGGCCCTGCGCGTGGAACAACTCGGGCCGCCGTCAGGGATCTGTTGTCTATGCAGACGGAGGAACGACGAGCCACCCGAACTCACCGTCCACAGACCGACGCCTGCGGTGGCCGGGAGTCGTCTCTCGACACTCGGCGCCCGTGGTGTCTTCCTGGTCCACTACAGCGGCTGGGATGAGAGGTGCGAACTCGCAGGCGCTCCACCGTCTCCTTCTCGAGCATGACTGCTTCGCAGAAGGAGGCGACGGCTTCCCATTCCCTCTCGCTCCGGACCATGGCTTGAACCAGGGCCGGACGCGAGAGGTCGCCGCTGCCTATTGGCTCGACGACGACACAGCGGTACCCTTCCCAGGCAGTGCACACCTAGACTTTGTGCTCCACCGTGTCCTCAGTGCTGTCCGCATGGTAGTGAAGTAAAAGCCCTTGCTCAATAAGGTCATAGAGTAGGTAAAATAAGCATAGGCTACATTTTTACCTAATAGGAGCTGACAGTTATGAGGAAATTTAGAATAACCGAATTAATAAAATTTGTTTAGATATTATAAATTAAGATGAGAATGAAGATTTGTATCTAACCTATAGTTAAACAGCCACATAAGTTTACTTTCCTAAACAGCAACTTTAACACTCTTACAATATGTAATGTATTCAATATTACACTATGTTCAGGCTACATAATGAAGATTTGACTTTAAATGAACAATTGCTATATATTATCACAAAAACGTAAAAACCGGTAATTTACCGGTTATATATTATTTTTACCGGTAAATTAAAGATCGCGAAAATGGGCGGTTTTACCGGTAAAACCGAAACCGGTAAACCGGTATTGCATGCCCTATCTCACACAGGACAATTGAATGATCATTGATATTGCTCTCAAACAGTAAATGATTACATTTCTATTGACAGTTTTATGTGTCTTGTTACGTGGTGTACAAACAGCCTAAAGTTTTGGTTTAATCGTATGCGCCGTCGCGACAGTTGTGGGAACATGACTATGTAACGAGCCATCAAATATGTTTGTCAGATGTATGTGTCAAACAGAATCATGTCAATGTCAAGTTCACGTGCGTAAACCGTTTCGTTTTCATGCGATATTTGAATACTGTTTTGAATTCGTTGGCTTGATGCAGCTATTTAGAGATGACGTCAAACGGACCAACACAAATCACAATCCACCCACGGGAATTACTCACTGCCTTTTATGGAGGGGTCTTTTAAGACTCCGGTGCATATATCCATATCTGTAGTTTGAGTTTTCGCACTAAATAACATCAGAAATATGAGTAATACAACAGAACAAAAAAATAATAAAGAGAAGTTTGTAATTGTCTGAAATTACTATTTAACAGCTACATTTACTACACACACGCAAAATACCGTTTTCTTTTTACACGTACTAATCATCAGACATGTTAATTAATGAAGCCTTTGATATAGCGAAACCACACTCCAGTTAGTAATGCGAGTATTTAGTTTATTTACTTCCCTGTGCCCAAAGGCACATAGAAGTCACATTGTCTGTTGCCCTTGGCATCGACCGACAAATTCAGACAAACCTGTTCATTTAGCAGATTTAAGAGATCAGAGGGCTCATACAACACGGCCGGTTTGTCCTAAAGAGGTTCAATGTAAATCTCTTTGCTTTATCGTGATTACTCTTCCGCCGAAAGGAACGTAAATTCGGTCCCTCGGTTTAGAATGCCGGTTCAATTTTGTTAATAAATGATGGCGTGTTCGCGACTCCTGTAGTATTCATTGCTCGTCAAATGTGTGGCTTGTTAGACCTCACACACTTTAGGGTACGAAAAGACCTCTCGCAATACCGCTTTAAAATTAAATAAAGCACAAACATCAAGAGGTTGTCATTGTATTCTTTAGTGACGTATTAACTAAAGTTTAGACTGCTTATCAAGTCCATTAACCCTCAGGTTTAACACAAATTAGTTTGCGATGTCCTAAAAGATCCATCCTTTATTATGCTTTGGTAATTTTTAGACTTTAGGAAAAAAGAGCACGTTAAGCTTTTATACTCGTAGTGTCATCAGATTTTTCGACCTTTCTACATATTTCAGAAGTTCATGGAATTCAAGCGTCAAAATTACAAGAATCTGCCAAATGAAATAGATTCAAAGAAATGACACTCTCACCAAAATCTTAGTAAAAATTCTCCGAATTTAGTAATGGCTTTCAGACATTCTCTTGATGAAATACTTTTACAGGTTTCTTTTGATTTTAATGTAGTTTTCAAAAGCACATCTATCACCGAACTACGATAAGCCGCATATTAGCTACAATATTACGAACATTTGAAACTAATATGGTAAATACTCTTTGCAACTTCATAAGCTAAAGTATGCATGCAATAAACAAAAAACGAAATATTACTAAAACTTGAGACTTGCACTCCCACTTAAGTTTAAAACTGTTTAAAGTTAGGTATACACAAAATTAGAGTAATAGGAGTGTTTTGACTCTCAAAATGCATAATAATGTTTCAAAAATTCATCTGCATCTGAATAATCCTAATTCCAGTTATAACTCGAAAAAATAAAGTTGTTCGGATACAGCCAGCGCAAATATGCAAAGCCACACAAATACCTGCTAAAACACTAATCCTGTAAAAGCTTGTAACAAAAAGATCGCGACCACACTAAAGCAGGATCCATTTCTAAATTAGAAACACTATAAATTTATTGGTTGTTCCACAACGGCGGCGAGGCTCATAATTTTCTGTTTTATCTCTAAGTCAATCAGGCAAATGGTACCTTCATGGAGCGCCCCTCATACGTTATATAAACAGTAGTAGCGCTGAATAAGTCATGCATAGCGTTTATTACAGTTATGTGCGACGATCATCCAAAAATGAATGTTTTTTTATCGTGTCATTGCGTTTAGGCTTGTTTTATAGTGTAGGGTCATGTATTGGCCTTTATTGAAGTCTAACATGTTATAACAAAAAGTATACAGAAAAACTTATATTAATGAAAATATTCATCATAATATCTATCAAATGGCTGTGATATTATTAAATAGACGCAATTTCATCACGTCCCCATAACAAAACAAACCAGACAAATCGAAATTGAACGCCGCAAAAACGTAGCCTTTTTTGTCACGAAAATTTTGAGGAAAGGCGCCTAAAGTTGGACCGTTAAAAATCATAAATCGTGATGAAGACGTGAGTAGCGGGGACTTATCGGTCGTTGTCACATAACGCTATCGTTCAAGATAACAGTTATGGGAGGTCGCGACTCCAGTACGTTTCGTCAGAGGCCGCAGTGGAAACTTTACTTATGTCCTTATCAACCAAGAATGCGACACTCACAAAAAACTGATATTAGTATTTGAATTTTGTAACGCCATGTTGGTAATTCATAACACTTGGCTCGATAAATGTGTTTGGTTTCTTGATAATGCATAGTCACCAATACTTACCATACTGTACCATTTAAGCGTATTGAAAAACATGTAAAACAAACTAAGTTTAAATTACTTCAGACTTTCTCATTTCGCAACAAAGATGCGTTTAAACCAATTTCTTGAATACTAAAGACGAAAATAAAAGCTTGAAAATCTAATTTGCATTTACCACTTTCAAACTTAGTATCATTCAACAGTAAACGTATCTTCTAAACAACAAACGTGATGCCAAAGCCCCAAGTTCAAACCCGTATGTTGTCAAATTCGGTAAATCTCCATGGTTTTTACAACGATTGTTATTTGCTTAAGCCAAAGTTTTTATAATGTAGGCTGGCTAATTGCAGTTTCGCAGAAGGATCATGTTGACACTGCCTATAGTTTCCGGTTTAACTTTTATTTTATTTAAGGGTTTTGTTTACATACGTCAGAAACGTTTTGGCACGATCCCGTTGAGTGATTCCCATGAGGGGCATAAATTCCCCATGCTTGAAATAAAAAAGATATAAATGTCTGATACAAGAAATGTACCGTTTAAAAATACTCTCAGTAGGTTTTAAGATGCAATAAAAATAATACTGAATAGATTCGAAATGGCACCCATTCATGTCTGGATACTTTAGAAATAAATATTTTAGAATATATTACGACAATTTATGTTAAATAATGATAGAGTAAACATCATCAACGTTAAATAAACGGCCGATGTTAATGAATTTATCAACATTATTAAGGAAGTTAACTGACTCCTTTTAGCTGCCGTTAACGGTTGCGTAACTCTAAAAATACATGGACATTTATTAAAGGAAGGAAGAGAACTTCAAAACATTCCAAAATAACATTTTGAATAATAGATTGGCTCATTCTTTAAAATATTAAATTAACATAAATAAGCATAAAGGCAAAAAAAACAATGCAAGTTAATCTGCAGCCAAAACGTGCCCACACGCAGTCAATTCTAAACGTCAGAAAAAATACAATATGGGGTCCGATTCCAAAATTCATTAGCGACGCGTGCGCACAATGCGGGTACCATTCTACGGACATACGTTACTGTGTATATTAATGACTTAATAATAATCGTCCGCTCAATGTTTGGAATGATCCCGTATTGGCCCACTGGTGGGATTCAAAAATTTCAATTGCCTGCGACTTTTTTTTTGTTTACAAAGTATAAGATTAAAATGTGTATTGAACTACCCGCATGGCAGTATTAACTTTGAAGTTAAATACTCTCACAATACATAAAATCAACGGTTAATTAACTTTTTTAGTTCTAAGGTTCGTTGCGAGAGGAAAGATTTCAAAATGTATTCAAGGTGCATTGTAATCTGACCATCTTGTACCATATTTAGATACTGACGTGTAATCTTATTAAAATTCTCTGATAATTTAACAGGAAGTGAATCAGACTTTCATATCGTGGTATGTTGGGCAATGTTGTCTTTCAATCAAGACCTATTTAGAAAGAAGTAGAAATACAATAATTTAAACGCAAAATCGTTTAAATGATGTTTATTTTAAAATACAGTACAGTACACTGTTTCGACATAGCTTAGATTGGATTAAGCTTAAAAGACGACAGATATTATCTAGTCAATACATAAAAAATAATAAAGAATACCTAACACGGGTCCCCAACTATAGACAACGAAAGAAAACAGTGTCAATCGCTATCTCCCGCGAATAGTAAAGTATAAATAAACAGAGTCGGTTGCTAGGCCGACGCCCGTCATAATGACAATCGCTGACGAAATGTTTAGTAATCTATGAAGATACGGACGTAAACAATTGTATTTTAAGAGCTGTTAAGAACCCTTTTAGTGGGTATTTATACGTGTAATTCGCGTAAGTGTAAATATTACAGTGAAGTTAATCTTAGGTCCCTAATCGTCTAATTCACCTTTGTTATATTTCCATCTCTATGTACATTATGGAATGCAATAAACTATTTGAATATGAATAATTGCAGGAGAGGTCGTAAAACTTGTGGGTAAACAAGCAAATAAAGCGAAAAACCATAAGGTAGTCCAATTACCATAAAAATGCTCAAAAAAACATATCGCACACCATTCGCATACGATAACATCTTCACGTTAGCCTTATCATCCAACTCAATTTTGACATCATTAAAATCATTTGAGCAACAGCCACAATTATGAATGAGTCAGACTTGAAGCCCTTATGACAAAATTGGCAACGTATGCCGCTTGCATGCAACCGCAAAATGTGGGCTCAAATTGCCAACATATCATTATGTAGGGGCTGAGGGTGCGATTCCAGATAACGTTTTAAATTATATCGACGGCCCAACACGTGAATGTAAATAACTACAATTAAAAATGTCATTACAAATATGTATCATTGTTATTTTTTTGTGAATTACACGCATATTTCAAAGGAGAAAGTTTCCTTTGAAGTCAGGTGAGCCAAATTAATCACAGTCTATGTTCCAGTAATGATTTCCAAAAACCGCTTAGTAAATAGTCGCCGCATAATTTCTAGGCTTGTCAAACTTGCACACTAAAAAAAGACTATCAATCACAGAACTATAGGACAATATATATGGTAATAGTGTCGGCCTTTCTGTGCGCTTGTGAGGGCCACAAAAGATCTCTCCTCATAACAAATTCATTTCGGCTCCTAAACAAAACTACAAAAAGAATGTCGTGAATGCATCTTTAAACAAAGTTGGTTTTTTGTTCGTTTTCGAGTTAAGTGACGGTGGTGTTTGTAATGTAGTGTTAAGAGTAAGCTACCTCATTCAACGTGTGAGCGCCATCCAGTCATCATTACTATTGATTTACCAAAAGTGTTTTGTCATGTTAGTTATAGTCACTTGTAAGACGTAAATGGTCGCTTGAAAGAGAATTTTGTACCATAAGTTGCGACATAACTGTGCATTTAGTAAAATAATTGATGCTTAACCCACAGATGCGATGCGATTAACCCCCGAGAACCTAATAAAAATGAGTGGAAAATTCATACGTAAATTATCTAAACAGTGGCCAATAGATGTCAAGATGGAGAAATTTTCTAAAAGGAACTGACAAAATGCAATTATTTTGCAGAATTTAGTACGCATTAACGTTAGATTTCTACAATTGTTAAACAATCGTTTACGACTGTAAACTGTTGATTTAGGCATGTGACCATACCTGGCCTAGTTACAGTGTATTTATTTGTGCGTATGTGAAAACAGACACAATGGCCTATTGAAACATATAATATAGTGTAAATGGGATTTATAATATCAATTCATAACATTAATAAGGTATAAATGGAACGAATTACTCTGTTCACACAATGAGAGTAAAAATTAAGCAAAATTAAAAATTTTGAAAAAACCCCCGACGGTAAAAATCTTATTGAAAAATAATAAAATAACTCAAAACCCCCGACTTAACCCAATTATATAGGAATATCCGTCGGGAGCTGCCATTAAACCAGCTAAAGGATTCTAGTGTCGTGAATACAATTATTGAAGAATTGTAGATGTTTAACGATGACATAAAATACACTCAATTAATTGTTGAAATTTCATATAGAAAAGGCAGCCTAGTGAGTTACAGCCATGACACCTGTCTAAGAACATGAACTCATCAAACACAAACCCTTTATTGAAAACCGCATCAAAATCGGATCATTAGTTTAGAAGGTAGGTGGGAACATTACTTTGCTCTTTTGCACTAATATTGTGGCGCCCCCTAGTGAGTTACAGCCATGACACCTATCTAAGAACATGAACTCATTGAACACAAAAACGTTATTGAAAACCGCATCAAAATCGGATCATTAGCTTAGAAGGTAGGTGGGAACATTCCTTTGCTGTTTGGACTAATATTGTGGCGCCCCCTAGTGAGTTACAGCCATGACACCTGTCTAAGAACATGAACTCATCAAACACAAACCCTTTATTGAAAACCGCATCTAAATCAGATCATTAGTATAGAAGATATGTGGGAACATTACTTTGCACAAACGCACACACAAACACACAAACGCACATCTCTCACCCTAAACGCATATACCTGCTCCGTTCCGTCGTGGGTAAAAAAGCGGAACGTTAATACATACGATTTGTTTCACATGCTGAAAATTTATGCCAAAACAATCTTTGTACAAGCTGATACATATGAGGGAAGAATAACTAAGAAACTACTCTTAAGAAGCCTCCATACTATTTTATATTTTATTGAAACTTAACTCTATGCATAGAGTGATAAAAGTTATTCTTACCAATTGGTACAGGAACGTGCAAATTCTCTCACCATAAAAGTTAACACCTTATTAACCATTAAAAATAACAAAGCCAAATATTTAAACAATATTAATCAACTTTTTGTGTACATTTACAATGCAGTGGCAAAATATATGGTCGCTATTAAGCCGGCGTATATGAAAGGATCGTATCAGCAATCTTTGCATTTGCAAAAAATAACCGTTAAACTATTAAAGAACAAACAAGTTATATTCGATTATGGTAGGGGTGCTTTTTTCCAATATTGAAGATCATTTGTCACTAGTCCTCTTTTGAGGGTCGCTACTGGAATAAAGAATGATGGCGTTTGGTACAAAGTAAAGAAAAAAGCGGTTTACAAATCCGCTCTGATGAATGAAATCTATACTAATATTATAAAGCTGAAGAGTTTGTTTGTTTGTTTGTTTGAACGCGCTAATCTCAGGAACTACTGGTCCAATTTGAAAATTTCGAGGAAGGCTATAGGCTACTTTTTATCCCGGTACGGGAAGTAGTTCCCACGGGATGCGGGTGAAACCGCTGGCAGAAGCTAGTTCATAAATATTGTTTGCGATTCTGTAAGGAAATATTATGTTTAACTAGCAATATTAGTGACTAATAATAACTGCATTTACAATGTTGAATTATATTGCCGTCATGTCTCTGACAAATGACAGTATCAGATAGGAGACACATTTAAGGTTTTATTGTATCGCAAACCTGTTTGAATGATTCTTAGTATTGAAAATGTTAATATTGTACATAATTGAGCCACCCACGCAATGTAATTGAATACCCAGTATATATGACAGATAATTCATAAACACTATTGTGTCAACTTTTTATTGCCTTCTATTACAATATGCTACTCTGTATCGTCAAACAATTCATATAGGATGATGTAATTGATTTAATAGTCTTACCATATTAGTACTTAAAATTAATATATTTACGAGACATTATCTTGTAAGCACATCATAAAACAGGTTAGTTATAAATAGTTCTTAATAAGACCAACCAAAAACTGATTATTGTTTAATTTTAAATGTCCAAATTGAAAGTCTGTTCTA
Source organism: Helicoverpa assulta (assembly GCA_963856015.1). Classification (NCBI taxonomy): domain Eukaryota; kingdom Metazoa; phylum Arthropoda; class Insecta; order Lepidoptera; family Noctuidae; genus Helicoverpa; species Helicoverpa assulta. The sequence continues at coordinate 11,699,150 of CAWLCW010000028.1, forward strand.
ATTAAGATACCTATAGATGATATATTAATATTTTTTTATATTAGAATATTTCGACTTAATAGTAAATTTCCTATGCAACTAATGTCTCTGCCAGTCCTTACACACAGCGATTTCCCGCTTCAGCAGTTATATTGCACCACACAAAACTAGAGCAGCCGCCGACAAACCAACCGCCGATAAGTAGTGGATTTAGCAACCATTATACCGTTTTCCCGACGTTTACAATGATTAATGTGGCCACAGCACACTACACGACAATCTGGCGCAATTTGTACGAGTTCGCCACGCGTGAAAACTGAACAAAACGCGCTGTGTGAACCGGCGTCAAACCATTGTCATGCCCGAAATTACGATTGTAAACTTTTTAATGACAATCGTGAATAATCGGTGGTTTCGTACGATCGTTGGTTACAATGAATTTCTGTGTTCTCATTAAAATATTACGTTTGTTTACGACGTCTTCGTGTATGTACACAGCGGGTGGTAATTACGTGTTTTAATTGATTATGTTATTTATCTTAAACCACTTTAGAGCTGTTGATATGGAAGCTGAATAAATCTGTTTGCTTATTATTTTTTGTAGTTACACACTTTATTAATTACAACAAAAAGCAGTGTATTAAAATGCATTCCTACTTTACGAATTGATAGTTATCTATCAGACAAACGCCTACCAGTACTTACTCAAGTCTAGTTTTAACGATATAATAAAATTAGTCATAAGTAAACAAATAGGTTTAGTAAATCGAGTATAAATAACCCGATAGGTGCATGTGACTGACTGTATCGAGAGGAATGTGTAACTCAAGTACTTGCTCCATTGTACTTTATGAGGAAGTCGACAATTTTCCTTTACCGAGCTCCTCGGCGCTTTGGTTTTATTTAGTATCGTTTATTATGTTGCTTTGGTAGGTTAAATTGAAACTAATTGAATTATAATGAATTATTTACTTAAGTGAATTAATGAAAGTGCAGAAAACTTTAAAAAGTAGGTACTGCACAATGCACATATTTATACAAAATGGTGTGCAATTATTTATGGGAAGGAGTAAGAACATAACCAATCGCCTCTTGAATCCTTGATCCTCTTGATGATAAAGAAGAAATGCTAAATTGATTTCACGTTCATTATTTAAAAACTTTAACCTTAATAATTTCACCATCAAAAACCTTGGTTCCTTATAATCAAATATTGACAAGTCCACACATGAAGGGAAAGTATCCTGCATGTTTCATGAGAACCCGTGGTGGTTTAAAATCAAAAGCTTATTTATTCATGAGGGTCAGTTATCCCGTGGCTATTGGTTGAATGGAACCTCTGTTGTGGATAACAAATGCCGATTTGTATTGTTTACAAATCGCCAATTTGGGGTAGTTGAGGAAAATGTGGTCCGATTTGTTCTTATTGTAGTTTAGGGTGATTTCCCTTCAAAACCTGAAGATTTAAATGAACGACTACGTATTGTGGGAGGTGGGAAAATATTAAGCTCAAGAAAAGTGGAATGATATATTATTACCTACTCTCCAATGATGTCAGTTCAAAGACAAGAAAACACACCCACAATGTCTATAAAACCGTACATCATTTTGGGCAATACGCAGACTCAATTTAAGCCAAATAGACAGAAACAGAGCAATCACAACAACAGACAAGCTAACAAGACCGATCACCACCAAACATAAACCGCAGATTTATCACTACATCGTAATTTCATCACTAACGTCAAATAGTTAAACAAAACACGTGGATCCGGCGATTAATTCCCAACATGTGCAATGACACAAGAGGAATTATAGCCAGAAACTATTGCTACAATAATATGTGGTCTGCCAAGAATTCTACAAGCAATATCGACATTAACTGATGTATTGCTACTTTCTCTGTGAAGGACTGATCACTTTTACTTGATCATCCTCGTGTCTTGCCAAGATCCGCTTTGGTTAAGATACTAGTCATGTGTTTAGAAGTAACTGCATAAAGAGATCCGTTTGCTAGGCTTTCGTAATCAGTGATGGAGACATAAAAGGGCTGTTGAATCACTCTCAAAGTGACTGCTAATCATGACAAACTACTGTCATGAATATTATGTGATATTGTGAGTGGACAGGTTTTGTCGCAAATGATACTACCTTAGGAAGACACCAACACTAATACCTCAAAAACACTACAACGTAAATAACTTCTGAAGCTTTCTTGAATATTTTTTTCACGTATTCAATCCAACAGTAAAACTACAAATATTAACAGGGTTATTCCGATGGCACAGTTTGCAAATTTTCCTGGACATCAGCCATTTCATATGTTTATCCCTTTAACCCGTTTGAAAATCAACCGGGTATAGTTTGACCAGTAAGGGTATCTGTTATGGCGTTACAAGGATCGGATCATGGTCAGCAATAGTTTTAGGACCCCATTTAAGCCGTGATGAGAATAGCTGTAGTTAAATGGGTGCTGGACACACACATAATACGATAATGACTTGTATTAAGCATGATTCTTGGGATCAAGTGATATAAGGGACTTTGTGTCGATCTTTAAGTAAGAGGCGATAATTTTTGTTAATACAAAATGTGGTAAATACGTTTAGAAACACGATACATACAGTCTTCAAGGCGGCTATTTTAAAAGAGAAGATATCTTGCTAAAAGTCATAACGTATTCTATGTCTCGATAGAAAATAAAGAATCTTCACTGAACTTATACTCTAAAATTGGCTGGTATTCAAAAAGACGTTTCCTCGTATGACGTAACATTTCCAAAAATTACTTAAGAAAATGCCTCATAAATTGTCAGTACCCGAAAACTAGTATCATCACGTAAAGATGTATGTGATGTATGTAGTTAAATATTTTTGCAGCTACCCACTACATCCTGGGTATCATACCAATCCAAGTACCTACACCTTGGAGCGCAATAATGCCAAGTAAACAAACGGCGTACGATTGTAAATCAAACAGTTCAACACATTTCATGAATGATTTGTACTTGCTCCACAAAACTGGGGTTATGACCAGCCTATTCTATCATCATAAAAACAAGGAAATATGACTCATCACAGGCTACAAATAAGAATGAAGACGACTGAACAGATAGATTTGGTTTGCACTCAACAGTTGCATGTCAAGGCCTGAACGATCGTAGATTTCAAGTGAAGAGCTAAAAGCGACGGATTGAAATATTGTTCTAAGACGAAAAATAGACCTCTTTTGTTTACGATTTTTCTAAATTGTACACTAACTAACCGTAAAGTGTGCAACTGTGTTGATTTAACGAGGAACTAATATGAGGATTTCGTAAGCGGCAAGCTATTCCTCTGGCTATCGTCTTGTGATAATATTCCCACACTGCTGACAAAACGCTTGTCTGCAGAACATAATATATTCCCTCGTTTTGTTTCGCCAATGAAATTTATTCTAATAACAATCCGAGCTTCGCGAAAAAGAAATTGAAGAAACTAGGTCAATAGTACTAATCTAAATGATTGTTTGAAATAGCCGTAGAAACATTCAAAATATTTACTTTAGCGTTGTTTTGTGTGATCTTTAACCTCGAATTTTCCCGGGCTTTTGTGACGTCACGTGTGCTAAAAGTGACTGGCATATGGAGAAGTATTCGACATGACCTTATGATTGCCCTCTTTAAGCTGCTGTCTCACCAGGTAATGGATACGGCCCACGCTAAATAAATTCGAGTGGCCATTAACGATCTCTACGACGGGAGCGTTTAATAAATAACCTAATAACCATCAATTAATACCCACGGCTAAAACTCGAGCCCTTTGCTAAAATAAACACAACAGACGTGAACGAAAGACATGAATTTTACGACTTCGCGAAATACTACCGCGTTGTGATCACGTGAGTTCATACCTTGTGCCTCGTCTAAGAATAGTGTACATCCAAGTAAATCATAGGATACCGTCGTGCCGCCAGTTATGTCGTTGTACGTATATATAGCGTACGCTTTGAACCTCCGCGCACCGTAAAACACTGGATATAAACTCGGTGATAGTAAAATTTACGCTCAAAACATAAATAAACTAACCTTCCGACTCTCTACAGTCGATACAGAGGTATATGAAATTAGCTTCTGTTACATCTCACGCCGACAACGACTAATGACTGTACTAATATTTCTGTTAATGTAACCAATAAATGTAGATATCCACATTAAAGTTAATCTACAATACTAAACACATAAAACTTCATGTCCTAATTTAATTTACATAGTTACAGCGTAGAATGCAGGTGGCATATCTGAACTGGATTTTCCTGTGCTAATAGGTGAGGTAAGATATTATAATTGTTCGCAATAATAGGTTTCCCGTGAAGTGTGAATGCACTTTGCCACGACCGAGTAATGCAATGACTCAATAATGCTCTAATGGAGCTCTAATTTTAGATAGTTTGCCGCCAACGGTAGCAGACGCATCATTGTTTATTTACCGTTAATTTAACAAATAAATAATTTACTCGACGTCATCAACAGCCGTAGCTACAAACTATTACATCATTGTATATCCTACCTCCTTATATTCAAACGGAATTGAAGCATCCAAGAAGTTCGGTACTCACCCTGAAACAAAAAGAAAAAACATGGTCAACACACACTAATTACTTATGAAGCCGGACGTGTGCGAGAGCAGGCTCTCCACAGTACCTGGCGTGTCCGCTGGAGGGCGCCACAATGTCGTGCACAGTGTCGAGCACGGCGGCGAGCGCCGTCAGTAGAGCGGCGGTTACCGCCCCGACCCCGACTACTCGAGCTTCTGTTGTCACACTCCTCTCCGTTCCGTGGCAGCAGTATCCTACCCTCCTCTCCCTCAATCTCAAATTCCAAGCAGATGCCTCCTGCTAAGATCCACTGGCGATCCCGGCCAGGCACAGCCCTTCTCATGGCTCATGGTTCGCGTTAGAGGCCATGCTAACGCCTAGGGACGTCTCTACCTTTCTCCAATTGTGGCGGTTTACCGTTCCATTGGATACAGGGAGGTAGAGATAAGAGTGCACCTGTGTATGCGCACACACTGTCGTTGCTACGTTTCGTGCACTTTAATATCTCCTGCGCAATTGACTTGGTCTGCCAAATGGACTCCGATTTAGCCCTGCGGCGATGGGCAGAGGTAGAGAGGTCCGGTTGTGATGCCAACTTGGCTTTGTCTGATGTCTACACGCAGGCGACCTAGGGTAGATGGTCGCTTTGCACTGCATTGGGTTAACAGTGCAATTCGGCAGCTCCCTGGGTGACGAAGCAGCTCTATTTAGAGAGGCCCTGCTTCCCCCAATCCGGGGAGGGGACTAGAAAAGGTGTCCTAAAAAAGGCTTAACCCTGTATAAAAAGAGAGAGTAACCACGGCTGTCTCTGCATCAATAACTCGTGGTCGAAAGATACATAATAATCTCAGACGGAAACCCGTTAAAATTAATAATATGACCTTTGCAGCGTGGAATGTGTGAACCCTCCTTGATCGCGAAAGTAGCCTGTGTCCTCCTCGTAAAACCGCTCTCGTATCGAGAGAACTCCGACGCTACGGTGTGCACATCGCTGCTCTTAGTGAGACTCACTTGGCAGACGAGGGAGAGAATTGGAGCGCTTGGGCGGATATACTTTCTTTTGGAAAGGTACTCCATCCTCAGAGCCTAGAAGATCCGGGGTTGGATTCGCGATCAGCAACCATATAGCAGCTAAATTAGAGGATTATCCTATCCACATCTCGGACCGCGTCACCACGCTGCGCCTACACCTCGATAGTGGCAATCACCTTAATATCATCAGTGTTTATGCACCAACGCTCGACAAGGATGATGAAACCAAGGCCAAGTTTTACGAAGAAGTTACGCAAACCCTATCAAAAATTCCCCAAAGGGAACAGATACTTCTGATGGGTGACTTCAATTCGCGAGTCGGACGTGACTTTGAAGCTTGGCCAAAGGTCTTGGGAAGACATGGTGTCGGTAACATGAATAGTAATGGACAACTCCTGCTATCTCTCTGTGCCGAATTCGAACTGGCCATCACCAACACCATGTTCAGAATCCCGGCTAAATATAAAACTACCTGGATGCATCCGAGATCAAAGCATTGGCACCTGATTGATTTCATAATCGTTCGGCAAAGAGACATTTCCCAAGTACAGATTACACGTGTTATGCGTGATGCTAATGCAATGTGCTCCACGGACCACCGTCTTGTTGTCACCAAGATGAAGCTTCGTTTATATCCTCCTCGCAGATCTCATGGAGTGAAGCCTAAGTGCCTAGATTTGGAAAAATTTCAAAGTTTGGAGGTACGCGACAACTATATACAGGCAATTAGTGATGCGATCCAGCTAATAGGCGTTGAGCATGGTGATTCTGTAGCTAACTGGCATACCCTCTCGACCGGATTAATCGCTAGTGCTTCGCAGACACTGGGTGTCAAACCTGGTAGACACGAAGACTGGTTTGATGAAAATGATAAAATACTAACAAAAGCTATCCAGAATCACCGCTCCATACTACGTCAATTTAGGGACGATCAACAAGCGGAGCGTGTTAAGCAAAGTGGAGCCGAGTTGCGGAGATATGTACGGGAAATAAAAGACAAGTGGTGGCGTCAAAAGGCCGAACGTATGCAGTGGCTCTCTGACACGAAACAGCTAGGTGCGTTTTATGATGAGGTTCGCAAACTGGTCGGTAAAACCAGTCGTACAAGAGTACCCTTAAGATCTCATGACGGCACACAGCTAATGACCAACAAGCAGGACGTACTTAAGAGATGGGCAGAGCATTTCAACGACTTGCTCAATGTCGATAGAGCTGTGGACATGTCGTTTATCTGCTCGATGGCATCACTGCCCACTGTCAAGCAGCTAGACGATCCACTGACCCTGCGTGAGGTCATCGTTGCCGTTCAACAACAACAGAACAAAAAAGCGGTCGGCATTGATAATGTTCCTGGAGAGTTGCTGAAATATGGGGGTGCGGAGTTGCATGAGACCATTTGGAAACTCTTTGCAAAGATGTGGAACGAGGAGCGAGTACCTGATGAGTTTCAAGTCTCTCGGGTGTGCTCCTTGTACAAGAACAAAGGCGACAAATCTGACTGCAACTCCTATAGAGGTATCTCTCTCCTGACCTCTCCAGGCAAAACCTTTGCACGAATTTTACTGAACCGCTTGATGCCCTTGTCTGAAGACATACTGCCTGAAACCCAATTTGGCTTCCGGCCGAATCGAGGTACGTGTGAGGCCATCTTCTCTATCCGTCAACTTCTAGAGAAGAGTCGTGAGCAGAGTCAACCATTGTTTCTTTGCTTTGTTGACTTGGAGAAAGCTTTCGACTCGGTGCCGCGCAAAGCCTTATGGGTGGTACTAGCGAAACTTGGATGCACGGACAAGTTTATAAGAATGATACGACTTCTGCATGATGACATGCGCTGTTGTGTCAGTGTGCAGGGCGAGGACTCGGAGTTCTTTAAAGTGAGCTGCGGTGTGAAACAGGGCTGCGTGCTCGCTCCAACTCTCTTTGCCCTGTACTTTGCAGTTGTCGTTCGGGAAGCCTTGCAGACTCTGTCCGAAGGTATCCGTATTTGTTTTCGTACTGATGGCGGTGGTGTCTTCAACCTAAATAGACTCAAGGCTCGCACAAGAGTGTCTCGCGCGACTGTCACTGAGATGATGTATGCAGATGACTTATGTTTTGTGGCGGAATCCCCAGATGGGCTGCAGAGGCTTATGTCGAGACTACTGCAGGCATGCAGCAGATTTGGCCTGAAGATAAATGTCAAGAAAACCGAAGTCATGGCACTTGATACTGTGAACAGTGCCCCAGTTGACATTAGACTCGGAGATGTCTCGCTTAAGCAAGTAAACCAATTCAAATATCTTGGCAGCACCATAACATCCAGGTGTCTCCTTGATAACGAAGTCAACAGCCGAATAGGAGCAGCTGCTGCAGCTTTTGGTAGACTTCGTGCCAAGGTGTTCCGCTCACATGACATAAAGCTCTCTACAAAAGTAGCTGTGTACATGGCAATAGTTCTGCCAAATCTCCTATATGCCTCTGAGACTTGGTGTCTATACCGCGAGCATATTCGGACATTAGATAGATTCCATCTAAAATGCCTACGTGACATTATGTGCATCCAGTGGTCGGACCGTGTTCGTAACACGGAAGTACTTAGACGCGCTAATGTCAGCGGTATTGAGGCCTATCTAATGCGTCGACAGCTGCGCTGGGCTGGTCATGTCTCCCGGATGTCAGATGCCCGAGTAGCAAAGCGCGTCTTCTACTCAGAGCTGGAGACTGGCAAGCGTAAGCAGGGTGGTCAGCGTCTGCGGTACAAAGATGTGCTGAAACGCCACATGAAGAGATGTGACTTAGATCCGTCACACTGGGAGGCTATGGCGGCAGATAGGACCAAATGGAGGCGGACTATTAAGGACAAGGTGTGCGAGTTTGAGAGCCGGCGGAGAGAACAGCTCGACGCTAAGCGAGATGAGCTGAAGGCCCGACCACCCGCGGCCATACAATACACCTATATCGGAGGAGTGCTGACTTGCAGTGAATGTGGACGGACATTCACTGCAAAAATTGGCTTTGTCAGTCACTGGAGAGCACACCAGCGAAGCTCTCAAAATTAAGCGCAGATCCAAGTCGCTGTGGCCGAAATCGGCCAGGATCAATATATATACTTATGAAGAAACACATTAATTACCAGAAGTACGGACAGACGGACAAATGGGGGACAAAGTTTACGTCCACTTGAGTGTTCCCAAGTGCCCCAAAAGTCTAGACCGGACGCTTGTCGGACAATTAATTGTCCCATCCAGGGGTAGCAGCCCCTTAGCAGCACCAAGTATGTGGCATCAGACTCATAACTGCATTACGGCTGCCATTTGGGGCCGGGTCATTTACTTCGTTTTCACTACGCGTGGGGAGTTTTATGGAATCTCGTATATGGTCCATTACATTAATTTATTCACGAGCACGTTGCAAGTGGTTATTACTAAACGGATATCCGGAATTCATGAATGTCTAGGACTAGTGCGATACGGGTTTTTGAATTCTATGGGCATTCAATTTTAAGGGGTGCTTAAGTCTCATTAATATCATATCTGTAGCCAGAAAGAAGCCAAAAAGTCCGACAACCAGTCTTAATAACATACCGGGTTGACCGGGTAACTGGCTCAGATAGGCAATCGCACCATGCTCATCTAACGATAACACTGGAAGAAGACCCCCATACAGTCGGGTAAAAACTATGCCAACTTGCCAGAAGATGGTGATGTGTAATAGTGGAACTAATCTATCAATATCCTGTTCTATAATTTCACCAAGCAAAATCCTTCTTCGATAAATGACAGTCAGCTCCAAAACCTATTAACACAAAGTCAAATAACAATGCGAACTTGTTGAAAGTATCACGATTGTCAGATATTTGGCATTAACAAACTTTGAAGGCCAAGTTGGTAAGTTTAAGCCACGATAAAGTACGGCAACGGATAGGTAGAAGCTTAAAGTTGGGATATTATGCTAAGCCGCCGCGGATGTTATTCCGATCAGGATGTTTAACGTTGTTAAAGCGTTTATTTCAGGAAAGAATTGCGGATGATATAATCTGTCTGGCAGTTTTTAAGGATAATGGTTATTGGCTTGACCACCATGATCGAATCTTATTATATTCGCACGTAAGTACTGAATTAAGATTCTAAAACTGTTTGATAGGAAACACAGCAAACTTAATCTAGGATTTGAAATTCCAAATTTGAACGAGCAAATAAGGAAAATGTTTATTTTATACAGGTTCCTAGTTAAAACGGTTTTTGCAACAGCCCTAAAAATAACTAGGTACAACATGAGAATTGAAAATGTCCTATAACGCCTACCAATGTAATCGATATGCAAATCACTGCCAACTGCATGACTTGCTTTTCACGAGAACTGTGCGTCAGTACATAACCACATAAAAGGTATGAGTAACTATAATTAGTACTTGTTAACAAACCAATGTTTATTTAAAAGCAAAGTCCTTCGGCCGCATTTTTGTGTGATGCGGGCCAGAATTGTAATGGAAACTAGATATAAAACTGAAATCATTGACATAACTATAAAATTTCACGTTCCACTTGACGCAGTAAAACTATCATGTTTAATAATGTGGGTTATCGTAAAAATGTTTAGGAATAAAAGGGGGACGAGATAAACTATAAAACTATGCGATCACTATTTAATGTAGGGGAACTCTGGCTACCGAAATTAAATAACTTGCGTCTTTTATCGAAATTTTCCTTATCGAATTTGTTTTTTGTTTACATTTGACCCGCGGTCTACAGGAAGGACAATGTTTATGAAAAACAGTCATGTTGGGAGTTTAAGTATTTGGTTGAATATGCATATAGTTTAAGACAATATAAGTACGCAAAAATTCAATATTACTTGGATAGCCATTTTGTGGAGGAGAGCTTGAGGCTACTTATGTAGTAGTTTCCTCAAGACGCGGAAGATACCTCGGGCGGAAGCTAGTATGATGTCTATTTACATCCACAGCCAGTCCAAGAAGTAGGTTATTCTTAGTAAGAAACATACACCCAAATGTGAGAAAATATTAATAATACTTTCAAGAATACTCGAACAATAGCACAGATGATTCATTAATTACCTCAATAATTATGTAACGTGAAGGTAAGTAAACACAAGTACTCACAAGAGTACAAGTCAATTGTCTGTTTAAATAAATACGACTTGGTTTACTTCATGAATTTTTCATGATATCTATTGAAATATTTATGTTTTAGCATTGGTTTTCGTGTGCGGGTAAGCAGAATTTGAGAACTTGCTTTTTTTGCCATTGAAGGCAATTCCGATTCTTTGTAGTAATAGAAGGCCCGTTTATAGGATGGTATGAATAAGATGTGATATGATTTACTGGTAATTTTTCTGTCAAATGAATTCGTTTGAGTCGAATTTTACGTAGACTTAAGTCTTAAAATTACGCGTAAAGTAATCCAGTGAATCTTCAGGAATCAGTGTAAAATCGACAAGCATAGATTTGAATGCGTTTGATTATATGATTTATTAGGACAGTTTCTGTCACATGGATTTAACATCTCTGTCAAAAACACGAACACTAAACCCCAAAATATTAACTAAACATTCAACAAAATAAAATACCAACCACACATGGCAGGAACAGTCAAAGAAAAATAATCCGAGACCAATTGAGTGTATGTCTACGACCATTAACTAAACGGTATTATCGATGACATAAAGCAATTTGTAGTAGATTTATCAGCAGAAGGTATCTTCGTACCCACTGCTAATGACAGTGGGGTTACGATACGATACAGATTATATTGGAAATTGCTATCAGTTGTAAAATTTTGTTAGGAAACCGTAATCCGTAATGTACTTTTGTGAGTTTGGCTTGTTTGTGAACTTGGTTTACAAGGACGGCTGTTGGAATAAGAGGTTGAACTTTGTCCCTCGTTATTCGTAGGTTGGTTTCACGAAGATATTTTTCCGAGACTGCCACTATTGATTATTTTGTTGACTCACAGACATTTCGATACAGTTCATACAACTCTTAAAGTAACATTTGTCTTCTGTTCCAGATGCATTATTTACTTTGTAATCCCGTTACTTTGATCATAACAAACAACAATAGGTTATCTCCGGCGTCGAACCTACGCTCTGTCGAGTCAGTTCAAATCGAAAGTGAGTGGGGTATCCCGTGGGTTGAATCAGAACAGCCACGCCCATATAAAACGAAAACGCCATGAATCTATCATAGTTACGAAACCTACACACAAATTATTTCCGCTCATGATTATTATAATGGCTGTGCATTTGTGCATCCGAGATAAAATGTTCCGGACTAGTAGTAAAACATGCTTTATAAATACTTTCTGGTTTAGCTCCGCCTGAGCCTATTTCCAGCTTGAGCAAACTTCTAATATAGATCCATCAAAATTGTACCGATCACGAGGAAACGCGAAAACATTAACCACTTCCCACACAAAAATAAACTGCCAAGTACAGATTTGTTCAGACATGGGTGGCCTATAAAGAAGACAAAACACCACATTCACTCCCACACAATAGCACAAATTAATATCACCCAGCGATAAGTCAGAGAGGAGGCCATTTTTCTCTATTAACTATATTAATATAAAAGCAAGGGAATTCACAACACGTCATAAAGACAGCCCATGTGGATCGCTCATGGTGCCCTTTTCCGTGGTCGAGTATAATTTGGGAGTACGGATATTAGATCTGCAAATTGGTCGTGTTATCTCCCGCCCTACGTCAGGGTGACCATTAGGAAATGGCCATATCAGGGAAGTCGGTACCGGTAATAAAATTTGTGTTATGGTGGAAATGATCATGTGTTGAGGTTAAGCGGATGTGTTGTCTTTCATCATAGCCTTTGCCTGTTTTATGTTAGACTCCGTTGGACAACGAATAGTTTATCCGAATTTGTTATGACGGATTTGTGGTTTATTTGATGTCGTTTCTGTGTATAATATCTATAACATTAATATCTGATCTCTCTTCAAACATAACTTCTTGTGTTATTTACTTTAAATGGTTTTCAAAGTAAGCTAACCGGAAATTCCTTAGTACCCAAATGTTACACATATTCATTTGCCTCTAGCTATGGGGAATCTAAGTTTTGCAGTTTTACATCACCTTTTGCACCACAGTGTACATCAAACTACAAACTATCCATACAAATTCCCACAAAGGCAGAAACAACAGACACATTTAAATAGGAAAATTAAATAAAACTATAATATAACGTCTGATATTCTAAGCAAAGACACAATTTGCATTTACATCTAAATTGACGGTCATTCAAAAGTCAAACCAAAAACGTCTGGAATATTTACCTATTCTTATAAGATTTTAATGGCATTGTATGTAACTATTGTGTTAATAAGATACTCTATAATTCAAAGATTATACATAAATTGGGCATCCGAATTATTTTGCATACAATGACCGCTTGTGTGAGTAGCATTGATAAAGGACGCGGTTCAATAATGGCTTGGATTTTGAGACAATTGAATCATTTTACGCATTACTACCCATTTTTTAAGTTCTACACTAACCAAAATCTGTTTTAAAAAGATTAACATACAAAAGGCCAAGATTGAGACATCGAGTCATCATTCCCAATACATTAAAAAACATGGTCACTGTACAGCGCTCCCTTCCTGACGACGCGTAATGGCGGCACAACGCCATCTAATATAGCTCTATATTGACCCACGGCCTATCCGAGAAACATTACTGAGGATGCTATTTATTCTATACATATTCCTAGTTACGTCACTATAGCGGAAACCAAAACGAATAAATGACTGAGACAAAAAGGACTCAAAAAAATACGAAGATTTATAAGATTTTAAATGCATCTGGCATTAGTGCTCAGTGCATGTATAAATGAGAGTGTCATCTGTCATGTCTTTTCCACAACTATTTAGCGTATGAAACCATCAATCGTCGGAATGTAAACACACATAAAATAAAATGCAACGACTTCATCAAAGTCGTAAATAATTTATGTAGCAATGCACCCGAGACTTCAACGTTACATTTTTTCTATAGGAAACGAGATGCTGGCTCTACTCCAATCTGTACATTCACACGTCAAAAAAATGCGGTAACAGGTATAAAAAATTGCATAAGAATCGACGGTCACCTTGTCACAATGAGTGTAAAATTGCATTTGCAACAAAAGTTCGCACATCGCAAAAATAAAAGTGACATTGGAAAAAACGAAAATAACGATCAGAAAATATAAAAGAAACTGAATATTTCATGTTACATATTTCTATCAATAAATTTGAACATCTAAGTTTACGCCACTACCGCATTGCGATAAATATTTTGCCAGATTGTAAAATTGTAATCATATAAAACTGAGACGATTTAATTGCAGCCAAATGCACGAGTAACTTGGGAGAGAGCCTGATGAACTAATTTACTTTAATAAAGGAAAATCATAGAATCAAAAAGATAGCAGAAACGAAACTTGTTTTATACGTCGGTCTTATCAAATTACCAAAAAGTTTTATCTAAAACAATTTAAATAAAACAAATATTGTATCAAATAAAACCACTAACCGACCTTGGGTGTGACAATAAGGAAGAAACCTATTGGAATGTATTTGCTAAAGCAATTTCATGCGATAAAAATGTCTATAAATGTATAGGGAATGACAAAGGCGCGTTATCACCTGAAATGTGTACAATCTTAGTGAAAATGCGTAATCTGGTGTGAATCTGTGCGCGTGACTAGCTGCGTGCGCGCGTGGCACACTGACCGAGATGCGGGCGCAAGCGCCGCCGCCGGCGCCTACGACCGTGTGACGCAACCATGTAGGGCACCTACTACGCTATCCGCAACTACATATATCTATCGCTCATGTCTGAAACGAGATAAATGCCGCGTAGCAACCATTTAAATATGCATATCACCATTCATTTTAAAATACGCTACACTGTTTAAGAATAGCTAAAATTTGTGGAAATGCATTCATAAACGTGACAACAGGTTAATCTCTGTTGAAGCCAGACAAGAAAACATTAAACACTTTAAATACAAAAGCTTATTTCATAATGCACCAGCATTAACAAGATGACGCAAATGCAGGAAAACCGGGAAAATTTGTCATCATGCGACATGTACAATCAAATACTGAGTGTATTTCTAGAAATTTAAATAGACTACATACATTTTTCACCTCATAAAACTGTTTGAACGTGTAGAATTGCAGACGTAATAAAGTGCAATATTCATGGTTATTTATTTGTGTTCCAACTACACATTTTAAATAATCTAGCGTTATTTTAGAATGCAACAATTTATAGAGCAGTCTTGACCTAAGTAACGTTAGCTAGTGACACTAGAATAGGGTGCTAGGTCAGGCTACATTGCAACAGTTGCAGTTGTCACGTGGGCCTGAATGACAGAACAGAGGTAACATCGTTAATTAAGTACGTCCGAGCATAATTCACAATGGACGAGGAAAATCACCGCTTGAATATTAACTAAGTAATTAGCAAATGAAATTGTTGTAGGGCGTAAATCCCTAAGTACTGTGGCGTCTTCATGTTTATTTAAAAGGAATATTGTAGGTTTTGTGGGTTATATTTTGGTTTTGTGTGACAGGCAAGAAATACATTAAGTAGGTACACGTTAGATAACCGATCTTCATATATTTCTAAACGATATTTTTGGCCAGAAACTGCGTGATCTTAAATACATCGACATAGATATTTGAGCTCTTGCACTCTTGCAAAAAAAAAAGATATTTGCAAAAATAATTTTCTTTAAATAAATTATGTAGTATTTATGAGCTTTGTTAGAGTTTGATGAACCAGCATCAAAAATTACGAAGATATAGTGTAAAACTCAGATATCTGGTACGAAGATGCGTTGCCAAGCGGAACATACATTGAATTGGATTATCGCCTACGAGCATTGGTTCACTGACACTTGCACTCTTTTACTTGAGGCCCGAATATTTATGCACTAGTGATGTAACGAATGTTGGATTTTTCACATTCGCGAATGCGAATGCGAATGCGAATATTTAACTTCAACATTCGCGAATGCGAATGCGAATGCGAATATTGTAAAATTTCAAAAAAACGCGCGTAAAGTGTTTGACAGGTTTGACGTTTCGTGTCAGCCATGTTTAAATTGAACATAACCGTTTTTGGTTAATTGAATGAATTTAGTCACAGAAAGTTCATTCTACAAGTTTTGTTTTGTTTTGAGGTTAGTTTTATGTTACTTTTAAAATTTAGCTGAGATTTAAGGGACAAAGTGGCATAAAAACATGAGTAAGGCACACGTCAGCGAAGTTTGGACTTATTTTACAATATGTGATACTGAAAATGTTAATTGCAAGTTGTGTGATAAAAAGTACTCGCGCAAAGGTAGGACCACCAGTGCTATGAGAAATCACCTGGAAGCTAAACACAAGAATGAGTATGAAGAACTGAAAAAAAGAGAACTTGAAAAGCAAGTTGCTGCTAAAATTAATTCTTCGGCGTCCTCCTCGCGACAATGTACAAAAACTGACCTTAAGCAAATGTGTTTGAGTGAATGCGTTGAAAAAAATAAAAAGTGGGATAATAACAACACCAAGTCTTTGCTGCTGGATAATTTGATTGGCGAAATGATAGCTCTGGAAGACTTACCATTTAGTTTTGTTGAATCACTTGGATTTGTGAGATTGATTAACCACGCATGCCCTTCATATAATTTAAAAAGTCGGCAATATTCTACTTCTTTCATCTGTGAGAAATTATACGGCAAGGTAAAAGACAAAATTCTGGAATTAATCAAATCATTTCAAAAATTAGCATTAACCACTGATATCTGGTCTGACTCTTGCTCTGGAGTGTCGCTGATAAGTTTCACTTGTCACGGAATTACCAATAATTTTGAACGAAAAATGATTGTGTTGAAAGCAGAAGTATTCAATGATGGGCGACATACAGGAGAAAATATAGCGGGAAAGTTAGAAACTATGTTGTCATCATGGGGAATTCCCAAAGAAAACGTTTTATGTATTGTTAGAGATGGTGGCACTAACATGAAAAAAGGTATTTCTTTATTGAGTATTAAAAACATTGATTGTTTATCGCACCAAATCCAACTTGTTGTTAAAGAAGGGCTTAAGTCACAAGTATCTATCACTGAAGTCATTAATAAATGTAAAAAGATAGCAGGTCATTTTCACCACTCTAATGTAGCTCAAGATGAACTTCTTAATCTACAAGAAAAGCTTAATCAACCAAAGCTCAAGATAATCCAAGAGTGTGTTACGAGGTGGAATAGCACCTTTTACATGCTAGAACGCATTTTGAAAAACAAAGATTCGCTGTGCCTTTATGCTTCCACCAGCAACAAAATTTCACAACTAACTTCAGAAGAATGGATACTTGTGGAAAAATTGATAACATTGCTTCAACCTTTTGAAGAAATAACTCGAGAACTAAGTGCAGCCAATGTTTCCATATCATCTGTGATTCCGTTATTGGCCACTCTGGAAAAGGTGATTGATGAATATGATGCATCTGACGAGTGTATTAGGAACACTATACTTGTTTTAAAACAAGAAATGAGACACAGATTTTTTCACATAGAAAACGACATATTATTTGCTACAGCAACGTTTATTGATCCTAGATACAAAACGAAATTCTTCAAAAACCCTTCAACAAAAAATCAAGTCATGAAAAATATTTTAGATTCACTTGGAGATGAGGACTTAAATTTGCCGTCATGTTCAAAGCCAAAGCGTCGTAAAATGAGGAATCAGGATAATGAAAACTTGGGCTCCAGTACCAGTCTTTCAGAAAAATCTGTGACATTAAAAGAAACTATGAAAATGATGATGGACTCAAGTGAAAGCGAGGAAGAACTAGATAATGATATTCCAAATCCTTTAGAAGTATTAATAAAAAAAAATATTAATGAATATGTTTTGGATAAACGTATTGTAAACGAAGAAGACCCACTTCTTTGGTGGAAAGTAAATAGCAACAAATATGGCATTCTTTCTCCAGTAGCCAGAGAATATTTGGTAACTCCGCCCACAAGTGTCCCCAGTGAAAGAGTTTTCAGTGGTGCTGGACTACTTTACACACCTCACCGAAACAGGCTGGATGGAGAAAGAGCCTCCAAACTTTTATTTTTAAAATTTAACATTCCATTGCTTCAATTTAATTATTAAGAATAAAAAAATATAACTTTAATAATTAAATAGTCAACATGTTATTAGAAAAACTATATTTTGTGTACCTTCTTACTTACTCATATATCATTATTTTTATACATAGATAAATAACTTGCAATTTAAACCAAATGTTAACATAAAAAGTATTGAAGTTTACTTTAGTTTAAAATAATAAAAGTATGTTTTTGAAAAAACGTTGATTTACGAATAGTTAATTATTCGTTGTTTTTTTTTTTAGTTTATATTTCATTCATTATAAATACATTTAAAGCCAAAGGTTATAAATACTTTGTTTCAAGTAATTGTTTAGTTTTTTAGTAAATATAAATTGTAAACTTTATTTAAAAATGGTAGTAAAAAAGTAAAACAAGGCTGATTAATATTAGATTTGATAAGATCTCTGAAGTTCTATTCTCATAATAATAACTTTAATTTAGAATGTAAGTAAGTATGATTTAATAAAAATATCTAAATGTTATCTATTGTGCTATTATTTCATATGCATGCATATAGTAATTTCCTTTTTGATTATTAAAAACATTCGCTAAATATTCGCATAATTTTTGCGAATGCGAATGCGAATGCGAATATTGAAAAATATGCGGATATTCGCGAATGCGAATGCGAATGCAAATATTCGTTACATCACTATTATGCACATTACATTACAATTACTTTGTGTTATTTGGGGAATAGTTGTGAAGGCGGAATTTGCGTATGAAAATTAATTTAAAATAAGTTTTTTGAGGTGATATTGGAGAATGAGGTGGTTGACGTAGGATAAGTTTTATTTTGCTCCTTGCTAGCTTTTTAGTAGTTTTCAAGTTCCTCTAGCTATATTCTGAGGCAGGTATGATAAAAATACAGCATGTGCGCAGCGCCCGCATTAATTACCATTATAATCTAACTAAATCATTACAATAAAAAATAACATAAAACACATGTACAGGAATGATTGGGATACTTGGTGGATATCTCTAGATGACAAGAATGTCGAAACTACCTACACAACAGGTCAGCAGAACAATAGAATACCAAACATATACCATAACGAGGACCATATTCATGGAACAGTCGAACAACTATGTCCATAAACGCACCAAAAAGGAAAGCCAGTATGTATTTCCTAAGAAAGCTGCATAAGGAAAGTGCATGTAATTGCACAATACGCAATGAATCAAGAGCTATTTCGAGCTGTTCACGTCGCATACATATCTTGGCACACGTAAGAATGTACCACATTGTACGATTGTCAATTTATAAATAGAAGTATACGGTTTACCTTTGAACGTGTGGTGCATTGGTCGACGCAGCCTGTTTTAACTGGGATATTGGAATAGTTACGCATATAATAAGCTACGAAGATATATTTCATAACCACAGAAAAACAAATTGAAGAATCAGCAAATATTTTTCTATTATTACTGTAATTTTAAAAGGATTCATGAAATATATGCCACTTTGCTGCCAAGGTATCCTAAGGTATCCTCAACTATCCCTATTGAAAAAGCTTCATTAGTTGCCAAGTATTCACGGAAGATGCCAGCAACTAGACGGACCTAGGTCACTAGATCGTTGCTTATTCTAACATTTCGATTGACCTATTTCTTTCACACTTTTACAGCGGGCGTGGGCTGAAATGCATCTGTAACTCTCCGTTTACATGATAATTCTTTCGTTTCACTGTAAATTCTGAACAGGAATATCAATGTTTTTTGACAACAGTTTATCAACGGCATCCCACAATTTTTTTCTTAATGACGTCATATGTAAAATGTATTATCATTGAGGAAGTTATCTGAAAATTCAACAGATTGGTTGTGAATGCAAATCGGTAACTAATCATAGGAAATAGTCATCTACGGAATTTGCAATTACAACAAAAAAATAATGTTAATTTTACGGTTATTCTATGCACGTTACGATAATTCTATGCATATGTGTTTAGAAGAATTCCTCGTCAACAGGATAAAAACTATTATCAAACATAAGACGTACTGCAAATGCGCAAAACGTCTTGCCTTGTATAAGGAAAGACAAATATGCTTAGATGTTTTATTAGTCGAAGGACGTCTTATTCCTAGAATAACGTTAAGCTGATAATTTACTTAAACATACAATTTCCTTAAAGCAAAATCGTCAACCATTACGTGAAAATTATTATTCTTATTCTATGTGCTTCTAATGCTATCAACAATTTTGATTTAGGTAGGTACTTATGTTTTTCATAGTGTGCAAAAACCAACACAGTGATTCAGTGAATATTCATACACATTTCAGCAATCTGAGACAAGCCGCACAAATTCTCAAGAGTCGTCTGCAAACCCAAACATCACGTAGGCATCACGTTATCAACAGATAGGAATCCTCTCCAATCACTTGATACCTAGCACCGGCGCACAAAGGCGACTGTAATCAAAACCAATAGATTCCCAGAGCATACAATGCAATATCTAGCCGACGATCCTACTAACCTATATACGCCCACTTAACAGCAGACCTTGAGGCGCAAACCAAAGAAATTGGCACGTCCAACCTAAATACACGTGTGACATTGAAACCCGTAATTTGTGAATCCCATTCATTTTTATATAAGAAAATAATGATCGAATTAAAAGTACGAAATGTCGTCTGGCCAGATAATTTACATTATGTATATGAATGTCGCGTTAGCGTTGGAAAAAAACCGCAATATTTTACAATGTATTTAAGGAACTGGTTACGGCGTAGTAAGACGTATCTAGTGGGTACGGCGCGTAGTAACAGATGTTTTATACATGTTTAGGCAGGTTTGTAGTGGCAGGCGAACGGGTATTGTTTCCGCGATTTTGTCTGCGTATAATCACGTCTGCTTTTTATAACGTTCGCGAAAACGTACAGAAATATCGTTTGGTGACGCTTTTAGGGTGAGAAGAGCCTCACTAATGTGTCACCTGTCGTTATAAATTGACCTTCTTTGTATTCACGATAGAGTTTGTTTGGCCCCTACTGGTTAGCATATATTTATCCAACGAGTTTACGATTTCCGCCTATACTCATTAGAATTAAATACATTCTCGAAGGTTAAGGTCGGTTCATAGGTGTTGAAGGTACACTGTGTAAAACTATTGCGGTCTGTGAGTAATTGAAGTCTATATTTATCCGAGTCGGAAAGCTAATCACAAAGATCAAGTAACTCTAAACTGGAAACGTCAGATCTTTAATCATACAATGACAGAGTCGTGCGAAACATCAAAGAAATAGTCATCTCTTAGATGCTTCATGATTAAACAGTGAAATTAATTTTCTTTTTGTGAACGAGTGCGCAATTTTTTTTTCTGATACGTGAATCCAGCCCACTCTAATTTCGTAACTGAAGATACCGCATGCTTTTAGTTGTGATAAACTAAGGATTTATGAGAAGTACATTCATTAAATAGGGGTCTCAGTCTTTTGAGGGGGTTACTGATGTATATTTTTAGTACTTTTCTATTCTTATTTTGGACAAAATTACGTATCCACCACTAAAAATATGATAGAATGTACAAAGACCATTCAAAGGAAGTTTATCCAGTTTGATCCAGGGTTCGCTTCACAGACAGACTAATGTTTCCCGTTTATGTTGAAGTAGGAAGCATATTTCGGACTTCTGAAGGCCTCCACGTGAAAATACGTGTTTGTGTTCATTTATTTAGCGATTGGGTTGAAGACACGTTTATCGTTCGCTGGTGGGCGCTTACACTATTTTACGAATCTAGTAGCGAGGTGATACTTTATCAGTGCTAATCAGGAAGCAATATCGTAGACTAGCTTCTGTCAGCGGTTTTACCCGCATCCCGTGGGAACCTCGGCACGGACCCGGATAAAAAGTAGCCTACTTATAGCCTTCCTCGATAAATGGGCTATCTAACACTGAAAGAATTTTTCAAATCGGACCAGTAGTTCCTGAGATTAGCGCGTTCAAACAAACAAACAAACAAACTCTTCAGCTTTATAATATTAGTATAGATGACGTCTTGAAGTAGTCTTGTAAACACAAATATCTACAAATTTTGCAGACTACAAAATATTGTGTTTTAGATTCGGAACATGATGAAATTAACATAAAACTATCGCTAATTTATAGACGGCCAAAGGTGGATGTTTCCTCATCTGCAAATGCTTATTATATCCTCACGCCAGCTACACATTCCTCAATAATGATCCAAACCACAATTATGCGCGTAGATACATACTTTAACCATATACTCTTGAAATAACTTGAATATGGATGCTACGATTAGAGCCTAAAGAAACTCGACACTTTCCTAATCGATAGATCAGATTTAACTTGGCGAAATACCACTAGGTCAGTTGTACGATCGCTTATGATAGTTCTAATTCTGAATGGTGTCATACCAGTGTCACTATGCTTGTGTGTGGCCTATATGCTATGGCTCGTTGCATCGTTGAATAAACGTGCATAAATCTATTTATCTTCAAAGTCCTGGTTTTCGCGAAAGAAATATCTAGACCGTCTTATTTTAGGAAAGGAAGGACGCTTATAAATTATTGTCGTTTAAAACCGTTATTCTAAACACCAGATGCTTTGGAGTCACAAAGTTGACAGCGTCAAACTCTTATTGGATTTCCTCATCATTTTAACTTCTCCGTTTCATATTACCTTCAAACTCTATTGCCTTGCCTTCTGATACACGGATATCTTTTCATACATCTCTTCTATACTTGACTACCCTAGTCACGAAATATTTTGTCACCACCATCGAGCCTAGACAAAAAGTACCAAGCGATTCTATCAGCTGTGTTTACACTGTAGGCGAACTGAAAGTGATCTTTGCTGTCACCTCTTTCATAGTTTGAGGATAGTCACGAAATATTTTGTCCCCACCATCATCCAGCATAGACCAAGTACCAAGCGACTCTATCAGCTGTGTTCACACTGTAGGCGAACTGAAAGTGATCTTTACAATTACCTCTACCATACTTCCAGGATAGTGAAGAAACATTTTGTCCCCACCATCATCCAGCATAGACCAAGTACCAAGCGACTCTTATCAGCTGTGTTCACACTGTAGGCGAACTGAAAGTGATCTTTACAATTACCTCTACCATACTTCCAGGATAGCCTCAAAATATTTTGTCCCCACCATCCAGCCTAGACAAGTAGTACCAAGCGGTTTTATCAGCTGTGTTCACACTGTAGGCGAACTGAAAGTGTACCGACGGTGGGCGTAGGCACGAGATTGTATGACTCAGTCGGTTATTCCCGACATCCTGGCCCAATTACATATAACACCGGTTAAGGCGAAGCTTGGGCTGGTTGTCACTGGTTTGAATTCGAAATTGGAGGTGTAAGGGATTCAGTGTTAAGTGGAACGTGTTTATAAAGGTATAGAATTTTAAATTACCTATTGTAAGCACCTAGTGGTTAGATCGAGTCTTCATAGTTATTTTTTGTGAAGATTCTTTCAGTAAAAGAGAACACTGGGTATTTATGTAAAGATACATACTAGTGTATCCTTGTAACTGCTTCACAGTCAATCGAGCTGACAGGCAGGATTAAAACATAAAGCTATCTATGTAGTTTTTTATCAGACGTAAGAAGAAGTTTTCTAGGAACGAAAGCGAAACACAAACATATTTAAGGACTGCCTTGCTAATTCAGGTAAAATGAAACCAATACACCATCGTGTTACTATGCCAAAAGATTGGTGACAAATAAGTAATTCCTTTATGTTTCTAGGTCAAGTTCCGTCTGCATTTTTGTGGCTTCGTTCATTAGGTTTAAGGTTACCGAAAACTAGACGCCTAAGCACCTGTTTTACATAACAGCGTTTGCGTAACAGGTTTCTAATTCAAAGCAAAAAAAAAAACAAATATTTAAGGAAAAAAACTATATAAGTGGTCCGTTTGAATACCTAAATAGCCGATTTAAATGGCGACATTTCCGTTATTGTCTAATTGGAAAACTGGATATTTTGAATCTACGACGTATCAGGTGAGGTACCTAAGTAAGAAAGAGAAAAAAGCAAGAAAAAAACAGTTTAAAATAATTATTTAATGCACAAACTGAATCTTGGCCTTAACATAGAAGCACGTGGGATGAGCCGCCGACTATTAACTGAATCTTTATAGCGCCAATCTCTAGGAATGCGGAATACCAACTTGATGATATTCGGCTTAGCAACAGCTGACTATAATACAATTTGAATTAAGCCGCTGCGTCCGCGCAGACGGGTGGCGCGACGCGGATGCTTCAAATTCCGTGTCATTGATGAAAGTGCGGTAATTATACGGTTTTTTTTTTCTTGTTTTGTTTATTTTGAGATGGTTGTTAGGTAAATAAATGTTTCAATATTTGGTATAATCTAGGTTTATTCAGTATGTATTTTAACTGTCATTACTAATAATTCCGCCGGTAATTGTTCTACATTCCTAATCCAATTTTGACATTCGTAAATTGAACTAAAACTCAAACTTACACCCCTTTTTCCCATTAAACATTGACCTAATATTTTTTTCATGATTTATTACCGAGACTAAGCAACTCGATTATCGTGTGACGTGATACACGCAAACCATAACATTTCATTTAAGAAAATCCGAAAGGGAAATATCAACAACTCATAAAATAATCACGTTTAATTTCCTCGGACTGATGAACGTTCCTAATTCAATAAAAAAATATTCAATTATTATTTTGTTTGTTTGTACCCTAAAGGCTCCGAAACTACTCAGCCGATTTGAAAAATTCTTTCACTATTGGAAAGCTACACTCTTCCCGAGTGACATGGGCTATATTTTTATTCCGCTAGGTACGTGCAGAAGCTCCAGCAAGTGAAACCGCGGGAAAACGGCTAGTTTACTATAAAACGCTCCTTAATAAGAGCCCTATAAACAAATACTATAAAAATCAAAAGCACGTGCATATTTTATATTGTA
The DNA here is from genome assembly GCA_963856015.1 of Helicoverpa assulta. Lineage (NCBI taxonomy): Eukaryota > Metazoa > Arthropoda > Insecta > Lepidoptera > Noctuidae > Helicoverpa > Helicoverpa assulta. The sequence goes on from CAWLCW010000028.1 coordinate 11,723,812, forward strand.
TTTTTATAGTGTTACCAGTTTATTGGAAGCGTGCACGCTCTTCCGTGCACTATTTGTAAACAAACAGTACTGATATTGAATATGTTAATATCTACGACATAACGCTCGATGAAGTGTAACGTACGTAATGGTCTGTTAATATCACATCACTAGTGTTGGTTAGTTATCGATAAACTCGAGTGTTGTACATTTGTATGTAGATGAATGTCAGCTGTTTATCGATTTAGGAAAACGAGTTGTGGCACATCAAAGTGCATTGATGAATTTTGATGAAACATGAAAGGAGTGATAGGCAAATGAATGGGTGATTTAACATTTTCAACTTTTATAAATCATCGCAGCTGGTCAGTGGTCAATGCCCCAATCAAAAACGCATATACCTGCTCCGTTCCGTCGTGGGTAAAAATCAAAAAGATTACATAACAAAAAATAACAACAACTATAATAAAACGAAAAACTATGATGTTCTTTTTTACCCACGACGGAACGGAGCAGGTATATGCGTTTAGGGTGAGAGATGTGCGTTTGTGCGTTTGTGTGTTTGTGTGTTTGTGTGTTTGTGTGTGCGTTTGTGCAAAGTAATGTTCCCACATATCTTCTATACTAATGATCTGATTTAGATGCGGTTTTGAATAAAGGGTTTGTGTTTGATGAGTTCATGTTCTTAGATAGGTGTCATGGCTGTAACTCACTAGGGGGCGCCACAATATTAGTCCAAACAGCAAAGGAATGTTCCCACCTACCTTCTAAGCTAATGATCCGATTTTGATGCGGTTTTCAATAACGTTTTTGTGTTCAATGAGTTCATGTTCTTAGATAGGTGTCATGGCTGTAACTCACTAGGGGGCGCCACAATATTAGTGCAAAAGAGCAAAGTAATGTTCCCACCTACCTTCTAAACTAATGATCCGATTTTGATGCGGTTTTCAATAACGGTTTTGTGTTCGATGAGTTCATGTTCTTAGATAGGTGTTATGGCTATTAATCACTAGGGGGCGCCACAATATTAGTGCCAAACAATGTTACAATATAATCAAAACGTCCGATTACAATTCTGTTTTCATCAGCAATGTGTACGTGCTTAATGCATGTTCCCAAATAATAAAAATTACGCCTGTAACTCACTAGAGGGCGCTACAATACCGGTGCAAAATAATATTGCAATAACATATTATATAGACTATAATTCGTATATGTTCTCTAAAAAGTCTGAAATAAAATTAAGCAAAATTAAAAATTTTGAAAAAACCCCCGACGGTAAAAATCTTATTGAAAAATAATAAAATAACTCAAAACCCCCGACTTAACCCAATTATATAGGAATAACCGTCGGGGGCTGCCTTTTCTATATGAAATTTCAACAATTAATTGAGTGTATTTTATGTCATCGTTAAACATCTACAATTCTTCAATAATTGTATTCACGACACTAGAATCCTTTAGCTGGTTTAATGGCAGCTCCCGACGGATATTCCTATATAATTGGGTTAAGTCGGGGGTTTTGAGTTATTTTATTATTTTTCAATAAGATTTTTACCGTCGGGGGTTTTTTCAAAATTTTTAATTTTGCTTAATTTTATTTTAAAGTAAAACAGTCGTTTAACACATTAAAAAAACGAGTTCTATCTTTATTTACACGTCAATCGTTTGTTCATCTTTTTTACCTATATATTAACACCACTAGCATCTCAACTATAACACAAAACAGCAATACATACAATTAATTGAAAGCGAACCGGAATTGTCGTTTAAAATGATTTACATAGCAGGAATGGCGGAAACAGTCGCAGCTGCTAATTTTCCCGCGCAAATTGTCAGTGTCAACTGAGGGCAATGAGTCGCTCTGTGCTTGTCGATGGAGCTACTCTCTGTGGTGTACTGTATTAAGTCATCGACTGTTTCATGGTATAGTGTAAGTGCCTTAAGGATTTTGGTTAACGTCACATGAAGTCAACAAGATTGGAATTCATCAAAAAATATCATAGGCCCCTTCATCAGAATATAAAACGTTTTTTCGCCTTATTTACCGAATCCAATTTTGATTTGATATTCTGTATTGATTTAAATTACCATCGAAGAAATCTTCAACAAGAATGTTAGCATGCTCACAACAGTTTTTTTTTACAAAGCCTCAACACTACAAAAACATGGGCGCGATATAAAAACATTATGAACCAACAAAACTTAATAACGCAGAAAGAACACCAACGTCCATCACATAGAACCACATTTTTACTTCTTAATTAAAAGCTATATGGAAAAATAACAGTCGATTAAGGTCCGGTGTGCACCGATAAAAGGCGTCGGCTACATCAGCCGGCATACAAAAGAACATTTTGAAACCGATAACCACTTCAACGATTGCAATCACACGGCGATTCATTTAAAATTTATTGCCATTTCGAAAAAGATAACATACGGAGTCGAGCGCCCCCCTCTAAAGTCGAACAATAACGTGCCCATCGACAATAACCAATAACTCTTTTGAATATGACGCGAAAACGGCGCGCGAACAATAAATTCGTAAAGAAATCGCCTCCCGTTTACCCCCATTCGTTCTATATACGAATAATAGTCTACGGGTATAAGTAACACGTATTATGGCGACACCCAATTTATTTTTGAGTTTATCGCTCGGTTTGCTGTAATAAATTTCTTGGTGCATTAAAGATGGGGCGCATTGTATTGCAATATATTCTGCGTGATAGTTTAACCGTCTCTGGCGAGACTTTATTATCGCTTTAACTTACCGTTGAAATTTAAAGGTGCTTTTAAGTCTTAAGAAAAAAATACTATCAATTAAACGTCATTAAAAATTCTTGTTCAAATGAAAAACTGCAAGCACGTGCAGTGTTTATTTTATAATCTATTAAGAGTCTAAGTTATGCGTTTTTAATACAATCTTTAGCGCTTTCTCGTATTTAAAACGCGAGGGTTAACCCCTTAATAGTCAGGACTACGCAGCGTTACAATATAATGTATTTAAACATATTACTATTTACTATATTATACGGCAATATGGGTTTTATAGGGGTCTATATTTTTGCTTTATTTGTGTGATCTCTACCATACAACATAACTGCATCGTAAAAGTCATTACAAGGTCGAAGGACTATTAAAACGTTATCAGTATGCACTCGAAAATAATTTCAAAACGTATTACGGCAATGAATCCAATAAAAACACTTAATTCTTATTCATACCTCCTTTACGATGGGAAATAGTAATTTATTCAAAATATTACAGAGTCCACGGTCTAGCGGTCCGGGCTACGGGCTACGGACTTTCTTTAATGGGCAGACAACTTTGTTAAACTTATTAACATACATGATGCACATTTGATTTTAATGTTCGAAATTGCAAAAATCGCACACACGCGCTAGCGGTCTACAAACAGTAAGCAGAATCTTAATCGTAATCTACTAAATGGATGCATTATTCTATGGTCAATAGAAATAATCTATTAAATAATTGAAACTCTATTTATATAAATAAACTAGACAGACTATATATTATTATTTTACTTCCTCTTGTAGAAAGAAGCGTAGATTACATTTAATGGTTTCATTAAAATTCTATGTTAGTCCGTCGACTGAGCGAAGGGTAGCTTTTTTGTTAATCTGGTTTATTAATTCTCAGAAAAACAGAAAAAGGGACGACGAGATATGACAACACAGATTTAGCCTTACAAAATATAATGGGTATGCAAAAACTTTTAGAATGTAATGGTACCTAGGAAATTCCCCGACCAACTTTTACTTAGTCGTTCAAGCAACTGATACTCAAATAAAAAATACATTATAGAAAGTACTACTCAAGTAAAAAAAACCATAGATAATTGCACTCAAAACTTCACTCTTAAACTTCAAAAAAGCGCTACCCATCATTCAAAAACCCCTTCAAAGCCGACATAACCTGACATGGTACAACACCTGCAAAGGGTTGGCGATGCGTGCCCCGGAACTCTGACGTCATAAACCTGATAAAGAAAGGTTAACGATACTATAAAACGCCACCAAAGAGACCGCTGACCTTTCAAGAGAATTTTTCTATGAAACATTCGTGCTTACTGGAAGAAGATTACACGCAAGTACTTACAACTTTTTTGTGTGCACTCACGAGCAAAAAACGTTGAGTACACAACACAAAATATTTTAAAGGCATTTCAACGATCGAACAAAAATACCTCTGTTTTTCTAGATAGCCAAATATTAAGATAAGAAGAAAGCCTATAAAGTTATGGGCTTTGAGATCTACATCTCAAAATTACTTGGGACAGTGAAAATAGAGTATGATGAATCAGTACGCATAAAACAAATTGAAATCCCATCCAATGATAACTCGAAAACGCTTACGTCACGCACCAAAAGCCAATAAAACAATGTCACGACAATAACAATTTAATATGCGCCAATAAAACAGACAATGCGTTTAATAACATTGTACTGGGGTTCGTTTTACGATCAACGTACTCAGTTTAACGTTGCATCGCTGCAGTTATCAAATCATTGGACGTATTGCCTCGCGTGTTTGTTTTGACGGGCCGACGTTACATGGTTATTGTGTGCACTCCATAAAGTTGGCAGTAATTGTGTATAACGTATACACATGTAGGGGTATCCGTGTCTGCTACATGCTTGCTCCTTGAAGCTTGTCTGTTACTCATTGTAGAGATTTCGTGTTTTGCTCACCAGCTGAGTGTTTATTACTAAGATACAAATGCGGAAACTGGTTGAAATAATTATAGATTTAAACCGTCAATAAGTAGTGGACAAGATAAGAATGGAGATCTAACAATGAAACCAAAAAAAAACATCTCAAAAAAATTGACACATAGATTCCAGATAACAATAAACACGCAATATGCTTTCCAAAACTTATAATAGAAAGTTTACTTTACGGCAGATGGGTCTAAATATTTCTGTAACATCGCTATTTCAAGGAACGGTTTAAAAGGAACAACAACTACGCAAGTGGTCAGGTAAAGGCGGCAGGTAGTGGCTATCGGAACATCGGAACCAATAACCGAACAATATGTCCGAACCTTTGGACACGGACAAACAAAATTAATAAGGTACTAACCGGCGATATGGAAAATTTGGAGGTTAAAGATGCTATTATTGGTGATGAATGCAGTTTAGAATCTTATTGTCCTCACTATCAATGCGTGCTAAAGTTTTGTCTCTATAAGTACAAGGTGTTGTTCTTTAACAACTCCTATTTGGAATACGGATCAGGAAAACAAAGTCTAGATCTACATTATTAACTAAAAGCAGAAATGCGCATTAATTAAACAGCAACATCTATAGCATTTCATACCGTATCCAATCCTCCACCCTTTAAATATTCAAGCAAGCCTCCCTTCGCACATCGCTTTATGTCCAAATTCTCGGTATGCGTAGAGCCAATATTTACTCAGAATATTAGATAAGCATGATCGACCGGTCGGCTCACGATCGATAATCTGTCACATTCATTCATATCTTAAGAGACCTTGGGTTTAGAGAGGACGACGCTAAAAATAGACCGACTTGGTATTTAAGATCTGTGAATTTAGATCGCTTCGTTATACCCCGTAAATGAAGCAATAACTACCGAAATGTTTCCATTTGCATTTCGTATGTTCAGTGCAAAATTGTAGACGTTATTTCCATAGCGATAAATCTGTCTACGTCCAGTAATTTCCGGAACACATACGCGACTGCCATTAAGGAGTTAGGTACAAATAACATTAGTGCATCCCTCACGACATAAGGAGCAATTGTATCCAGAAAATAAGTTATAAAACAAAACACATAAAGGCAAACAACGCCATTAAATTTGAATCCCCTATACCTAGACCTCTGATATATTTATACAGTCTAGACGAAAATATTGTTTATTGCACAATAATAGAAAAGATTTAGAACACCCTTAGAGTCCCTGGAAGAGGGGGCTAAGGTGAAAAGTGCTATTTGCAATTCCGTTCTGTATTAAGAGCACTTAATCCAATAAAACATAGGGGAAACAGAAATAATTCATTTAATAACGGATGAAAACAAGCAATTAAGGTCTCAGTACTTCTATGACAAAAACAAAAATAGAGAACTAACATTACATATTGCCATTAATGTTGAAATATGGCCTGATGTTAAGCAATTCATTCAAATGAGAATTGCTAGCCATTATAAGGAATGTACCAATATGAATGAAGACCGTATTGTCTACAATCTAATAAAAGAATACAAGATTTCTTAGGATATTTGTACGACAATTATGTTCAATGTATTGTCAAAGCAGACAACTTCAATGAGCAAATTCTTTTCTTCAAGGAGCAAAAAACTAAAAATACCGACAAAGCTGAAATCTGCTCAATAGAAAACGGAAACCGATTGTCTTAAATCTTTTTGTCTACAATAGCATCGATTAAATATATTTAACAAAAAGTAGCGTTAAATTAGAGCGTAATACGGTCTACGTGGTTTGCTGAAAAGACTTTTAAAAAATTAAAGCTTATCTAAGGTAAAACATAATTGCACATACATCAACCAACCAAGCGTTCACTGACGCTCGACCGAAGCATTTGCTCCGACCACGGTTAGTTTGACACTAACAAACATTTCGGAGCCAGCAACAACGTGACCATGGCGCCTCTATTGTCAACGATCAGCGAGTCAGACTTCCTAGAAATTCAATATAACCTCAGAGGCCTTTCGTTCCCCAAAATATATATTAATCGTGCTACAAAAACAATCATCAATACGAATGTGAGGTTTTAAAGAAGCAATCATGTTTTACTGATCTCGAAAAAGAACAATCGAAGTAGGTACTTAAATGAGTAAAAAATTAAATACACGTAGGGACAATAAGTTCAGTAAACGCTTTATTTTCTAATACGATGAGAACCATTCATTTTGAGGAAAATGTCTAAGCGTAGGGACGAATGCAAATAGCCGTAGATATCTGACTAGACTACGGCGACTTCCTAATTCGGAGTCTCCGGAAGGATCCCATCTAGGCATGTAGCTCGTCAGGAAGGGGTTGACGCCGTCTCGTCGCGTAGTATTCAAATCCGTCGCGTTTATCGGTCCATAACTCAGAACTGGCGTTGTTATGAGCATCCAACATTCCTCTGAGATTAAACCCAGCTCCCCAAAGCTAGATGCGCCTTAACTGTCCATACGTGACTCGAATCCAACGGTGGGGACTAAAAAGTGCCCGCTAATTTTGTTAGGCACAAAATGGACAACTGGCGAATTTAAAATAAAGACGTTGCGCAAGATTTATAACTCAATTTGGCCATTTGGGTGGTGCTCGTGCCATATTATGGGTGGAAACCGCCATTGGAGGCTTCTATAAAATGACATTCTGAAGCATATGGCGAATGGACATGCCAAAGGGATGATGTAATAAAATAGGGTTTTAAAGAGATTATTGACAGATTTAATGATGAGTAGTTTTATGTCCTGTTTATGGACTTATCCGCAAAGTCGTTTCCTCCTTTATTCCAGGTCAGTTTGCAAGGAAATAAAAATATATAATTTAAGTATTTGCTATCCTCACAAGCATTTACATTAGATGCAGCAATTTATTAAAAATCGATGCTAAGATACTTTAAGTCTGGCCCAGAGCAAATCCGATTATCTTCATCGAACGATTTTTACATTTACCTATCAGGTACCAGATCCTCCTAAATTGAGTAGCAACGAATTTAGACGAAATCTTGTAAGACCCGAATTGGAGGCAATGAAGGGTCACAGAATTGTGAGGAATGAACTCACGTCATCGTTGCTACGTGATCTGTTTGTTCGATACACGAAAATTGTTAAACACACAGACGTTTGAAAGGGCGTTTTTACTACCGACTTTTTAGAAGCCGATGCTATAAAAATGTACTACAAGAAGCAAGTTTTTGCGGCGAACTGGCACAAGTAGGCCACTTGATTCTGAGTGTTTAACTCAGACACTTGAAGCGGCAGGAGGGCTGCCGATGAGTATTCAAAGGGTAGGAGTCCCTTTGAAGAAAAATACAAGCGACGAATTTGTAATATTTAGTGTTGGCCTACTAAGATAATGTTTTGGTACCTAGTCAAGAGTGTGGGAAAAAGGCATGTTGAAACTTTCAACCTACCAGTTACGTCCGAGAATGTAAATGGCGAAAACGATTATTCATGCCAACAGTCATTCAATCGATATAAATCAACATTAGAGCAGCTTATAAATAAATCGAATGGTAACGAACAATTCTTTTACAATGTACCCTCAGTGTAACACCAACATCAGTGCAAAACTGTAACACAATACATCAAAATCAATGCACTAATCGACATCTCACGATCGCAATCCCGATGCATACCTGCATTACCCTCAATGTTAATCCCAAATTGCAAAATGGTTCCCACAGATTCATAGAATTCATAGAAAAAGAAAATTTGCAATATGCCTTAGAAAAGCCGGGAACTTAAGAATTTCACCGTAACAATGATGTGTAGCACAATGGAAGTTACAATAGTTGTGATCACAATCAGTTTGGGGCCAAAAAAATGGGTGCTTGGCAGAGATGGGCAATTGAAAAGGGAACGTCTGAGCCGAGCCATCTGCCGCACCCGGCGCTGCCTGCTCATGTACAGGAATGAATTTTATCCAGTGCGCAAACTTTGTCAACTTATAGTTAAATAAGTTTTATAGATACGTATATTTTTATTTTGTCGTGTTTTAGTACAAAAAAGAAAAGTTATTGATATCGAAAGATGTTTATTTTGTAACCGATTGCACGGTCACAGTCGTCATAGTAGGCACGGCGGCAACGCGAAACCGGTTTACTGACGCGAGCGCTATTCGGCGCGCGTAATAATAGTTGGTGTCCATATTTTGCTGATTTTAGGGCGGACAAAAGAATGAAAAAAAAAATTTTATTGATGATGCAGATATGTTCTGTTAATGATTCTGGACCACCAGTTTTTTTTTGTGCACTGCTTAAAATTCATTCCTGTATAATGTGACCAAACGATCCCATTACCGTGGACTGTGCCGTTACCAACGCTAATTTCGACAATCACTCAACAAAGAGGACTGTCGTAAAAATTTAAGACTTGGACAAGGAAGGGTTATGATTAAAGTAAGTTTGGTCATAAATATGACGATAAAAAGTTATTATTTGAGACTAGGGGTGAAAGTGAGACTGTTGTAATACCAGTTTTTACTGGACAGAAGTTATAAAAGAACCCTAATTTTAAACACTGGATTGTTTATTGTGTTTAAACCCTAGGTCTTGTCGTTTAACGGCCCCTTCTTAAATAAGTACGCAAAATGGCTCTTTGTGCACAAATGCAGTTTCCTCATTTATCCTAATGTGTCTACGCCTCATGGTCACCCCAACCACTACACAGTACACACCCTACTCCGTGTCTAACTAAAGTATATCGAACACGTCTCCCTGGAACCCGTAATTTCTTCAAGACAGCACGTGTTCTGCTTCTATAGCGCAATTTGATGGTAAAAAAAAAAACAAAGAGTCCCCTGCACGGATAAATAAGGGGATTAGGAACGATTTTATTTTTTATACGACAATGATTTGTATCATAACAGCTCAAGAAAGTTTTATTAATAGCAGTTTTGTTTGATGAAGTAAATTTTTGAGGTAGGAATTAATTTTAGGGAACGGGTTTTGAAAAGTCAAATGATTTTGGGCTTGAGTGTTTTTACTTCCTGATATTCCGGATTTACTAAAGGACACGGATGTGTTTTATTGTTCTTGTTATGACTTAAGAATATATTGTAGTTGAATCGAATAAATGTTAACAGCATCGAATGTGATTGTGATTGTCAAGTTAAGAAGTGATCTAAAGTTCTCTGATACACCTTTTAACGAAGAAATAATAATTAACGCTGTTTTTACAGTACACTTATTCCGTCATGCATTAACTGTTTGTCGATACATGAGTAGACTAGACTAACCGCAACCATACTATAAAGTAGGTTGTAATGCAGGATAACTTTAATAAAATTAAGTTTTTCCTCATAACGGTAGAAAGTATGTGAGTTAAGTACTTAGGTGTACGAGCAAAAAGTTCGTTTCAAATGTTTTTTTTTTAGCTGGCCGTTCATTCACATTTCGAACGTCGTAATTTAAGACGAGTCGCGAGCGTTTTCTCACGCGTTCTCATTTCAAAATTAAGGCGCGAAGTTGCTTCCAGACACCTAGGGACAGGCGGCCATGTTGACTAATAACTGGTATCATCATCTTCAATAACTGGTAGGTAATGGATATTTTATTGGTGACCATGTTTTCATTTGGTTTTGATTGGTTTTTTAAAACAACAATTACAAACCCTGCGCCGCTTATATTCTACTAGCGCTAAATACACTTTCGCTTTAATCACTCTATCTATTGAAAAAAACCGCATCAAAATCCGTTGCATGGTTTTGAAGATTTTAGCGTACAAAGGGACATAGGGACAGAAAAAGCGACTTTGTTTTATACTATGTACAAAAAACATTTAGAATTATAAGTTTATTAAATTACTTCAAGAATAAAAATCTAAAACACCAAAGCTTAATTAAGCCATAAAATAAGCTATTTCCTAACAACCGTATCATCATTTAACCAAATCATCAATTTTAATGTGATAAATCGATAATAACTTTTCGGAACTGCACGGATTACTCGATTATGCAAATTATTTTGTTGATCGAGTGATGGGCCCACAAGCGTCTCGGCGACTGCGCACTGTCAGTCGAGGATCGAAAGAATATTTTTTTTAACACATTGTTTTAATTTAATACGGAAAATTTCATGGATTTGGGACGGCATCGCTACCCACTCAATAATTGCGGAAACGAAATAAATTGTGGCGAAAAGCAAGGTCAATTATTTTGTTTATAAAAATCATTTCTTCGTAGAGTACACCTGCTAGCTGAATGTTTGTATACAAGTTCAACATTTTATATTATCAGAATAATGTCGTAATAAAAACACGTTTAATATTTAGCGCTAGATAGTGTTGTCAAATACAATACGCAATAATCGAAACCTAATTAGGTACTCTTGTCTTGATGAATAATCGATATAAATTCCGATTCTTCATCAATATTCTTTGCATTAAATTGTCTAAGTGCCTATTGTTAATGTTTTTTCATGTTTTCCTTGAAGGAAAATGTTATCCACACGTGAAGGGTATTTCCCTATGTTTGATAGCTACCTACTTTACTGATTAGTATTAATTTAGCCTAACCTGTGTTTTCCAGAAAAAGATAAAACATACGAGTACCCACGTACTATTTAGTTTGTGGTTATTGTTATTTGTAATATTACTTATCACTTAAGTACCTACCCACCTACATTTGTTACGGGCTGTGTTTGTATACAATAGTGCATTTATTTGTCTTTCAACATATTATTTATATTTTTAAATATTAGATTATAAAAAAACATTTAAAAATATAAAAAATAGATGGCCACCGATATCGGGCACAGGGTCCAAGGTACCGGTGGTTAGGGTCCCAGAGACAGAAACCTCCTCACAATACGCGCCGTATCAAGGAGTACTGCCTTCTGAATCAATCCCTTGATCCAGCCGCCCAACGAGAGCCTCCTGAGGTGTTGGTCGAGGCTCTTGGCTATTAGACCATTGGCCGTAATGACAATCGGCACAATAACAGCCGTGTCGACATCCCACATGGCGACAACCTCGTGCGCTAAGTCAAGATATTTTATTTGTTTCTCTTTCTCAGCTTTCACTAGGTTCTCGTCATGCGGGACGGTGACATCGACTATCATCGCGCGGCGCGCTAATCGATCTATCACCACTATATCAGGCTTATTGGCTGCAATAGTCCTGTCAGTGATGATAGATCGATCCCAGTACAACGTGATATGGTCTTTTTCGAGAACTGGGTCGGGCGCATACCTGTAGTACGGTACCTCAAGATCTACAAGTTTGTATTGCAGAGCAAGCTTCTGGTGGATGATCTTGGCTACTTGGTTATGCCTGTGCAAATATTCACCGTTAGCCAAACGAGAACAACCAGATATAATATGTCTGATAGACTCACCCGGATGGTGACATGCCCGACATATGTCAACCGTCCCGTCTTTCATAATATACCTCCGGTAGTTATTCGTCAGGATAACTTCGTCCATAATTGCACATACAAACCCTTCGGTTTCTCCAAATAGGTCACCGAAGCGTAGCCAAGCTACGGACGCATTGAAGTCTACATCAGGGCCATGAAGCGCCCCGAAGAAGCGTCCGTGTAGCTGTTTGCTCTGCCATACCCCCTTGCGATCATGGGTAGTTAGTACCACAGGTCTGCGCCAGTTCTCATTTGCCAACGATAGCGGGGTGAGTCCTTTGTCCACTGCTACCATATCACGATGCATACCCACGTCGCTTTTGAGAAGATATTCTCTGAGACTGCACACCTCACGGTTGTGGAGTGTCTTTGCATTTAAAAAGCCTCGGCCTCCACATTTCCGTGTATACAATACATTATTTTGCATGGCATTTTTTTTATTTGGCATGGAATGAACCAAATCTGCGCGAGAGGCTTCCCGAGTGTTGCCAAGGTATATTTATCTATTTAGTCGATTTTAGTCTGTATTTATTTTTTTCTATTATGATATCTGTTTATTTTATACAATTAATTCTTGCCCCAGCAGACGTCATCGCGTTAGCTTCGGCTCTTGCTGAAAATCAGCGCTGAGGTTTTTGTCCTGTACAGGGTCTCAGCATTATGCTGAGCAAGGGCCGTTTCACGTGGGGTGTGACACATATTTTCCACTAGTTTTTTAATTGTAATTCGTCTTTTCTTATGTTATTTATAACGACTGTTATTCTCTTTTTAATATTATTTTTGTTTATTGATTGTAAGGCTGTGTCACACGCGTGCGTGAATAAACGTATTTTCTTTCTTTCTTTTCTTTCTTCTTTTCTTATTAAAAAAACTTTTTTACAAAAAAATATAACCGACTTCCCAAAACACTAAAAAGCAAAAAAAAACTAATTTTAGGTGCATCGGCCTAGAAGTCGGTGTCTAATGGATGTCCCTGAGTTAATTTTGCCACCGACTTCTAGGCCGATGCACCTAAAATTAGTTTTTTTTTGCTTTTTAGTGTTTTGGGAAGTCGGTTATATTTTTTTGTAAAAAAGTTTTTTATTTTCAGCTTTTCAGTGAAACGAATAGGTCACTATCCACATAACTAGAAAGTTCTCATTGATACGAAGAATATAAGCCCAAACACGAGGTAGTTTTCATTTTCAGTTGTCGAGCTCCCTCGACCTTCTCTGGTCTCCATCATCAGGTCAGCTCCAAACCTTCACTGTTGCAAAGGTCTCGTCAATACGAATAATATAAGCCCAAACACGAGGTAGTTTACAGACTCAGTTGTCGAGTTCCCTCGACCTTCTTTGGTCTCCATCATCAGGTCAGCTCCAAACCTTTATACTGTTGAATAGTGCTATCAGACATACATATGAGTGTCAAGGTTTAACCCTATGTATGCTTACAACTTTCGAAAGTTGCCCTCGATTTCTCAGGGTTTCCACCATCAGATCCCTGACCTGATGACTATGGGACCAATTGGCAGCTATTCCGCGTCGAACAAATAAAGAATCACGTGAATCGGTCTATAAACCTCGGCGTAATCGATGTACATACATAGAAAAAAAAAAAAACATACCGGCCGAATTGAGAACCTCCTCCTTATTGGGAAGTCGGTTAAAAATTCAATCACTTTAATTTCGTAGAAAAAATATATTGCTTAAGTAAAATATAATTACAATAAGTCTGCGTCACTCCCTAATTCTGGTACGAAGCAATTAATTAAACATCGAAAACAAGTTGTCACCCTCGAGGCGGCCATATTGCGCCAGAGGGGCCAGATTTTATTCAGTCCATAAAAAGCGACTTTACAACCTACTTCCCGGCTAGACGCGGTCGCGTGTGAGCTAACGATCTCCCATTAATATTTAATACTATACTAGTTAGTTACATACATATTTGAGTTAACACGAGCCGACTCCCTGTAATATCCCGTAAGAGTAACGTACAAACGCGAGCGCAGTGGCCGCACACGCAAACTTAATGTGCTGAAACATACAGAACTTTTTATTTGTTAATAAAGCCGTTATGTTTCAAATGTTTTGTTTCTAAATTGTAAGTATTTTCGCTAGTTGCATTTCACTAGCAGCATTTAGTAGCGTGAATTGTTCGAATGCTCACGCCTTTTTTCGACGTATTTTTATGAAAGGAAAACAAATAATAATATTGTAGTCAGTCAGTCGCTAATTACGAAGCGAACTTTTGCTTTGCAGTTTATCCTCATTGTTAAATTCAACGCAACCGAGTATTTGTGAATGAACTTAATTGGCAACAACTTAACCTACAAGGTAATAGTGACAACCCACCTCAAGAATGCCGAGGTTATCTAACATTCCAGCTTTAAATATAATTAGAGCAAAGCCCATTTAATAGGTAGTCGATTATCAAAGTTTTAAGACCTAAAATACTTCGAAACTCCTAAGTAACGACTAAGCGAATTAGTCTAGACACTATAAAATACTGCTGAGACTCCCCCAGCCAAAATAGGTTTAATATCCGTTGAATGCGTACTTTTTCAAAAGTTTCCTAGTAAAGGGGCCTGTCCAAACAAGCTGGGGAGACGAAAAGAAGTGAAAAAAAAAATCAGGCAATTTTGTGAAACGATATTTTTATCCCTCGCCAGCTCAGCGAGTCTAGTGATTGATTTCCGTCTAGTGTGGACACTGTTCAATATTTGAAATTGAACGTCAACCGGCTTTCGATAAACTGGATAAAAAAGCTTATTAACCGTAATACAGTTGGTAACACAACAGAGTGGGCTCCGATGTTAATTACCCGTAAACTCTAATGCAATGTTTACATCCAGATGATTTTGAGGCAGCCGGCTGGCTTCTACGAAACTGTATTAACAAAAACTAATAATAGTACCGCAGATATTTCGCAATGTGCAATTACACAGTTTTTCCTTGGTATACATTACAGTGCTAAAAAGATGGTGGATTACAACACGAATTGTTTGAGTTGCCGCGCGTGCGCACCATGAGATACATCGAAAATATTTAAAGATCGCGCGCTTGCATCGATAGAGTAACGGACTTGCATTCCTGAGGAGACTACAACACAAAAAGTTGTTTGGATGCCGGCTCGCAGCTAGAATTATATGTAACTTACCAGCTAAGCAGAATAACAAAGACATAAATTAGACGCAATGCAATTTGTAACTATGACTTAGAAAAACTATAAAAAGTGCATAGACAGAACATAGAATGCAACATTCATTGCCTGAGTAGGTGCGTAATAGATTCACAGAAGGAACTGTTGTTGTTAGACGTAATTTTTCACCATCGGAAGTCGTTGCCACAGAATAACGAAGCAAATGATAATTTTTATGCAAAATGTTCATTTAGATTCAGGTATTCATTCGCCAGTATGTGCATCTGAATAGAAAATAACATTTTAATGCACGAACAGCTCCGAATACAAGCTCATTATGGAAATCCTTACATAATTGGAGAAAATTAAAATTAATTATTTTTTATCTGAAGCTGCGCATCGACATTATCTAGATCTGGCGCCAGTGGCTTTGATTATTATTTTTTCAAGGTATTTAATCAAGACCCAAGATACAGTTTGTGAGTTCACAGATTATATTCTTTTATAAACTTAAATAAAGTCGTTGCCTTTCATCATTAAGTACTTGAAGCTTTTTGTAATACGCTACAAGCCGACTTTACACAATAATTTAAAAACCATCCAATCAAAAAACCATCAATAACCACACATAAGTTAGACAAACCACAACAAATAAATACAAGACTTTTTACGAACGTCATCACTCAAAATCACAATGTACAATAAAATATTTATTTAATTTAGTCATACACACAAGTACAAAGTCAGTCATCAACCGCCCGCAGCGACCCATTCATTCGTTCAATCATTCATCCTGTAAAAGCGCGGGAACCATTGTTGAGGGGTATCAAACCGATTGACAGACTGTGTCAATTTTGTTAAGCTGTCGCGACACAACTAAAAATATACTCCCACGCGTTTAACTTGGTGCAATCTTGACGTGCTGAAGATAAAATTCAAGCCGTGTAACGCCACCAACTACTAATCAATTTTAGTATTTTTGGAGCTACTTGTGTCAACCAGTGAGAAAGAAGAATAACACGCATTAATCTTGTGAATCCGTGGCAACGAACTCTAGAACACGCATCGGTTTTAGACACTAATTGCTGGCTACGAAAATACCTATGGTTGAAAGATCCTTCTTAAACGTTATTTTAATTGCTGGCAGTTGCGACGTAAATAGAATTTCATAGCATAATGGCTGTCTAAAGTGTAAAACAATATCAGTTGATTCGTGATAGCAGACACCACGTCAAGCTGCGGCTTCACCTGGGACCGAGTAAAAAAACAACTATTAAATATAAAGCATTGCGGCACGCGACCACAGTCCAACGAACTAACGTTTGGACATTCTGCATAACCATAGTTTTTTCAACAACCCCCCTTTTTACGGCTCGTTTTTGTGCAAATCTCGCAACCATTGTACTTTGAAACGAAACCGTCCACAATGCTATCAAGGAAAAAACTACCACTAGCACCTGGCGGGAAGACGCCGCCGCCGACACGTACGAAACGTCCAAACCGCCAAAACGGAACGGTCGTAAATCAATACTGTCCCACTATAAATAAGGGCTTAATTTCTTAATACGATACGGGGGTTGCCCGCGGCAAAATCTGCGTCAGACAATAGTCTTGAACACACAAAGGCACAAGACATTGAGTAACGAGACGCCAAATATATGGGGATCGGTTTTTTTCACATAGACCAGATGCAGGTGATGGCGAACTTTTAGAAGATGGTAAAATTCAATTATTCGTGTATTGACAATGAAAATTTGGAGCGTTTCTAATCCTGTTGCTATGCGGAGCGAAGAGCTCATTCAAAGTTTGGAAAGCTGCACCGCCCTGAGGCTGTACCAACCGACGCGTTAACGTCAGGCTATTATTGAGCAAACTTATAATAACATCATCTCTATGATAATACGCGAACCTTATAATTAACTTCAATTTTCGAACATTCTTCGCAAAAAATGGAGGAGTTCATCCAAAATTCTGTATGTGCGAGATAATAATAAAAGCAAAAATTATAATATCCAGTTGTAATGAACACAGCATAGCAGAGCCAGAAGCGGAACAGAGCAAGTCATCATATTCACGCGAACAACTTGCGTGTAAAACTTAATTAATTAATTAAATTATGATAGCTACCGCGAAAATTAATTTAACTCGAGCTACACGACATTTTTGCATCCACTCCACTGGTTTTATTTTTAGATTAGAATTTTAATAAGAATGCCGTTAACACAGAATTGTGCGCGTTCCTTTATCTTAGGTGAGACTTGAGAACTTTACATAAGTCTTGTTTGTTCCTGGCTTATCTTGTTAATTAGATGAATGATGCAAGATAATGATTATTTTTACATTCAATACGTGTGCCCACAATCTGGGCGTCCCCTTCACAGCTAGCCGGTCGTTATACTACATAAACACGACCCCGACATAATGTCCCTTTAAGAGAGTCGTAAACTAGCACTTTTGCAAATTGCTCGTAAATTATACATATACGAGTGAATAATATTCAAGCATTTAAACAACTAAGTCTATTATCATATAGGTTCAGATGTAATAAAGTTTATTGTGAGTGGTGTACACAAAGTTTGGGCTATTGTCACATTTTATAGGATTGTATTAGAGAGTAATTTGAGGCGCCATGTTTGTGCGTGTCTGGGGGGTAGCTAATCCTAAGTATTTGTAACGAGTAATGCTATTATGGCGAGCGACCGTCTGATGTGTCAGTCGACATGACAACTAGTTTGATATACCAGAACAGGGAAGCTAGAACAAATTAATAATACTATCCCATAAACAATTGGGTGTTACGAAACCAATTACATTTTAGCCATCTAAAGGAAAATAATATATCATCATCATCAGCCTATCGCAGTCCACTACTGGACATAGGCCTCTCCAAGTGCACGCCACTGAGATCGATTTTCGGCTTCTCGCATCCAGCTCCTGCCAGCCGTCTTGCGCAAGTCATCACTCCACCGTGCCTGAGGACGTCCTACACTACGTTTGCTGAGAAAATAATATGTAATCAGATTTAACTAGTGTAATTAATATGACCCTGGACAGAAATTAGGAAGGATTAGCAATTGTCTAAACATTGTATGAGAAATATGTGGCTGCCAACCAGCATTCCTCCTGCTAATACCTACTTATTAAAAAATGCGAAACTTTGCTAGGATGTACTTCGCGACTATGTTTGAAATACACACTTAGACAAGAGCTTCTCAATGGAATTTGATGAAACTTAGCTTAATTATCAGCATTACTACTTGTTTTTACTTTTGCAAGAAGTAGAATTCTCAGGACGCGGATGATCCGCGTAAAAAAGGTAGTTCATTAGCAATTTAGCACTCAAGTATTAATATAATGTAATTTAAAAAAACCTTACAGACCCAATTATTTCAAAGCCATTTACTAAAATGTCGGAACAAAAGTATTATTATATCCAATGTTAATTCCCTCATAAGTAGGCAAGAACCAAAATGTTAGTACAAAGTTAGCAACAAGTTAACAAACATGTTTTGAAAACAAACTTGAACAAAACATTGTTTCGTTACACACGTGTATGTATGTCTTGAAATGGATAAACATGACCTATCAGGGTTATTATGGGCCTACTGAACAAATAGATCACGGGATTCTAAATTCCATAATTTAAAAAAATGTTAATTATATCACTGGTTTTATCTTCTTCGTCTTGGATCATTGGTTTTACTGTTTAGCCCACTTAACCCTACGCAAGATCATGTTTTAGTATGAGATAAATATCAAGGTATAACTTTCATTCAGTCACAGTCAGAAGCACATAGGTAAATACAGCTAGCACACGAGTAGGTAAGTACATTTGTATGGCCAGACACTCAACTTCAACACCTTTTTACTAAATTAAAATAATCAAGAAAGTTAATTAAACAAATACTAATTTAATTACAATTAAATACAAGTTAATTAAACTTAACAGAACTACGGAAATAATTACAGCAGTCAGCAAGAAAACTTATTTAATTACCTTTTTATTTGCATAAAAAGAAACGTAAGTGCAATCACAAATGCACATAAAATACACAAAAACCAGTACCTGCAGACGGGGCCATTAAATTATTGGCTGTTAAATGTAACCTGAAGTAACGTACGGCATTAATTAGGAGGGTAGTTATAAAAGATTGATGATGATTCTACGTCATTACCGCTCGCAGTCCTGAGCGTGACCCGCGCCGTGCAAGACTTACGCTAAACAGTGCGTTTATTATAATTAATGGGTAATATAGTGTCTTAAATCGTATTGCAGTCCAAGAATACGGTAAAATTAAAACGAATAAGTAGGTACTTGAGCAAATACCCATAGGCACTGTAAATTCCAATAATAAGCGTGAAGATAAGTTTATCAGACCCTAATTTGACATGGAACTAGAGCAGACTTACACCATTAGAATCCCAAAATCCAGTTGGGAAGATTCGAAATATTGGGCAGCAAAATGACATCAGTGAAAATCTACAGCCGGACTATGAAAATCTACTGAGAATTCTCAACTGTCTATATCAGACATTTCCAAGTTCCAATTGATTCCTATAAGCGAAGCAATAAGATTAACGCCACTTGTAAGACAAAACCCATCATTGTACGTGAAAGTGGCGCCGAGTCACGACCGACTTCGACACAATACAACATTCAGTAATCGAAGTCAACAACACCATAATCGTATGCCCGGATCGAGTACGATTTTATCGATTATTATAAGTTCCGATTCACCCGCCCTTTTATTTTATCCACTTCCTTTAGAAGCGTTATATTCCATATCTGGACAAAACATCCGGTGCTGTTAACCCAACTGCAGCTTTGTTTGTAAATATAAAAACATTTAAAATGTTAAGCGTTACGTGAGTCACACGTCTTTGGATTAGGACGCAAATACACTGGTAGCTATGCGACCGAAAGCGAAACGGTCACTATTTTTAAAGCGCACGGTTTCATAAACATGGGGAAGTTTTGTCCCACTCTCGAATACGTTACGTGGACGA
Source organism: Helicoverpa assulta (assembly GCA_963856015.1). Lineage (NCBI taxonomy): Eukaryota > Metazoa > Arthropoda > Insecta > Lepidoptera > Noctuidae > Helicoverpa > Helicoverpa assulta. The sequence continues at coordinate 11,743,993 of CAWLCW010000028.1, forward strand.
CTTTCTAACTGAAAACACGACACTGTTTTCAGATCATCGAACTTTCGTTTGGTGTTGCTAATATTAGACGTTACAAAATGAACACTTTAACAGAACATTGATTGGCTTAAGCGCTGAAGAAGCTACATAATGACATTTAAGAAACCATTTAGTTAGAGAATAGTATATTTTTGTACAAAGAGAATGTAGAAAGGATGCTTTAAATTGCCTCAACCGTACAAATGATTGTACTAGAGTGTAAGTAGCCATTTATTGTTCCTCTTAGTGGTTATATTGCCCACAATTGTATTAACATTCTATTTCTTGAAAAATCGAAAAGAATTTGAACTTCTATTGTTCCAATTATTCACTACCAAAACAGTGGTTAGAAAAAAGTCTGGCTCTGCACTTTTAATGTGTTCCGATCTTTACAAGATACACAGGTCAGAATGTCCTCAAAAAAGAAAAAAAAGCCTAATAAATGAAGCCGTTTGTATTCTCTTAATACAGTCGAAATGTGGCACTCGTAACATGGTAGGTTACAAGTTTTTTAGCGGTTCATAACATACGTGAGTTTTATGAATTATTTATGGGTAGTGCACAACAAATGTATTATTCAAATTGTAATAAAACCACATGAAGACAAGATTGCAGGGTTATTACTTTTCTTGGGTAACATAAAAAAAGTTTATACACTTACGCACGCTAGTAGATCCGAGACAAATGATAGACTTACAAAAACTATACTTTTATAACAGTCGCATGGGTTGATAAGGTTATTATTGCTTGAGGTCTTACCAAGAGGCATAGGGTTGCCCGAATAATTAATTCGGTCTTGAAGGTCAGACAAGCAGTCGCCCCTTGTAAAACACTGCTACTCAGTAGCATCTACTTAAACTAGACAGTAAAGAAAAGGCTAGGTTTAGATTTTATCAAAACGTAACTACGAATCAGTATGTGACCTAACTAAGGTACGTTGGGCAAGTGGGCATAGTCGCCTAATTTGTCCGTGTCTACACATTCCTGAGCCAGTTACGTCCAGGTTTAACTAGACTTAGCTACAATGTCGTTGACCCATTGTAATGGCGGAAAATGACATTATTGGACCTTTACAAGTGACCTCTTGAAGAATTGTGTTTCTTACGTGTATGTGCTCAATAAGTAGTCTAAGCTGTAGGTACTTAATTTTCTACCTATCTAAAAGTTGTCGCACTTATTCTAGTTATACCGACAGTCGAAAGCTCTATTCTTAGTGCTTATTTTTATAACTTATCCATCCGTTGTTTTGTATTAAGAGATTGTGACCTAATATGGAGAAAATGAAAAATCTCTCTCTAATGCAACGGATATTTGTTACAGAAATCCACCGTTAATCAATAAGGATATCGGTAAAACCATATTTTAACGCCAGCAATTTCCAGAAATCATTGCGTACATATTATATTAGATACATATGTAAATCTAAATACTTATTAACACGAAATCGTAATGCAGCTAGAATGCGCTGACATACCGACGCATTCTGAGAACAACACGTAAATGCAAAATTGTGACGTGCAACTGGTACAGTTTAATTAATTCCGAAGAATGTGTGGTCCTCACGACTTTCTGGACAGGAAACTGAGCGGCTTTATCGATAAAATAGACTTCCACCGTGCCTGAATATATTAGGTATTTCATAGAACACCTTCAGGTGATATTATGTACCTTGACTACATAATGCTCATCTATACTAATATTATAAAGCTGTAGAGTTTGTTTGTTTGTTTGTTTGTTTGAACGCGCTAATCTCAGGAACTACTGGTCCGATTTGAAAAATTCTTTCAGTGTTAGATAGCCCATTTATCGAGGAAGGCTATAGGCTACTTTTTATCCCGGTACGGGAAGTAGTTCCCACGGGATGCGGGTGAAACCGCTACTATAGGCTACTTTTTATCCCGGTTCGGGAAGTAGTTCCCACGGGGTGCGGGTGAAACCGCTGGCAGAAGCTAGTCTATACTAATATTATAAAGCTAAAGAGTTTGTTTGTTTGATTGTTTGTTTGTTTGAACGCGCTAAACTCAGGAACTACTGGTCCGATTTGAAAAATTCTTTCAGTTTTAGATAGCCCATTTATCGAGGAAGGCTATAGGCTACTTTTTATCCCGGTACCGGAAGTAGTTCCCACGGGATACGGGTGAAACCGCTGGCAGAAGCTAGTGCTAAATAAGTTCTTTCATATTGAGTCATATGTGGTAGTTCTGGGGAGAACACCACATGTGACTACATACCTGGATAAGTAGTCTTCCTCAGTAAGTATATGGTATATCTTGTAGTTCTCGCGTTTAAACAAACAAACTATTCAGCTTTATTATGATAGTAGGGATTACAAGTTGTTACATCTAAGCTTTTCAGGGCCCCATTTTATATGAATCTGCTAAGGGTTAAATTTGAAAGCAGTTAACACATTTCCTTATCAGCCAGGATATATAAGAAGACAAAACTTGCTAATAACAGTTAACATAATTTTGTAATTCGTGTTAACAGCCACAAGTTAATTAATATTCTATAAGTTAAACAAGTTTCATGTCAAACATCGTAATTAGAATCATATTTTATCTACTTGTATGTCCTGAATAATAAGGATATGGAATTACGAAATATTTAACACATAGATAGATAGACGTTAAAACCTAATTCGTACTTATTTATGATACTGAAGATATACCTACTGATCATAAAACACAGCTTTAATGGTCAACTAGCATATAATTAAGATCATAATTAATTTAAATTTCAATCATTATAATAATGACAAAAAAATGTTACTAGCTTCCGCCAGTGGTTTCACCCAAGTCCCGTGGGAATTCTTTCCGCACCCGGAATAAAAGTAATCTAACATTGAAAGAATTTTCAAAATAGGCCAGTAGTTTCGGATGTTAGCGCATTCAACCAAACAAACGCTTCAGCTTTATAATATCAGTATAGATAATGAAATACTGATCATTAAACTTATCGTTAATGATCCTAGCTTATCATTGGGGCCATTTAGGCCATTATGGTAATACAATTAAATAAAAAAATATTAAAGGAGGTAGATATAGATCTGACTAGCGGCTAGTGCTAGCTCGGCTACTATGCCAACAACTGGCCAGTGATGCCAAGAACCGTATTCAAATTTGAAATAAGAAAGGAATACTAACAAGCGATGCGTTCAACTCAATGGAAACCGGAGGCATTCAAATTAGTTTTCCGAAAAACGAATTCCAAGTAGGTAGGTAGTTCTGTCTACGTAAGTGAGGTTCAAGGCTGGTTTATTCAAATTTCCTATTCGAATTGCATAACCTGTTATTTCACAACATTTCACACGGCTTCGGAGCCAGACAGTCCTTGACCATTGAAAGTGTTTAAGGATTAAAAGCCGTGGTGAAATTATAATGCTTTGGATGGAAGTCCGTCAATGCGATTGTATTGAAATTGTTTTAAAATGTTTGATTCAGAACCTTGCATAGGTAATGCTTTCATTAAGTTAAATTATAAACCTTAAATTTTTAAAATATTACGAAAAATGAAATTAATCAAAAGTATACGAAAAACAATAAGAAAGCTAGCTGATGTAGTATGAGATAGTAGTCACACTAATTTAATTGTAAATAAAACTCGTTAAAATAAGTAAAAGTGCATCATAGGACATTGCATTTTAGAATTCAATCATAGCTAGTTTGAACCAACCAGCGCCATCTCTCCAACTATGGAACTAATATTGTTTCGCTACTCGCCACTAGATGGCGCACATTTGAGTAGCGACCTCTGGTGGACCTAAACAGTAAAATAAGATTGTTTAAACTCACCAAAAGCGCCATCTATCGTCGAGTGGCTAAACAAGTATCTCACTTGCTTAGCAATAATCCAAGTAACGCCATCTAGCGAAGAACACTGCATCCAATGCGCACTTTTTATAAACACAACTAGGAAAACTGTTGACTTTCACACATTTCAATATTTTTTATAATTATTTTCACGTTTTATATTGGTCGTTTGCACAACTTTTGTTACTATTGTTCACTATAAAATTACTTTTTGCACATATTTTACACTGGCACATGTGGTATTCCATTTTAGGTGTATTTATCTGAAACAAAACAAAATATTATGTTAAAAACTGGTGTACAATTTTTTCTTAGATATTCAGTGCTTACTAACAAATACATGTTGTTCATAATTGCATGGTGTGAACACTAAACTTAATTCAGTAGTTTATTTTCAGACTAAATTATAAATTAACAATAATTGAATACCTTCTCAATTTAATAATGGAACATGAATAAGATCTTGATTTATGACAGAAATCACAGATCTGATGACTCCATTGATCTGATGTAACGTCAACACCAAGTCGGTAATTATTATGATAGAACTATTTATGGGAATATGGCTTTGATAGTGACTAAATAATATAATTTGAACATTTTATGGTCTATGTTAAGGATAATGTAACAGTATTGAATTCTCATAATCTTTTACAGGAATTAAAAATTAAGAACCAAGCCACTTTTAAGGTATTAAATATGGATTCATTGCCTTAGGGAAAATCTCATATATTTCAGATATTAGTTATTAATTTAATTTGTATAATTTATATATTTTCTAATGAATCATAAAATTACATAATGCACCTGTTACTTTATCTATTGCACTATGTTTGACACACTACATTTTTAATTATTTTAGTGTATTGCAAAGTATATAGGAACTGTGAATTATCCTTAAAATCATGTTATATAGCTATGGGATATAGTTAACTGCTTCTTTAAAATGGGATTAGATGGTGAAAAATGCTTTTTCTGTTGACAATGAAATGGTTGCTTATGTGGCAAATGCACATGTCAGACTTTTGTGTAAAAATGAGGCATTTATTAATAAAACATTGCATTCAAGAGACGAGTAAAGGATTACTATTTATCATCATGAATGACATTTATATTTGTATGTATATATATATATTTTTTTTTTTTATGTGTATTATGTTTATGTATTGTGTAGTTTTACTACATATATATGTTTAGTATATTGTTATTTTATATATGTATATTTTTTTTTCTCTTTAGTTATTAATGTTTGTTGTGCACTTTTTTGAATCTACCCTACCACTATCGAATCTCTCTATGGCTTTAAGGTTGGCTGTAAGAGAACCCAATTCTGGGTTAAGCTCGCCATTGTACATAAACTGTCTGTATTATTTTTATATATTTGTTGTTAAGTGTGCAATAAAGAATAAATTGGAAATTGGAAACATGGTAAACACATGCCAATTAACAAATCTATGGGTTATTACTGTTAGCAAGTTATAAAAATAAATATGTTGTGGTATTAATGTTTGTATTTATTATTCTACAGCTTTATTGCTATAAAAATGGGGTCTTTTACTGCTATATAGTGGCTTCATAGTTATAAATAGTACTTAAATAATATCAATAAAATAAATAAAAATATTATGACCTTTCTAGAATGTCCTTCAGAATCAATTTGTTTTTAGCCCATTCAGTAAGTTTATAACCCATTTATTTTATAATACGTACCACAGACACTTCATCCAACGAAATACTAATCCAGGATGCGAGATTCATGACGACACTGGGTAGAAATAAAACCACTGAAGTATTTTCCAACCTAAGATTTCAAACTTATTTTACACTGTTGTACACACGTTTTTTATAGGATAAACCGAAAAATAGGGCTCGGGCGGAGGTGGTTGCATAAATAGGACAGCTCTTATGAATCTAAGGTCACCTTGCAACGCACTTTTAATCTGAAACTTTACAATTAGCCTGAAAAATGCAAGCACGTGCACATAGAAATGCACCTATTATGCACCACGTAATTTTGTCTCCAAATTTTATATATCCACACACTAGAGACACCATGCGAGCGTCAATATAGCACTACGAGCCGATTAGTGAGGGTTTTCAGGCAATTTAACACGTGAACTTTATAACCAATTCGAATTACAGCGGCTGAAAAAACTACACAAAGAAAACATATGATCGATCGAAATTGAAGTGCACATGGACTTGTCTATGGTCGATCTCCTGTCATCTGTGAGGAACGGGAAATGAAAACGAATAATAGATTCTCGTCCAAAGATTGAAATAAAATAATTTTGATATAAAATATTTCGTAAATATTTTTTTTTGCCATGCAGTTATTTACATTATTTATTCCATACAAAAAAAAGGTTTTCTAGAAATGATCGAAAAAGAACATGCACGAATGATTTTGAATTGAAACATTTTAAAAATAAGATAAAGACCCTAAATACCAGTATTCTTTAATAAGAATAGTAATTTTATCTTGATCCACTCACCTTTTTTAAGCAGTTATGGTAAAATTAAGCTCTAATTGTGCAGTGTAAAATATCATATGATCATGTCGTTGTCATTAATGCCTGAAAATGGAGAAATACATTAAAATTGCGATACTTTTCGTAAAACCTAAAGTATTACAATGCTAGTACAACATTACCGGTTCATTTTCCACCCATAAACTTTCGAACTCTTTTTCGAATTTTCCGACTATGTGCTGATGAGATGTGACTATCACACTTTCATGATTTGAAACCATAGCCTGAGTGGACCAGTTCAATGAGCCGGACATAACGAAACCTTTGATTAACCGGTTCTTTGGTGCTTGTTTAATGTTGTTAGTGAACTGGGCATGAATGTTTAACTTCTCCGCGTGTGCTTTCAACATGTTTTTCCGTCTAATGGCTTTTGGCCCGTCAATAATACAAAACTTGTGGTGCATTAAAATACTTTTCTTGTTCGTCTGCACTTGGATAAAACCTGAAAAGACGAATAGTATTTTTTTAGTCATCAAAAACATATTTAAATAGTACATTATCGTCATAAAAAACGGACTTACTGTATTCTTGTAACTTTTTGATTTGCGATGGTGGAGTGAATGCCATATCACTGTCAACAACTATTCTCACTAAAACATGCTTCTGTCCCAATCGAATGATCTGTTCAGCGATTTCACTGCTAGTTATCAAATACATGCACACATCGAGGGTCTCACGTGCTGATTTTATGTATTTGATCAATTTAAAACAGTTCAACTCTCTACTTTCACAGATCGTAACATCCTTGTTCGGCGGTATTTTAATTGTATGCCGGACAATATCGTCTGAGAATAGTATCACATCATTTATTTCACGATTTTTAATACTTAAGACTTCGTTGCATGTGTCTTCACTCGAATGTTCATTTTGAGTAACCTTTCTTGAATCGGTGAAATACTTGTAAACTTTTTTCACTATTTGTGTTGCGACGACCATCGTTGCTGTTGATGCGAGTAGAATCTTTGCGTTTTTCCAATCCATGATTAATAATTTACTGCATTCACTTCACTTCTAGTTTAAATACAAATTAAAAAGAAACTTAAGTTATTAACAGTCCACCATATTGTCCACGCATCTGCTTAAGATATATTTGTAGGTTGCATTACTTTCTTATTTTTGTTTGACTACCCTCATTCCAAAAATATTTTTTATTCTTTTACTATCGTAAAAACTATACTTTTACTTCGTTCCCGTTTAGTATTCAGTGTAAATGATTATATTTTGCTTATATTTTTAGATATAAATACATATATTACAGTTAGTAGGTAGAGTTAGGTAAATTTCTTAGATGCATTAGGACATTGATGGACCTAAGTCCATAACAAAATACAAAAAAAAATGGATTATTGGAAAAATTTGGAGTAATTCACGTAAACGACTATTCGAATACTTACTTGTTTGACCTATTTTTACCTAGATACTTATTAATTTTCAGAATAACTGATTTTTTTTTCATTCAATCAAAAGTGAATTTATTAAAATGGTCTGACTGCCAAAAAGCCTTGGTTCTACAATTTTACTCTGTACTCTATGGTTGTACCCGTTTAGTAAAAAAATACCAACCACAACAAACGGACGGGCTTTGATTTTGATTTCCAGATTTCCATTATAAAATATATTCTGTTATCAACGCCGTTGTTTGTAATTTTACATTTATTCAAGTGAGAAGTGTGTCTAGCAATTGACGGTACCTTTAAGGTTTAAAGGAGAATATTACATTCACAAGAATCTAAAATTAGATTCATGGATTCTGCGCGTCGCAAATAGAAAGCAGAAAATGCCAAAAATACCGTATAAACCCGAAAAGACTCGGGAAGACGATGAGGATTACGAGATTGTGTCTTTTGAAGACTTTTGTGACAAGTCTCCTGGTTCGAAGACAGATTTATTGACTTTGAATGACAATATAAATTATCGTCTTTGTTACGAGAGTGATAAGGGCTCCAAATTAGCTGAAACTGAAGGTGAGAGCTCCAGAAGTGCTGACAGACACACGGAGACTTCGCTAAATGGACCAAAGGGAGTTACTTTTAAGAGGAGGCTGTCGAACTCGTTCGCTCCTTTTGGGCGGTACAATGGCAAGGGAGGTAGGGCTCCACTGTTCAGCGGGGTGATCCCTAAGCCGAAGAATGAAGGCGAGTCTGGTGCTAGAGAACATAGGTAAGCATTGAAAGGCTTCTTCTATACTAATATTATAAAGAGGAAAACTTTGTTGGTTTGTTTGTTTGGTTGTAATGAAAACTACTGGACCGTTTTTAAAAATTCTTTCACCATTCGAAAGCTACATTATCCACGAGTAACATAGGCTATATTTTATCTCGGTACGGGCAGTAGTTACCACGGGATGCGGGTAACTGTTACAGCCTTTTTATCGTCCCACTACTGGGCACAGGCCTCCTCTCACACGGAGAAGGATTAAGCGTTAATCACCACGCTTGCTCAATGCGGGTTGGTGATTTCAGACTTTATAAGTCCAGGTTTCCTCAAGATGTTTTCCTTCACCTTTTTATCAGCCATGGTGTCTAAGATTTACCTAGAAAGTACATACAAACTTAGAAAAGTTGCATTGGTACTTGCCTGACCTGGAATCGAACCCGCGCCCTCATTCTCGAGAGGTTGGTTCTTTACCCACTAGGCCACCACGACTTGAAACGACGATGCGGGTAAAACCGCGGCAAAACGGCTAGTATTATATAAAAATGTATAAACCTTCCCGGCTATCCAGGGATCTTATAACTATTACTATTAACTAACTATTACGTGTGATGATGGTATATTATTATGACATATTCACTATTTTTATGCTTTCCGTTATGTAATTTGAAATTGCATAGTTTCCAAAATATCCATTGAAACTAAGGTATTTGTGGTTTTGCCAAAGAAAGTTTATCTGAGGCGAGACCATTTTTTTAGATTTATTCTTGAAGGAAAGTGTTCAATTTGCACATTTCAAAAAAAAATTAAACATTGAAATGCATGCCTAGATATTATAGTTATGTGAATAATTTTAACTTTGCAGTCATAACAGGCATGCAACATAATGTTATAATGACCATAACATTATTATCTTTATTGTTTCTAGCTTGCATAAATTTCAAATACCTACTTATGTACATTTGACACTGCATCGTCTCTATCGCCTACACATATATTCTTAATTGTTGCTGTTGTTACAAAAATCTAATTTTTAGCCCCTTCACGTAAAGGATATTCTGAATAATCTTGCAGTGTAAGTAGTTTTAGTTACATAATTAATTAAATAAACTGTATGTCATGGACTTGGAACTGCAGTTTTGTTTATCTATACTAATATTATAAAGCTAAAGAGTTTGTTTATTTGAACGCGCTAATCTCAGGAACTACTGGTCCGATTTGAAAATTTCTTTCAGTGTTAGATAGCCCATTTATCGAGGAAGGCTATAGGCTCCTTTTTATCCCGGTACGGGAAGTAGTTCCCACAGGATGCGGGTGAAACCGCTGGCAGAAGCTAGTAATCACATAAAGCAAAATGTGTATAAAATAAAGTATTGCAAAAAAGACTAAAAATAGAACTTGAATAGAATTGTTTCGAGTTCCATGCTAGCTGTTCTTGTAGAGTTGCTTTTTGGAAAGATAAAATCTTTCCTTCTATCTATATTCAAATCTTTTCTTTCAAAAGCACTTGTGACCACCATTTAAAACTCAAGAACATTTAGTTATGAAGCCTGTAAGAAAGGGACAGGAAATATATCTTACTCATACAAATAACAACGTAACATTTCTTTGTAGCTACACTTCAAAGTTCAATTGGAATAATAATGCCTATCTATTGTAATTTAATGACTAACATTTGTTTGATTTATGCAACAAACATGAACTTTAGTTGATAGTTAGTCAAATAACTACATAATATCAAATACAAATGTATAAATAGGATATCATATTCCTTTTGCTTGTTGAATCAAGCTAGTGTTATGAACAAGTTGTGTTAATTGTGCAGTTGTTAACATGGAAAAGTAGGTGTATTATTTTTATTTGGATTTATTTGATCAGTGTTTCTGTTGACAGCTCCGGATTGAATGTGTATACCAATATTATGTATCTTTTATCTTTATTGAATTAGCTGCAAGAATTATTATTTATTAAATGGGCACAGAATAATAGAGAGTGCATTAGTATCTGCAAATATGCTTGTGTACTAAATGATGTCCCGCTTAGATAGCTGTTCTCGTCCATGAACTGCCATGGTGGCTGAGTATCAGTCTGGAAGAAACAGTAATGAAATATCTTTATCTAATTTGTCCTTCTCTGAGTAAGAGGTAGCCTGTGAATGGCAGTAGACGATAAAAAGGCTGTTGCTTATAATGACATTCTAATTTGTATTGTTCTCTAGATACCAGCGCTTCTCGGAGCAGCGCAACATATTCCAGCGCGCCTGGGAGCAGCTGCCGGGGCTGGGCTCGGGCATGCTGGGCGTGGCGCTGGTGTGCGCGCTGTGCGTGGCCGCCTGGTGGGCCGTGGGCGGCGCCGTCGGCGGCACTTGGGGAGAGGAGCACTACAGGTGACTGTGCTTACTGCTGCTCGGGAGCAGCTGCCGGGGCTGGCCTGGGAAATACTTCCTATAAGTACCCGGGTGAAGATTAAAATTGCTATGTTCCTCCCCCAGGTCCGATTTTCAGAAATATCAGCTATTCGTGACATTATTATATTGGGTAACTAACACAGCATTCTTCTATAGATTTCTATGTAAAATTTTATATCGGAAATTAAAGAAAATGTCTAATGTTTCAAAATTGAAGACTTGAATGTTGAAGAAATATTTTCTATCAATAATAAGTTATTTGCAATTTTAACAAAGCCTTTGGGAACAATGACCTAATGGGTCATGAGGCAGCCTTTAATTGTTTACTCACCCTATTTTTGTCTTTTAATACTGATGAAATATTTTCTTTTGTAAAACTTATCAAAGGAAAACATATTAACAATGCAAATATTTTTCTTTATTTTACAGAAAATTATGGGAAAAGACACATCCCGATGCCATAAAGAAACCGTTATCACCGATGCCATATGAAAAGGTAATTCTATTTCCCTTCATTCATCATCTAAAATATATGTATAACTTATTAAAAAAATACATACTAATATAAATATACAGTTTCCAATCCAGCAAGCCCCGGAATACAGGTACCATGATCATAATAACTTGAGTACGAAGAATAAAAGCAACGCTACTGAACGTAAGAAGACAGAACTTAATAAGAAGAACGTGCATCCGGAGAGGACAGTGGAAGTTTTGCAAGATATGTGCTCCAAGGTGGAGGAGGTCATGAAGTTTGATTGCTTTCCACAAGGTACTGCGAATGAAAAGGATTGTGTTAAACGAGGTATGTTGATGATTCATAATTTGAGTTACTAGCAACTATTCCCTGCGGTTTCGGGAGGAATTACAATTTTCAGAAAAAATTGCCTATGACCCAAATTACCTTTGAGCTAAATGTCATTGAAATCGGTTCAGCAGTTTTGGCGAACAGTTTGACAGATGGAAAGAGTAACTTTCGCATTTATCACATAAGTAAGGCTGGAAACAGTGCTCGGCCGACGGTCAGTGCTGACCGTACGTCCAGACCGAATCACATACCAAATCACGCGCGTACCGTCAGCGTAGCTGTGTGCGCGGTCATAGACTTGCACAGATATAGTTACGTCGAATGAGCACTGTTTCCAGCCTATGGATTTAGTTTTGGGTAATTGAGATTAGCCAAGAGCTAATAAAGATATTAAAGTCGTTGAAGATAACGTGAAAGAGTTGTAAATATTAGGTACTAGCTTCTGCCAGCGGTTTCACCCGCATCCCGTGGGAACTACTTCCCGTACCGGGATAAAAAGTAGCCTATAGCCTTCTTCGATAAATGGGCTATCTAACACTGAAAGAATTTTTCAAATCGGACCAGTATTTCCTGAGATTAGCGCGTTCAAACAAACAAACAAACTCTTTAGCTTTATAATATTAGTATAGACTAGCTTCTGCCAGCGGTTTCACCCACATCCCGTGGGAACTACTTCCCGTACCGGGATAAAAAGTAGCCTATAGCTTTCCTCGATAAATGGGCTATCTAACACTAAAAGAAATTTTCAAATCGGACCAGGAGTTCCTAAGATTAGCGCGTTCAAACAAACAAACAAACAAACTCTTCAGCTTTATAATATTAGTATAGATTACATATTACAAATTCTCAAGGTTTAAGCTACCTTTCGAACGCAGGCTGCTTGCAATAGCCACGCTCTGGGAATGAAGTCTTGATATTATTTGAAGATTTATATATCTGATACATTTACATAAAGACAGTAGTTTTAAGATTCAAGAAGGATATATTCACCTTGTACCGATACTTGAAAATGGTTTTCGTGCTTGACCTTGCTTATGTTAAGCGTGCATAGATTTCCACACGAATGAATTATGTAATAAATAATTATGATGCATGTAATAATATCCTCTGCTTTATTATGTAAATGTGAAACTAACCGCAATGCATTTGCGTGTTCAAATGATGTTTTATATGAAACGTTACCTTGACTCTTCAAAATCAAAAAAATCAAAAATCATTTATTCAAACTTGGCTGCAAGACAGCACTTTTTGAACGTCAGGAATTTACAATAGACAGCCCCCAAAACGCCCACCTTTCACCACTTCCTGTGTTTTTGCTGGGAAGAAGAAGTGGCGCAACAAACTCCCCAGCAACACATGTCTGTCTGTAGGTTAGAAGAACCTTAAACATTGTGTGATATGTAGGTACATTTGTATACAATGTAATTTGTATATTACTATAGAGGACAATATGCAATATTGACATAAAAACATATATAACTAAAGAGTAGGTATTCATCTGGAAATTGAGCAAATATTATTGAAAGAAAAAATGCCCAGTGCCTTAAGTTTATTTGACGTAGGGCTCAATTTTTTCATTTAAAAAAATTGTTACATTGGAATTAATTGCTTTTTTATTGAAATTGAGTTTTATACTGAGTTTTATTGAGTACTAATTGAGTTTTATTGAGTAATTAATGGATATACTTAAAAAAAACACAAACATTCTAAAGCAGTTTCGATTAAGAAATGTATCTCATCATCATCCTCCGAGCCTTTTCCCAACTATGTTGGGGTCGGCTTCCAGTTTAACCGGATTCAGCTGAGTACCAGTGCTTTACAAGAAGCGACTGCCTATCTGACCTCCTCAACCCAGTTACCCGGGCAACCCAATACCCCTTGGTTAGACTGGTGTCAGACTTACTGGCTTCTGACTACCCGTAACGACTGCCAAGGATGTTTAATGACAGCCGGGACCTACAGTTTAACGTGCCATCCGAAACACAGTCATTGGTGTCTAAGATATACTTAGAAAGTACATACAAACTTAGAAAAGTTGCATTGGTACTTGCCTGACCTGGAATCGAACCCGCGCCCTCATACTCGAGAGGTTGGTTCTTTGCCCACTAGGCCACCACGACTTTTTTAAAGAAATGTACCTATTAAAAGTTTATAGCTCAAACTATTTACTTATTTCAGGATGCTGTTGGAAATCAACAGATACTCAAGGCGTGCCATATTGCTACTACCCTTCCCACTTCGATTCCTTCCGTTTCCTCAATATGACAGAAGATAAGCACGGTATGAACGTATACATGGAGAAAGTACGGCCTTCAGGATATCCGGGCGACTTCGAAGTCGCCAGGATGGACTTCAAGTATTTGTCTGATGATGCTCTGCAGATTAAGGTGAGGTATTTCTTTCTTTCTACTATTTATTACGTAAAGGTTGTAAAAGACAAACATTTTGAAGATGGTCAGTGTTGAGACCTTTGCCCAATAATAAATCTATATATATAAAAGAAAGTCGTGTTAGTTACTTCACTTATAACTCAAGAACGGCTGAACCGATTTAGGTGAAAATTGTCAGGGAGATAGTTTAGAGCCAGGAGAAGGACATAGGATAGTTTTTGTCACCATCCGGCTACGGGAAGCAGTTATCTCGGGACGCGGGTGAAACCGCGGGCGGAAAGCTAGTATCTAATAAATGTAGGCTTAGGGAAATATATTTTTACTTTTCTAATATTTCAATAAAAGTATTATTAAAAAATATATGAGGTTGTTATGTGTAGTCCAATAAAATTATCATTAGATGCATAATTGCCAACAAATGGTCAAATTGCCGACGGCTGGTTATGGTTTGGAAATCTTTATAGTTACATGGTGCAACCCACCCTAAAAGTAATGTAAGTTAGCCAGCAAAAATAATTTAAAAAATTCCAGTCGGAATACTTTAACCTATTATGTAATTCATCATCCTCTGAGCCTTTTTCCCAATCATGTTGGGGTCGGCTTCCAGTCTAACCGGATTCAGCTGAGTACCAGTGCTTTACAAGAAGCGACTGCCTATCTGACCTCCTCAACCCAGTTACCCGGGCAACCCGATACCCCTTGGTTAGACTGGTGTCAGACTTACTGGCTTCTGACTACCCGTAACGACTGCCAAGGATGTTCAATGACAGCCGGGACCTACCTACCTAACCTATTATGTAATGATTATTGTATATTTCCAGATCTACGACGCAGAACACAAACGCTTCGAGCCGATGCAGCCGGAAATAGCGATGGTGTCCAAACCGCTTTCTAAGAAGAAGTACAGGGTACAAGTGGACGGCTCGCTTATCGGGTTCAAAGTTATTAGAAACTCTGATAATGTTACTATGTAAGTAATTTTGTGTTTATAACTTGTTAAATTAAAGAGGTAGGTAGTTAAAGATTATTTAAAGTCATCTTTGAAATTAAGCTTTGGAAAAACAACAAATTTAATATGTAAAAGGAATCTTGCATAAAATGGTGCTGAAAACATAGCTAGTTAGTCGGATATTTTTTTTTTGTCATTGGTACAAGAATAAACAATGCCACAGAATACTCATTTTATTTACAAGGAGGTTGAAACCTCATTAAAAGCCGATTACTTTTTCACCCAGATACTTCAAGATAATTATTATTGATGTTGAAACAGCCAGTGTATTTATTTCTTAAATCGATTTAATTTTCCATATTCCTAGCGTAAACACCCAAGACATAGGCGGCCTGATTCTGTCCGACAAGTTCCTTCAAATATCGGCGACATTAGCCACGAGCCACGTGTTCGGGCTCGGCGAGAAGCGAGCGCGGTTCATGAACGATCTCAACTGGAATACATTTGCGTTGTTCAACAGGGATAGAGTTCCTAATGAAGGGGTAAGTTTAATGTATTAAAGTGGGGCTAAATTATAGCAAAATAGAACATTTTAAGGATGGCATTGTCAGACAAGTTTCTATTAATGTCGGCGACATTAGCCACGAGCCACTTGTTCGGTCTACCCTGGAATGCAAACGACGAATAAAAAGCATGGATGGCTTTTAGTAAGAATCTGATACTCTCCGTCGCTACACCAAAAATATAACACAACATATACAAACCTCCAGACTAAAACTTAGTTTAGGAAGTTGATGAAATGAATTGCTAGTTTTATTTTCGGATTGCATTGTTTTCCAGTGTTCAGATTTTTTTGTAAATACGGTGTTGGGTCCCCCTTACAAAGAATAATAAATTGCACTGCTAAACAATTTATTTTACTTCTTATTCAGGCACTGTATTTTTTATATTTTAAATCACTGTAAAAAATACTCTCCTTAATTGCACAACAAAATACATATATATATTTTTCTCATATTAAACTATCCTCTTCCTAGATGAACTTATACGGCACGCAGCCGTTCTACCTGGCGGTGGAACACGATGGCAACAGTCACGGGATGCTACTCCTCAATTCTAACGCTATGGGTATGGTTATATAAATTGTAAATAGTTTATAAATACAAATAATCTAGGAGATGTTAGTGGTTTTGTTTTCGGTGTAGTTTGTACTGTAGATGGAATATTACGGTCTTACTTATAAACGTGAATTAAATAATAAGATATACTTAAGGGGTGTTTAAGAAAAAATCTTAGTTATAAACGTGGCTTAACTAAATCACTTGCTTATCAATATCTTAAATGAACTATCAAATTAAGTAGCCTCACACCCTTGTTTAACCCGCTAATTAACAAAATGGCTGGATCTTTACCAGCTGATTTTTCATTTCCGGTTTATTGACAGCTCAACTTTTTAATTTTATATTTTACGGATGCCATTGTTGCCATTACACAACGTATTGATGACAAATATTTTTTTAAGCTACCAACATTCAGGTAGTGCTGAGAAATTAGTATGTTTTTATGTCATTATCTGTTCATTACTGAAGACATGCTTAAGAAACGTTTATAGGTATAAAAAATTTAATCACTACTTAAGGCTTTAAGTAGTAATTAGTTAAAACAATGCTTAGAAGATGATTAGTTGATTTTTATAAGTAAGGCTGTTAGTGTATAATTATTGTACCTACAAAGTCATACTAAGATTTTTTTGTGCAGGGACAATCTTAAATTGAATGTTGAGTAGCAATAAGTAATTTTATACAATCAATATTAATCATGTTTATATATACAAATCTGCTTACCTTCTTTCTAAGTTCTGTAAATAAGTAGGCCTCTTATCTACTAACAATATAAAAGTTTCCTACTTATTGAGCTGTTCATTTTTATTGGAAACCAGCGGTTTCACCCGCATCCCGTGGGAACTACTTCCCGTACCGGGATAAAAAGTAGCCTATAGCCTTCCTCGATAAATGGGCTATCTAACACTGAAAGAAATTTTCAAATCGGACTAGTAGTTCCTGAGATTAGCGCGTTCAAACAAACAAACAAACAAACTCTTCAGCTTTATAATATTAGTATAGATTTATTCACCTATAACTTGGCACTGAGAATAACTCGTAAAAGTGATTACTTTGTAGAGTGCTGGTTATAGTTTCCAAAATATAATGCTAATAATGAAAACAGAAGAAAATCGCTATTTAATTTTGCTACATGTTATATTGTTGTAAGCTAGATAAATAAATGTATTTTCACCCCACAGATATAGTACTACAGCCGACCCCGGGTATAACATACAGAACGACAGGTGGTATTCTCAACTTCTTCGTGTTCCTGGGTCCGTCTCCCAAGGAGGTGGTGGCGCAGTACACCGAGCTGGTGGGAAGACCATTCATGCCGCCGTATTGGTCCCTTGGATTCCATTTGTGCAGGTTAATGTTTAATTGCACGGTGATAAGTTACTAAATGATAGGAAACTTATTTATTCTGTGAGACCATAAATCGAGACTTGTATGTAGGATATTGTGTAAAGTTTATTTTTTTAAAGTACTTATCTAGCTTCTGTGAGCAACTCCACCTGCATTCTGTGGGAGCTAAAAAACTCAAAAGTGGACTATACCTTCCTTCGATAAATGTTTTATCTATTAATTACAGATTTTTTCTAATCGAGTAGTTCCTAAGATCAGCATTCAAGCAAACAAAGAAATAAACCTAAAATTTTTCAATTTTGTAATTTGAGCGACTTTTAGTAGGTACGTACATATGTAATCTAGAATCTCTTGTTTCAGGTTTAATTACAACTCAGTGAATGCTAGTCGGCAAGTGTGGAAATCAAACAGGGATGCTGGCATACCATTTGTAAGTAGTTTTCTATTCGTAACAATTAATATGTAATACTAGATTTCGCCAGTGGTTTCACTGGTGTCCCAGGGGAATTTCGTCCCTTATCCGGTTAAAATACAGTTTATGTTACTCGAGGGTAGTTTAGCTCCCCAACAGTGGAAGAATTTTACAAATCAATTCAGCATTTTCGGAAAACGAACGTCAACGTCGACTTTGAAAAACTGCCTACTTGGAATAAATGACTACCTATTTATTTTTATTCCAGGACGTACAATGGAACGATATAGACTATATGCACGATCACAATGACTTCACATACGACACTGAACGTTTCGCCGGCTTGCCAGAGTTCGTGAAGGAGGTACATTCAGAGGGCATGCACTATATGATCATTATTGGTAAGTTTATGAAATTTAACACGTAAACATTATAACAATAGATGTTTTTTCTGTTGTTTTGGTCTTGTGGAAACTACTTTCTGTAGTTACATAATTAACGCTATGTCATAGAGGATAGTGTAGCTTTCCAACAGTGCACGATTGTTCAGTAGCTTCGGAGTCGGAAACAAGCATATTTTTTTCAAGCAGAATGATTACTTAGTTATTCCTTATCAGAGAAAAATATATATTTTTTTAGAAAAACATTGCAATATTCTTTGAAAGGTCTTTAATCTTTACTTACAGTGATAAATAAGAAATTATAATTATTTTAATAAGATCCTGAGTACTTTTATTTTAGTTTAAAAACTGATTTGATATTGTTTTCATTGTTTCAGACCCCGGTGTAGGTGCGTCAGAAAAACCCGGCACATATCCACCTTACGACCGAGGGGTTGAAATGGATATATTTGTGAAAAATAACACCAATCAGATTCTTGTTGGACAGGTGAGATTTATATTTTTCTGACAATACTGGGTTTTCCTAGCGGTTTACCGCGGCCCTGGGACATCACAAGGAATATGACGAGTCTCACTCCCTCACGCTGCACCACAGCGAGAGGGGATTTTGATCTCATTTGATAAATGGGCTATCGTCGCTTAGCTAACAATACCGCTTAAGTTAAATTTGACAAGATTCCAGGAGAGATAGAAAACTGACTATTATCTTCAAAATACTTCCGACAAGTGTACTGAATACATAAATAGGTATATATTAGGTTCAGTTATAATGTCACATATTAATGTATCTAACATCATTCAATGCGCGCTGCCAAAATCTATCCGATGAAGTATAAAACGTCTTATGACCAATTTTCGACTTACGCGGTATTGTTACCTAAGCGACGCTATCTAAAATTGAAGGACTATTTCAAATTGGATCAGTAATTTTCTATTCCAACTCTATAACATTCGTGTAAATTGTTTAGCCTAATTTTAAGTTTAGGTACAGTCTATCAAATTTTTATGTAATTCATATTTTTCTAGGTATGGAACACTGGCTTTACAGTATTCCCAGACTTCACTCATCCGAATTCTAGCAGCTATTGGTTAGAGATGATGTCCAATTTCCATAAACAAGTCCCTTATGACGGGGCATGGATTGTAAGTACATATGTAATTTTTTGTGATTTTGTTTTATGTACAGTGTATTTTTGTAAATAGTTGAAATTGCTAGAAGAATTAAATAGTGACCGCAATGGGAGGTTTACTTTTTGAGAATTAAAAAAAAAGTTCTCAAAAGCAGTGCTAGATGGCGTTTTACCTACTACGTGAGTGAACCTTTGCCAAGTTTTAAAAAAAAAATTGCACTGAGCCCTTTGAGCCGAGACCTAAGAAATTCAGATTTCTGGAAAAATTGTTTTGAAAATCTCTCAGGGCATTCGGATAGTTACTGACTTCTCTGTTTTCCCCCATTTTCTATTTTTTTAATTGTTGATAACAAAAACGTTTCGCTATATGGCCTGAAAATGATATACCTAACCTTGATAAGAGTTGACGTTCCGTTCCTTGCTTTCACATACCTACGTCAGCGCCATCTAGTCGGATATCAGCTAGGAAAGGAATTTAAAAAAAGAAAAAGAAAATACCTCATTGCCATTCGACACATGTATGAAATGTATAGATTAATTCATGACACTTGGTTTACTTAATGGCTCCTATCGTTAGTCGAGTACATCTCAGTTGTCGTTGTCTCGCGTCTCCGCGCCTCTCGCGGTGTTCGTGACGCGGTCGCGGCGCCGCAACCCAACGCCGCGCTGTACGCAGCATACAGCCATGATGATCTTATTAACTAAAAACAATGACGTTTTTAAAATCTTCACAGGACATGAACGAACCCTCAAACTTCCGTGACGGAGCTGCAATCGGGTCCTGTGCCCCTGAAAACTTGCCGTACATGCCACACACACACGACACAGAGCTACGTACCCACACACTGTGCATGGACGCCCGACACTACGCCGGACAGCACTACGATGTACACAACTTGTACTCGCTCACTGAAGCCGTCGCTACTTACTTGTGAGTATATATGTGTTACACACAACTCCGTACCCACACACTGTGTCCGGATAACAAAACAAAACTGTGTCCGGATATTGTTAGGTTAGTGCCACGCGACCATCAGGCGGGCAGGCCGGGCGTCCACGTCGCTGCGGCCAACTAACTCTTCCATAGCATATGTGAGATAGTGTTACGCGGCCAGCGGACTCGCGCCCGCCGCGGGAGGAACTACATACACCGCCATATACATACACGCAGACAAACTGCGCCACAGACATCTGCCCATGTAATTCTCGGGGACACTAACGGCCAGTTTCTTCATCAAAAGTTAAAGTTAAAGTAATGTCTAAAGTTAAAGTAACGGTCAAATTCGTTTTTTCAAGGCTAAAGTGACAGCAAAATTCATAGAAAATTTGAATTTAACCGTTACTTTTACTTTAGACATTACTTTGACTTTTACTTTGGCTTTAACTTTTGATGAAGAAACTGGCTGTTAGTGTAACTTATTCAGTTAATGTTAAAAATAATAGTAAAAGAACACTATTGGAACATAAATATAACTTATGACCATTGATACAAATAATTCTGATAATCAATTGCGAAAGGCCTTGAATAAAAATAAAATCCTTGAATCGTTCAACAAACTGAATAGCCAAAATACACTCTATTACGAAACTGCTGTATGGAACGCTTACTTCAATTGCGTTTAATGTACTCAAGCCCCCTTTAAGTAAGATTGGTTGACAGACTTATTTATTATCTTGTGAATATCCATTACGTCTACCAAAGATATACAAATGACAACTTCTCTCACGTTCCGTCCCAAGCACAGACAAAAATACACCATCTTCCGACCAAATAATAATAATCATATCTTCTGTTTATTCCCTTCTAGTTCGTTAGCCGAGATCCGAGGCAAGCGTCCGTTCATAATAACTCGTTCGACGTTCGTGGGCATGGGCAAGTACGCGGGACACTGGAGCGGAGACATCGCCAGCGAGTGGCATGATATGAAGAGCACTATACCCGGTAACTTTGTATAATTGTGACAGAGAGATTTAGGAAATACTTTTCAATATGTACTGTTGCCAGGTAGAAATATTTGGTGGTACCAAAGTCATCTCGGTTTGTTAGCGTAATCGTTGATTGAAATACATATCTATCTATCTATCTATCTTTACATTAATTTTAAAAATTAAGAATAAACTTATATATACAACTTAAAACTAATACAGTGCATCAAAAAATTGCTCCTCATCGCTGTCACCGGGTAATGTACCCAAAAGGCTGGCGGCATTGCCACGTTGAATGGCAATGCTCAACCTCTGTGCGAAATAAAAGCCAGCCCTTGGGTCACGAGAAGTGTCAACAAGGCGCTTAGAAATTTCCTTCACAAGCGCGTGAGCACTCGGACCCCACGGCCCGAGAGTTTCAACCCCAAACGGCTCAAACATGTAATTCCCGATAAGGCTACTATATTTGCGCCGTTTGAGGTCCTCTGCTTGTGAAGCGGCGGAGCCAACACAACACGCAGTTCTAGGAAGATGGGATGGCGCAAGAGTGTCGACGCAGGTCGCGTCCCACACTAAAGTCCTACCCATCTTCCACGGAAATAGCGACATGCCGTCTGGTCTCTTGCCATCGTCGCGTGCCAAACCATTTGGTTCAAGTACGGCTGGCACGCCGACGGCAACAAGAGCCCGACGGATCACGTCGTTGATATTCGCATGTCGTGGTATGCGGCCCGCACTCCGACTGCACGACAGGCCGTGGTGACCGAGGCTGTTGACAGCTTCCCCGCAGTGGCAGCGGTGAGGAGTGCAGCACGAAGCACCCAGACGCAGGCAGACAGCGAGTCTGAAAGTGGTGTCGTCAAACATGGTGCCTATGTTTGCCGACGGAAATGCGTGAAGCCAAAGACCTGACTCCCATTCACCCACAGCCAGTAGGCGTGCTCGCTCTGCAGAAGTAATTGACGTATCAATGAGATTTTTCCGTATTACTCTGCAGAGCGGCTCATCCCACTGTCTCTGGGAGGATGGGTTGGCGGGTGGATCGGTATTCGGGCATGTGACTTTCCAAGCATTAATAGCCTCCGCCAGGCATGGCACCTCAAAATTGATCAGTGTAATAGGTAGGATTTTCCTGATCAATTTGTCAGTGCCATGGACGGAGGAAATAAATGCCGGTAAACTAATACTGGAAATTTTGCGGACGCCAAGCCCTCCCATACGGATGGGAAGTGTAGCTTGAGACCAAGCTTTGTCGTCCAAGGCCACATTTAAAATTGATGAAAGTGTATGTCGAATTATTTTATCAATTTGATCCAATCTATCTATCTATCTATCTTCTATCTATATATATAAAAATGAATTGCTGTTCGTTAGTCTCGCTAAAACTCGAGAACGGCTGGGCCGATTGAGCTGATTTTGGTTTTAAAATGTTTGTCGTAGTCCAGGGTAGGTCTAAACGGTGAGCAAATAAGGAAAAAAAAATTGCGAGTAAGATTCCCGGGACGGGAGTGATTAGACAAAAACCAACTTACGGAATGCCGCAGAACCACAAAAGTAAAGTACTAGGACAGCATAATTCACCTTAGTAAAGTATACCAATAACGAAATTTCGATGCAACTGCTCACCATGTACCAGGGTAGCATAACTTATCACCATGTACCAGAGCGGCAAAAAATACACCGGGCGCGGGTAATACCGCGGGGAACGGCTAGTATATAATAAATAACACACCAAATTTATCGGCCATTTGAAGTATCGAGTATAGTAGCCGGCATATAACTTGGCAAGGATTTGGGACCTTTAATAAGTGTGAGCTCGCTCATAGTGCACTAAATTATACAAAAAAGTGGTCTCTGTTATTGCTTGTGCATTATTCTATGGTTATTGACATAATTTATTGGCGATTTGTATGCTTGAAAAAAATAGGACCTGTTTTCATCACACGATTCTTGCCAAGTTACGTGCCGGGAACTATAACTTGAAAAAGTCCTTTACACTTTTCATTTTATTCGCGACATGCATCTAAATTTTATGGATTAATTTATTTAATCTAAATGAATTGAAAAGCTGTTGACATTACTAACTCATAAAGAATTTCAAGTGAATTACTTTGCCAAATATTTTCACAATTTAAATGTTCGAGAACGCTTTTGTCTTAAAGGTTTAAAGGAGCACGTTTGGGAGCAACCCTTGATTATTTATCCCCAAATTTGCCATGGCTAAATAAAATAACACATCGTTTATCCATGTCTAATTCTATAATTTTTAGAGCTGTTAAGCTTCAGCCTGTTCGGCATACCGATGATGGGCGCCGACATCTGCGGCTTCCGAGGAGACACCACTGTGGAGCTGTGCAAGCGATGGATGCAACTCGGGGCGTTTTATCCTTTCTCTAGGAACCATAACTCCGATACTTCTAAGGTGAGATACTGTATAGTCTGTGTGTTTGTATATAATTAATATTATGATGTAAAAGTAGCTCTGTCTGTCTGTACGGCTTTCACGCCAAAAATATTGAACCGATTTAATTGGGCACTTAGATATCTTAGTACCTAAAGGTCATTCCGCCACCAATGGTGAACGTATGCTCGTATAGGTCGCTCATATACAAGGTGTTGATTTGCATTTATTTGTTTCAATTATGAATGATCGTTGCGTATGCTTTGTGTTTGCGTTTGTGTGAGGGCGCATCATGGTTTTACACACGCGCCAAGTTTAAATACGGCTAGATGACATTGACGGAATTCCGAAAAAAAAAAAATTACGTACCAATTTTTTTGTTGATTTTGGGTCGAGAATCATTAGCATAATTACGTCCTTGAATATGGCACGGATGCAAATTAACAGCTTGTATAGGAATAGTGTCTCTGGGAATTTGTACCGAAATTGGTGGCAAACCCACTATACAAATACAAAATCTTTATTTGTATTTCAAAAGTTTTTTTTCCGCTCTTCTACGTCAATATGAAAAAAGTATTAGTCTAAGAACAAACACATATGAATTTCCTTAACTTGTAATAGTTATTTGTTATACAAGAGTGCAAAGTTGCTTTTTAACCGCCGGCTCAATTTTGATCTCGGAGCAAGCGAAGGAGTCTAAAATTGAAACACGAGAGCAGCGAGCACGATGTTCTCAATTCAAATCAGCCGCTCTAGAGGATTAAAATGGCTTTTGCACTCAGATATCGAAGAGCAAAACTACTTTACCGAGATGGTGGGATGAAAAAGTATTTATCTTTCTGACAAAAAGTAGGAGTAGATGTAATTTTTTGCCATTTTTTTATACTGAGGTGTTTGTGCATTTTAAAATACTTACGACTAATTTATATATTTTATTTCCAGCCGCAAGACCCAGTATCCCTGGGTCCGGAGGTAGTAGAAGCCAGTAGGTCAGCGCTGCGGCTGCGGTACTCGCTGCTGCCGTACTACTACACGCTGTTCTGGCGAGCGCATGTCGCGGGGGACACTGTCGTCAGGCCGCTGTTCTTTGAGTTAGTATATAGTGTCATACATTACAAGCTCTATATAAGACACAAGACCCAGTATCTCTCCCATCAGTCACGCTGCATCCACAGCGGGACGGTTTATTTTATGTTTTCCCCATCAAAATAAAGGTCTTGTATCTCTCGGTCCAGAAGTAGTTGAGCCAGTCGTACTTTGTCTATTTATGTCTCTTGACCTCCTCAGATTCCTACTTTCCTTATGGTGGATTGCACCATACAATTATAACAATAACCAATCGGCGAAAGTTCTCTGGTTTCGTATTTTATCCACTATGCGTTTTGCGTAGTTTCTTTAAGGTTTTAGAAAGACTACACTAAACGTCTAATTTCTTCATTAATTTGTTTTTTTTTTTCATAATTTTAGAGCCCCCGAACAGACAAATCTACACGAAATAGACACGCAATTCATGATCGGTCCCCACGTGATGGTGGCCCCCATACTAGAGCCGGGAGCCGCCGTCACCCGCGCCGAGTTCCCCGGCCCGCACGGCTGGTACAACATCCGCGACGGACAGTTCCTAGCCAGCGACAAGTCCATGCAGCTCACTGATAACGAGACTGTGTCGGTTAAGGTGAGGGTTTAGATTAAAAAAAAAACAAACCAAATATAAAAATCTCAAAATGTATTTCAACCTGAACTGTGGATACAGCAGCGCGGAATATGGAACTGGTTTCCATATTCCGCGCTGCTGTATCCACAGTCAAAATGGCACCTTGGGGAGAAAAAAAGTATCGTAGTAGTATATTAAGTAAAAAAAAGTATATAATAAGTATCCAAACAATCGAATTCAGAAACTCCTTTTTGGGTATAGGGTAAAAAATGGAATAGATTTTCTATTTGAAATTATTTTTGTGCCATGACGGAATATGGCATTCCGTCAGTTCTATGTAATAAATATGTCCTACTAGCATTATATGTTAACTTGCAGACGTCAAATAATATCGATGATAGGATTTTCTGATGGCACTCGCATACCGCATCACTCTACTTATTTCCTTCATTTATGAAACTTTAGCTTTAACTTTATACATTTGTCTGCAGGGCGGCGGTATAATCCCAATGCAAGAACCACCACTACAAGGGCCCGTTACTACGACAAACACTCGAAGCTCCCCGCTGCAGCTGCTGGTGGCGCCCGACAGGGACAACCGCGCTACAGGCGAACTGTACTGGGATGATGGCGATAGTCTTAGTGAGTATTGCTTTGTTATGTTAATGATGCAATTTTAATTAGTATCTGGATCACATGTTTGAATTTAGAGTGAGGTATGTAAAAGCATAGGTAGGAATGATTGCCTAAGATCTACAAAGCAAATGGTAAATGGCTAACCTAACACTTTACTGGCTATTGATCTACGAAATCCGTATAACCAGTACGGTGTACCCACTGACTCCTATAACTTTCAACCTTCACGTACATAATCTCAAAAAAAGTAATTCTTTCATAAACTCTAGCCATTTACTGACTATGCCCCATATACTTTACCCCAGAATCTATCTCACTTCACCCCATCTTTCAATTTACTTGGTCATATTCTTGATTACACGTCATAATAATTCGATATCATTTATTCCCTTGCAGACACATACGAAGAACAAAAATACAGCCACATAGAATTCTCTCTCAACAACACGGAAATCCGCAGCAACGTGCAATGGTGGGGGTATGGCGTACCCTCCCTCAACCGAGTCACAGTCCTCAACCAGCCGCCGATCAAGATGGTCGCTATCAACGACCAGCCTTGTGTCAAACCATGCCAGTTCACCTACAATTCACAATCTAAAGTACTTCAGGTAACCGCTAATCTATCTTTAGATAAACCATTTAATATTAAGTGGTTTGTAACCTATAAAGTGAAAGCACCTAACCCTAACTGGAGAAACTGGATGGGTGGCAAAAATAATCCTTGAATGTTATAAAAGAAATTGTATGTAATGTGGAGTATTTCGAAGTTTTAGTACTATATGTACTGGTCCTGGAATGTGAGACCACGTTTTTGTGTAGCCATGGTAAAATATTGTCATGTGAATGTAATGCTGGGATAAAATGATCGGTGCTTTATAAATGAGTGTTACAACTCTGGTTCCTAAAATGGAATATGATATTTATGGATATTAAAACAGGGCTCGAATTATGAATGGTAAAGATGTTATTGAAACATGGGATTGGTACTTTAAATGAAATGCCCAAATGCGTACTTAGATGATTGTTGATATTCCATCAAAACTACACATAAAGTTATGTGCATTTTTTGTTTTAGTATTATTATCGGTGTGTATATAAACACGATTGTTACTATCTTTATCACATAAAAAACAAAATGGCTGCCCAATTATAACAACTTTTATTCTGTAAAAGTTATGCTTTTGTAATTGTGATAGGAAAAATCGTAATGATATTAAATGGAGGGTATTACACTCACGACTTTTTTCCCATATTTCTACTTTCTTTTTTATAATCAATCTTGACATCTGAAAAATGGCTCACAGTTTAAAATAATTAAGGAATAAGTTAATCTACCTAGTTTTCTATATTACTATCAAGCTTTTTAATCAGACATATTCATAGCTAGTAAGGTGTTATAATAAGTATTATTAACTGCGTTTTTATTGACTACTGATAAATAACTATTGACTACACAGTTCAACTGTATAAATGTTATTCTTTATCTATAATGTTAAACTATTGAAATCTATTCTTCACAGTTTCTCTCTGCTATTGAAAATCTATCGATAAATACTTCCACTTTATCTTATAAAAGATTTTTTTTTTGTACACGTGGATCTTTATATTTTATGATCTCTAATAGTGTGTCATAGTTATGCTAAGTTTAAATTAACTATGGCAATTAACAAGTTTTGAATTTGTCCACCCTAAAAAATATCGATAGGTTAATTTACGTGTATGTCTAGTCATAAGGTATGTATTTTAAAATAATGAAAGCTCAAATCACGATGTATTTAGTGGTAACCAAAGTCCACAACACAAAAATTACCTAAATGATGTTCATTATGAAATAAAACAATGTTTTCATATTATATTAGATGTGTACGCAATTTTTAAATTAAATATACATTCTTAAAAAAATATTAGACATGTTTTCAAAAGGAGATAATTTTATTACAAATAGTAATAATTACGATTTTATATAAATATGAATGCAGCATTTATAATACAGTTACTATAATTTGAATGTAAGTTTAATGATTGTAGATCCACAATGCAGATGTATTCTTCCAAGATTCATCATATCTTTTGTACAATATTATTTTTGTGATAATTTTATGTATTTTGTGATAGATTGTGTTACTTTGTCAGTGTACAAAAGAAATTATTGTGATAAAATAATAGGGGTTAAAGTATGAAATTGCCGATTTGTACTGAAAATCTAAATTGTAATTTTTTAAAATTTTTAACAAACTTATTTAATCAAAATAGTTGCCATTATTATCTATACATTGCGGTCATCTAATAGGAAGGTCATTTATGTCTTTACGATAGAATTCTGAGGATCTAGACTGCACAAACTGTGTGAAAGAATTTTGTTCTGCCTCCTGGGAAGAAACTTCTTGTGACGCAGATAATTGTCCAAATCACAAAAAAAAATGGTCGTCCGTTAGAGCAAGGTCTGGCGAATATGGAGGAAGACGAATAGTTTCCAACTGCAGTTCCTGAAGAGTTAAAACGGTTTCTTTTGCTGTATGAGGCCTCGCGTTGTCATGGAGCAATAACGGTGAAGGTCGATTTATGAATCGTGGCTGTTTTACTGCTAATTTTTTCAACATTATTCGGTGTTCGGCTGGGTATCTGGGTAGTTTGACTAGGATCGGCGTTCACCGTCTCTCTTAATTCCTCGTTAATCACCTTTCAGGCGGTCTTTTTCATGGCTCGTTCTTCAAGTCGAAGTTTCCACCACGAAAGCGTTTAATCCAAAATCGCACGGTGCGTTCATTAGCAGACACCTCTTCAAATGCAGCATTGACATTGCGGGCTGTTTCTGCCGTTTACTTCCGCGTCGGAACTCATATTCAAAAATTACTCAAATTTTCGCAGTATCCATCTTTCTTGTTTAAGTTGAATAACAAAAACAATTGAACATCGATAATCAAATGTTTCACATTTTTTAAAAGAAGAACATCACAGAAACCACGTGAAAAAAGTTTCATTCGAAAACCTCAAACCATGAAGACTCTATGGCAATTCAAAAACCTACTAGAATAAAACGGCAATTTCATACTTTAACCCCTAATATTAATTGCACTGTCAGTGTGATTGATGCCAAAGTAGCAAATTGTGTTTACCATTGATTTTGTAGTCAACAATGCACTAATAAAGATGATATGCACAATACATTGTTTTTATTTATTTTTATATTGGTCACAATTTTTTTTATCTTAATTCTTACTGTAATAGTGCTATAAAAATAAAAACAAATTAACATAACATACTTTATTATTCTCTATAACAACTAATAAATAAAACAGAAAAGTAAATAAACAAGGAACTATGTGTCTGTTTCCTTTTGTTTCTCTTTTTCTTTTTCATCCTTATCCACATCGGTTTTGAGGAACGTCTCGTACTGCTCTTCAGTCATCAACTGTTTCAACTCCTCAGGGTTTGTCAATTTCACCCTGAACAACCAGCCTTTGTCATAATAATTAGTGTTAATAAGGGCTGGTTTACTCTCAACTTCGACATTTTTCTCAGTTATTGTGCCAGAGACGGGAGAATATATTTCGCTAGCTGCCTTCACACTTTCAAGGGCTCCACATTCGTCTCCCTCCTCTACTACTGTGTCTGGTTCAGGTAGTTGTGCGAACACCACATCCCCGAGAGATTCTTGTGCATACTTGCTAATACCCACAGTTCCAATATTATTGTCCACAATTACCCATTCATGTCTATCAGAGAATTTCCTTGGGGCGTCAGTACTGTAATTATGGTACATTTGACAGCATGTTGGTCGGACATTAGGCTGGTAAATGCTCCTGGACATGTATTGTTTTGTAAGTTGCAGAAAACATCTTTGGAACGCCATTTTCACCTGGAAAGAATATTGTATGTGTTATGTTTCTAACTTTATACTGAATAATTATTTATAGTTTTAAAAGGGTGATGAAGTAAGTGGCGTAAGTCAAGTTGGTATGGTTAGTAAAACCTAGAAACAAGTAAAAACTTCAGTACAATGTTATGTTGATGACTTCAGGACAGCAGTTAAAATTATATGGATATTTCTGTTTTCATTTGAACTATTTAAGACCCATATTTATTTACTTTGTATAACTTAACTCTAGCTGATAAGAAAATGTAAACATTGATAATAACATTGTGGACAAAAATTGTTTACAGATATTCTAAGGTCAAGATACAAGATTTATCTCTTAAATTATATATACAGTTTCTATGGGATAAATTCACTTAACAAAATTAATATTCATTCCAGAACTAATGACCATAGTAATGATGAGAAAAGAATAAACAACCATTCAGTTATATGAACAATTACCTATTAGAGTAATGAAATAAAGAATTAAACCGTGTAATGAAAATGAAGTTGGGAAGGCTATATAGGGGTTATGTATCTATGTTTTAATGATTTAAATATTAAGCCGACTGCAATAATAGTTCACGATTTGATGATTTTGAAAAAATGTCATTTTCATAGAGTCAATAATGTACCTGCTAATATTGTATATGAGATGAAAATTTAATCCATTAAATAGTTGAATTCAATCCGCAATAAAGCTGAAATATTACAAGTCAAGAGGTTAGGAAATAGAAATTTTTAAATTCCCAAAGTGAATGAAATAAATACTGTCAAATTTCGCAAACTGACATTCCATTATTCGTTCCAAATTGTTGTTGATAGATAGTTTTTTTTCGCAAGCTTCGTAGCTTTAAGGTTTTATTTTATACCAAAAAGTTTTGAACAAAATATTTTATAGATGAATTGTGTGAGCGAGGAAACTGCCTAAAGTCGTAGCTTCATATAAATAAATAGCAAGAGAATTCATTGTTCAAAACTTGGTCATTCCATGCATGGTGAAATGGTTTGGTCAAATCATTGAATTTAAGACTGTAAGACAGAGGTGATGTGTTATGGATGAATGGATGTAAAAAGTTAGAAATGTTTCTTTCTTGTAATCAAACGTAAAACTTAAAGCTTTTCTTTAATTTTGGTAGGATTAAAATTTAATAAAAATGGTAACATGCTTATCTATCAAAATCAAAGTTGTCATATGAAACATAAACGTCACGAACGTCACACACCAAACGTCATTGTTCGCTTAGCCATGAGTGAAAGATGTCAAACGAAGCTTACAGAGAAATTTGATAATAAAAATTATATTATTTACTTCGGTATTCTATGCACGGCGATTGCTGTTTTATATTTTTACAGGTAGCTTAAATAAATACCTTTAAATCTGTGTACTTTGTTCGCAGTATCTCGGTAACCGATGATGTTTTTTTCCAGATTTCACTTTGGCACAATAGCATTTAGCTATGTGCTGGGATGTCTGGCTTGTTATTACGGGCTCAATTCAAATATTTTACACGATTACATTGACAAATTAAAGTGCCATTTCGCCGGTGAGACGTACAAAGATGTACAAGAAGTCCTTGTCAGAGTGAGTTGGCATACTTTCTTTGTTTACTGTTTACTTGAAATAGAAAACTCGTTATTTCGCTATTGAGGTCATTTACGCCTCCTTATTCATCATTTTATCACTAGATATGCATTATTGTGGAGCCTTCTATCGCATTAAACAATAAATTCCATGAATTACTGTTTGTATTGTTATGGACCTTGATAGTTTTACTTTAATATTTATCATTTAATTAAACATCCATAATTAACTTAGAAGGTAGTTTTATAATTGATTAAGTTATGAATCTATGCCAAGAAAGTAATGTTGCAACTTTTTCAGTTATTATTTATTTTAGACTAGCCGTTTGTCCGCAGTTTTACCCACGTCCCTTGGTAACTACTGCCCGTACTGGGATAAAATATAGCCTATGTTACTCCTGGATAATGTAGCTTTCGAATGGTGAAAGAATTTAAAAAAACGGCCCAATAGTTTTTGAGCCTATTAATGACAACCAAACAAAGTTTTCCTCTTTATAATATTAGTATAGATAATAAGATTCACAAATTCTGTACTATGTTTTGGCATAAAATATAAGTTCAAAAATTTTTTAACTGCTCACTTGTCATTCAGAAAACCATTATAGAAATTGTAATTAAAGTTAGGAAATGCCGGCCTCAGCGTTCTTAAAATGACGTGTAAAAGTAATGTAATGTCCAACTTGCAAAATAAACAATTTTATTTTATTTCATTTCATGTATTATTTTGGCTATTTATTTCTGATAGAGTATAGAATTCTATGGTTTTGTCACCAATGTTATGCAAATTATTCTTCTTATATTTCAGGGGTGCGATACCTGTGGATCGAAGAATTGTGACAGACATGACTCGAGCGTGTCAGCAGAGCCTTGGGTGGGGCTCCAAATACATAAACAATTGGATCAAGCC
The DNA here is from genome assembly GCA_963856015.1 of Helicoverpa assulta. Classification (NCBI taxonomy): domain Eukaryota; kingdom Metazoa; phylum Arthropoda; class Insecta; order Lepidoptera; family Noctuidae; genus Helicoverpa; species Helicoverpa assulta. Next base: position 11,776,437 of record CAWLCW010000028.1, read on the forward strand.
ATAGAGGATGTTAGTATTCTTTTTTTTTTACAAAAGCCAAATAATATGCAGCTTGATTTTTCATCAAAAAAGTTATCCTGCGACACTCAGGACTCCAGAAACAATGTGGGTTGGGTTTATTCTGTTCAGTGCCTGACACTCCCTTGACCTTGTGCTCCACCCACAGTGGGAGTGGTCATTTGATTATTTCCTACCTACCATAAAGAGTATTCAGTTACGATTTTGGCAAACCTGACAACACTTTAAATATTGTCTAACATCAGGATAATTTAAATATAATTTTCCTTGTTGCATACAACCGATTGCCAATTTAGTTTAATATTATTCCCTATTTCCCAGAATATAGAAAAAAAGTGTTCAACAAAAATAAAAATATAAATCTTATCTTAAAATTTACACATACTATAAAATAAGTACAAACATAATTCAAACAAGCAAGGTCAAGTGAATATATAAGAAACATGTCTAACAATGGACAGCTAACCAAAACAATAGATGTTACAATCATGAGATCACCTATTACAAATAGAATAACTGTTTCTTGGCTCTGTACATTATAAATAGTGACAATCCTTATTAATATTATGAATGTGAAAATAACTCTGTCTGTCAGTCACACTTTCCCTCCAGAACTACTGTGGAAAGTAGTTCTATTGGGATGCGGGTGGACCCACAGGGAATAGCTACTTTTATATGTATTTGAAATGCAAAAACAGATTTTATCTGTATAAGTTTCAATATCAATTGAATTTTACAATCATGTTAAGGTTGATTTGGTAATTGCACATTAATATGCACAATATGTCCTTATTATAGTCATAAAAACCTCTTCAATTTCCTCTCACTTGAAGCAGCATAAAAACATTATTTCAAACTCAGTGCACAATAACTTCTATAAAATATTTTATTGTTAGAGTTATATCAAGTATGACAGCTGAGAGTTGATAACAGTAATACCTAAAATAACAGCGGTATTTCGCATTATTTTGGGATTTAACCAAGATAGTTTTTGGAACAACTAATATTGTATAAAATGTGTAGGAATAAATTCTGAAGATTAGCGATCGATAAACCGATGACTTAACATTGCAAATATTTTAATTGGAACTAATTACCGTGAATAGCATTGAAACCGGAATAATTGCCGTTTGCAATTCTTCTAATTGTATTATTTCGGTCTGTAGCTTATCATGAAATACGTTAAAGGACCTTTATTCTGATTTTAGATATAAATTTTAAAACAGCTGATGAAACATGAATTCAAATACATTATCATTCATCATAAATATCATTTAACAGCTATCCACTGATAGCGGTCAAACTTACAGCTTAGGTATTTTAAAGTAGTTTTTGAGTTTTGAGCCTTAAGTTTTAAACGCGTGATACAAAAACCATTTTGAAACTCACATCAAAATTATTTTGATCATCATCATGATGATGATAATCAAAATATTTTTTGGGATTTGAAATTCGGCAAAATGTCTGCCTAATTTCAAATCGGCAAAATGTCTGCCTAATTTCAAATCAACATAAATATACAGTTTGTTGATACTAAATCTGGCATTATTTTATATTGCAGTTCTACAACACGATACTGGACCAGTTCATAAACTCGTGGTACGGGAAGGTGACTCTGCAGCCGTTCTTCGTGGACGAGCTGCGGTATCAGCTGCGATATGCCTCCGCCTGCCTTTTGCAGAGAGCTGTCAAGGTATATGTACAAACTATGGTTAAAATCGTAATAAATCTGTTTACCAGAAATAAATCTTTAATGCTGTTAAACCTGTGTTTCGGACAGGCACGTTAAACTGTGGGTCCCGGCTGCCACTGAACATCTTTGGTAGTCGTTAAGGGTAGATAGAAGCCAGTAAGTTTGACAGCTAGTCTTACCAAGGGGCATTGGGTTGTCCGGGTAACTGGTTCGAAAAAGTCAGACAGACAGTTGCTTCTGGTTAAACTGGAAGCAAACCTCTGCATAGATGGTAGATAATGACCAGAACAAAATATTTCTGCAGTGTGTTTTCAACTTATCAGGGAAAAAGAAAGACACTGAAACTAAAGAGCTTACTTAAATATTTTGCTCTTATCTGTATTAAAACCTACTGGTTTTGTCCTAAAAAAACTTCTTAACTCCAAATTAAATTAAAATTCTCTTCATTCTAGACGTTTTTTCGTTTTTTTTTTTTTCAAACTGTAACCACAACAATCCCTTCCAGATAAACTACGCGCAATTCATAACATCTCGCCTAATCCCGTGCGCATTACGTCACTACTCGGTGATGGCGTCCCGCCCCGCCGGCGCCGCGCCGCTCGACCACAAGCTGGCGCTGCATCCCGCCGCCGCCAATAGGAACGCCGAGCTCAAGTACTTGCGATGTATTACTAACGCGATAATGCCGTATTTGTTGAAGAATAATGAGTTGAATAATTCGTGAGTATTTTTTTTTGGTAATTTTAAAAGTTGACCGACAACATAAATGCTCGATTTTATTTAAACAATTGTTTACTATGACTATGATTTTTACGTTCAATTTTCAAAGTTATATGACGTGATAGGGAGAGTGAGTGACCGAGAAGAATGGAAGCGCAAGACATTGCGTCGACCCCAAATAAAATTGGGGCAGGAAGAAAAAGTAGAATTTCCAAAGTTAACAATTGTGTTTTAAGAAAACTGACTTCATGTTGTCGGTCAAATTGGACCTTAACATCCCCACGTAGTAAAAGAGTTTCAGTCTAACTTTGCACCTGATGTTTAGTCATATTTTCACACATACTCAAGCTTGATTATCAGATCTGTGATATGTTTACGAGGATTAAAATGAATCGTTATTCACAGGTTGTTGTTAATTTACTACATATTACTTTACTTACGTACAAGTGAGACTGACTAATAAAAGGTGGCACTAGAAAGAGCGGCATCAAAAAAAAATTAATTAGTTAAAAAAATGTTGTGTTACACGTTATTTCATAGTAGACTTACATACTTTTTTTAACAATTGAAATGCATTTATTCAATAAAACATCGAAGATTCACTGTGTTAGAAACAAACTAAAAAGAACCTTATGATCAAGTCTTAAGTCTTAATTTTCAGTGTAATCGGTAGAATGTAGGTACATTAGACTATTTTCAACCTTGACCACTAGTAAATAAGACTCATTATTCCAGTGTGTTCCGCGTGTTAATAAGAGAGATATTCGCTGGGTGGATGCTGTTGTCTCTGACAGATGTACTAGCGGACCCGTATATACTGAACACTCTCATTGTGACACACTTAAACCTTATGCACTAGTAAATGAGACTCATTTTACCTCAGTTCCAGTGTGTTCCGCGAGTTAATATTCGCGAGCAGATAGCTTCTTTTACTGACAAATGTGCTGTCCAATCCGTACACTATAATTTACAATGTTAAACTAAATTGAACCTAATAATCAAGTCATACGATCCAATTTTATCTACAGTGTATAACGGTAAAGCAATTTCGACCTTAGCCACTGATAAATAAGACGTATATTTCAATTCCAGTGTGTTCCGCGTGTTAATAAGAGAGATATTCGCTGGGTGGGTGCTGTTGTCTCTAACAGATGTACTAGCGGACCCGTATATACTGAACACTCTCATTGTGCTCGCTACGGGGGATGAAACCATGGCCCAGTTGCCTACTACGCCTAATTATAAGGTAAGATTATGGAGATACTGAAGTTTTTAAATCTATGCAAATAAATGATATTAGAGTGTGTGTGATATTGAAATAATCGCTTTTTACTAAATAATCTGTACACGGTACACATTCCAAGACAACGATTTTTTATTCGTCGTATGTATCTTATCACTGAAATTGCTGTGCTGATTTTGACGGAACTTTTACTGGCTAATATAATAAGGAATAACTTAGGCTACAATTTTATGCGTGTACGAGAATTTTCCCTTAATACGTGTCATCTTTTTACTACTTTACTATAATTATTAACACGAGTCGTTTCATATTTTTACCCAACTACCAAGAACCATTATTCTCACTTCACCTTATTATTCCAGGTAGAATTTCTGGAGACATTCGTCCGTCAAACAGAATCAATGTACAGTCAGCGCTGTAAACTGCTGCGAGTAGAGTTGGATGCCGTCATCAGCGACCAGGAACTGCTGTATGCCTTCATGCAGTACATGAAGACTGGCGGACAACTGCATTTGTTGCAGTTTTATAATGACATTAGTGAGTATTACATAACAGACAGAATCTCATTATAAGCTGTCATTGAACATCCTAGGCAGTCATTACGGGTAGTCAGAAGACAGTAAGTCTGACACCAGTCTAACCAAGGGGTATCGGGTTGCCCGGGTAACTGGGTTGAGGAGGTCAGATAGGCAGTCGCTCCTTGTAAAGCGCTGGTACTCTGCTGAATTCGGTTAGACTGGAAGCCGACCCCGACATTGTTGGGAAAAGGCTCGGGAGATGAAGAAAATGAGAGTCTATGTACAGTCAGCGCTGCAAACTGCTGCGAGTAGAGTTGGATGCCGTTATCAGCGACCAGGAACTGCTGTATGCCTTCATACAGTACATGAAGACTGGTGGACAACTGCATCTATTGCAGTATAATGATATTAGTGAGTTAACATCTCTGTAATGCTTTCCGTTTAATAATATTGTTTTGCGGTCAGTGTCGCTGAGTATGATGTGAAGGGGCCAGTCTAAACGGACCTCAACCTAGTTTTTGGGTTACCGCATCATCTGCCTAGCCTTTTTCGTAACTATGTTGGGGTCGGCGTCTCCACTACTTATCAGACTTCAATCCAGTTACCTGGATAATTCGATCGATACCTCGTAGTAAGATTGGTTGTCAGACTTTCTGACTACCCATAACGACTGTTCAAATAACAGGAGATACCAATTCAATGTGCCTTCTTCCGAAATACAGAAGAACTCATGACAAGATGATCACTCATCAACGGACCGACCGCATCAAGCATTGCTTATCTTTTGACCAGCGCGGCTGTAAATTCTTGCAATGAATGTACCTGTTCTCTTTCAACAGAGTCGTTCCAAACAAAAATCCTGAACCCCGACTTAAACAGTTCCGAAGAGGAATCTCTACATCGTGCAGCCAAAGCTATGTATACTACATACCTATGTGATGGAGTACCTCTGCCCATCTTCGGAGAACTGGCTGAGGAGTTAGAACAGCTGCTCAAGCAGGAGCATAGCATTAACAAGTAAGGCTTTAAGTATAGTATACATACCCTTCTTTTTTGGCAGTTGGGTAATAAATATGAAGTCCAAAGTGATCCATCGTTAGCTTTAGATTTAGGGGCGGACCCCAGCCCCGGAAAATTTTGAGGGCACGTTAAACCGATATGGCTGATATGTTTTTGGGGCAAAAATCGGATTTTATTAAGTGATACGCCGGTTGCCTAAACTAGCGCTTGGACTCCCGGTGTACATAAGCGAAGTACATTAGGCGAGTACATAAGAGGGGTACATAAGGCGAGAACATAAGAGGGGTTCATAAGGCGAGTATATCAGCGAAGTACATAAGACGAGTAGGTACATAAGAGGGGTACATAAGGCGAGTTCATAAGCGAAGTAAATTAGGCGAGTACATAAGAGGGGTTCATAAGGCGAGTACATAAGCGAATTATATAAGGCGAGTACATAAGAGGGGTTCATAAGGCGAGTACCCTAAGCCAAAATGACTGGTGCAAATGTGGTTTATTTTATTTTCAGATTTCAAACCAGCCGAGCACTGTATCAAGCGGCTAGACAATCTCACGCCGTATTAGAAAAATTGTGGCTGCCTAAGTTTTTACATAGTGAAGAGGTAATTATATACATGGTACACTATGTTCTGAACTAGCTGGGTCCTGTGGTTTCACCCGCATCCCGGAGGTATTTCTCCCGTACCCCGATAAAATATAGCCTACTAGCTTCCGCCAGCGGCTTCGCCCGCCTCAAGTTCGGTTATATCGCGTTTCCAAGAGAACTCTTCAAAAGTCCGGGATAAAAACTATCCTATGTTCTTTCTCAAGGTCAACTCTATCTCTGTACCAAATTTTATTAAAATCAGTTCTGTGGTTTAGACGTGAAAGCGTAACAGACAGACAGAGTTACTTTCGCATTTATAATATAAGTAGGTATGTTTCTCGGGGACAAACTATCTTCCAAACACAGAAATATTTTGTTTTTCAAATCGGTTCTGTAGTTTCGGAGTCTTTAAGGTACAAATCCTGGAAAACAAAATGACGAGCGGAGGTGCCATTACGGAAAATAGTTTTATGATTCAAAATTACAAGTGGATATGATTGTTCACAGTTCTACAAATTGCTTATAGGCAGTAGAATACCCACGGGCTACCAGAAACAGATGGTCAAAAAGTGAGTATCATAATATACCTCTACTACCTTCTGCCCGCGGCTTTGCCCGCGTAGAGTTCGGTTATATCGCGTTTCCAAGAGAATTCTTTAAAAGTCCGGAAGAAAAACTATCCTATCTTCTTTCTCAAGGTCAACTCTATCTCTGTACCAAATTTTATTAAAATCAGTTCAGTGGTTTAGACGTGAAAGCGTAACAGACGCACAGACAGAGTTACTTTCGCATTTATAAATACTGTATGTGTATTTTGCCTGAAGTATTATTGTCCATTATTTCTTCTAAAATACCAGCTGTTATTAATTGAATTGTCAAATTATAATCTTTCAAGTAGTTTTATACACATAGTTAAAGATAAAAATAAAGTAATTTATTCAAAGTAAGCTAAAAATCGGTACTTTATAAGGTCAAGTTCACAAAAATCAGCCCCAAAAACGCCCGCCCTTCACCTCTTTCTGTGTTTTAACTGGGTAGAAGAAGAAATGGTGGAGCAAACTCCCCAGCAACAGATGTTTGGATTAATTTAATTTATTTTTCAGACCCCACGACAAACTTCTAAACACAGCTCTAAAGCTAGGCCATCGATTAAAAGGCGCATTAAGACCTCAAGCGGTAGACGGACAAGTGTTAGACTGCTATACAAATTGTGACGAATCGGAAGGTGACGGAGTGGACAATATGGATATATTGAAGTATTTAGATAATTTAGCTATCGAAGAGTCGTTGAGGGGACAAGATTTGAGTACCTATAAGGTGGTGCTGACTAATGTTGAGACTAAGTTGGTGAGTATTTTTTTTTGTGGGGTTTTATGGTTATTTGTATAATTATAGTTGATAGAGTTCTTATAAAAAAAAAATAAACATAAATAATAATTAAAACGATGACCTCATTAATATAACAAATAATTTTGGTGAAGTACCATAAAAGCCTATTTTTTATTTGAATTGGCCCCATATTTTAAGTGAATAAATGGCAAATAAACAAAAATAAAACTTTCTCTGTCATAAAATAAAATCGCATTTTTTTACCTACTAGTTAAGAATACCACATGTGGCTTAATGATTGTCCGACCGTGCGTGCTAACATACCGATATCTACTGAATGTCCTCTTTAGCTCTAAGCATTAGATTTTTTCTGTTTTGTTTAAAACCATAAAATTATTTACAATCGCTGAATGTAGGTACTTGTGATATTACAATGTTGCTGTTGTCTTTCATTGCACAATGAGAGTGCATCGGGCAATGATAATAGGGCGGCGCTATAGTCGCGTCACATTTGAGCAAAACAACTGTAACGAGTTTTTTTAGACCTGCAGTTCTCGCTTGGTGTCAGTTGACTTACAAACTTATTATACCCCTTGTCAGCAAGTCCCACCCCGCCGCGGTGTGGTCCGAGTGTTCACGCTGGCGGTACACTGTACCGGCGGACCCGCCGGCGCCGGTGCAGCATTGTGGAGTGTACTGCGCAGCGAGCACGACTTCCATCTCCTCAGGAGCAAGCTGCACGAGTTCCACGGAGACAGGCTGCTGCTCGACCTGCCGCTGCCGTCCAGGAGGTAACTATAATCACACTGACACACACAGTGGTCTCAGCGGCCTACGGGATTCTCCGAAAGAGTTACCGTGGCCCTGGTACATAAAGGGTTTCAGAAGGAATATGATGGGTTTTATAAGAAGGAGACTGATGCTCCCTCATGCTGCACTCACAGCGCAAGGGGCCACTTGATGAATTCTCACAATATAAAATAGCCTTGCCGGTTTTACGCTGGCGGCGTAAACAAGCTGGAAAATGCCCGCCAGCAGTGACATGGCAAAGAGAAGGCAAAGACATGGCAAAGAGAGTTCTTTACATATAAAGAAGTCAAGAATAATCTTGACTTCTTTATATGTAAAGAACCGGCTTATGACTCTAATCTCCACCAAAGCAGAGCGGAACAAAGAAGCTTTGATAGAAATAGAATTTCGCTATTTTAATATATTGCCTCTGCTCATTAATTACTATCACAGACGGGAGAAATAATAATGATTACTCCACTTTGGGGAAGCCCGGGCCTTGTTAGTGGAAAAGTCTTAAAAGTGTCCGCCGGGTCCGTCATTAATGACGCTTATGAAACATAAACGTGATATGTTATCCTATGGCTATTTACTTATATTCCAGAGACAACAGTCCCTTAGAGACCCTTCGCTACAAATACGAGGATTTTATCCAAAGACTTCTCCAGAAAAGCCTTCTCCAAACGAGTGAGCTTCTCCGGATATTCCTCACGGAAGACGGAGACTTCTCCATGGTAGTCCAAGCTTCAACCCTGAATGCCACGAGTACGGATTTGGGGAATATATACCAGAGTGTAGCTCATAGGCTGAGGAAGGAAAAAGGACAGCATTTGGAGAGCTTTCTCAGGAATTTGTTGGTGTCTTCTGATATTGAGCGGTATCAGGCTTTGTGAGTATGTTTCTTGAGTTATGTTGTATTCAAAAGCTCGTAGTAATGTTGAGATCTTTTCCTATTGTATTTTTTTTGCGATAGCTATGAAAATACCACTTTGAGGTGTAGTGTGACAATTTGTTATCAATGTAGGTTTTTGACAGTTTTATAGAGTGCGTTTCATCAAATAGTTCCTATGCCGTCATGTTGGCACTAATGCAAATTAGTGTTGCCTCATTACACTTACTGTGCTACCTTAAATTAGGGGAGATAATGTTTAATTGTTCTTTTTTAGTTTGGTTACCACAACATACTTTTAATAATACCCTAAAAAATATATATAATATAATAACAATTTCGTGTTTTCAGACTACGTTTTCATCTTATGTTTTTTACTAGTACTTGAAAAATAGGAAGGATAGGATTATTTACTAAAAAAAAAATCAAAACTTCTAAACATATTTTTATTGTGACATTAAACAATAATTGTGTTCATTGAATTCTTCGTCTGACATTTCCTCATACTCATAGTCACTGCTATCTGAACTGTCACTATCGTCTCCTACTTCGATTATGAATTTATCAATTTCATTGTCAACTGCTGGGCCAGCAGCGTAGAAGTTTTCTTCAATTTTTATTACATGCTCGCATTCTTTCTTCCATTCCTCCTGAGTTATAGTAGCAAAAGCTTCTTCCGTAATTTGTACTATATTATTAGCTTGTTGACCCACGTTTTTTTCAGCTATCCTTCTTTTTAATACGCTCCATATGAGTTCGATGGGGTTTAGGTCACAATGGTAAGGTGGAAGCCTTACCACTTTATGACCATTCTCTTCCAACATCATATCTGCTTCATATACAGGTGGCTGTTTGTGTTCTTTAATAATTTCAAACAACTGTGCCCTTACCATCGTCGGCAAATAAGAAAGTCCTTTTTTTGTTATCCAAGATTGCATTTCTGACTTTGTACTTGACATTGTAGGTGCCTTATCAATCTGCACAGAATGGTAGGATGCATTATCCATAACCACAATGGACTGTGGAGGTAGATTTGGTATTAATTTTTCTTTAAGCCACTTATTAAAATTAACTTTATTCATTTCATCGTGATAATCCGCTGATTTCGATTGAGATCTGAAAATCAGTTGAGCATTTGATATGAAGCCCATGGTGCCACCTGCATGAACAATGATCCATCGTGGTCCTTTGGAATCAGAAGATAAAACACCTTCTTCAGTTTCGCTTTGCCAACATTTTCCAGCGCAATATAATAAAATCCCATTCCTTTTATAATTCTCCACAAAGTGGTGCGACTACCTTTATAGTTTATCTCCTTTCGCATTTCATGTAACAATTTCGCCAATGATGGTAATTCCTTTCTTACAGAATAAAATTCGTGTATTTTATGCCTTATGGCACATCGTTCGAAATCATCTAGTTCATGAGTTTTTCGTCGAAGACCACTTTTGCGCGGTGTTGTTACTTTTTTCGATGTTGAAGCTGCCTCTTTACCTTCCTTAGTAATTTTCGACACTGTTTTTTCAGATATACCTAAAACAAAATTAAATGATTTATTAATAATAATATAATATGTATGTGATATCGCTGGTATGTCTTCGTTCTAACAAAAAAAATCATCAAAAGCGGTTCATAAACGACGAATTTATCCGTGAACAAACGGTCGAATTGACAAAACTCCTTTTCTTGAAGTTGGCTAAAAATAATCTTTATTCAGCACGAAATGATAAATGTGTTTTGTTAATGTAACAAAATGTAATGTAAATAAAGGTAACTACGACATAAACGATAAGGGTAATTAAACTGACGCTGGTAACCCTATTTCACTAACCTGTAATGGCGGCGACCCGAGCTTGTACACATCTTAATGGAATTATTGGGGCCTCGTTACGTTTTTCACGTTCACAAAACTCTTTCACTTTTAACACCATCATTCTCTCACCACTCTTTAATGTTTTCGGCATGATTTTCTCACGAAATCACAATAAAACTTATGTAAACTCGCAGAGCGTGTCTACCGTGTTTACGTTATTCACAGACAGGAATGCCAACATGACGGCAAAGGAACTATTTGATGAAACGCACTTTAGTAGACAGCATTGTAATGCTTTCTTCAGTTTTTTTCTGTCAAATAAATTGCCGGTTTAATCACCTAACAACCAGCTAGTATCAGTTTTCTCAAATTTGTCTAATGGATTCTAGTTTGGAATAATGCCTTAATAAACCTTAGTATCTTCGAAAGAATTCAAAGTTGAAGTCAACAATTTTAGCTCACTAAGAATTATTCCCCAAACCTCTATTTTAAATCCCCTAAAATGACCTCTCCATCTTCTTTATGCCCCCCAGAAAGCAAGGCACGACCCGCGACGTAGAAGAAGCACAAGAGATGAGCGAAGACATCGCCGAGCCTCACGCCGCCCGCCAGCCGCGGACACGGAACATACTCGCCTCTGTGTTCCACAACAACTTCGATGTGGAACCCACTGTGCTGAGGGGGGAAGGAGGGTATCAGGACTCTGTGGTCGGCTTCTCGCAGTGTGCTATGTATTTGTGTGAGTATTCTTAATGAAAAAATCATGTTTATTTATTGGCACACAAAAGCATTACAAACAATAAAATATAATAAAAAACATAAGTTGTTATAAAATGCTTTAGTGGTGAAAACATTTTTGGTCGAAAATCATGGTCCACCATGATCCACTTGGTCCTTCTCGGTCATTCTTCTGAGTATCATATCGCTCCAATTACCTACATTACTTTATTTTTTTCTCTCTCTACCTTTTTATAAACTACAATTAGGACTTTCTTCTTATCGCTATATAAAAAATCCCATTTAATAGTACTTTTTCGCTTTGAACGCTATATTCTCAATTTAATACACACCCATATATCTTATGTTTCAGTACTAAAAGTGATCCGCATCCGCTCCCTCTTCGCGAACGTGGCCGGCACAATAATATCTCTTACCAAACAACTGTTAGACTCGGCGTTCAACTGCATGTTGAACAGAACACTTGTCAACTTGCTGTCCGAGAGACGATTAGCGCATCTTATTAGGTTAGGACATGGTGAGTAGTGCTATTTTATTATGTTTTATAGTGCAATTTGTATTATGTATTCTATTTTATATATTTTAGTTTAATTACCTTCACCAAATTAAAACCACTGTAAATATACAAGGAGCCTTCTTGGAGAAGTTCTCCAAAAGTAAGATAATCATAGAATAAAGAAAAAAAAACCAAACATCTGAATTTAAAACCTCCTTTTTGGAAAGTCGGGTAATAACGAGCTGTTTCCCGCGGTTGAGGAAGCTTCTTGTATAATCTGTACAAGTGGTGCCAAGTTCATCTTATCCAGCTAGCTGTTTGTCACGTGAATAACAAACAAACATAAACTCACATAAACTTTCGCTTTTATAATATAAGTTTAATAAGTCCCACCAATCCCAAAGTGCTAGGGAGATGATAATTTTTTATAAACCTTCGAACTCAATCTTGCATTCATATGAAATAGAAATCATTTATTTGCCAATACATAATGTACGTTACAAATATGGATATAATGTATGTCACAATATGTTCCCAGGACTGTTATTCGGCAGAAGAGCATCAACGCCTCGCACCGATCCCATAGCCTTACGCTCGCAAGCCCGCAAACAGCTACTGAGCACAGTCCCGCCGTACGTGTCGCTGGTCGCTAGTGCTCGACTCCCGGCCGCTCTCGCCACCGCCTTCGATATTATACAGACGCCGCAGCTTAATAAGCAGGTTTGTTTGTTTTGTCACTGGATAACACTGGACAACTCCTATAGTTTTTAAATAAAGCCACTGAGCCACCTGAGCAATAGGCTTAAAATAAGGAGTAAAGGGTGGCAGATGTTTAGGTAAGAACTACCTGGGACCCGATTCTCCTAAGTTAATAATGTCAAAATCGAATAGAAATCGAATCGCAATATGATCGCAATAGCAGTTTTAACCATATCGGGTATTCTGCTACTAATAAAAGACCAATCGTATTCGATTGACATTTGATTGGTGTGCGATTGGTCTGCTATTTTGGTGATTTGCTGTACAATCATTTTGCAATCGTAAATCATTTGCAGACAAAATGATTCATTATTGAATGACAGCAAAGGATAAAAACGTTTATTTCAAAGAAAAAATAGCGGAATGCCACATACGCTTCAATCGTAATCGAGTCGGAATTGGATTGCAATCGAACGTGAATCGAATGGCGCTTTAGTAAAATTAGGAGAATCGGGCCCCTGATTTGCAAAATGTGAAAGTGGTTCTTGTTCACCTAATGTTACTCTGCTGGAACACAAATAAAAAACAAATCTGTAGATATGTCATGAAAGTATTTAAAACTCATTTGAAAGACAGTTTCTTGATTTTTCCTAACTCCCGTTTTTCTTGGATAAGTCTTAGAATGGCAACACCAAATCAAAATTAACAGTGGTGCCACGAAAAGCTAATAGGTGCCTCTAAATTTGTTAAGATAAATATACTAATACACTGTGATTCATACAGGATACTCATTAATGCATAACTGATAACAAGAACAATCACTATTTATCTCCTATTAGATATCGAAATCCCAGCCGAAATGTATCATGACTCATTTCAGTAGCAGATAAAATTTTCCAAATATACGCATTTCTATACTGCGTACATATTTTTTTAAAAGAAGGACTAATATCAAAAAATGAACCAATATTTTGTATAATTAATTAATGTTCCGTATTCTGTTTTGTTTCAGTTGGTCTACAATCTACTGGATCTATGCGTAATGGAGTTGTTCCCGGAGCTGGGCGCCATAGACAACTCCCCATCAAAACTACCAAAGAGTTGAGAACTAAAAAGTATCCATACCGGCAATACATAATTTATTTTATAAATAAAACTTCAGCTTGGCTATTTTATTTTTGTAAATCGCCAACGCACGGTTGTCTTGTTTCATGTTTAGTTAATTTATACGCAACTTATTATGTAATTGTAAATACTGTACTGTATGATAACAAATCTATTTTTATAATATTAGTTATTGAAGCAATATTCGTTCACTTGACCCTTCGAGGTTGTAATCGAAAAGACCACAGAGTATTTTGAAATGTTTTCAGTGTAGAAACGAAACACATGAAATAAATTATTTTGATATTTTAAACGGTTTTATTGTTGTGTTAGTGACCTTTATCCTTATGTGTTTTTAAATAATATTTATGTTTTGACGGCAGTGGGTTAATTGATATATTTTGGTGTACAATGTTATGGAAACAAGCAGACAGCATTTGAAGGTGAAATGGTTGCAAAGTCGAAAGCAATCACAGACATCCCACAGGTGGAAATCCTTGAGAATCTCAAAAAATTACAATAATTATAAAACCACCAGAATCCCGAGAACATAGACGGGTCCAAGAAGGTATAGTTATCGGCACGGATATTGGGCTCTCGGCGGAAGAGTGGGGATCGCTTTGCGCACTGTACACATAAGGCAATAAACCAATAAATCGCTTCTGCGCAGGTGAAGGTTAAGGCTCAATATCCATGCCGATAACTATACCTTGTACATAAGGAATCTAGATTATGTGGATTGACGTCAGCTTTTGGACGACTCTGTATATAGATATATTCTATGAGTGAGCGAGGATTTCAAAAAATATATGTTACTGATAAAACCTGAAGTGCCAACCTGCCATAATGCGGTTAAACTAAGTAGTATCCACTTATTGCTGCAACTAGGTGTATCTAGCCACTATGATGAAGCGTGAATTCCTCATAGCGGCCAGTTCTAAACAAAGATAAGAGGATACAACTAACTTTAAACGCATATGACCGGTTACATCTAGGTGTATCCGCACTTCGGGCTTTAGGCGTAACAAATAAAAAAATCTGTTCAAAACGATTACGACGAATTCCATTTCTGAACGATAGTCGATTTTTATTTATAAGCGTCGGCAGTTTCTGGACGTTATGCAAGCGTCATGCGTAAACAAGCCTATGTTGCCACTTAATACCCCTTCCTGCAAAAATGGGTAAATAAAAAAAGTTTACTGATTACTAGTCAAAATAGTTGCTTTACAATTAATATAAAATAAATGTTTTCCCTTTGATCATTACTCTGTACGATGACGATAGAGATGGGAAAGTTGTCCTCAGTTTAATATCGATTGAAATTCCTTAATATCATTAGACAAATCGGAAGAGAATCTTCATAATTCTACGAAAACTATGCTAATTTAATGATTGCGTTGTTATTTTTAAATTCTTAATTCGGAAAGTAATGCTGTTCGTGCTAATTATGTAGTACTATATTCTTCAAAACTCCACCAAGCTTGCTTGATAAATTATGTATGCAAAAGTTGAGTTTAAAATGGTAACACAGGCTTATGTCAATCTTAATTTACAGTGGAAAGTAAAAGGCGATGGGTGTGTTGCTTTGTGTTTATTTCTTGTTTTAGATAGAATGAATTAGTTAAAAAGAAAATTAATTATTAGTAAATCCTACGTTATTTATATCACTTCAGTTAAAAGATTACACCATTGTAAATATCATCGTAGCAGCTTGTTGTTTTGATTTGATCAATGGTTGTGTTACTGATTATAACAAAAACAAAGTATAAAAACAATTGAAGAAATTAGTTAGCTTAATGTGTGTGATAAGTGATGTTTGCTGTTTACTGTGCTTACGAAGTTCATAACAAACGCGCGTATGCTTAATCATCAGATTAAAGTTGACGATAATGGCTTTCGTAAATAAATCCTGTGTACAAAAACATGGAAGTGGATATTGAGCGTGCTAGTATTCGAATTTCAAAATCACGATGTCGTCGTCGCCGTGCCAAAAAGGCGGGATGCGCCTCAGTGAAGCGTTGGATAATATGCAACTTGCTTACAACCCAATCACGAAACAGTTGCATTTCGTGAGTCCTAAAGTGGAAAAACCAGTTGAGGATACGTCTGATGATATTGACAAGCTGTCTAAGAAGAGCAGTTTTAGTGATGAAGGTAACTTTTCCATCTCAACTTGTGAGAAAAGTGATACAAGTGATTCTCCCAAGAGTACTCTGCAGTGGGGCAGTGTGAGTGGTCACCATCGTGGCAAAGATGGTGGTTCGTTCTCAAGTACTGTTTCAAGTCTCTCCGAGTGCTCCCTTGGGTCTGCTGCGTCGAAGGATGATGAGGTTCCTGATGTCAATTCTCAAGACCAGGAGAATTCTAAGCTGAAGAAGAAAGGATTGTCCGGATTTTTCAGCAGGTAAGACTATTAAGTAAACTTTTTTATTGAAAATCATGAGATTTATATGTGTGAAATGATCACAGTAGCTATTCAAATAATTTAAAAACATTGATGTGATAGATTCAGTCTAATAATAGTTTTGATGACTATCATAACAATACACACATGTGACTCATTTTATTGGCTTTTTATCACAAGCATTTGATATAACAAAACTTGACCTTATTGTCAAGGACAGAAGACACAGTATTGGCTGTTTCAGTGTATAATTTATAAAACTTTATTTTTCAAAAATGTCCTGCCTTCACTATCAATGACTGTTATTTTTACCTGACATGTTAAGAGAGTTATGCTTTCAATTGTTGAATGACCAATAAATACCTATTTGCAAAATAACTATTTAAAATTCTAATTAAGTATCATTGATTGGCATTCTTTTGATGGCATCATTAACTAACACATTTACACATATACTTTGTGTAAGACTGTCATATAACATTAGGAAGCATCTATAATTTATAAACCTCTTACTCATTATGTCACAGAATAACTTATAAATACCAATCAACTAGCTTATGCCCCTTGTTCCACCCATTTCTCACGGGAAACAACTTCCCGCACATTGATACAAAGTAGCCCAGATGTTATTCTGAGATTTTTGCTTTGTTGCAACCAGCATTTTTTTTTAATTGCTGGCCCCTTAATACTTGCATTGAATATTTTTAATACTTGGAAAAATAAACATTCATATTTTGTCATTATAAATCATTTACATAGTTGATGTCAATAATGATGCCTAATGGCTTTACAAGGAAAATCAAATACTATTTTCCGTCTTATTCGTATAACCAACTTAATATACCAATATTCTGTATTAAAGACCTATTAATACTCGGCACAAAATGTCTACATTGTCTAACTAATATTCCAGTAGCAACAGGTTAAAGAAACCGTCGGTATTTCCTCTGTCTTAGTTTTACTACTAAGTATTCTATTGTTTATTGTCCATTGTATTTTTTGTGATAAAATCAACTGCAGCATAATAATATTACAGTTAGGCATTACCAGCTCTTTCAATGCACATAAATTACCATGTTTTTTGGGGTCTACATGAAATAGGTACATAGTAATCAAAAACAATTTAATAAGAAAATAATTTATTTTGAATTATATTCAATCTTATAAATTATGAATTAAGTGTCATAAATATTATTTTGTAAATACTTAAACTAAAGTGTTTTGTGACTTGCTGAGAAATGTGCGAGACTACAAGACTAGTACTATGCTTTACCAAAGCTCGCTTTATCAACTCCAACTAACTGACAAGATAATTCAAACAGTCTTTCTTGGTGTTCCAGTTTCTTTGAGAAACTGTTACTAATTCCTTCAACACAATTACTTATGTACAACCCTCTCCGTTTCTCCAAATCTTTTTCAAAACATGCGTGGAGTATTGAAACGGCACCCTTGGCTGGAGTTTTGAAAAACACTTTCATAAGCCAAGGGAAAGCTTTTTTAAACATGGTCTTCTCAAATAGGTCTGTGTCCACAATTCCTGGGTGAACTGCGTAGCCTTTGACTGGTGAACCTTCTTCTTCTAACATCAAGTTTATGTATCTGGCACTCATCAGCTGTAACAAACAAAAGACAACATTAAAACACAAAAACCCACTTACAAATTCTAAGTTTGACTAAACTTTGAACTATCCACTAGATTAAATGGTTGAAAGTAGAACATTTTTGTACCTGTGCCAGTTTAGCTTGCGCATACGCAGCCGTTGTATCGTAATGCTCCTTCATATTGATGTCATCAAAGTAGATCTTGCCAGGGTAATGAGCGCATGACGTCACATTCACCACCCTCGCTGCCTCTCCGGTAGTGCCGCCCCTTTTTAATGCTGGCAACAATAAGTGTGTCAAATAAAAGTGGCCCAGATGGTTGACCGCTAACTGGCTCTCAAACCCGTCCTCCGTGAGATGGTAGTCTCCATACATTATACCAGCGTTGTTTACTAGAAGGTGGATAGTCGGGTACTTTTCCAATACTTTCTGTGCGAATTCCTTGACAGACTTCAACGATTGCAAGTCCAACGGGAAAGCTACAATATTTTTTCCATTTTCCATATTTTCAGCTTGTTTCATCATGGCTTCTGGCTTCCTCACGCCGGCAATGACGATCATATTTGACTTCAGTAAACCCCTCACCACCTCTGTTCCAATTCCGCGAGCTCCGCCGGTGACAACTGCGATTTTCCCATTCGCGTCTGGCAACACAATTTTGTTTCTCCACACGTTCACCCAGTCATCGATGAGGCCGCCGGCGCCTGCGCCCTGCATGTCTAGCGCGTATCGCAGCTCACTGAGTATGTGCTTCAAGGGCTTATGCCTGTTAACGTACCAGTAAATGGCCGCAGCCCCGGTCACAATAAATGCTGATGCTATTGCGAGAGACATGTTGAGGTTATGTTATCGTCCGCTCGACGCGACGCTACGGTTGCACTGGCGACCGTTGCTTTCACTCCGCTTGAAATCCTCAACGCTTTCTCTCGATCCGGTGTTTGTTTGGTTTGTACCGTTAGTCCTGAGGTCACACCACTCATTTATGATTAAATGACAGGGTGATCACTAGTATCTGTAACAAAACATAGAATTGAATGTAGGTAAACACAATAATTAATACGTTCTGAGTTCAGCATCGCGGGCCGTGTTATCGATGCGTGGCCTCCAGCTGTACTGAAACGATGACGCAACGCGACTACAATTGATATTAACTTGACGGAAGTTGTTGAGGCGTTAAAATTGCAATGACTGTTTAGGAATTTATTGATTTTACTAAGTCAGACCTGAAGATTAGGTAGTATCTTTCACGGCACTGATTTCACAATAATATTTACGGAATGGAATAGCATCTGTTATGCGATATGCGCGGTGCACCTGACGGTACTGACTTGTTTGTTTTGCAAATTCAATCGGGGCGCATGCGCCGTACGTGCCGGTATTTATCGTTGTACCGTCCGATTTCTAATTATGGCATTAACAGGTTGCGGTGCAGTGGTTATCGCGGATTCGTTAATTTTTTCGTACTCTTGTGCTAATTTTTGGTACCTTGTTAAAGAATGTTATCCGACCGACGCTTCCGATTTCCTATTGAAGTTGTTATTAGCGTTACGTTAAATGTTGTCCTCGTTCATTGAATTTTAATAACCGGTTCGAACTAGGCATGTCGAAAATGTGACTAACCCAAAATATCGTGTTACGAGCGCGGGGCAAAGAAACTTCATTTTAATAAATTATTGTGTCCGTCCAGATGTTTTTCTCAGAACCGCACTATGTACCTATAACTTTGTAAGGTGATTGTATCACCTCTGCCTCTATCTGACGAATTTACGCCATTCCTAGTTACACCGATTATAACGGTTGATAATGAGCTGCACTTGGCAAGACCGCCCGCTGTGCAATTAAAAACCGACAGCATCGAATAAAATG
This sequence comes from Helicoverpa assulta, assembly GCA_963856015.1. Classification (NCBI taxonomy): domain Eukaryota; kingdom Metazoa; phylum Arthropoda; class Insecta; order Lepidoptera; family Noctuidae; genus Helicoverpa; species Helicoverpa assulta. The sequence goes on from CAWLCW010000028.1 coordinate 11,795,964, forward strand.
CTTGTGGTCACACTCAAATTCTTAGCGACACGAACAAATTCAATACATTTTTTCACATGAACGCGTGACGAATTCTCCAATAAATCAGGGTTAAAGATGTAATATGAGCTCTTTGAAAGCTCCCCTTGCAGTGTTATGAAATGGTGATATAAGTTCGTCTTCGTCTAACGTTGTAGCGGTGCGGACTAGTTGCCGCTTCGAGATTTTAATTAAGGGTCTTTGAACTACTGAATGCTGATGGTGCGTGTCGTCTATGCTATGACGCAACGCTAACCTGCTGTAAAAACGCCAATACTTAATTTCTACTTAGCCGGAGTGGACTGTGACGTCATTTGACCGTTAATCGTGGATTTGAACAACGCTGTTATGTAACAGTGTTTTAAACACTGACTATTTAAAGCACAATAAAAGCTTGAAGTATAAAATTACTCACGTTTTAAAAAGAGTTTGTTTATTATATACTTTTTTCCGCTAACACTTGCGGAGCGAGCAACCGCAATGCATTCAAACCAACACAAAATGCATACTATGCAATATTCTGCGAATGCATTCATGTTAACGCGAGCGTGAAAGACGTATTTTCTGCACTTAGTAAATGTAAACAACGAAGTACTCGAGTTGAAACGAAAAAGGAACATCAGGTTTTTTAAAACTGATGCTGAAGTTCAACATAATGAAGTCATAGGTATTTTATGAATTTTACAACATTTTGCATTACGGTCATATTTAATGTCCAAGGCAACCGCAAGACTTTGAGCTTGGCTTTTATATGTAGCCCAAAACTCACATTGTGGTTAAGTGTTCGGTCACCATAAGTCCTGTGGTAAAATTTTCTCTAATGGAATTTTTGGTCTTTATCTAACCCGTATGTAGATTTCGTGAAAAATAGCGTAATAAAGCAAGAGAATAAACTAACCCAATTGGAACATAAAACAATAAACAGTCCTGTTGATGCAATTAATAACGAATTTTAAGCTCTAAAAAGCTGGCAGTACAAAGTGGGCAAAAATAAAAAAAAAAACCTCAAAATTTGTTGCTAATTTGTTGCTAATTAGTTGCCAAATAATCGATTTTTTTGCTTTTGCCGATTTCGAGAAATCGTCAACAATGCTAGCTTCACCATAAGCTGGCATGGATTATAAGATAAAAGTAAAGGTAAAATAAACAAAATCACTACAAAGGAGACCGCCAAAATTGGGCTAAAGTATGCACAGAATCGATATGTATATAAAAAAAAACTAGGTTTTTTACTGATTAAAAAGAACATGTAACAATAATAACTTTCTATCGGAATGAGCTAAAAAATATAATTTTAAATATGGTTTTTAATTGAACGTAGTTCTAAAACTAGCTCTGTAAACAAGCTGTCAGGTCATTTTAAGTTCGTTCTAAAGCTAGTAGGTCTAAAGAAGTTATTTAAAAAACACTATCTATTTTGTTTTAGCATTTTTGACATGAACATTATAATCGTTTATAAAAGAAAAAAGGATATTAGATGAATTATTGTTCTTTTAGTAAGTTATTTATTGATTTAACAATAACATCTTTCAAAATCGTGTATCAACGACTGTTTCAAAACGAAAACATATCAATTCTATTTGACAGTCTATTTGACAGTTTGTATTTACAATACATTTTGGCATAAGGGTCCGTTCAAACAGACCGGGTCGGAGAGCATCGGCGCGCATTTTTCTTTTCACACAGACCGGAGCCGATCGTCTGCGCGAGCATTAGAGAGCATGCAAACGGAGCCAAACGTCTAGAAAAAATACACGATCGGAGTCGGTCGGCTCCTCTTATTATTTCACACCGAGAGCCTTCGAGCATTCTTAATGACAAAAGCAGTGCACATTCAAAGATAAACCTTACTGCAAATACTAAGTACTCGATTTTCAACGTGTTAAGAATTTGCTCTTCTCTCCGAGCCGGTCTGTCTGAACGGACCCTTATAAATACAATTCTTACCATTTGCCGCATAACCTAAACTAGTGACCCAAAAACATATTTTCTTCCTAATTCCCATAGATTTTTGAAAAAAATCTTTCTGATATTGATATGTAAGTGTTTTATCTATTAAATAACACATAAATGATTCCTGTTCACATTTGGCCCAACGATATATGGATTTCTGGCGGTCTCCTTTGTTGCTAATTTGTTGCTGTATAACCAAAATATACTTATTTGAGGTGCAAAAATAATTTGAGGTGAAAATTTTTATTTGCTTTGCGCGCTTGAATGTCAATTGTTTCATGAAAAAAATATGAAATAAATTTGTTGCTCGTCACAGAACTGTTCCTTGTCACTTAGAGAACCAGCAACTAAATAGACACCCGACGATCGGGTGTCTTGAACTTCGGTGACTAACAAACCGGCCATGCTAGCTTGAATGTCGATTTTTCCGGTGAAAAACGTTGAAATGAATTTGTTGCTCGTCACAGAGGTGATTAATGTCTCTCAGAGAACCAGCAACTAAATAGACACCCGACGATCGGGTGTCTTGAACTTCGGTGACTAACAAACCGGCCATGCTAGCTTGAATGTCGATTTTTCCGGTGAAAAACGTTGAAATGAATTTGTTGCTCGTCACAGAGGTGATTAATGTCTCTCAGAGAACCAGCAACTAAATAGACACCCGACGATCGGGTGTCTTGAACTTCGGTGACTAACAAACCGGCCATGCTGGCTTGAATGTCGATTTTTCCGGTGAAAAACGTGGAAATAAATTTGTTGCTCTTCGCAGAACTGTTAGGCATCGATCGGAGAACCAGCAACTAAATAGACACCCGATGATCGGGTGTCTTGAACTTCGGTGACTAACAAACCGGCCATGCTGGCTTGAATGTCGATTTTTCCGGTGAAAAACGTGGAAATGAATTTGTTGCTCGTCACAGAGGTGATTAATGTCTCTCAGAGAACCAACAACTAAATAGACACCCGACGATCGGGTGTCTTTAACTTCGGTGACTAACAAACCGGCCATGCTGGCTTGAATGTCGATTTTTCCGGTGAAAAACGTTGAAATGAATTTGTTGCTCGTCACAGAGGTGATTAATGTCACTTAGAGAACCAGCAACTAAATAAATAGGAGAGCTCAAAATAACACACAAGTCAAATTGTTGAGCTCTCATAAATTGACGAGCTCAAAAACGCTTAATGTATCTAGCGGGAAGTTACAGGAATGGCCTTTAAGGGTCTTCCGATTTCGGTAATTTTTTTTTTGCTTATTAGCGCTCAAGGATGGCTTACTGTTACTGTTACAGCCTTTTTTTTTTTTTTATCGTCCCACTGCTGGGCACAGGCCTCTTCTCACACGGAGAAGGGTTGAGCATTAATCACCACGCTTGCTCAATGCGGGTTGGTGATTTCAGACTTTATAGTCCAGGTTTCCTCAAGATGTTTTCCTTCACCTTTTTATCAGCCATTGGTGTCCAAGATATACTTAGAAAGTACATACAAACTTAGAAAAGTTGCATTGGTACTTGCCTGACCTGGAATCGAACCCGCGCCCTCATACTCGAGAGGATGGTTCTTTACCCACTAGGCCACCACGACTTAAGGATGGCTTAGAAAAATAGAATTAAAAAAAAAAAGCGAAAACAATATAAAATTGAAAAATAAAAAAAATATTAATACTGAATACTAGTCACCAATGTTACCAGTTGATTACGTGGCTATAAGAGTATACTAAAATTAATCAATATATAGTTTCTGGAAAGTACTCAATGCTTAGTTCATTTTTAATGCCAAAGAACAGCAACAAATTCATTTCCACGTTTTTCACCGGAAAAATCGACATTCAAGCCAGCATGGCCGGTTTGTTAGTCACCGAAGTTCAGGACACCCGATCGTCGGGTGTCTATTTAGTTGCTGGTTCTCCGATCGATGCCTAACAGTTCTGCGAAGAGCAACAAATTTATTTACACGTTTTTCACCGGAAAAATCGACATTCAAGCCAGCATGGCCGGTTTGTTAGTCACCGAAGTTCAAGACACCCGATCGTCGGGTGTCTATTTAGTTGCTGGTTCTCTGAGAGACATTAATCACCTCTGTGACGAGCAACAAATTCATTTCAACGTTTTTCACCGGAAAAATCGACATTCAAGCCAGCATGGCCGGTTTGTTAGTCACCGAAGTTCAAGACACCCGATCGTCGGGTGTCTATTTAGTTGCTGGTTCTCTAAGTGACAAGGAACAGTTCTGTGACGAGCAACAAATTTATTTCATATTTTTTTCATGAAACAATTGACATTCAAGCGCGCAAAGCAAATAAAAATTTTCTATTTGAAAAAAAAAAAATATTTTTGCACCTCAAATTTATTTTGGTTATACAGCAACAAATTAGCAACAAATTTGTAGTGATTTTGTTTATTTTACCTTTACTTTTATCTTATAATCCATGCCAGCTTATGGTGAAGCTAGCATTGTTGACGATTTCTCGAAATCGGCAAAAGCAAAAAAATCGATTATTTGGCAACTAATTAGCAACAAATTAGAAACAAATTTTGAGCTTTTTTTTTTTAATTTTTGCCCACTTTGTACTGCCAGCTTTTTAGAGCTGAATTTTATGTCGGTGTCACTGGCGCAGATAAAATCGGTGTATCTGCAGCATACGTAACAAAACATTGAGCTTTCAAACAACTCGCAAGAAAGCATGAAATAAAAGAGGACCATAAGTACAAGCCTCTGAGATCCGGTTCGAGAAACAATACGGCATAAAGTTAAAGCGAACTCGCTGCATACGTAATAATGTACAATGGCCAATTCCATGCACCCGATACTTGACCGGGGAAACCTGTTTTCAAAGGCGCTCCGCCTCTGGACTCTTGCTACTTCCACGACGCTGACCTTGGATGCTTTAACACTAACCATGCTTTCCAACGCTGGGATTGCGAACCGCGAAGTAAAGACATTCTTTCGCGATGCTGCAATGGAAAGCGCGTACTGGGTTATTTACGGAAGCTCTGTGTAACCGAGGGAGCGGTTGTATACTTCAACAGCAGTCTGCACTCAGCCCGACCACACGTTTGATGATAAAGATTGCTCAGCAAGTTTTAAAAGTGTTTTCGAATTAGCACTCGGTTGAAAACATGTGTTAATACTTAAGTAATGGCTTTATCGGATATTGGAGCAAATTGACTATTAAGAAGCGTACGCTTAGCATATGGCAGATGAAGGCGTCCGTGACACATGATACGGTCAGCGCAGAAATAGAAAAAAGAAGTGTTCTCTGGCATGCTGACATTTAAGGCAAAGTAAATAAGCATCTTACCCTATTTTGCTCCGCCCGGAAACTTAAGCAAGATTGGCACTCAAGATCATCGTGTCTCACCTTTAAGTACCCACAAAGAGTAGTGAATCGCTATCATAGGGTCTGCATACAGTTGTAATAACTGTATAAACAGGTGGTATTTTAAACCGGTTTTCCGGGTCATCCCTCATTAGCGAGGTCCTCAAATTAACGATCTGCTTAATACGGAGACCTGTTTGTCATCTGTCTTTACAGTACTGTCGTTTTGCCTTGGAGCTTAAATGGCAATGCCGCATTGAAAAAGTTTGCATCAACTATTGAACCAAGGTTTCATTCATGAGTTAGTTTTTTACTTGCATCGACGCGTGACAGTGTTTTTTGGTATTGCTACTATAGTGAGAGTTGAATATACCAACTCCAGCTCAATAATACCTTATAAAGCCAGCCTTATAATATTTTCTCCGTGAACATAGCAGATAAGGTGAAGCTAGGGATACCAAATCTGGTATACCATTATCTATGATATGAAATTTTATAGTTGTGTCGCAAAGTCCGTGCTCATCTGAAAACAACTTGTTATTCTGCATGACGGTAAATAGTAGCTGTTATCTGGTAATTATGCAAACGATTCTCTCAGATGTTTTTCCCTTAGTTTATTTTGTGTAGTCAAAATTGTGAGTAGAATATTTTTAGAAATAACTTGCTTTTGTGTCTCCATGACATCTCTCCTTTACGGCTTTTAAACTTCCAAAATATTGTTTGAAATATTTGGCATATAGCATAATCATTTCATGCGATAGTGAAAGAGCAGTTTCCTCGTGCACTGTTTGTGGTATATGAATTCTCAGGGTTATAAAATAATTTACGGTTTCTTTGCCTCAGGTTTTATGTGGGAACTTAAGCCAAGAATATTTCACAAAGGAATTCACCAAAATGCCTTACAAGAACCAGCTTCAAGTGGTTACCAATACAATACACTACAAAATAATAACTCCTACGGTTCACTGGTATGGAAGATTGCCTTACTGGATTTTTTAAGCAAATTCGCATTTTGACCCATACTTCCTTTGGCCGCAAGTTTACCAAAAGAAATTTCATGGTCGAAGAAACATTGACAATGTCTACTTTTGCGAGTTAGTCAAGTCTATAGTTACATCTGAGTCATTGGCGTCCGTACAATTTTATCAAGCACTTTACCATGACTTAATTACTGCTATTGTTGTTCTTCTAATGACTAATCAGTATTGGACGTTGGAATTCCATCGGTCGTTTCACCGGTATGCCATAATTTTGCAACTTCAGTGGCCTTTGGTTACGTCATTTTCTTACTCACGTCTAATTCATAATGGATTACTGCGGATGAATCGGACTTATTTGTCATCTTCCTCGAGTAAACCGGAACTGCACTATCAATAAGTAAATGTTAATGCAGTTTTAAGTGTCGGCATTTAGAAGTTGGTTAAACTGTTTCTAGTGTTGTGAAAGTAAACAGTGATAACTGGTCTATGCTCTAGACTAAACAAATAGGTTGATTGTGTTTCGGGTCAAATGATAATTCGAAAACTCGTAGATAATGCCATTTCTATACCATTATTAGCGATAACGGACATGGGTGCAATCATTGGCACGCCGCTAATGGCGTGGTCCCCTTCTGTCTAGCCAGAGGGGCAGCTCCCCTCAATGAGACGCCAAAATTACCGATTCTGGAAACAATACGAATGAGGACTAGGATAAATATAGCTCTTGATATCACACTGTGATAAAACAAAGGGAGAAAATAACACAACTGAGTGCTCTTAACGAGGTCTAAAGTAGTGAAAGGAAAAAGGGAGAAAGGAAGAATTGAATTCTTGTTAATTGTATAAATATCTTATCTAAGGCTGAGAAAAATGCCATAACCATGTTTATGTAGTTGAGAATGATAAAACCCATGTAAACTTTCCTGGTGACTCAACAGCTATTTATTTTGCTGCGTTTACACTGCAGTATTTCTTTGTGGATTCTGATTACGGCATGAAAGAAATATTTAAAACTGTTTTGTATGCCTCGTGCAGTTTTCTCGGAATTTTAAAAGGTGCACTGTTTGAATTTCAAATTCAAAACTGAATAACTTGGATGAATAAAAAATTGCGTTTCGTTAAGCGTTTTGCTTTTAAACAGAAAGTTTTGAAAAAGTTTAGTTGCTGTTGAATGATTTTACAATTATATCTCAAATAATCATTCTGCGATATCAAAACTTTGCCTTTGAGAATGATTGGCTGCCAAATCATTGTGTTGTTTAGTTCTTGCAGTTTATAAAGTTTTTAATCATGTAAGATTCGGTAAACTCAGTCGAGATTCAAGTTTTAGAATCCAATTAAAAGTTCTTAGAATCTTGAACTCATCTGCACTTTACAAGACATCATCCTTAGTCAAGGTTAATTTTATGTACACGAGTTTTTATTGTGAGTGTTGGATTATTTTTTATTACGGAGGATGCTACTGAGAATATGATATTTCAGCCTGTAGGGTTATTAAAACAGTTTATATTTTACAGATTGGTATCGTGTCTCTTTCCGGCAACTCTAGAAGTTATTAATTTACCTCGTCATAATATTTACCAGCCGTCAACAAACTGAGGAGATTAAAAATATTGAAACAATCTGGTATTTCCAATCGGATTGACCGATTTTACGGTTATTAAATTGAAACAACTGCTTACGAAGCTAGCGTTTCTGAACTTCGAGGTTGGCTTGATAACAACTGTAAAGGCCTTATTTACGAACGGCCAACATTTTCTGACTAAAACTCACCCATTGTTTTCTTTAGAGGTTTTTTGAGCACTAAAGCCGTGGTCGTCTTTCTGTCAATCCAAAAGCTCAAAATTTTCTTAAAAACAAAAGTGATTAAAATATGCATCGGATTTTGGCAAGCATTCATAAATTCCGCGTTCTTCAAACATGATTCGTGTCCCACATAATGGTAGTTAGAACAAGAACTAAATGTCCACTTGTATGAGTAATGTTTAAGTTAATGTGGTAACAAAGATGTTGTGCCACTAATGTTTTTAATGTTCACAACTTTGTGTCACAGTTTACATTACATTGTAGAGAAGACACTTTGTAAGGAATGATAAATAGACCCCTGTTGTACTTGATGTGACTGTTTGGTTATATTTTATTTAAAACTTGTCATATGAGACTTTTATCTAAGTACTATCCAGAGGATTTTAAGAATGGTTTGGAAGATGTAGTAAAAACACACGCTTTGTTTCTTTGCACATTTGATGTTTTAAGAATAGATTTAAATACTATCCAATGATTAGAGCGATAACAAGAGGCAAGTGTATTTAAGATTTTTTCCGTGAGTAGAATTTATTTAGTATTTCCTGCTCCTGTGAGGTCTTTTTCAAATCAGTACCGATTCAGAGCGTTAAGTTTTTATATGTAAAAACTCTTCTTAAAATCCGAGATGTTATCTTATATCTCAGATTATGAACATAAAAACCGGACACTGGCGTTTTTCAAGACCACTAGGCTGCGTAGGAAGGCAAGACCACATGACGTCAGGCCCTTTCACTGTACCTATGCCTATTTGAGGACCTTAAAGGAAACTCGTTGATTGGCCAGTCAGGGTGATGGGCAAAGGTTGCCTCGATGCGTGTAGGTTTTATTATCTGTGAAGGCAAAGGTTGCGACCTAAGGAGTATTAATAGCCTGGTGCAAGGTGAAGATGTAAGTAGTGAGAATTAATTGTCTCTGCATGAGGGCCATTAGCACGGAATTATGTGGTGGGTATGGTAAACTAGCGAATGTTGTACTAAAATAAGATCTATGAGTGTCTACGTATTGTGAATTACTTAAAAAAGAATTGAAAATCAGAAAAATCTGCGAAGACGATGTCGAAATAGTCATGCATTGATCAAAAGCTCAAGCTCGGGGTCAATGACTTATTTTTATAAACATACAGATAGAGAAGCAAGGTATTTTTTTTATAGAATAAGAGAATTATTTATAGAATACATAGCTGTCCGCTCTGTCATATCAATGGTAGAGGTATATTCCAACATTAATATTATTAGCAGCGGGAGGCAAAAAGTAATCTTCGAACGATTATTATCTCAGATTTTGAATAGATTAAAAGTATTGGTTACAGTATCGTTTCATACGGAGGCATTTGCATCTTACATCTCTTTTATAATGGAACGAAAACAATTCGAAGTTGGATAATATTTTTTATGCGGCTATCATATGAAAATATTACTAAGCTGCTTGCTGGCCTATTTGCCAAACGCCTACTCACAGGACTTACTTCATATCCCATTTTATGAATCTCCACTAAAACAATTATTCTCACAGTAGCACCTCACTTCATTTCACTTATGGTTCAGATGGGATTTGCAAGAACAGAGAATTATAAATGGATTTGTTCCATTTTGTGTAAAGTTTTGCTACATTAATCTTATCTCTTCGATTGGTAGCAAACGAAGCGCATCCATTGACTAACTTCATATTCGTACCAAACATAATCATTTGTACCACGATCCGCAAATAAGATATCATCTTTATCTTTAGTTACCTTATCTCCATGGTTACGTAAAAGATAAGTGACGATCATAGAATTACCAAACATTCTTCATCGCGTGAGAAGAGTTATTGCTTCACGATCGTATTTTGGAATCCGTGACGAAATATTAAATGGTTTTTACCTTTTTTTTTTTTTTTTTTTAGCGACGTAAAATCATCAAATGACCCCTCCCGCTGTGGGTTAGCAGCGGTGAGGGAGTGTCAGACTCTTACTGACTAAAATCGTCGTGTTCCGTCGTAGGCCTTTTATGTACCAGGGCCGCGGTATCTCTTTCGAACAACCCGCAGCCCCGGCAGGCCTTGGCCCTGCTGGGCCCCGCTGGGGTTGCTGACATCTCTTTGAGGAGCGCGTGGAACAACGCGCGCCGTCGACACGGGTCTGTCGTCTAGAAAGACAGAGGGACGATGAGCCACCCGAACTCACCGCCCACAGACCCACGCCTACGGTGGCCGGGAGTCATCTCGCGACACCCGGCGCCCATGGTGTCTACCTGGTCCAGCGCGGCGGCCGGGATGAGAGGTGCGAACTCTCTGGCGTTCCGCCTCCTCCTTCTCGAGCATGACCGCTTCGCAGAAGGAGGCGACGGCATCCCATTCCCTCTCGCCCCGGACCATGGCCTGAACCAAGGCCGGACGCGAGAGGTCGCCGCCGCCCAAAGCCTCGACGAGGACCCGGCGGTGCCCCTCCCATGCGGGGCACACCTGGACTGTGTGGTCCACCGTGTCCTCGGGGCTGTCCGCACAATGGTGACACCCGGGCGCCTCCTCACGACCGATGCGGTGCAGGTACCTCCCGAAACAACCGTGTCCGGTGAGGACCTGCGTCATGCGGTACGTGAGGGCGCCGTGACTCCTCCCGAGCCACTCCTCAAAGAGGGGACTTACCGCCACGATGGTGGCGTGCCCTGCACTGGGTTGCGACAGTCGCTCCCTCCAGGCCACCATGAGATCGCGCCGGAGCTCCGCCCGCTGCGCGACAACTTGCCGCGGCAACGGGGTTTCTCCCCGGCGCTGAGCCTCCTCGCGCCAGTCGTACAGGCGCAAGAAGACCCTCGCCTCCAGATCCCACGGTGGCAGTCCAGCAAGTAGGCCAGCTGCTTCGCGGGAGATCGTGCGGTACCCCCGGATTAGCCTGATGGCTATCACCCTTTGGGGCACGTTCAGGTATTGTACAGCCCGCGGCCGTACCGAACGTGCCCATACCGGGGCCCCGTAAAGGGCCATGGACCGCATGACCCCCGCGTAGAGTCTGCGGCAGGGGGCGTTTGGGCCGCCCAGGTTGGGCAGGAGCCGCTTGAATGCAGCACCTGCCTTCTCCAGTTTGGGGCCCAAACGTCGGAAATGCTCGACGAAGTTCCACCGGCCGTCGAGGACGAGTCCCAGGTACTTCATCGCCCTCTCGACGCCGATGGTAACCCCCCCCACCGTGACTTGGGAGCCTGAAGGTGGCGCGTTCCGAAGCCCATGAAAGCACATGGCCTCGGATTTGTGCAAGGCCACCTCCAGTCCCAGCAGCTGGATCCTCTCGATGACTATCGCAACCCCGCGCGTCATTAAGTCGGCCGCCTCCTGGTGCGACCTCCCTTGTGCCAGAACCAGCGTGTCGTCAGCGTAGCAGACCACGCTGACGCCGCTAGGGAGGTCGGCGCGCAGCACCCAGTCGTAGCCGATGTTCCACAAGAGCGGCCCCAGTACCGACCCCTGCGGAACACCGCACGACATCTCTCGCCGGTTCCATTCCCCGTTGTGACCAGGGTAAATGATGGACCTATCCGACAGATAGGGCTCGACCACGCGACGAAGGTAGGTCGGCACCCGGTGATACCGGAGTGCCTCCCTGATGCAACTCCAGGGAAGGGTGTTGAAGGCGTTGGCGATGTCAAGAGACACCGCCAAGACGACCCCCCCCCGGGACACAGCATCCCCCGTCGTGAGAGCTCTCACGCGCATGATGGCGTCCACCGTTGAGCGCCCCTTGCGGAAACCGAACTGGTGGTCCGCAAGGTCCGGCCCTATCCCCCCAAGGTGCGCGACGAGGCGGTGTGCGACAACTCGCTCAAAGAGCTTGCCCACCTCGTCGAGCAACACGATGGGCCGGTATGCGGACGGAGAGTCCGCAGGGCGCCCCGGCTTCCGAATGAGGACCAGTTTCCCCGTCTTCCAACGAAGTGGGAACTGGCCCCTCTCCAAACATGCGCTGAGAAGCCCCCTAAGTCGAGGCCCGAGAGCCTCAAGGGCCAGGACCCAGGCCTTGCCAGGCAGGCCGTCAGGCCCTGGGGCGGTGTTTTTGGCTTTCAGCCTAGCCACCGCCACTCTCAGGTCCACCCCAGTCACCTCGGGGACATCGTCGTCGTCGGAAGTGTGGTCCGTAGTTGACACCGCGGGTTGCAGAGCCATGGGCGGGGGAGAGTGTTCCCCGCGCGAAGGGAACAGAGCGCTCACCACCTCCTCCACCAGCTGAGGCCGGAGACTCTGGGTCAGCGGGGGGGCCCATGGGCGGAGCTTGCCCCGCACCATTTTGTACGGGCGCCCCCACGGGTCCCTGTCCAGAGACCCCAGCAGCTCCGCATTGGCCACCTCCTTGGCCTGGACGATGGCCAATTGGAGGGCGGTCTTCGCAGCTCTGTAACCCTCGTACAGCTCTGCTTCCCTGGCTTCTGCATCCGGAGGGCGGATGCGCAGCCTGCGGTGTCTGGTGTACAGGTGCCTCGCAGCGACGCACGCCTCTCGAAGGGCCGCGATCTCGCAAGACCACCAGTACACCTGGCGTCGGGCGCGTCCTGGCGGGACTCGGGGCATGGCCACGTCACAAATCTCGGACATGGTCTCCCGGAACCACTCCGCCTCGTCGTTGATGTCGGCGGGCCTGTCCGGTGATGACACCCAGGCCTGCACGACTGAGGCTTCCAGGAGAAGCTCCCGGTCAAGGTGCCTCAGCGCCCAACGTGGACCACTCGGGGTCTGCAGGACCGGCGCGCTAGGGTTCTGGGCGGAGACGTCAAACCGGATGTACCGGTGATCGGAGTAGGTCTCCACCCCCTCCTCCACGCGCCAGTCAAAGACACGCGGCAGCAGAGCGGGGCTGGCGAACGAGATATCCACCACTGACTCGCCCCGCATCCGTACACACGTGGGGACAGAACCCCGATTGAGGACGACCAGGCCTGCTTCCAGTGCCCAGTCCTCCACCATCCTACCCCGTGCATCTGTGCGTCGGGAACCCCAGGCCAAGTTCTTGGCGTTGAAGTCCCCTAACACTATCACGGGGAGGGAATAACTTCCGACGACGACGGACAACTCCAGAAGGGAGTTGTGGAACTCGGCGAGAGTTCGGCTCGGGGAGAAGTACACCCCCACGACGACTATCTCCCCGAACCGTGCTGCGACGCAACCCCTTCCACTCTTCACCCCTTCGAGGGAAGGAGTACCAGCGGCGGCCGACGATATGATGGTCACTGAGCCGCTAAGGTCCTTAACCCAGTCATCCCTGGGAAGGACAAAGTACGGCTCAGCGACCACGGCGATGTTGATCGACCACTGCGCCATGCTTTGGAGCAACAGATCCTGGGCACGGGCGCAGTGGTTGATGTTCGCCTGGAGGAAGCGTAATGGAGCCAGACTAGCACTCCATCACGTCTTCCTCCTCTTGGGACCCAGAGACGGGCGCTGCGGCAGCAGCAGCGGCGACGGCGCCAACAGCGGCGGCAGCATTGGAGGCGGCGGAGGCTGCAGGAGCTGCGATGGTGGCCACTGCGGAGGTGGTGGCGGTGGCGGCGACAGACGGCCGGCCCTTGCCCTTACCCTTGGTCTTGGCGGGTGGGGCACAGGATTTGCTCCCTGCCCGGTGTTCGGCCGGCTTGCCAGCAGCCGCGCATGCAGTGCAGTGCGGCGCGGCGCTACAAGCCACGGCCTTGTGTCCGGGCTGACCGCAGCGGAAGCAGAGGGCGCTGCGGTCGACCTCTGAGGTGCAGCGAACACCCACATGATGCCCGACGTGGCATCGGAAGCACCTCAGGGGTCTAGGGTCCAGCAACTTGACCTGTGCCGACACCCAACCAACCAGTAGCCTACGGCCGTCCACTATGGTCTTGGCCGCCACCACGGGGCAGCTCACCGTGACGGTGCTCGTGCCCCTGAAGTCGGGACGTATGGTGCCCGCCTTCACTTCATCGGCAGAGCACCCACCCGTCCTAGCGACGGCGGCCACCACCTCCTCCGCAGTGACTGAGTCGTCCAGGCCCATAATGCGCAGATCCGCGCACTTGCAAGGCCTGGAGACTCGAGCGTCGTCCGCACTTATGGACGCTCTGAGCCTCTCGGCTAGAGCGTCCGCGGCGGGCCCACTGGCCGCTCCTGGGACCTCCAGCATTCGGGCGCCCGTTGCGGTCACCCTGAGCCGGAGGCCCTCGGTGATACCCAGCTCCTGCAGGTTCACCGCCCCCTTTGCTTGGGCGAGCACGTCGCGGTACGACACGCCCCTTTTGACCGCGTCCGGCTGTAGTGTGACTACTACAGCCGCGGTCTTGGGGGCGCGGAGTTGCGCCGCGGCGGCTCGGTCCCTGCGCCGCCGTTTCTGGGCCTTCTTTTTGGCCGCTTTGGCCGCCCTCCGTTTCTGTTTCTTCTCCCCCACCACCTGCCACTCGGGCTCAGTGGCAGAAGAGGTAGGGGCCGCTGACGGTGTCGGCTTCGGAGGGCGTTTCGCCACTGGTGCCGACGACGGGACCGGTGCTGACGTTGGCACCGGGGGCCTCTGCGCCTGGACCGCCGTTGCGGTCTTGGGCTTTGGCTGAGCGGCCGCCCTCCTGGTCGGTCCGTTCGGCGCCGCGACAGGGGGCTTGCTTGGCGCTCCCCTTCTGGGTGGGGGTGCCGCTGCAACCGCAGCCGCATAGGAGGCCCTTTGGGCCGCTGGGGGCTTCGACGCCGCGAGGGGGGGGCGCAGAACCCTGCCCTCCAGGACTGAGAAGCGAGCCTGGAAGGCCGCCATCTCTTGACGGACTAGGGCCAGGATCTGGCTCTCAGCCGGCGCAGTCTGCGCCTGTTGCCTGGCCCCGCCGCGCTCCGCCTCCTGCTCGCGCATCTTAGCAAGGTCCGCCCGGAGACTCCTGTTTTCCTCCAGGAGAGACTCCAAGGCGGCCGTGAGACGAGCCACCTCCCGCTGCAGTTTGGTCAGCTCACTCACGGGAGCCCGGCCAAAGTGGCTCACCGCTGCGGCGGTGATGGAGGCGGTAGCGGCCTCGATGGCGCCGTCGCGGCTGGCCTTCTTCCTTTTTAAGGCCACCTGCCTGAAGGCGGACTCCACCGTCTTCTCGAAGTCCGCCTTCCGCTCCTGGTCGGAGCCGACGGCCGACGCCTCCTCCTCGGAGGAGCTCGAGTGGATACCCCCAGAAGCCCCAGCGGACCTTTCGCTAGCGGGCCTCCTGGCGACCTTTTTGGCCGAGGCCCCGCGACCACTAGAGGAGGACCCTAGGTCTTCTTTCTTCCTCTTGAGGAAGGCGTCGGCCCGGTGGTCCTTCTTGTTGCGGGGGAGCTTAAAACCCCCCGCGACTCCCTCGCTGGACGCGGACTCGGAGTCCGAGTCCTCATCCCACTCCCTGTCGTCATCTTTGTTTTTTTGTTTTGTTTTTAAATTTTGTGAATCCATATACGTCCCACGAGTATGAGAGCAAGTAACCGTCAACCCCGGCAGTGGCCTCATACCGGGGCAAGCCTACATACTGTTGGGGGCGGCTGGCCCCAACAGGTGGGAGCGCTAACGACCGTGTCCCCCACGGCCATTCATCCCCTCGCCGCGCTCCCGAAACTTGGGATTGGGTGGTTTTTTATCTTAGAGGTGTCCTTCCTCTGGGCCGGGCGGTTAAGCCAAGCCCTCGGCGGCGGCATTAGGCATGCCTCCGTCTACTGTCCGGCCATCCCGGCTCAGCAGACCCGCCAAAAACCTGAAATTGATGTTTTGTGAACCGTATGTTTTTGAAAATTGCTCGTCTGCTCGTTATTTCGATGTGTCTGCAATCTTTTCACGTATTACGTTATCTGTGAGGTTATTTGGAGATGAGCGTTGCCATAGTGCACTAGAATGCATGACATTCATGAAGGAGACGTGTAAGAAAGTTCATAAATACTTTTTGCTGTCTGATAGATGAATAAAATCTTCTTTTGTATAGAGATACTTGGTTTTGATACTGAAATAGTCAGTCCATTGAGAAACCAACCTTCTGATTGCTTTTTACATTTCTGTATTTAAGTTGAAATAATCTCATCATAAGTCCGCTTTAGTAACTTTCGTTATTTGTACAATATAAAACTAATGGGTGGTTGTTGAAAAGAAAGTTTAAATAATCATATTCATTTGAAGTTCCATATCGCTTCACCTATTTGCTTTCGTAGAAAAATTCAAACAAGGCAAATATTCATATTGCGTAAACATAACAATGCTGTAACTACATTTTGTATTAGATGCGGGCAAAACACAGCGTTCATGCTTTCCCATGCCATCCAAACTAATATTATAAATGCGAAAGTAACTCTGTCTGTCTGTCTGTCTGTCTGTCTGTCTGTCTTTCTGTCTGTCTGTCTGTCTTTTCTTCACGCCTAAACTACTGAACCGATTTGTGTGAAATTTGGTACAGACATAGTTTGAAACTTGAGACAGGACATAGGATAGTTTTTATTACAAAAAATAAAAATAAAAAATAAAATTTATTACGGACATACAGTGCCATCTATTGGTCAAATCTATTGGTCAAATGTCGAGCTGTTCCTATGCTCCGTAGATAGATGGCGTTAATCGCGCAATGGTGTCATTACACGTGTTCGGTTCATGTTATTGTTTTAATTCATCGCAAAATCCATCAGAAAAATTTAAATAAACAGTAAAAAGGTGTAAAAAAATTAATATTAATATAATAAAAGTTTTACTACAAAGAAAATACTCTAACGGAGTATAGATAATTCTATTAGTACTACGCGCAATGGTGTCGATCGTTACACGAGTTCGGTTCATGTTGTTTTAATTCATCGGAAAAAAGTAAATAAATAGTAAAAAGGTATGAAAAAAATAATAACAATATAATACTACTTTTAGTACAAAGAAAATGCCCGAACGGAGTATAGATAAATAATCCGAGTTGTCGTTACGCTCGATAGATGGCGTTGGGATCGAAATAGATCGCGCTATGGTTTCGTTACACGCATTTGGTTGGGTATCGGCCGAGCGCTTCGGTACCATCGTGGAAAAATTGTATTGTCGATTGTATGGTCGTTTATGTGGATAGGTCCTGTTTCGTAAATTCTAAATTGGTTCCGTTGTATTTGTCGATTAAAAGGTTTATTTGTTGGGTAGAATTATCTCTTATTTTTAAAAAGGAAATGGACAAATATTATTTGTGTGATTGATACAATCATGAGTTTTAATAGATTTTAAATATTAAAAATTTGCTTTCAAATATTTATTTACGAATAATCTGCAGTGTTTATTATAGGAACTTTAATATAAACAAAATGAAGGAACTTAGCTATATTAGTTAAACTATATTCTAAAATTATTTGATGGATCAAAATTTTGTATAGGTCATATAAATAGAAATAATATTTTTTTTATATATAAATGAAAATACGTGGTAGTTCAAAAAGCGCATGACAATGAGAGCAGTAGTTTTTGAGGTTATCGCAAAGAGACAGATTTGCGTTTTCTGAACCATCCTGTATACGTATACAATTATTAGCCTTACAAAAATCTCAGTTTTTTACTATTTAGTAGAACAATATTCATTTAGAACTATAATTTGTGGAATGATTGTTCAATCAGGAGAGAGGAGGAGAGAAAGTCCATGACTACAACCAAAATGATAAAATTATTAAAAACTTACAGAACAAAATAACCTGGGGATTGTAAAATTACAAAAAAAATCCTGAACACATCTTGCAGTTGAGATTTTTTTTGTAATTTTGATAGTAATTTGACTTTTGTTGCTGGCAGTATCTTTAGTATTTTCAAGTTTATATGGGCTATAAGCATATAATGTATTGTCTATCCTACTAATATTATAAACGCGAAAGTTTGTATGTATGGATGTATGGATGTTTGTTACTCTTTCACGCAAAAACTACTGAATGGATT
This sequence comes from Helicoverpa assulta, assembly GCA_963856015.1. Classification (NCBI taxonomy): domain Eukaryota; kingdom Metazoa; phylum Arthropoda; class Insecta; order Lepidoptera; family Noctuidae; genus Helicoverpa; species Helicoverpa assulta. Next base: position 11,813,893 of record CAWLCW010000028.1, read on the forward strand.
TTAATGAAACTTTACAATAATATAGCTTATACATCAGAATAACACATAGGCTACAATTTGTAAACATATTGTTCGAAATACTAAACCTGCGCAGACGAAGTCGCGGGCACCAGCTAGTACTCCATAACAGTAATGCTGATGGTGTTTCTGTCAGTGAAATTTAATAAATTCGTCCAGTGAAAGTACTGCACGAACAGTGGCGATTATACACACCAGTTACTTAATAACTACGGAAGTCAGTTTATGTATGTATTACTTTCTTTCATTCTGTAGTAAAATCTCAGTTTTATATACTTCCTTTGAGTAGTAAATAACTACTGGGACTTTATTGCCAATTGATTTTATGGTCTCACAAACTTGGTTGTAAAGCTATAACATTTTGTTTAGAATAAATTGCAGGGTTTAACTATGTAAACAAACTCTCACCTAAATAAGCTTTGTTGGGTAAAATCTCCTGGGTAACAGATGTATGAACATCATAATTATATGTCTGAAAATACGTCGACATCAGAAAGCGATATAATGTGTCTATGATGAAATATTAATGGAATCGGGGTCCCTCAAGGGTCATCTAAGAAATGTGCGTACGCCAATAGAACGCTTGCGTCAATTCCATACTTTGTGTGAAGACTATTTCTGGATTCGATAACCTTTTTCGTTGGACGTCATGTCGTTTTATATTGTGTTAAAGCAATTATGTTTTCTTTGTAAGAAAATAGGTTTTCCTGTAGGCTGTGAATACTTACAAAATCTCATCTAAACGATAGGGGACAAGATCAAGTATCTGTCTGAAAGAAAGTTGTTGGCAATGAATTACGCGCCGTTTCTCGTCTCGATGTCTGACTCCATTCATATACTTTTAATGTACCAGCCATTAAGTAATGATCATAGTGATCATGGATTGAAGTTTTTATACTTATGAAAGTTCAGTTTCACACTAATGATTGATCGTGTACGAACAACTCCATCCGTAGTTAATCTGCCATGACTGTAATCTTTTTATAGCCAGCAGGAAATTGTTACACCACGTAACCACTTGTGTTTTTATGGTTTTACTTTAACTATCAATAAATATGTTAGTCGTGTAGTAAAAATAATATATAATCACAGGTCGTATAGTGCAGCTGTCGACGAAAATAATCCTTTATCCCCACCTTAGTTCATAAATTCTCTGCTCTAAAATACTGGGAAATGCAATAAGGAACATCGATTTATCTTCTGTATTCACATGCACCTGCAAAATTTTAACATGAATTATTTATTATTCTATTCCCAATACTGAACTCTCGACTGTTATTCCTCGTGCAAGAGAGCTTAAAACCATCAAAGAGCACCTTGTACAAACAAAAAAGAAACAAATGTGGGTCATCAGACATCGGAGAACAGTCTGGTATTTTACTAACAAAGGACCCCTGTGCTCCGTGCGTGTCGCTACAATTAAACCATTCAATTGATAAGGCCACAAGAATGTATGGACTGAGACTGAATGACAACTATATATAGAGATAAAGTGGTTTCGATTGAGACTGTTACTTTTGTAGTGATGTAATGGTGAATGCCGTTGAGGACATTTTAATTGTCACGATATTGCTGGCAATTGATCTTTCATAAAAATCAATCGATTTAAATCATCGTCCAATGAATCAATCTTCACAGAAATAATACTGCTGTGAAATTATCTGAAGAAAGACAATTGATTTTTATTTCTGCCAAAATATTTTCGAGTAGATTCACTACAATGATCAATAAGTATATCTTAGACAACATCAACTGTTTAGATATTAATAAATTCTGAATAGATATTTGCGGTGATCTCTACATAGTTCCAATTTTGCCCCGAATTGGTTCGATGTAAACTTTGCATTTGAGTTCAGACAGACGTGTCTGTGAATACTGTGAACTCTTGACATTTACCGAGTGTTTGAGTATTGAAAACGAACGAAAGAAGTTCTGTAAGATTGTGATGCGTAGCATTTCGATACTTGTTTGTAAATGTATTACGGATATTGATGTGTTCAAGAAAAATGCTGGTCATATTGGACTGGTTACCCTATAAAGAGGCCAGCGTCCTGTATACTGGTTAATCAACTGTAAGTCGTCTGCTTTCATGCATGACCTACAAAACAAAAAGCCAGACAAAGGCAATATCGATTCGGTTTCATAGTATGCAAACAATCGATTATAAATTACTTTGGACATTGATTGACTGCAGATTTCATTGTAATATGAGATATAATATCTATTATTCAAATATCAGAGCTGAACACGTAATTAATACGTATAAAACGATTCAATTGAAACATTCGCACGTACATAAAAAATGTGGTCAAAGACCAATCCGTTGATTCAAACCTTTCAAGCAAGACTGTGAACCTAAACAAAATTAGCAAAGGCCCATTGATATAAATAAACACCGCATTTTTTGTCTATCGGCATTCTGACGCCATAGAATTGGTCCGTAAGCGTAACACACAGGAAAAAAGGTCAGACGTAGAGTGATGTCATGACACAATTTCCCATCTGATCCAAACCGCTCAATAAAGCGAAACTGTTCAATAATACCGGAATTATTTAAGCGTACGACGACGTCACTGCGACCGCTACGATGATATAAATAGTACACATATTGACGAGAGCTACGTCACGCGGCATTGACAACTTTTAGTTTAATACAATTTCCAATTTGAAGAACTTGATCTGGCACAAGCGAAGGCCGAAATCTTGTCTACCAATATTTTTGGAAGAGATCCGGTTTGCACAAATGAAGTATTTAAAAGTAGATTTTACGGTATAGATCGATATATGTGATATAAAGAAGAAGCATATATCACGTTGAAAGTGAGGACAGCTCTAGACTCTTACGTAACAAGATCATCATTCCGTCGATGCGAATAAATTAATTCGATTTGTGCTATTCGATTGGTTAGTGATGCACTTTTGAATGAGCATGATGTCATCAGATTGCAGACCTGATTCCGTCCTACCTTTTACCTTAACCAGCAGCGCTCCGAATTTTGTAAATTGGACTTTTATTATATGCTTCTCGTGTGGATACACAGAGAGCGGTTCAATTTGCTTCTCTTTTCCATCAGCTCAGGAAAGATCAGACTTTTACCAGTTTAAAGACAAATTATTAGTTATAAAATACTTTTCTCACGAGAAATTAAACTATGGATAGTATTAGCAAGCGTCGCTAAATGTGTCTCTATGTTTTGGCAATCAGTCGCTGTGTAAAATTCCAACATAGGCCAGTACGTTTCTCAAAACATTTGGACTATAAAGTGTGTATGCAATCATATGTGCATGAACCATGTAAAAGTCTATTGTCGGTTGAATTTTACGTGCATTACGTAAGCAGGTTTCTTTCACAACTTTCATTCATTGCGACACATTATTTGCTATTGTGCGTGCCGCTTTGGTGTTTAAAAAACGAATTCCAATTGTTCGCAGCCACACGTGTTCGGGCCTGGCTTACATCTTCATATTTACGAAATGGGCTACACTGAAATCATATATTTTACGATCTGGACTAGGAATTGTCATTTGAATATGCGACATGTTTTAAGAACACCAGATGTACAGGACGAACTTATTTGTGCCAAATGATCTTACAGACATACGCTGCTCTAATTTTAAGATGCTAAAGTGCCTTTTATTATATCTGCCTTCCAGAGTTTTCTATAAAATGCCAAGCGCTCAAAACTAAAATCAATGTTATTTTTATCACTTAACAAAACCGTGCCGCTGCTAAGAAATCCGTTCTTGGAAAGATATTATCTTCCAATAAGTAGGTGCTCGCCATTCGCTGGCTCGGGATAAGATCATCTGAAGTTTCTTTCAGAACTGTTGACCTTAAAATTAATCTTGATTTGGAGTTGCCGTTACTATAAGTAGCTGTCTTTTTATCAATTGAAGATCATCTTCTATATTGAGATCAAATGCTGTTCAGTTTAATATTTTAATAGACATTGCTTTTGGTGGTAAAAATCAAATTTAGCCACAGGTTATGGTTAGACCATTTATTTTGTAAATACACAGCAGTTGATAAATGTGGGTGTTCATGTAGTTTTAGTTAAGCCACAAAGTCGAGACCCATTGCATACTTCTAGTGCTCATGGTAAGCGACCAGTCACGATTCTACCGTATCCAATCGCTATGTTTGATTCTAACTGGTTTCAACTTCACGTATTGATATCGCTCTCAGTTCGTCTCATCCCGGAAACGAAAACAAAATAGTAGATAAGCAACATTTGTTCATGTAAAATTAATTTTATTTTAAATACAACTTCTGCTATTACATTATCGATAACCCCGTCTGCTTTTCAGTTACAATGTCTGTCTGGAAACAGAGTGTCGTGTTGAATATTTTTATTTCCACTATTAACTTGTGTTTGTTAATGTTTAACACGTATTGTGTGACTTATAGACATGTGTGCTAAAGCTGTGTAAGTAGTATTGTATTTTACACGATATCGACATCTGCGTTTTATTCTTTAGGCAGTTCTTTTGGAACGATTGGGTCGATTTATCTTAATGTCGTTAGTTTCGCCCATAAAGATTACTCATCGCTGGTATAAAAGCTATCCTCAATAATCAATCTTCATCCAACCCAGCAGCTAGAACGGTTATGCTGGACATGTTGATTAAACAACGGTAACTCAGAAGAGACAATAAAAAACATTGCAACATTCAGAAAAATCTCGGTTCTAGGGATTCTTATTTTGTAGCTTCATAAAATAGATGCATTGCAACCAAGTCTTAAGGGCCATTATTCTACTCACTCAGTTCCCTACTGCATATTTTTCATTTACATTGAAATCTGTGGCCATAAACATTTCATCCCCTTATACAGTTTCTCATTTTATATTCTCCCTAGCCATTTCCCCACTTATTTACTTGACTCCGCAAAGGAAAAGCGTGCCCACAACCCTATTCACGAGAGTAAATGTATATTTACATTCCATTCCCGTGGTTCGCTCTACTTGGGGTAGCGTCACTGGCCAGCGTAAATGGGTCTCGGCCGTCTATCCTCGGCGTGGCAAGTCAAGGCTGATATACACTGCCAAATTTTGGGTTACTGCTCGTTTTATTGCTGCTTTTTGTAGATCAAGGATGTCAGTTTGGTAGAAGCTAGTGCGTGTGTCTATTTTGTTGTTGTGAATTATTATTGCGTCATTAGCTTCTACTTATGAATAACTCCATAGGAGTCTTTGTCCTATTTACTTTTGAGATTTTTATCTGCAGACTGTCTGGAGCAGTTTTAATTCCTTTTGTTTATTCTCAAGAACACATCATTGTTATTGTCTCATATAATGTCGGTCGGTAAGAAAATGACCAGGGGGCGTACAAACGGCTATTATATCTGTCACTATTAATACACAGATGCGTTTACGACTGCCACGTTGTTTCTCCACGTGGGTCCAATTGAGGACGAGCGTCATTGTTTGATGATTTTGATTGTCGCTATTGTCGAATTTAGCTTTCTTGTAGAGTTGAGTTAGTGACAATGAGGTGACGAGTCCTATTAATATTTTGATGTCCTCGGATGATATCACTCAGAAGAGTTTGCATTCTAATCAAACTCCAACTGAATAAAAGTCCATTTCTAACCCATATCACACAGTTCTTCAGTTTATCCCGAAACGCCATTGCATTCGTCTCTAGACGCCCGCATCAGTAGAATATTCTATTATATCCCTATCAATTCTAATTCGGAGGTCAATAGCGTTCATTGTATCGAATTTTGATCTTATGTTCAACGTTTTATTTCGAGATATTTTATTGTGTTTTGATAAACATAATAGGTTTCTCAACCTTGACATTTAATATCAGCTTAACAGTAAAAACACTACTGTACAATTAAGAGTATTCAGTTTTAGTTTCAAGAACATTAAAGATTTTATGCTCGTTACGTGTTGGCGGACAATTTTCGAGACTGCGGCAAAAATATTTGGTTTTACCTTCTTACGCCGTTAACAAACACGTCTGGGTTTTTTTATACCTTTCTAGATTTAATGAAATGTTAGATGTCATGACTACATGTTGCTGATTTAATCTAGTTGTAGTTTCTATGGTGATAAATGCAATAATGATGGAATCGTGCAGTTGTGATATAACAATTATAGACGTCATGGCAGACCATCATAAATAATGTTACCTGTAATTACAGATATTATTGCGATGATAACACTGATATCTCATATTTCTGCGAATTCAGCTCGCGTAAAGCTGCGTCATAATTATATTTAAATACATATTATAATAACGTATTACTTGTATGGCCATTTCATTACTTTTATGAACTTTATACCAAGTTCTCACTATCAAGAACATGAACCAAATGCGTGTTTTGTATTATGACAACAATTTATTGCTCCCAGATTTTGGTGGATTGTATAACCGGATAACAATAAATGAACGAATTATTAAAGATAATATTCACAACTATTTAGCCAATCTTATCTAGAGAGTAATCAACGCTCAATCGGAAAACCACCGTCATTATCACTAATGACGTCAAATTGACTAGCAATTGCTTCATTGCTGTTCAATAATTTCGAATTACTTATAATTATTAGCTAGAAAAACAAATTCGTCATTAGACTTATGGCATGAACGAATTAACTCGTCAATTAGTAACTAGACCTCCTTCATTACCCTTTACATTCTCTTCAATGCAAACTGTGCCTTATTTCCTTATTACAAGGGTGTTAATCCTTTCGTTTCCAAGTTGGTTGCTATCGTCACTCACGTCTTCTTGCGACAGACCTTGCTGTTTCTCACGGTTCATGTCGTGGTGTCGTCTTGAGATCGAAACCGGAGGTTGGGCAAAGTCTTGCAAAACGGTTATGGTATGGCGAACGACCATGTACATATGCGTACTATGGGAACAGCTAGAATTTAATTAGCATTGCCTATGCGGGTGATTAATGCAGAAACTGTATTTCACATTTTTTATGTATGCACTTCTGCAGAACTTAATCATCATGCGGGGCATCTCATTGCACGGCCCAGCATTGATGAAAAGAAACATATCCACGGCAGTTAGACGTATAATGAGGTCTTTTATCCCATTAAAGTGATCCGAGGTCAAGTATGTTATGAGGCTTACGTGCTTTGCGAGCAGATTAGTTGAAACAAGGTTAAAGAAGATTTTCAGTTTTTGGAGCACATTCATTAAATTAAAAACGAGTTTATTTTCAAAAGCATTTCAAGTATACCATGCAAGATAATAAAGTTGATTGTCAACATACCTAAAGTTGCGAGTCTTAAGAGCGTAGGAAATCGGAAGGATGCTCAACCAAGTTGCAGTGTAAAGATACTTGTAAGCGATAAAACAATGTAAATAAATGAAATGGTCTAATCTACTGTATCTAAAGCGCTTCTAATCTGGCCGACACGATCTGTTGCGTACGATTCGTCTAGTCTAGATTACACGATAGCCATGAGAGTGACAATACCGTACGGGCTACTGCATAAGATTCATGGATTTCAAAATAAAAGTAGACTGCTAGATCTAAATAAGGTATAGGTGAGATGGGAATTCAAGATAGGATTTCCAATTTATCAATAGAAAAATTGTAACTGCTAGAATGACTTGATCGGACAAAGGGTCTCGGAGAGCCAATAGCGCAAAACTTAGTAATAAAAAACTCGTTAAATTATATTTTCCTGCTAAAACTGGTCTTTGTTTACAGTGAAGCGAGACTGGTAGAATTCTCAAAGGCAAAATAAACAAGTATGTACTTACGTAACACTACCCAGCGTAGCCGAAGTTATTAATGAACTGAGTAGAACGCATTTAATTAAGAACTTTAATTAAACTATGACTTCGTTGAGAAAGAGTGTAAAGTCTTGGTAAACTTTTTCAATTAAACTAAAATTCGAGAAAAGTTTTATGTGAATAGGGATGTAACAATCATTACTGGTGAATATAATGCAAACTTCGGTTCTAAAAGGGATATCATTTTAAAATCAGATGATCAGATTGCAATGGCACCTTATAAAAATATGATACTTTCGTATCTGACATGTAACTTGTACAGGACCATGAAGGTGAATGCACAACGTGTGATTTTGATGCGATCACCTATCTTTAATTCATGAATATTTAACTGCAATAAACTAAATCGCTGTCTTAACAATTAATAATAGCATTTCCTGTATAATTGTTTTCAATATTAACATGTAATAGATTTTATTGTTTGCTGGATTCTCAGATTTTCGCGTTTTTAGAGAGCATGATTATGATATGTAAATTTTTTCATCATAAAACAAGAATAATAACTGTCGAAATCAGCGTGATAGATTTTTGCTTCGATAAGTCTTAGAAGAAGACTAGAGACTAAGAAGTCTTCTAAGTGCACTTACGACGTATGAAGATAAATGAGTATGAATATGACACAAGTAGCCATATTTGTCGATCACTAGTAATCGTAATTTGATGCACCTGGCCCTTACATGGAAAATTGAGCGTAGAAGGCATTTCAGATATGGACGCCTTGTATAGGAATGTGAATCAACACATTCGTTAATATCGACGATAATCTGAACAAAAGTTTGTACGTGAACACACAACACACGACATGAGTAGTTTTGTACTAAATTGCGGATGTAATTTCCCCTAATGATCAACTGATTGCTGGTTTCAATATAATATTTAGCAATATTGAAGGCTAAAGTGATCAAGCATGTAGGAGCGCCACATTTAAACTTTTTGTTTACCAAATGCGCTACTGAGAATGCTTCAATAAATCTGGAATATCAAACGTTCTGTTCACTGATTCGTTGAAGTTTTGTGACTAGTTCAGCTCCTTTTATGACTTCTAGGCATTGAACTTTATTACTTTTGGTCCTTTTATTTTGATCTTTTAGTTCGGGCGGTTCTGGGTCACTTCGATTTGTTACTGCCTTCTCGAATTCAATTTAGAGGAAGATCAATCGAGAGACTTTTGGGAAGATTGTATTTGTATTGCTTGATTAACTGTGGATTTCGTGAAGTGTTTTTTTTTATATTAACGTCTTATCAATGCGTCTTTTGTGTATTTGCGTATATGTATATGTGATCTTACACGCGGTGGCTGGCACAGGAATTCATATAAGCAAAGATTACTTTATCGATTCCATAAGCAGGGAGGCGTATCTTCCATAGATTATTATCAAGTAATCAATCCCCTACATCAAATAACTCATCACCAACTTACTTGCAGTCTTGCAATCCATCCCATTCACAAACTTTATTCCCACACAAAAACCGAGTGAGCAGGTCCGTCCGCCCACAGGCAACCACTAATCTGTCCAGCATTCTATGACGCGAAGGTCACGACCATACAATGGAATGTTGCGATCGCAACAATGGATGGGCACGCCCGCCTCGAATAAATTAGCTATGCGATATGCTATTGATATTATTAGTTTTGTCGCTATTGTGCAGTTGCACGTGACTGCCCGAAAATGTGTGCGTTTCGACATTTCTGTAGCAGTAACTGAATCCAGCTTTGTTTTATTGTCATGCTGGAATGTGACATTATCATGTAAGATTTCATTATGAAGGAATTGTATCAAAATTATAAATGTTTCTAAAATGTCATTATAATTTACATTACTCATGTCTCGGCTTAAATTACTCGACTAAACTTTCTGTAGCCCGCACACGTTAAGTCATATTATATTAAACATTTCTGTTCATGCCATGTTTTCAAATTGCTTTCTATGTTTTCTTTTATATTCTCAAAGCGATGTTAATTGCTGCCCAAGCTTTTATGTTCATAAGATAATTGTACGTTTCAATGTTCATTCTGTTGTTGTTATCTTTCGTTTCCCATTGTTCCTGATTCACTGAGAATCTGGAAAGATATAAAATGTTTGTCGTTATTATACCCTTTAATTTTAATTACAAAACGAACTGTGGTACTGTCTTTATTTATTACTAAAGAAAGCACAAATGACAATGTAATTCCTACACTTATACTTCTTAGTCTATGTCATGCTAGAGAATCTCTTGAAAGTGATTCTTATCTTCATCTAAAAAAACTTCGCATAATACCATACCAGTCTCATATAGCAAGGGTCACACCGTGCTCCCTGACCTCAAATAATTGTAGCTAGTACCTCGCGCCACATACCACAAGTGATGTGAGATTCTTGCTCCCATACATCGGAGGAGGTTACATATTTCTTTCATTATGGTCTGGATTCTTCGCGGAAACGCTCGCGTGGGTGTTCAAGATTAGCTTTGATTTATTAGTCCTGTTATTTGCAGTGTATGCGAAAATAGGGGCAATTAATTGGCGTGCTGTTTTTTGTTTCTGAACGTGTTCCCATAAACGGTCTGGCACTTATTTGTGACCTGTAGCGGTTCCGTTTAAGATAAATTGTTTAGTATTAAAGCGTGGGCTTCTAACGGTAGTTCTGAGCAAATCAAATACGTACATTGTATAAAGTTACTTGAGTGGAGAGTCCCTTCTCAACCTGATGTCTGAAATATTTTATCTACAAGGAAGTATCGCATTGTGCGTTTACACAAAGCAATGTAACCCAACTCACAATCAATTCTGCGTTCGTAATCAGAAACGTTGGGAACATTGAACTTAATAAGGAATTGCGATCTTTCAGACAATTTGCTTCGGTATTTGCAATTTGTAAGTAACCTATAGTTGCCATTTCACTTCTGACATTAACGCGCCAGCTTCTAGTACTAATGCTGTAAGTCATTTGGTATTTATGACTATCTTTTCTAAGAATTTCTTAAGATTTCGCTCAGATTCACATTACTGATTTTATGTACTGTTTTAACTTGTGGTAATTTCACTACTCTGCAGAGAAGATGTTTTGATCTGTTTTGTTATCAACATTGCATTAGTTCTTAGCATTAGAGAACCAAACTTTAACGTAGCTCAAATGCAATTTTATTTTAATCCAACTCCGTAGATTATTATAATGAGCGCTATTGTTTCAATATTCTCCATTGTTGCGTTGAAAGATAAATATGAATTTAAACAAACCTTCGCTGGGTACAGAACATGTTTGCTAAAGTTATCCGTTCTGTTTGCATGCATCTACGTCATCGTTGCGTCGAAGTTTCTACACAAGCATTTGGTACCTGTAATCATATGTTGTGTACCTAAATAAAACATGACAGTGTTTGCAGTCAGATTTTCTATGTAAATTGCTGGTGAATTGAGCAGTGTTTTCGACTCATATTTGGTCCTTGGGGACGGGGTTTATCTCAAAGGTCAAAGGATGTTGATCTCATTCTCATTGTATTGAAGGACATAAATGGGGGCTTTGCATAATCCTTAATTGGAAGAACTGCTAACTTGATTAGATATTTGTGTATTAGTCATTGCTTGCTGTGACCAACTTTAGGTATATGACACACCTCAATAAGGTTATATGATTTCTGTAGAAGTGTTACGAAGCGAACTATTCTACCAATTCTCAACTTCTTCGTTTAAATCAATAACCAAAGAGATGATACGGCATGAATCAGCGAACAAGATACAATTAATAATCGATAAAAGAAATGAAAGTACAACAGAAGGAAGTTCTCACACTTTATTCTTTCATTACTGTCTGCTTCCGATGTATAAGTAATTGATATGCAAAATTACCCGTGGCAATCTGATTCTGAACGTTGATTATAATTAAACACCGAACAACGAATACTTAATTTTAATTGGTTCTTCTGCCCATTGTTTGAATGATCCTCAAGATCAAAATTACAATATTAAAGCATCGTAACTGCTAGTACTTATTATGTAACTAAAATTATATTTACGGACAGGGTACTTCTCACGAGAACCTGTTTCTTTGATAATTGCATTATTCTGTGCCGGGTTAGATAACTTGCCTACTCTAAACACATCGTCCGTGTTTACGGAATTGCTTCGGAATGTAGTGCCGTTTCCGTTCTGGGTCTGTGACAGATGTGAGGGGTCTATTTTTGTCATTTCATTTGATGGCATAACGAGCGCCTGCGAGGCAAATTGGCCCATTAGTTGAATGCTGTATTTATCTTCTTTGGGCGGGATGTTGCTAAACGGTTTCGGTTCTATCTTCTCGTTTTTGTTGAAAGTACGTCATCTATGCTTATTATTCAAATCTAGCATCATATCATCATTATCATTTGTTATTTAGTCTAAAATCGTACGTTTTGAATCTTATTTATTTTGTTGTACCTATGTACTTTTTATGTTTCATTATCATTCATATTCTCACATTCATAAATCCTTAGTACATACAAGCTAGGTTTCAATTTGCCGACTAACAAGTGCGCCGGCTCGTCGTGATAATGTCGCGGCGCGCGCGCACGTTTCGTACCACGGTGTACCAAGCGCGGCCCGACACCACTCACACCACAGCTGTTTTTATTCCGCACAACTAACAGATTAGCCTTAAAACAATTGTAGGAAACTCGCATTTCTACGGTTGCGTTAGCATTTGTGGCGTTATGATTACAAGTACTTTGGTGAAGCTTGCTGCGTACCCAAGGTTTGACTTTGATATTGCATATTCTAGCTTCTGGTTACAAAACGTACGTACGTAATTTACTTTGGTTTATGTAGATGTGGAATAGGTTACGTCAATCTTGAAATAAGAAACCATGATCAGTATAAGGAAGAATTACTTAAAGCTATTTGCCAGAAGTTGCAGACTATTATAATCCCTAGTATTGTTCTGTCTTTTCTTTATGAAGCTTTTACTGTGAGCGCAATGTGGACAGTGATAACACTTTCTTGGCCGAGGTCAATGTGTGTTTGCAGTGATTCAATGTTTGCCATGAAAGGTGGACGTAATCTTTTTATGGTGTTTATTTTACGACGCTCCACTCTTTCTTTTACGTCCCCACGCATTTTTGTACAGGAATAAAAGGTGAAGGTTCCTTCGGGGTCTTTCCGACATAATAATAAAATGCTTGTTGCTTCACTCGTAAAGTTACTGTTCTGAGATTTTATTATACCCATCTTTACTGAGGATAGAATGTAAACAGAAATCTTGATGACCCTACCGATGCTGCGTGGCTCAGATATTAAATGAGGAATGAGCCTGTGTTTAGCTTCCAGATGTAATATCAACTTTATTTCCGGGCCATTAGGTTTACATCGCTTTATTTATGTTGTAAACAATTTGATATTAATGTACTACGCAAATTGTCTGAAGGCCGCATATGTGTTTGACGATGATGCATGTTCATGCTTCGAATATAATTATTGTTTTTTGCCCCATGAGTTTTGTTTCCTTGTTTTGAATACTGAACTTGTTATTAATTTGTAATCCTATCACGAATGTAACCTACACTGGTTTCATTTGTATAGTTTATTTTTGGATTGCAATGATTAAGGATAAAATTACGAGATCTAAATATAAATTAATCTTTGTTTCCTTATTTGTAGTTCGATTAAACTGGTTGGTTACATACTTTAGGATTAAACTACGGCGTTCATCCTTATTAGTAATTTCTAGTTAGCCAGTTACATTTGCAACTTTTCCATTACTTAATAGGTGTTAGGTAAGTAGTTCTACTATACTGCTCATTTTCGTTTTCCGTTCCATAAGCTCCCGGTAATTTTCTCATCGTTTTCGTGTCCGTCTGAGCGCTTAACGACTTCACTTGATTACGTTCTCCTACTAAATGGTTTTACTCTGAAACACATACAAACTACATGTAGCTGATATTTAATTGGATTCGTATCCGTGCAATGTCTCAAGATTATCCAATTATCAGTATTCAAACAGGATTTGAAAATTAACTCAAAAAGTATAGACGAAATCGGTAGTAGGAATCATTCAGGAAAATTCTCAAATTCTTGACAACCTTTTGTGATTGTCGATGCAGTCTCAGCTTTCAAAATCAGTTCCATATAAAGCAATCCAATTCACGCAATATGCCAATGCGTCTATCGCTGGAAACATACCATCCCACACGGTACAAGCGCGAATTATCACACAATGACATTCCGTTCTACGTTTACGCAGACAGTTTTGATGATTGATGTGTATTGTTTGTCTGTCCTGTATTTGTTATTGCGTACTGAGAAATGGGAAAGGTTGTAAGGTGAGAACTGTTGTCGGGTCCTTCTATGGGTACCTGTAACTGTGCGGTAATTTTTTTTGATAGTAGATATTGTAGAGGTTGCTTTTATACGGGTGCCTATAGGAATACATAATTTATTTGTATGGACACAATAAATTTAAAGGTTGAATTTTCCAAACACTGAAAGAATTTTATAAATTGGACCTGTTGGATCCAGAGACTAGCAAATTCAAGCAAACCAAACTACTCTTCAGCATTAGTATCGATTGTAACCCAAGAACAAACGAAAACCGACATTCGATGCACCTAGTTTTAAATTCTGCGCACATGGTCCTTCTATACGCACAAAAAAGGCGGCTTGTTAAAGGCACTTCTCATTGAAATAAACATTGAATTCTCAAACATTCACATATATTTGTTACATTGTAATGTAATACCGTCTACGGGTTTACAGTCTTTAGGAACAGGCTTTGGTGAACATAAATTCTTGTTAACATTGTTTTGCTCTTTCTCGGTGAACCTGACATTTGCGTTTATTTTAATCAGACCTATTTTATTACGTGGTTACCTTTGTACCACAAATTACAATTCCTTTTATATATTACATCTTTTGTACTTACAAAATCCTTTCTAAAATAAGGAGTATCTTTATGCCTGCTACTTTTTACTGATTACCTACGTTCGAGTCTTCAGACCGGCCTCTAATCATGTTTTATAAAAAGAAAATAAATTCCTCCATCCGCAGCTCGCTGCCATTGAATTTCATATCAACTTCTTTCGGAATTAATCCATACAAATTCTTATTAGCTTTTACTCTAACTTTTATGTGTTCACTGTCATATCGAGTAAACTTATTAGAATTTATTTTCTTGCCACTGCTACCTACAGGCTATTTATTGTCATCTGATTCAACAGATTATGTAACTACTAGCTACTTGTCTTGCACAGCTACCTCGTTAATGACAACCTCATTTCTACTCATCTTTTATTTATATTACTACTGCCTATTTGTTATTCTCTACAAGATCGTCAGCAGTTTTCTATTTACTTCGATTATCGTTATTGGTGTCGTTAATATTTAGCACTTTACTACTTTTACGAGCAAAGTTTTATCGAGATGGTCTTCCGAACGGTAAAGGTTATGAGCACTTAAGTGTCAGCTCCATTTTCATTCATTGACTGTTATCGATTTGTGCTATTAATATCATGTTTCCCCATACTACTTATCAGATGCCAATGTATTCCACAGTCCCTTTGTACAAATTAAACTAGCCGTAAGTATGGGATACTCAGCACGCAGTCACTCGTGTACTAACAATTTCAACAACAATAGAAGCATCGTTCATGGCTAAGTGCAGAACGTATTACCTTAAGTATACAATACTATTACTTGTGCGCCATACTTTCACTACGCTTCCTGAGGGAACTACTTCTTTCACACTCTTAGATAGAACTCTTCGATCTTGCACAGATTTCAATTTATTTGCATAAAGATCTCAATCAGTGTAGTAGTTTATCGTGAAAGCTTATCGGACGGTTAATTTCGCATTAAGGTATTAACGATTAGCTATTCTACTAATCGTTAACACTAATTGCATCTCTTCCACTTAACATTTCATCTATTACCTCCTCGCCATAAAACCTTAATACATCATGAAAATGTTTACTTTTACTTCCCTAATTATTCTTAATTGTATTTACAACACGAAAGGCATAAATGGCCTAATAAGCATAATTAATTAACATTTAAATACCTTTGGTCACCCCTCGTTAATTTTAGAAGAAAGCTTATCCATTTATTCTGTCATTACCATAAAAGGCTTTAATTTCTCGTTAAGTTCAGGTTTCGTAATTATAATAATAATTTAATGAACATTATAATATAAATATTACAATTTAAATAGGAAAGTTGAATTTGCTTATGTTACGAGATATTATGCATTTGAGACGTGATCAAGATGCCAATCTACATTTATGAAATGCTATTCAGACGAGATTTCTAAATATTGCAAACTTTGCTTTTCTATGATTATCATCTTTTATGATTTATAGTATCTGATGTATATCCAAGTTAAGAGAGCAAAATTACATACTATGCCACGGATACTCAATGTTACCACTTTTTTCAAGCACAGATTTTAAAAATATTTATGGCGTAGTAAAAATCCTTCTCCATGTGAGAGGAGGCCGCAGCCCAGCAGTGAGACGATAAATAGGCTGTAACAGTAACAACAGAAATGAAATGAAATTTCGTAATCATTCCAGCTGTTAATCCTATTAATAAAGGCATTTAGTTACAACCAGCTACCGACATAGTCTAACTGGGTGTCCAACGTCCATTATGTACAATTTCCTTTGCCCACAAAGGAAGCGTCTGTCTGCTCGCATTAATCACGAGATTTTAATGGAACTTTCAATGAGATACTTAAGCTCCCTCTCTAACAAAAGTGAACCGACATTTTAGATCAATGCAATCAACTTTCATTCTTTGAAATCTCTCACTTATTATCTTTTTCTTTGGTTCCAGAGGAGTGTTTCCATGGAAGAGCAATTCTTCAAAGAACAACGAATCATCACCATCGTCAGTGGTATCTTGGAGACTGTTCGGCAGCAAATCAAGTGGCAACCTGGCTGCAAAGACATTGAATTCTGAAGCTCAGAAGACATTGACACCGGCGTCTTCGGGTGCCAATACTCCTCATCACCACAAGAGGCAAGGGAGTTCGGCCAGTGAGAAGCAGTTTGAAGATCTGGTGGCCAGCTCTATTGCTCTTATACAGCATGATAGGTAAGTGTTTTCTCTTAAATCGAACCTATATTTAGGGTCTTCTGATGATTTCTTAGTTCGTTTTTGTGTCTTTGATTTAAAATATTGTATAGCTGGGATATACTTGCATTAGCAAAGGTCAAATTAAATGCGCTTTGACCATAGAATCCACTTCAAGTGACCCGATAATACTGTATCTTTACAAAGGCATTATAGACGTCAGATGATGACGTAGCCGGCTCGTAAATGTTATTGTTCTGTCCCAATTACACGGAAACTTGTTTGCGCAGCCGTAGTATCGTATTTATGCCTATTATATGGAATATCGCTTGTATGTAGTCCATTAGGTTTAATGGTCTCTTATATTCTAGGTAATTCGATGTATACAGTGTGTTTTTGATCATACGCATCCCCCGAATTTTTCTGCAGTTTGACGTAGTAGTCACTTAAAACTTGGACAGTTAAGAGGATTCGTTCCAATAAAATTAAGTGAAGTCGATTCAGCTAGCAAGTAATCTAATTAATGAGAATCGATCTAGACAAACTATTAAATAAGTACTCACCAAACCTTGGAATATTGATGACTTGTGGCTGACCCCGGAAAATACGGATTAATCCCCTATACTGTCGATCAACGCTACCAGTTTAATTTCTTTTAGTACTATGTTATGTGGTTATAATTAAATATCAATCATGCACAGTTCAAGTGGCAGTGAGGTCATTGCCACGATAAATCAAAAGCTTTCTCAGTATAGAGTTCAAAGCATTATAAGCAAGTTCATTAACATTATCAGGCTACAAGCTTATACTTGGAAATATGATAAAGATCCCATATTATACGATTAAACTAGCCTATCAAATGTTAACAGGCCTTGGTAGCGTTTATGTAACCATCCATTTCTATAGGCCTATACTAAGAAGTGTTTGATAACCTCCGAAATATTTCAAGAGGTATTTTATGGAGTCAACGGCACTATTATATAAAACACTTTCTTTAGATTTGAAGTTCTTCGGACTTCAATCAACAGTGCCTTACAATTTGGTTCACTTGGCACAGTACTCTAAGCTTTTGATCTGAAGTCCTACAAACGTGTAGTTGTATATCTACATAAGTTACAGTAGTATTCAATTTCATGACAAAGCAATAAACTCCTTATAGTTCATTACCACCATTCAAAGGTTCATTTAATCATGAACTTCGATTTTATCGATTACTATCTAATCGTGACAGAAAGTACACAAACTTGTGTTCCGACCTATCAGCACCCATCGTAGGTTTATACTTGATGACATTTCCGAGGTCGTGCACAGGTGGTATTTGACCGACATTGCCTGTCCAAATAAACTGTTTTCACGTTTTATCGTCACGCTTCGGCGAAACTGTTGCCTAATTAACATTCGGACTGAATTACTGAAATAATGTAAGCGGGGTTAGGCCTCGATTTTGTATAGAAAGCCGAAATTGGACCTAAAGGTTCTTGCAAAATTCTGGGGTATCTTTGTCAGATTGATTGTATTTATAGCATTGTTTGGAAGGACCAGACCATGAAAGACCGAAAGAAAGTTTTGGACCCTGTTTTCGTCTTCTTCTTCATTATTTTAGTAATTTATTCACAGTTCAAGGCAATTTTCTCTGCGTGCAGACCGTGCGTGTATTTCTTTATTCTCTTCAACGCTTAATTTATTACTGCTATTAGCTTTCAGTGCCAAAAACCTTTTCCGATTGCTATCGAAACTGACGTTAATATCTAAATAAAAATCCGTGTAGGTAAGTGTGTGAATGTAGGTGGGTCGACATGCCCCAATAGTGTTGGTCGTTGCTCCAACGCGATTTCGTTTTACGTGCGTGTCAGGATATACTAATCCTTTTAAATTATGATGGCGTGGCCTGTGAGTCAGTGTACTGAAATATATGTGACCATTTGGCACAATCATTACACCCACTCGGTATAATACATACATATACCTACCGTTTGATCTTACAGTTTCAATTCTTCATCATCATCTCGGACTTTCACTGATGAACCTAAGCCTCCCCTAATGATTTTCAAAAGGACTGGTTGAAATCAGTTACGACAGCTTTATATTTAGAGATTTAATTCGGAAGGAGTGACTCTTCATGTATTGATATTAGGTCATCATTACCTGTAGAATAAACATATAACTTGTAAGTACATACACTGCCTGTGTGCATTTAATATTTTGAAGCTTCTTTGTTCATGTAGGTTTTGCTGCAATCGATTTGCAAAGCGGGTTTTACCAAATGCCGACACACGCAATTCAACTTATATGTGTGTAGCATTAACAAAGTGTTTGCATGAAATAGGATTTTCCTTGTGTATAAAAAAGGAGCTAAAAAGTTATGAAGCTACCTAAATGATTTCTAAAGAAATTAGCTGTGGTCATAAGGCTACATGATTAAAAGAAGGAATACCTTTAAGTTGGGTCCATGAACTAAGAGAATTAGTACGGATGGGCTAAGGACATTCGCTTCTCTAATGCAGTAGCGGCGTAAGGGGGGGGCGGGGGGGGGGCGGTCCGCCCCGGGTGCCACATCTCGGGGGGTGCCATCTCGGTCGGCACATATCTGCATGACCAGGATGGCGCGGGCAGAAGCCGGGACAAGTCACTAAGGGTGCCATTCTATCTGCGAAGCCTAGGTTCACTACCATTTACTGCGCGATATTCAAATTTTAAACAAAACTACAACAGTGCATGTGCGAGACATCGAGGCGGTCACCCCTCTCAGTTCGACTGTCGCCCTTCTCTTGTATCTTTGCTTTTATCTGATTACTTAAATTAATTCCTCAAACTTAGAAAAAAAAAAATCTTACGCTTACTTTATGAGGCCTCAATCTAGCAAAAAGAAAACACCGAAGTAGCAAAAAAACTGACGCTCGCTTAAGTCACGGTTTCTAACTAAACGGTTAATTTGTGCTTAATTCTGAGTTAAATTAGAGTCCTCAAAAAAAAAAACAATAAAAAAATATATTTTACAGTGGATATTTCTAAGCTATTTAGGCGCTATTTGTAAGAGGAGGTGGAGGACTTTGGTGTCCCAAATCTCAATAAATTTTGAGCTCGCTCGCAACTGCTTCAATTTCCGGTCGTTTATTTTTAAACTTACCTGAGTGTTCCAAAACTCAAAAATTTCGCGCTCGCTGCGCTCGCGCCTTACACTTTACGGTCGTTTTCTCTAATCTCTTTAGATATCTTTTTGCGTCACAAATATCAAAACTTACGCGCCCTCCTTCACTTTACAGTGCTTTTTTTAAACTTTTTTGGGAACTTCTCTGTTTAAAAACTCAAAAATTTCGCGCTCGCTACGCTCGCGCCTTACACTTTGCACTAGTTCTTTCTGAAGTCTTTATATGTCTCTTTGCGTCCCAAAAATTTCGCGCTCGCTTCGCTCGCGCCTTCTTCACTTTAGAGTGCTTTTTTTTCAAACTTTTTTGGGAACTTCTGTGTTTAACAACTCAAAAATTTTGCGCTCACTACGCTCGCGCCTTACACTTTACAATAGTTCTCTCTGAAGTCTTTATATATCTCTTTGCGTCCCAAAAATCAAAAATTTCGCGCTCGCTTCGCTCGCGCCTTCTTCACTTTACAGTCCTGTTTTTCAAACTTTTTTGGGAACTTCTGTGTTTAAAAACTCAAAAATTTCGCATTACATTTTACACTAGTTTTCTCCGAAATCTTTACATAGGTATCTCTTTGCGTCCCAAAAATCAAAAACTTCGCGCTCGCTTCGCTCGCGGTTTCTTCGCTTTAAGGTACTTTTTTTCAAACTTGTTTGGGTACTTTTGTGTTAATACTGTATATTTTTTTTTTACTACGTGATTATATTTTGTAGTTTTTTTTTTTTTGGGGGGGGGGGGAGGGGTGCTCAATTAGTAGTTCGCCCCGGGTGCCACCCGATGCTACGCCGCCACTGCTCTAATGAGATTACTTCTGTCTTTTGAGGCCAACGAAAACGTGATAAACAGTTTTTTTTTCTAGTCAGTAAACACATTTAATCTTGTTTTCATTAAATAAACATTTAAATGATAGTAAAGCTATCTAATATTTTGATTGCAATCTTGTTATTTGGTCCTTTCATCCGCATATCATCATCAAGAATCTACAACCCTACAGTCAGACAAAACAAATCAAAGGAAGCTAAGCGCATTGACACGACAATAGTAACAAGATTACCAGCTAGTCTGAAGGCTAGACCACGAACTGATAAGACTCTTTCAATGTGCCCAACACGTTACATGAAGCCATTGTTATAAATCGTATTAGCACGTGTAAGCTGTACTTGCCCAGTTTTATAGCCAATAAGTGATAGTGAAATAATACTACATTTCATACTCAACGGAAAATAATAACCAATATCTTAATACTTACTTACTACGATCAATCTATTCAATCGTGCTGTTTTTATTCGACATGCACGGGCTAACTTGGGTGTAAATAAAGAAGTGCTTACTTAGATAAGTGTACGGGACGATAAACACATCAAACAATCACTTATAAGACCAATCGAAAAACAATCAAAAGCTAAATTTAGAATAATCGATAGCGAACAGAATAATGAATTGCTGTTCGGAGAACCTACGGATAAACTCATAAAGAAATCAATATTTAATCGCCATATTGGATCAGGCATACCGATCATGCCTTGCGTTTGGAAAAACACCACATTGTACACAACAGGTGTTATTAATACGTCACAAAGGTCATAGGCAAATACCTGAACATCTTATCATGTTATATGTTCAATATTGAATACGCTCTCGGATAAAGCCCCATAATGAATGTGATTGCATAAAGTGGATGTTAAAGATGTATTATCATCAGCAATTTGTATTGTGTGCTTGGGAAAACGTCCTTCTATAGTCAAAGCTAGTAATAACATAGATACTGCACTAGTTATTTCTTCGAGGTTTATGATAATGGTAAAATTCTCACACGATTGTTCATCACGGCCTTCTTTGTCTACAAAAAGGTCAGTGATGGGATTTTACTGTATTTCAATGAGATCAATATTAATCTTATCGAGCAATAGATCAATTGCATCAATTACATTTTCTTGCATCGCTTTCTGTACTCATAAGGAGAAGATTCTCTGTTCTTTTGAGCAATCAGTGAGACCTTTATAAGCATTTTTAAAAATCAATTTTATCTGCTTACAGATTGTGATTAATGATCCTTAAAACACCCTACACCATGGAGTGTGGGTTAACACAATTTTATCTATCTAGGCCTGACCTCTTTCCGTGTCGTCCGTGCTTTAGAATTTTAATAGCCAAATTAATATTCGCTACATAAGGCGAAAATTACCGGATTCACGCAATATCGTTGGCACTTGTGCTAAATTTTCATAACGTCCGGGGAAATGGAAGGTTAGTAAATTAGTCATAAACATCATTATTTATTGCCTGACTTCCCCTATGGGTATGAGAGACGATCGATTGGCCAACGTCTACTTTGTCGATTTGTTAGTCAGGAAATGAAACTATAGTCGAACATTCTCTAAGTATTATTTTGTTGACAGAGGTATTAAAGTCTCAAATTTCATTGTCTTATGTTGTAACTAAAGCCTCAAGAACACAAACCACGGCCTCAGTTCACCGGACATTATTATAGGAAAATGGCAGCGAACAGTTATAGGAGTCGTGCGCAAAGGTGGTTGTTTTAGTTTTTCAAACTACAACAGAGGCACAGAAGCGGAAATGCCAGTGTAATGACAGACCTGCCCTCCGCAATTTGCTCGTTCGTGACCGCTGTAGGGCTTGCTGTAATAGCGAACTTTATTTAATCTGTGCCACTCATCTCGCTCCGGTTCACGTTACGGAACATTTTCGAGTGCTCTTCAAATATCGCGTATTCGCAAAGCAATTTTTATTTCAATATTGCGCTGCCTATCGAATTTCTGTTCACGTTTGCGTTTCGACGAATCGCAATTTGTGATACCTATATGAGAATTTGTTTCGTATTATTTGCGTTTGAATGCGCAATATGACTGTGGGCCCCTCTAGCGTGCAATTTGGCATTCTATTGCTAATTTAGCGATTTGCTCTTTGTGGCCCTTACAATACAGTCGGATTATTAATTGAATCCCTTAGTATTACGAGATCACATGCAGTGTTTATAACATTGCGTTTTCTAATTCTGGCTATATAGAGATTTCGGGGTTATTTGAGTGTACTGATCGTTCATGCAATTTAAATTTGTAAAGTAAAATGATGACTGCACAATATTAATTCAACGTGTTCGGTTTCACCGTACAGGCTAATTGTATTAAACTAAGTATTGAATCTATTGTTTTCGTTCGTAATTGGATTTGACGAATATATAAAGATTGTCAACGGTTCATGCGT
The DNA here is from genome assembly GCA_963856015.1 of Helicoverpa assulta. Classification (NCBI taxonomy): domain Eukaryota; kingdom Metazoa; phylum Arthropoda; class Insecta; order Lepidoptera; family Noctuidae; genus Helicoverpa; species Helicoverpa assulta. Next base: position 11,837,060 of record CAWLCW010000028.1, read on the forward strand.
GTTGCGCATATAAGCTAATACACATTTTTAAATGCATGCATAATGAAGCATACAGCGACGAGCATTATAAAAGGTGCAGACGCTTTTAACGGAATGTGATAATTATTATGAATAAAACATTTATTCGCAATTCGCTTTCTTAATTCAAGATTTAAACAAATCATGTCGTTTATATCTTGGATTGACTTTATCAACACTAGTTAGTAATTACGTGTAAAAAAATGGGAATACAAGGAGCGTGAAACACGCAAGTTGTTAAATTGTTTGGATTTTATTTTAATTGCGATTTTTTAAGCTGATTAGTTAGAAGATAAGCGTGACCGTTGCTTAAAGGTAAAAGCCAATTACGCTTGAAATTTTAAATTTTGCCTTTTCAGTGATTCGGTGGGTCGTATTAGTCTTCTAAAATGTTAATGACTTTGGTATTTTGGCGTGTAGCTGTGCAAAATTAGGCATTTTCAATTTAATATTCGAAAGGTGAATCTAAAGTTGGGAAGGCACTTTTTAGGCAGATGAGCATGCAACTGCTGTGTGGCAACATTTTCAATTTTGGTCTTTGTGAGAAGTTAATAAAATAAACTTTTACGACTAAAGTGAGCGATGGCTCAGATTTAGCTGACATTTTCCAAAGCAATAGTAATATTATGCAAAGGTCAAGGATGAAGTTATGTTTCAGAAAGGAAGCGTTCTTATCTGTTTGTAGACAATGCAAAATATTTACCTAGGTACATAATATATTTCCTGAAGTTATATTTAACAGTACATTTTAAGATGGCATCTTACACTTTTGGTCTTTTTAGCTGTGGTCTGAAAAATGCACACATTGATTTCATTACATACGACGGTTTTTTTTTTGTTTTACGTATGTTTATCAAATAATTAGGTACCTCTAGATTTTTGTTAACTAAATCTGTGTACTAAATATTAAACCATCAATGTAACGTTCTAGATACACAAGCGTGCATTTGATGCGTTTCATACATAATGTATCGCACGCAAGCCCTGCACGATATCATTTGAATATTCAATCGTTTTATAACTCACGACGAGCGATCCTTTGTTATCTAATTGACTATAATGCTGCATAATAATTACAATATTAAATCATTATCAATAATTGCAATGTACTGGATTTTCCAATACTTAGATAGGTATTCGTAATTGATTACGTTGTTCAATGAGTCTGATAAATGCTTGTGGATTTTTTTGGGAAACAGATTTTACACATGGAAACTAACTAGGCGTTTAAAGATTGTTAATTTCTCCAAATTATATTTTCAACAAAAATCGACTAAGAGTATTTGAAACAAAAACCGTGTCTAATGCCATTAGAGAATAAAATTACTACGAATGCACTTTCCAAATAAGGCTTTCTAAATGTGCTGTTTAATCGTCACTAATAAATATTATCTATCTCGTTTCAGGCCATCAAACCTACCAGCCAAATGTACAGAAGAAGCTCTTCGCCACAAAGCAGAACACGCCAGAATGGTGGAGGCTGCCAGACGAAGAGTGGAACGGGAAGCAGCTGCCAGACACGCCAGGATGCAGGAGTCACTACGCCTGGAAGAACGATTAGCAAGGCATGCTAAAGAGTGGACCCAGAATATTCTGCCGGATTGGAATAACACGTAAGTTCTTTTGTTTTATGCTGGCTATTTGTGAGAACTACTGCAAGTACCTATGCTAGAATGGTTGAGGCTGCCAAATGGAGACAACTGCCAGACACGCCAGGATGTTATTTCAAGGGAATCAAGCATCTATCATTACGTCCTATGGTGATAACGTGGTGGATGGATGCTAGTGTCAAGTTTACTGATATTGATGTCATAGATCCTATAATGTTAGAATTCTATGCACGAAAGAAGCCTCGACGGTTATGAACATGTGAACCATGTAAGTCGAAAGGGTAGGCTACAAAAAAAACTATTACTAAAACTGGCACAATTAATGCAGTACTGAATTAGATTATCGGTATACCGACATTACAAATCCCATGTATCTCAATAATGACTAAATCATTGCCCCCATATATCTAGCCTCGTCTACGTACTTGATAGATAAGGCTACTGACAGTCATATGCATATACGGGTCAAAGGCATTGTTTCAATAGTACTATGGTAATCAGTCGTCTGTAGTCCACATTGTTTTCAGTGATATTGTCGATGAAAACAATACTGATGCAAATGTATCTGATGACGGTCATCTCGTAGGATTTATTGTCTGCTAATGACAATTTTATGAAATAAAACAATCGACGTGTTCTTTCAGTAACCTTCTTCTAAGCTGTTTTATAATGTAATCAATTGCAGTGATTATACCATTTACAACAGCTAAAAATAACAACCCAATAAAATAAATCTCACAGGAAAAATAAAACTAAATGACACCAATAACGTTTGCAGGAAAAATTCAAAACGCACGCTAGAATTGTGGTGGAGCGGGCTTCCCCCAGCGGTCCGGGGCAAAGTATGGCAACTAGCCATAGAGAACAAACTCAAGATCACACACGAAATGTACCAGGATTACGTAGCCAAAGCGAAGCAGAGGCTACACGAAGCACAACTACGAAGGAAGAGGTTAAAAGTCAACAGAAACGATACATGCAGCTGCCAGAAAGAAAATAAAGAAAAAGTTGTCGAACAAATAGAGAAACACGCGAAAATAGACGATATTCTAGCCAAAACTGATGATAGAATCAAATCTGAAGAAGAAAAACCTAGATTAGGTATACCTAGGAACTTTAGTGAACAGAATTTGAAGTCCCAATCTACGGAGTCCGGTCCTAAAAAGTGTTGTTCGAAATCCAACCCTAATCTACTAGATTATAGTGACGAATGTTCAATGGAGTTGATACAACTGGACATTGCTAGGACATTCCCACATCTGTGCATCTTTCAACCGGGAGGACCGTATTTCGATGTGTTACATGAACTTTTGGCGGCTTATGTCTGTTACAGGCCTGATATTGGATATGTTCAGGTATGTGCATTTTGTTAATTTATCTTCTCTGGTATTTTACCTTCTTTGATGTTTTAAAGGGAAATATGTTTCGTTAAAATAATTTTCTGAGTAGTTTTAGAAGTGGGTTGTTGTCTTCGTACTTGAAATATCTAGACTAAATTAAGTACATACTTTAGTTACAAGGTTAATAACATCGTTTGCTACTTGTAATGATATTAAAACTGTGTATAGCGCAATGAAGTTTAAAATATGACTTGCTGTTATCAAAGAAGATCCTCTTTTGCTTATTGGCCTAGTACAGTAAATCTTTACTTATATTATAAAGTTTAGAGTTTGTTTCAACGCCCTAATCTCAAGAACTACTTTTCCGATTTGAAAAAGTCATTTAGTGTGTGAAAACCCATTTATCGAAGAAGATCTTAGGCTCCTTTAACCAGGTGCGCGGAGTAGGTCCCACCAGATAGGTGGAAACTAATAGTGCAATATCCAAACAGTTTAAACCCTGTTGTCTACACTAACAGTAAATCGCGTGACCCGTACTGGTCGGTAATCGTTACGTGATAACAATGCACGCGTGATGATATGCTAGCGGTATGCCGTATGATGATATGATGGTAGGAGTTATTGGGCTTTTGTTTGTTGGTCATAGTTATATGTAGTAGTAAATTGGAAAAGGATTCTTTCTAATGTCTACTAGCTACTGTGTGATAACGTCTACTACTGCCTATGAAGGTATTTATGGCAATTGCTGCTAGACGAAGGTATTGTAGTACTTGATGGATCCAGATTTTTGATCCTCAACTGAGGATCAAACGCTATAGCAAAAATCTTTGAGCCACATAAAGTTTTCTGTTTTAAAGACTTTTGTGATATTATAGTACTTAACTAAAGCTTTCTCATAATAGTCCCTGGTATCCCTTATGAATGTTCTGAAAACAAGTCGGTCCTTTTGGCAGAACTTCTGACAGTTCTGGGTTGGTTTCCTTTCTCTACGAGACGGGTTTCTAGAGTCGTAATTTAGGACCGTTTCTAGGGTTCATATCCTCAACAATTAATCTTCTTTTATCATAAAACCTGTAAAGCAACAATGATATTTTATATTCCAGGGCATGTCATTCATAGCCGCAGTCTTAATCTTGAACATGGAGGCGCCGCAAGCGTTCGTGTGTTTCGCCAACCTGCTAGACGGACCCGTGCTGAGGGCTGCCTTCACTAGAGACGGGGCTACTATGCAGGTATGTAGTTTGGTGTATTTGTGTTTTATAGGGAGGGTTTGGGGGAAGATTTTTCCAACTATGTTGTTGGGGCACCTAACAAATTCACAGTCCACATGTAGATATCCTACCTAATTGACCCGATACCACTTGATAATACTGATTGATAGAATTTCTAGCTTCTGCCTACTCTTAACGACTGCCATGTCATGCTAGAAGATATCTTTATTTCAAATAGGCTTTTGTACGCTCTTACGAAACTTCACAGTACACGATTCTTGTTAACCTACTTCCCAATAAGAAGGAGGTTCTAAATACGATTTTTTCTATCTTTTTGCACAAAACTGATGAAATGATATCTTTCGTTAAAAAAATAATCTTTATTTGATCTTCCCCAGCGACTATGGAAGGCGTACGGTAAGCTGGTAGCCCACCACCTCCCGTGGCTGGGCAGCCGCCTGGCGCCGGAGCTGTACCTGGTGGAGTGGCTGTACACGGCCTTCGCCAAGGCCATGCCGCTCGACGCCGCCTGCCGCGTGTGGGACGTGCTGCTCAGGGACGGAGACACCTTCCTCTTCAACACTGCGCTGGGTACGTACCTGACATCAATTTTGACATCAATAGTGGCTGGGCAAAGTCCTAGCCCACCTTATAGTGGCTGGACAATCACCTAGCCCGCCTTATATTGGCTGGGCAATCACTTAACCCACCAAAAAGCAAATCTAGCCCTCCAGTAAGGGCTCGGGGCTTCGCAATCATCTAACCCTCTTATAGTGGCTGGGAAATCGACAATAGTGGCTGTGCAATCAACTAGCCTAACGTGTGAAGCAATAGGACTCCTACAACGAACTTTTGTAAATGTAGGTGTTATTCTTGAAAACCAAACTATTAACCTATCGTCAAAAAATCCTGCTACTTCAAACTTACTTGGTCTGATGGTTTTTATGTGCAGTTAACAGTGCTCTCAGTCGGTACAAAATGCATTTTTTCCTTCAAAATTGATAACTGTCAACTGCACAAAACATTTGCTACCCCTTTACTAACCAAAATATTTCCATTACAGGCGTCCTCCACTTATACCAAGAGGAGCTCAAAGACATGGACTTCATATCCGCTGCCCAGTTCCTCACGAAGCTACCAGAAGACTTGGACACTGAAGCTCTATTCAAGAGTATATCTGCCGTCTCCTTAACCCTGGACGGCATGTCGTTCGAAGAGCTGGCTTCTTGCTGCGAAGACGATACGACCTTGGATGACGATGTGACGGTAAGGTTATGATATAGGAGACGTATTGAAGCCTTTTGGGACATTGTTGATGCGTTATCTTTTAGGGTAAAGCTGTAGTTCGAATGCAAAGAAAGTAAGTAGGAAATAATGGTCTACATATACCGGGACGGCATGAGAAAAGGACTTTGCCACTGATGAGTATCTACAGACTTGCATACTATAAGATTAACATCACCTATTAACAGATGTGTACAAGACATTCACGAGATTGCGGTAGAAAATGTCGAATCACTTATTTAAAACAATGAGATTTATGTCGTATTTGTACGAGATAAGTTTGAGTATCCTTTGGCAAAAGTTTTGATCCTTTGCCATGTCGTCTCGGTGTGTGTAGGCCATAATGTCATTTTCAATGACGAATGTTGCCTGGTTTTAATTGGCAATACGACAATATCCATTGCGGCTTATGTACAAAAGGAAATCACTTGCCTTGACAAAACGACGCAATGGCTTTTGTTATACTGTCAAAATGGAAATGTTGTGTTAGCAACATTAATTTCTAATGTTGGTCACACAATACCTTTTGGTAAGGTTTTTGAAAAATACATTAGCTACAAGTACCTAATACAAGAATTTTGTGAGAGAATACGAATGTCACAATGTCCCCCTAGTGTTGTTTGGATGTTAAAAGCTAATTCTTGCTTAAAAATTAAAAAGTAGTGTTTGTATAGTCTATGTCATTCATGTCGATATTTTGAAAAAATGTTTAGTGTATTCAACATTTGTTTTGTACCGAAATATCGTGTCCTAATTTATAAAATAGTTTATATAAGTTATTTTATGATATCTTATATAATTGCGAAATGTATATAAAATTAGATGTTATTTTGATTTATTTGTTACGAATTAAGGTTTTTTTTTATATTTAATATTTTTAATGATTTATTTTAATTTGATTCGAATTTAAATGGAATATAAAGCACACGACTGGTCGTAGTGTAATTGTAAATATAGCGTTGTTGTACTCAAGTATGATGAATCGATCATAGAGACTGCCTAGTACCTATCGTCTCCGAATTTATCGATGTACCGCGAAATACGCTGTGATTTTGATAATATAAATAAAATCACTGTTGTATATGTTATTTGCATAACAAACATATCATATACATTCGATTTGTATTAGTCATTTCAAGTTCTGAACATTAGCGGTTGTGCTAGAACTTTAGCTGGGTAATGACGTCACAATACTTCGATATTTTACTGATATTACATACAAATTCGTCTTATTAAGTAAAAAATCTCAAAGTAAAATCTAGTATTTTCTGTACAGTAGAATAAACAGACTTTATGGGCGGTTTCTTAGAACCTTTGTCCACGGTTTATCTATTCAAATACATAGACTGCCGACAAAATCACTTAGAAACTGGCCATTAATAAATGAATAATATACTAGAGAAATTAAAAAATGTGTTGTCAGCAAAATATTGAGTTGCCAAACAGATTTATTTTCATATCTGTGACAATACTGCTTAACATATCTCTTTAACGTTCAATCGTTTATTTTGTCATACATATGAAAGGAATCTCAGGTCGCGGCCATACGCACAGTGGTTAACGCAACACACCCAATTAGAAAAAAAATATATGTAAAAAATATTTTTTATTATATTTTTTTGCCACTTTTGTTGTAAATTTTAATTTCCAGTGTGTATGGCCGTGACATAAAACTATCCATCTTCGTACCTGTTAAAAAACATATTTAACACTATTTTTAGTTAATCGTAGAATTATGTAAGCATCTTAACTTATAATCGTTATTACTAACATTTTGTACGAATACCGCGAGTTTCATTCGCGTTTTTTGTGTTTTTTTTTTTATTGTTTAACATCATGGTTTTCATAATGATACTTTGAATTTATTGGTGGGACTTCAATTATTGAGTGGATTTCATAAAATTGATAATTCTTATGTCGATATTAAATTAATTTCTGTCTTTGAATTAAAACAGCTTTTTTACAGTTTTTCAAGGATTATTGTCATAGTAATTTTGTTAAAATAAACAACTCTTTTGCCAACAAATTAAAAGTAATGTTGTACCCATTATGTGATTATTAGAGTTAAAATTTTTGCAGTCCCTATCTTAAGGTAACATAATTCAAATGAAATAAAAATCTATTTGAAAAACTTCCGCTTAGTTTAAAGTTGATAGAAAAGGATGTTATATTATTTAATATTTATTATATTTAGAAATAACGAAATTGTACATTACCAACTTGCGACGCGCGTCGAAGCAATATGATTTCATAGTTTTAAATGTAATTATAAATTATTGTATGTGTATTCTATAATAATATTATAAAAACAATCTAGGTACTGATATTAAAAAAAAAACTGGTAAATATTGCGTTAAATTACATCACAATAGTGTCTAAAACGTCTGTAAAATTTAATTTACAGTACTTATTACTAGAAAGTGCAATCAAATGCAGTTACGTAATAAAATAATGCAATTAACCTTGACATCTCAACACACTATCTTTCAATAATGATAACAAAATGTTTTTATAATCGACCTCATAATAATTGGTTCTTGACCATCTTCATCATCACAGTATACTCTTTGGACCTTAAATGATGTGACTAGACCACTGGGTGTTAAATTAAATTGTATATATTATACGCAATAATTATTATTAATTACTATAGAATATGTCAATTATATCGTATCGTAATTACTAATTATGTGGTGGCGAGCGCAGTGACAAAATTCTATAAATTAATTAATTGAAAAAAAAAACTCCTCAAAAAATTACGATGTAACGAACGTTTATTTTCACTTATCAACACCAAAATCTGTTCAGTCATTTCGGCATATATCCGTAACACACTAACACACAAAAAACTGTGTTAATGATAAAAACAATCAGACATATTTCTGCACGCCGCCACAGTATACTTTTATAATGTAATTATAAAATTATAATATAATCTATTAATATAGCAAAACGATCAACGAGTAGTAAACCGGCCTAATAGTTAACGAATATCGAAACTTTCGAGAAATTAATATAAAATTAATTATAATTAGGTGATATTATAGAAAATATAAACTATTACCATATTATTGTTATATCAATTATGTCGAGACGGCGCAAACGCATGTCTGATGACGTATATTATATTGGAAAGCGTTGTTAGACTATTGGTCACGTTTATTTGCATGGTTTAAAACAGTTTTTTTTTTCATTTACTCGTATAAAAATAAAAATTGATATTTTTGAAAATTTGAATAATTAAAGGATTTTTTCTATATATGAGACGATTTGGTTCAGTGTGCATGCTAATTAGTGTTTTTTTAAATATTATTTCGGTCACTGAAAAGTATTTGTGTAAACTAAATGTGAATATTTCATGTATTTAGTGAGTAAAAGCTTTAAATTTTAACTTTAATGTAATGGTCTTGCCACATAATAACGATGATAGTGATATTTGTATTTTTAGGTCTTGCAACATTTGTTACTGAGTGACTTATATTATTTTGCAAAGCAGATTTTGGATAATTTTATAAAGTAATTCTAATTTTCATTCAAAGTTTGCACGATATTAAAAAAAAAGATATTGTTTTGGAAATATATATTTTTTTCAATTTGTTCTTATTTTCTGAAGTGTAATCTAAGCTAGAAAATAAAATGTGTATCTATTATAATTTATAGCATGTTTATAAAATCTATGTAAATTACGAAGTTAGATACATTTATCGGTTCGTTAGCTTCTAAATGTTATATATTTAGATATTTGTATAATGACATGACATCCTTTTCTATCGATTTTAATAAAGAATCTCGCAGTTTATAAACAGAATAATTATCTCCTAATAACATACAATGAATCTTAAATAACTAAATCAGATTAGATTATTTGTAGGTATTTTAATGCAATTAAAAATATCAATGATAATTTTAAATGTATGTAGGTACAAATTCATAACATTCTAGTTACTATTATGACCCTATTAATATTTGCCAAAATAAGTTTTTTCCAAACCTTTCTCTCATTTCTTTTCTCTCTTGAAATCAGCCTTTTACTATCTAAATAAAAAGTTTTTAATACAAATGTTATTAATTTGCACCTATATTGTATGTTAAGGGTGGTGACCGATTGTAATGAGAGCGACATTTTTTGTGAAATCGAACAGACTATGTGCCAACAAAAAACATATGTAAAATAACAAGTTTACTATGTAGTAATAAAAAGTACCTTCTTTGTAATTTATATCACCAGTCCTTTAAAAGTACCATTCATAGCCACACTGCCTTTTGGCCAATTAGGCGAACAACGCCAAATGTAAAAAAAAAACTTTTGTAAAAGTTACGCTCCAGTCAGAAGCCACCCTAATAAAATTACAGTTGTGATGTGGACTGATATTACTAATTATATTAAATTATAAATAATGCCATCTCAATAGTGTGTAATGTATTGTTCGCAATGTAAATAAATTGTTAGCGAGTATGAAATAATTCGGCCCCAACAGTACGAAAGTAATTATCATGTAATTTAATTGTAAAATAAAATTTAATGAAATCAATTTCTGTTGTTTTAATTAATTAAATAATTTATCCAGGTTATCTAAGGTGAGAGATATCTGTGTCACCTTTATTCAATTTATTTTAAATTTAACGACTGTGGTGAGGATCTGTGGGCATCTTTCACCTGGCGAGGCCATCCCTTTCTTACTTGTGTTGTGTACATAAAACCTAGTGCTAAGGATGAAGACTACATGCGTTGGTTCTGTAAAGTCGAAAGTTTTATAAACAATTATAAGGGGTCGGTCATCATTATGGGTGACATTAATCTAAACAGTGCTTCAACTTATGTTAAAAATTACTATTGTTATTTTGTATCTTTCTGTGCCTTAATTGATAAAAATGTAATATTTAATAGTCATGGTGGGATGTTAGATGTTATATTAGTCCGGGATGGATCCCTAGATGCCGTAGTTAGCAGTGTAGATGGACTTGTGCCACCTGACGCGTACCATCCTCCACTAAATGTGGAAATGCAAATCGAATCAGCTCATGGATCAGATGTTATTGAACCCAGTAACATTAATCCAGCCACAGACTGGAACTTTAACAAATGTGACCTTATGCAACTTTATGAATCCCTCTCTGAAGTTTCCTGGGAAGCAGTACTACATTCAAATGACGTTGGAAATGCTGTAAGTACATTTTATAATTACATTTATAGCATTTTTGATGAATGCATACCCAAAAAACATCGTACCAAATCCGCTAACAGAAGATATCCTGTTTGGTTTACTTCAGATATAATAGATGACATTAAACTAAAACGAAAACTACATGCAAAATGGAAACGTTCCAATAGCACCGATGATTATAACAGTTTTGCGGATCTTAGGAATTCACTAAAGCATCGTACAGAAGAAGCTTATACTTCATACATGAAACGCGTAGAAAATAATATTAAAATCAACCCTCTTGAGTTCTGGCAACATGTTAACAGTTTACGTTCTAAAGGGGGTTTTGAACCCAGTATTACCTATAACGGTGAATGTTTTTCAGGACCAGCAGCTGCTGAAGCGTTTGCCAAATTTTTTGAAAGCGTATTTCTGCCCGATATTCCAGTATTAAATGCAGAATGTGTACATAGTCACGAAACTAATCTACCTCTAAATAGCAATTACATAAATATTTTTCAGTTTACTCTTGATGATGTCGAATACGGTATAAACAAATTAAAACCTAAAAGTTCAACAGGACCGGACAGCATTCCGGCTTTTCTATTGAAGCATTTCAAAGAACAATTTTCTGTTCCCTTATGTCACATATTCAATTTATCTTTAAGAGAAGGAATATATCCCTATCACTGGAAAATCTCACGAGTTACACCAATACCTAAGACTACTAATAAATCTGCTGTCGAAGGTTTTCGACCAATAGCCATATTGTCTTCTCCGGCCAAGATATTTGAAAATGTTCTTCACAAGCTCATCTACTCGCAAGTAGAAAAATATTTAAGCAATAACCAGCATGGTTTTAGATGCAAGAGGTCTGTCAATACCAACCTACTAACGATAACCGAGTACATATCAAAGCATCTTGATAACAAACGCCAGGTAGATGTGCTGTACTTTGATTTTTGTAAAGCCTTCGACAGGGTCAATAATGATATCTTGCTACAGAAACTCAGCGCCATCGGGTTCTGTCCAAATTTACTCCGACTTCTAGCTGACTACCTCCGTGACCGTCAACAATTTGTAAGGTTAGGTGTTTATGATTCACGTCCATACCATACACGTTCTGGGGTCAGTCAAGGGTCAATACTCGGGCCTCTACTTTTCCTGATTATGGTCAACGACTTACCAGCAGTTACCAAATTTGCGGAGTGTCTTCTCTACGCAGATGACCTCAAGCTTTACTGCGCTATTGACTCCCTGGCGGACTGTGAAGCTATGCAAAATGACATAAATGCCATAAATGAATGGGCATTTCAGAACAAAATGGATTTTAATTTATCTAAATGCTGTGTAATGACTTTTGGTCGAATGAGACACCCAATTTACTTTGAATACACAATAAATGGCAATAAAATAACAAGATCAACCAGCATGAAGGATCTGGGTGTCACATTTGACCAGAAGTTAACCTTTCATGATCATATCTCTACGGTCGCCAAAGAATCTTTTAAAAGGCTAGGCTTTGTACTCCGCACCGCTCGTGACTTCAATAGCAAGCATGTTATAAAACTCCTGTACAGCGCACTTGTGCGAACCAAACTCGAAGCTAGTTCCTCTGTATGGAATCCGCATGAAGCAAAGTATGCACTCCTTTTGGAAAAAGTGCAAAAAGCATTCTTGCGTTTTCTTTACAGGCGAACCTTCGGGTATTATCCATACCTTTATCCCACCAAGTTCCTCCTAGGATGTTTAGGATATAATATGTTGACAGCGAGGCGGGCATGTGACCAGGTAGGTGTTATGATTAAAATTTGCAAAGGTCTGATCGATGCATCTGATATCCATAATGAGCTGGTTCGACTATACACACCGGATAATTACCTCCGCTGCAGAAAACATCGTCTGCTGGACGTACCTTCATGTCGGACCGCAGCCCGTGCTGCGTCTCCCGTACCGCGTGTGTTGAACACAATAAATAAGCTTGTGGAAGCCAACCCGGACTGTGATCTTTTTGAGGACAAATATACCCATTTAATGTCTTTGTGTTTAAAATATTGCGAAAGTTATACCATTTAATTGTTACTCTAAAGTTTTATTTCATGTTTTATTTCTAATTTTAAGTTTTTCTTTGGAATGTAATTACCTACTCTGATTTAAATAGTATTTACCTAATTGTTACTTAATTTTTGTAACGTTGTATGTTGTTTCTAATTTTTTTTTTTGTTGTTATCTTTCTTTTTCAATTTTCTTTATTTTTAAGTTTCCTTTGTAAGAAATTTACTTACCTAGGTACTCTGATTTATGTAAGTGACTTTTGAAGTCGTGTAAATCAAATAAATAAATAAATTAATTGCTTGAAGTAAATCTAAAATGGTGTAAGTAACATATTTGGCAGTGTACCACAATGTGGCATTTAACCTATAATAGAGCCGAATTTTGGCAGATGAATATGTGTTACTATTACATATGGAATCAAATACTCCACTAGGCTTAATCGACTGTTTTCTACATTTACATAATAATACTGATTCATTTGTGGTTGGTCGCTCGCCAACTTAAAACTGCCTTACTACACAATAGTTCAACAAACTTAAGGAATGATAAATTAAAGCTGCCTTGTGCCAAAGGCTGAGTGCGGGAGTTACGAGTATTTAAGCAACCTAAATACTTTTTTTTGTGGACTATCTAATTACCTATTTTAGTATGTGACATAGAGGTATGTGGGGTACCCTGAATTCGATTACAGAAAGATCATCCTTAGCGTCTAAAATTCGTACTCTGCATGACAAGAGGCCCTGTGCTCTGCAGTGGGACAGAAAAAAGTACGAGACATACCAATATAATGATGAACTTGTGATTTGGGAACAATAACCAGTCTTAAAGTTCAATATCACTTACTAATTCGACTGCCCAATAAATCTGATGTGTAATCATAACTAAAGATTTATTTGTCTGACGGCAACTCGACGGCTCGATAAAGATTCAATGTCGCTAGGTTATCGGTGTTGTTTCGTCGCCACACGCAAAATCATCCTATAAGTATGACAGTTCACCGTATCGTCGAATGCGTTTAGAATTCCGTATAGGTTTTTGAAGACTTGGAAACCTATTGTGATGGATTTTTCTCATCAGTTTTCGGAGCTTTCACCTTAGAAGGTGACTTAGGAGCCTGTTAGTTGCACATCAGTGGAGCTTTAGAGTTTTTTAATGCTACGTAGTAATTATAGTGCCTAAATAGCTGATTACGACTTAACGTAGGTAACTTAAGCGATGTTTACTTTTCACGGACGTTAACTCCTTTTATACTATCACTAGTGACTAAATGAGACTCTTTAATCTTTACTAGTTTAGAATTAAATTGATAATCAACCTTAACAAGAGAAATTAGGTACCTTCAAAAGTAACTGTACAAATCGGCATTTTCAAAACTGCTTGTTTTGAAGTTTACAATTATGTTTTTGGCGTTTGAGTTAAGAAATTAACGGTGTTCGTTGTAAAACATTTTTGAAAATATTTGTTTTGCTTTTGAAGCTGACCGTTCTTACCTACGTCACAGAGGGGCGTGTATCAATGACTACCGACTCCTTGTCCTCGATTGCATTGGCAAACAGACCCAGATTATTGGCTTAACGATCCCATTTACTTCAACACGCGAGCTAACGGAAACTCACCGCGTGCACGTTTACTTGTTAACTGTAATGCAGTAAATTAATATACCTAGGGATGAATTAAAGACAACTGCATGTATGTAGGTAGCAGAGATGAGAATGTTAAGAGGAATGTATGGTGTTACCGAGTTATGCGACTGGATAAAGTAGGTAAGGAATTAGTATACAACGTAAAAATCACAGATATAATCACACCTATTAGTTACTAGTTAAATGCCTAAAATATCAGACACCCCAGACGATTTTTTTAATTCAATTGACCAAACTGACATTTTTTTGAAAGTTTTACGTGCTTTTTAAGTTCTACAGGCAACTCATATTACTTATTTTGCCTCTGGCGGCGACGCCATTTAAATATAGAATTTAAAAAAAACCGAAGAGAGTCAATAAGGTTTCCTACAAAGACAGTGTCTGTAGATTTTTTCTTGTAGAAAATAGGTAAATTTCATTATTCAAATTTCAGTTCAAATGCATTATTAATGAGTGTAAATTAGGCTTGTTACCATAGTATTTACCCTTTTCTTTACGTAGATATGTACGTCATTGGTCAAAAAATATGTATATTACCTACAGATACAGCTGTAGAATTAATAATTGTTACAAGTTCAAACGTTATTTTCAAAATAGATGTTTATGTGCTTTTCAGATTTATTATTTACTTCAAATCATTGTAATCATTAAGATTTTTTTTTTAATAAGAAAGGCAGACATGTGTTGCTGGGAAGTTTGTTGCGCCACTTCTTCTTCCCATTAATAGCACATAGGAAGTGGTGAAGGGTGGGTGTCTTATATAATTTTGACGTTCAAAAAAGTGTTGTTATCAGCCTACTTTAAATACACGATTTTTATTTGATTTGAATATTATAGATCTACTCTGCAATTTTTTATTATTTCTAACTCATTTTAGGAACGTTGTAGCTTTGTAAATATAATCAGAAGCAGATAAAGTTTGCCCACCAACACTAACCAATATAGTTAGTTTATGATAAGCCACTGATTAGGCGATAAGGGTTCTATGAAGCTGTGCCTGTCATGCACTGATTAACTTGATTTTGGGGTACTTTCTGAAAAAAGCGTCGAGACTGAGTATGAAAGTGTGTGAGAGTTGATATAAAAAAACGGTTTTTAACCGACTTCGCAAAAGGGAGGAGATTCCCAATTCGGATATTTTTACAGTTTTTAAATAGCTTCTAATAAAAATATAATAAGTAGTAGGTAGTTTATATTATGAGTGATAGAGGTGTAATAAAATTTGCTTTTACAAGAATTTTGGTTGTTATGTGTACAAGCTCAGATCAAAGAAATTGTACAAGTATTTAAGGAGGTTCCGCTCTCGGTAACTTGTAACATAGATGAAAAGTGGCCTTCTGATATAGTAACTAAATGGCAGTACGTAGGTAATACACCTGCGTACTGCCAAGTTTCATCAAAGTCTATCCGGTATACCTACCTACTTTTAGCATGAAAGAATAACAAATATAGGTACCTACCCACAACTTATGTGGGTAGTTACGTAGGATTAGTAGGATATTGAATTACCTACCTAATAAATGTTTGAACAAAAATACCGATATATTTTTATTTACTAAGTAATTTTCTCAATTAATTTCGTATAAGGCTCTGAGTCATGTCTGACGAAAATTGGTGTAGTAGGTACTTAGATGGTATTTCAGCTAAGTTACGCATATTTTCATCACAATCCTGTAGATTGCACCAGACACTTCAACTAGCAAGCTATTCTATTTCTATGTCTCTGATGAAATCCCAAAACTAAATAAAAGCTTACCAAAATCTTCTATTTATATCTTCAGATGATTAGACTATCAAAATGGGTGACGTACTCCAAGATGAATGAACGTAGTACGAATTTTCGCACCAAAAAACTGCAACAAAATTTGGACTCTATGTCCATGTTAAAAAGTGAATAATTGAACGGAACCCGCGACACAGCGTGGCGTTGTCACTGACCACGCGAAATAGGGGTCCGGGAACTAATCGCGACCGCGCATGCGTCAATACTAGGGTAACTGACAGTCTGTATTCATCCACGCGACCGGCAACCAAACATTCCCTAACAAGAACATCGAATTATCTAAATATTAAAATATCTGTGAGAAAATCAACGAAATGGCTGAGGAAAAAAAAGTGGCTGAGCCTGGAGAAACCATCGGCTTACTGGACAAAAAAGTAAGTGAATTTTAAGTAATGTCAAATTAAGGTCAAAGGTTTTGGGGTAGCGTTGTGACGCAAGTCGTTCTTAAAGTTCAATTTCGTCTGTTTTGTAATGAGAATCACGTTGTCCTATGTCAAAAACTTAAGTTAAGAAAATAATACAAGTAAAATTAATTAATTAAGTAGTTAATTGATTACTGAAGCTATCTTGTATTGCCTACAAAAACATTGAAAGTGAAATTCATCGGTCATTTTAATAAGCATTCATGTGTCAAGTTTACTATTGCTGACGCGTTTTATAACTAAATACGGCGTGTCATTGCTCGTGTCATAGAGTTCAGATAGAGTGAAATAAATAAATAAGGCCACAAAGATTTGTGATAAAAGACGAAATATTGAGTAAGAAGATTTGTAGACCAACTAGACAAATATTAAAACAAGAACCTAAAATTAAAATGCTGTACAGTTACTTACCCAGTAAGGAAATCAACGAATCCTCTAGCTAGACTATTAATGTCCAAATTCAGTACAAATATTATTAAATGAATACTTACAATCTTTACCTTCACGACAGATGGCCCTTAGAAACTCACCATCTTTGCCGCATCAAAACAAAACCATAAGCAGTGCAGCAGAATATTTCATTTAGTACATACTTAACATAGAAAAAGTGGTTACGAGAAATTCCCACCGAATTTAGAAATGTTAATTGTATTCAAAACAATTGATTTAATTAACATTGGTTGAACGAAACTGGTTAGATCCGCTTTCAAACACATAAATTGTTATTTGGACCTTGCGCAATATAAGTAAGTATTCTTTGCGTTTATAAGACCGCATATCCGAGGATTGTGAGAAGAGCAAAAAATACCTTGATGAGCTGTTGAATGACAGATGATTTCCTGAAAAATAATTTAGATGAAAAATAATTAAATATAGGTATTCTAATCTCTAAGAAAAAATATGTATAGGTTTGTAGGGAAAAAGTTTTTCATTACATAATGGTGCATCTTAGTGAAGTTTTGTCTAGACGCTGGGTCTCCTGTTGCACTCAGTCTAGACATAAACTATAAACGTAATATTGCTAAGTTCAAACAAAGTCACGTCGAAGACGACATGATCCAAATACTCGTATTAATGACTTTTACTACCTACCTATATCGTGAAGATTCTGTCACCATAGCCAAGGTAACAATTCTAAAATACACCCGAATCAAGAGATTCCTTATTTTGAACTAGCTTCGGCCAGTGGTTTCTTCAGCTTCCCAAGGGAACTGCTTTTCTCAACCAGATAAAAAACAGCCTACTTATATGTTATTCTGATATATAAGCTTTATAATGCTAAGTTTCTTCCAAAATCGGTAGATTTTGAGTGCAAGAGTAACAAACTTACATTCACAAAAACTTTCGCGTTGATAAGATAGATACGTACAATTCACAAATTACAAGAATTTACCACTACTTTCATCATACACAACGATTTCATAAGATTGCCAACAAAAACTCAGGTATTGCTACAATCTCGACTGAGTACACGGAGCCGGGGGTGTGTCAACCGGTCACGTAGGTACCACATTCTGCGTAAATATGACGTCAAAAACCGCTCCATGAGTCTTCGACAAATTTCCAGGTCATTGCAATTCGTAATACAATGTTTTATGGACTTAAAATGTCGTTTGGGAAGATAAGTTAACCAGTTAGCTACGTGTGTCAATCCACGTTTTGTATCTTACATGAAGTCTTGATTTTCTATCTTTCATCAAGTTGTTTCTTTCGTTTATCAATGGAATCGAGTCGAAATGCAATAGCATTATATTTTAATGAAATTAGCACAACATCTCTTCGGCTATACCAAACAGTCTCAAATGCTCTCTTCTTCTCACTTCTCTGTTATCTTCTTATGCGTTATCATTGGAAAGAAGAAGTGCAACAATGTCCCCCACAAAAAACTTCGAGAGTTTCGGACACAAGAGTCAGTTCTCAGTATCTCAGAAGTGAAGATTCAGAAGTGTCCTACTTCTGAATCTTCACTTCTGACATTGCATAATATTTAAGACAGAAGGTCAAAGAGTAAAATGCACTGTAGGAGGTACAGAAGAATATAAAATGTATTTAACCGTTACTGAAACGGGCCTTTGTATCCAATATTCGAATATTCATTCATCAGACATTTTTTTGCATTTCATAAAAAAAAAACTTGGAGCTAATTATCATAACTTTGACTAAGTAGTACGTTCTTATCTCTACTATCTAGATGTCTCTACGAAGCCGCTACAATGTCCGTCCAAGTACAGAATCAGCAAACAAGGCCCATACCGTTGCATCGAGGAGTGAGACAAGGGGATGTTATTTCCCCGAAACTGTTCACTAATGCAATGGAGGATATGTTCAAGACGCTGAACTGGAAAGGACGCGGCATCAACATCAATGGCGAACACATCTCTCACTTGCGATTTGCTGACGATATCGTCATCATGGCGGAAACGCTGCAGGACCTACAACAGATGCTGAACGACCTGGCTGAATCTTCTCTACGCATCGGCCTACGGATGAACTTGGACAAAACCAAGGTCATGTTCAATGAACATGTTCTACCGGAACCGATTGCGATACACGGCGCCGTTCTCGAAGTTGTTCGGAAATATGTATACCTCGGGCAGACATTGCAGTTAGGTAGAAACAACTTTGAGGACGAGGTGAATAGGAGAATTCAGTTGGGTTGGGCTGCATTTGGGAAGCTACGTCGAGTCCTAACATCGTCGATCCCACAGTGCCTAAAGACAAAAGTCTTCAATCAGTGCGTCCTACCTGTCATGACTTACGGAGCCGAAACGTGGACACTGTCGGTACGGCTGATTCACAAGTTTAAAGTCGCTCAGCGGGCTATGGAAAGGGCTATGCTCGGCATTTCTCTGAGGGATCGCATCAGAAATGAGGTAATCCGTCAGAGAACCAAGGTCATCGACATAGCCCACCGAATCAGCAAGCTGAAGTGGCAGTGGGCTGGCCATATTAGCCGAAGAACCGATAACCGTTGGGGTAAACGAGTTCTAGAGTGGAGACCGCGCCTCGGCAAACGTAGTGTAGGACGTCCTCAGGCACGGTGGAGTGATGACTTGCGCAAGACGGCTGGCAGGAGCTGGATGCGAGAAGCCGAAAATCGATCTCAGTGGCGTGCACTTGGAGAGGCCTATGTCCAGCAGTGGACTGCGATAGGCTGATGATGATGACGTTCTTATCAATAACCTATTGAAGTGTTTTGACCGCGCCCCCGTCCGATAAGAGGAAGAGTATTTCGTTATCTGCAAACCGTTATGTAATTTTGGACTTTGGGCTTTTGATGTTAAGGTTGTTTTTTAGATGAGGTTCGTTGCTGACGTCATATGATAACTCCTGTTTGGAACTCCCACGTGTTTTCGGTACAGTGGGCGGAGGGAAACTGTTTGGTAATGAAGGTTACGCACTATGTCGTAATTTATATTATAGTGTAAAAACGCCATAGTCATCTCTATAATAAAGTAGGCTCACAAAAATTATGAACTCTGAAGATGATTGTTTTTATATACTTTATCAATACCTATCATAATCATCGTGAATCAGTACCTATTGTCTTTTTTTTAATTCGGAATACTTATAGCACAATAATTCTTCCCACAAGGTATTCCATGTGCAAAGGGTGATTTCTTCTTTGGTATTGGTGTTGCAAACAGGTAGTCGGAAGCCAGAAAGTCTGATACCAGTCCTATCAAGGTGTATTTTGTTGCCCGGGTAAGTGAGTTGAGGAGGTCAGATAGGCAGTCGCTCCTTGTAAAACGCTTCTTCTTTCGTGTCGATGACATGTCATATATTGAGACTACACTATGTCAGCCCAATATTCCGCCACAGCGAGAGCACGGCCGGATGCGCTCATTAAGTCCTCCCGCGAGCAAGTTTCAGGGCACAGTGGACATGCGATTAGGTGGGACATCGTCTGCACTGCAGCCCCGCACTCGCACCCAAGGTCCGCCCCGCCCGCGAAGCCCCACCTGGATCGATTATCTTTGCTCCGGCCGACCTGTGTTCGGAGTCTGTTTAAAGACTGCCAGACTCTTCTCGAGAGATCGTGTCCAGGAGGGAGCCTTTCCACGAGCGGGACAAACGGGGAGGGCAGTAAACTCCTCGATCGCCAAAGATCCCGTCTGGCTCGAGAGGCCTCACCATCGACAGGAGCAACGGTTTTGTAGAAACCCCTGCGGCTTTTAAGCCGTTGTGGCACAGCCGTTGTGTAAAACGCTGGTACTCAGCTGCATCCGGTTAGATTAGAAGCCGACCCCTACATAGTTGGGAAAAGGCTCGGGAGATGATTAATAAATATCTTCCATCTTGAAAATAATAAAAGGGGAATTCTTAACTGTCTTTTCTTGATAAAGAAACGTAGAAACATGTATTTTATGTAACGAATAAAAAATAACAGCTTGATAATGTGTTTACTTCATTTATCGGTTTTGGCCTCAAAAGAAGACCAATTAGTCAATGAGAATCATGTATGTGACTGAGGTACATAGTAATTATTTTTATTTATTCACCGCAAAAAAATATTTGATAGATAAGACGTATTTATAATGAAAATTAAAACTATTACAAACTTAAAATAAATTAGTACCTACAATTAAAGATCTATGATTAAGATTTTATTTAAATTGAATATTACGTAGATTGGTGGCAAGAAAACTAGAGATTATACAAATTCGCGAAATTAATTTACTTACTTAAAAAAATGCTGCTGTTTGTTTCTTTTTGCTATTCGTTACATTTTCCTCAATTGGAAAACTGCATCAAGTATGACAAAACCAATTAAAAGATCACAAGTATTATTTGCAAAGTCGATGTTGCCATAAAAATCAAAGTTAATCATAACTAATTAATTACAGCTTACTCAATCTAGATTAACGACTTATTTACTTTAGATATTAAAGAAATTAGATAGCATATTGCATTGCACCGCTATCTGAGCTTAGGTATTAAAGGTAATTAGGTCTTAGGTTATCAAAAAGTACCCACTATCTAAGTTTACCGACTTTCTACTTAAAGTAATGAAGAGAAATCATTTTTACATACAAAAAAAATCATACTTAAACACAAATGAACCGATTTGAAGAATTCTTTCACCATTGGGAAGCTACACTATCTTCTACATTTTATTTTATTTTCTAAGTATGGGTATGGTTGTCATCTCACGGGACGCGGGTGAAACCGCGGGTAATAGCTAAGCAGTTATCGATAATGATATTTATACTGATAATTAGTATAATCATTGACCCCTTACATCTGATCTTGAGGTTAAATAATCAAGTGATTTAGATTTGCGGCCGGTAGATAATCGCGGTATAGTACCGTGTGCCGATTTGATAGTATATATGTAAGTATATGCTTTTTTAGTATCGTAAATAATGTGAGTGAGTAGTTAAGAAAATAATATGTGAGGGCTTAAGATGGCTGGCAGGTGAATTTCTTACTCTTATATACTCTTAAACATTTCGTGGGTTAACTTCTAACCACGTTATAAAGATGGCAACCTACGCTTAAGTATCGGGATCTGTTTTTACCACAGAGATCTTAAAACGTCTACGATTTTGGCTTATAATCTTGAAAACTCTGTCGTTTTATTTTGCCGCAGATTTTTATTAAAACTATCCATAGTATTTTTTTTTATTTGATGCTAGTTAACTGTCTTAAAATTAATACTAGAATATTACGAACGTGATAGACTTAGGTATAGTTATGGAGGTATAATACCTATACATAAGTGACGTAGTTATGCAAACAGTTACCATATTGTCTGAGTGCATCAATGCTATGTATTGATTTTCAATTAGATCCTAGGTAGCAGTCTAAATGTGCTATGTGTAGAAGATTTGCACCGGATCTGAGGTTGTTGCTAAGCAATATTTCTTCTCTTTTCTTTTCTGCCACCCGACATGCTAACATGCATTCCCTTCTTATTCATGTCATCTTTCTTAATTTTGCAATTGTTGAGCATGAGAAAAAAAAACAACGAATTCGAAAAAAGCCTAAATTACGATAACATTAGGTTATGGTAGATGACTACTATCTGATAATATTACTGTTGTTTCCCAAATGCATTGTTTGTTATGCCATGTTGTTTCAACTCATTCGATATGCGAAAATTGTCGCCAAAAAGAATGATAACAGACAGAACAAAGCCGTTATGATTGTCTACATAAACAGACAGTTGTCATGATCCTATATGTAGCGTTGCAATGCATCTTAACCAGAGGAATGAACAGCATCCGGTGGAAAGGTTGCCACTTGAGAATAAAACATTTGTTATGCGTTTAGATGACCTGATATGGATAATGGGTTAAACTAATGTCATTAATTCAATAAAATGACTTAAAGACACATGCATAGAGGTCATCTTGGAGGAGTATTTGGCAAGATTCTAACCATGGGTAATTTTTTTCAACACAAAATCATCATTAAAACTATTCATTCATTGTGAAAAATATGATATGCTTGTAGCTTCTCTGAAATAAGTAACAAATAAGAAAGTGCTATTAAAGAAAATTATGTTACGCAAATGTTTAAGGTAAAAAAAAACATAAGCAACTGCATAAAACACTATACATATAAACGGCAGGCTGCTCGTCCTTTGAGGAAAATATGTACATGCTGTTAGCAGTCATTGAACTCTGCGGTAATTTACCCGTGCAAGGTGCATAGTGAATTGCAGTCACTGCGGGGAAAACTCACAATTTGGTGTCCCGTTCAATTGCCCACTTTATAATAGAAGGCAGTTCTCTGACCTCTAACTAATTTTC
Source organism: Helicoverpa assulta (assembly GCA_963856015.1). Lineage (NCBI taxonomy): Eukaryota > Metazoa > Arthropoda > Insecta > Lepidoptera > Noctuidae > Helicoverpa > Helicoverpa assulta. Next base: position 11,860,328 of record CAWLCW010000028.1, read on the forward strand.
TTTTTCTCTGTCTTACGCATAGATTTAAAATAGGTTCGCGCCCTGCGCTTTACGACAATGCTCAATCCTTCTCCTCGTGAGAGGAGGCCTGTGCCCAGCAGTGAAACGATACAAAGACTGTAACAGTAACTGTCTTAATTGTAACTTTAACTGTGTAAATATATTAATTTGTCATCATTTTTGTCTTTATCCCAATTTTATTTGTGGGAAAGCGTAGCATATTTTCTCCTTCTATACTCTTCTATCTGCCGGTCATCTTACAATTCTATTTCATTTGTAACCCTGGTAATATTACAAAATACAGTGTAGCGACCCTAATATAGTTCACGAGATAATAATGAGCGGATTGAAGCGTGTTATGAGCTAAAGAATGTTGATCCGATAAACAACTCCAATAATTCATACAATCAGGCCACATTTTCAAGCTGAGCACAAATATTTATGGAATTTACTGACAAGCCTACGTTATTTTCATACAAGTCGCTTCTGACGGTTTTATCCATGTCCTGCCTTAGTTACTACATCGCGTATTCAGATAAAAAGTATCCTCTTCTAATCTTATTTATCTTAATACTATTGTCGTTTTACCATTAATAATCGTTTCGTTAATAATCGTGTTTTTCACCGGCTTAAAAAAAAGGAGGAGTGTGTTCTCAAATCGCCGTTAACAATACGTCTTTCCCTTTATGCAAAATAAAATAGAAATACCTAAGAATATAGAGTTCCACGCAATAAAGTCAACTTGCACAAACTAGGTCATAAAGTGATCTGGATGCAAATCTCATAGCACAACAGTTAAGCTGTTTAATGCACTGTTAAATGAACCCATATAAGGGTTCATTTGTCTAGCTTTATATTTATTGCTTTTTCATATGCTCGGGTTTAGCTTTTGAACTCGATTTTATTAAGTGCTTTGTTTTGTAGTGACGATCAATCAAGTTTCATGAATAACCTCGAATGGTGATCTTTTTCGGAAACTGACCCTTTTGAAATTATTTGAGAATCTGAAGACTATTTACTATAGAAAATAGGAAGACTATTTGGGAAGTCTGTAAAAAAATCAGAATACACTATTAAAATATCTTATAACTTATTAGATGATTATGAAATTATATGTGAAGTTTATTTATGAAATGCTACTTAGAAAACTAGGTACTTTTAATTAATTGATAAAATATTTTGAATTTATTGGAAATACTTTGCTTGAAATCTTTATTATAGGTAGGTTATTTACATAGTTATATACATAGATATTTACAACACAAAAATAAAACTATCCTAGTAAAACAATAAAAATAAAAAAAACACTAGGTATATCTAAAAATATTAAGCCTGCATGAAAAATGTAAACCCCCACAACCCGTTCCCTTGTTACGGCAGGGGCGGATTACAACCGCTTATAAAAGTAGTTTTTATGCAATATCTTAATAATGCAGCAAGTTACTGTACCCAGGCATAGATGCTTGCATAATAAAATAATGATCTATTAGCTTGGATAATTTCTTGGACAACACAGAGACTGATTTGTATGGCAAAATATAAAATGTTAAGAAAATTCTGTTTAGTTCTCTTTTGTCGTGGATATTTTTAGAATGAGTTAGATAATATTAGAAATGTACTAGAATTAAATATACGTTGTAGGTAATAGGAACTTGTTAAGCACCTACTTACATTTTTTTAATAGATAACTCGGTTGCTTTTTCATGGTCGAAAGATTAGTATTATCTACCAGCTTCTGCCAGCGGTTTCACCCGCATCCCGTGGGAACTACTTCCCGTACCGGGATAAAAAGTAGCCTATAGCCTTCCTCGATAAATGGGCTATCAATCACTGAAAGAAATTTTCAAATCGGACCAGTAGTTCCTGAGATTAGCGCGTTCAAACAAACAAACAAACAAACAAACTCTTCAGCTTTATAATATTAGTATAGGTAGTAAGTATTACTTTAATTGATTTCGTATGCAATTCAATTCAAAGGAAAGATACAGACAGTTATGTTTGTTTTCATTTGATGATTTTCTGTGGTTTTCCCAAATTAAAAATCGATCAATACTTATGTAGGTGTATTTTATAATCTATATTTGGTAAGCAGAGATAATAAATGAAGCAGAGGAAGATTTTGATTTTTCTTCTAATTTAGATTAAGCAGTCGGCCGACAGTTGATCCGATGGCTGCCATTTTTTTTTTAAAGATTGTCTTGATTTCATTCAAGGTTTCAGTCGATTGATACCGGCTGGATACCTGGGGCCCGATTCTCCTAAGTTAATAAAGTCAAAATCGAATAGAAATTGAATCGCAATATGATCGCAATAGCAGTTTTAACCATATCGGGCATTCTGCTACTAATATAAGACCAATCGTATTCCAACGACATTCGATTGGTTAGCGATTGGTCTGCTATTTTGGTGATTTTGGTCTATCTATGCGGTAGTTTGCTCTACAATCATATTGCAAACGAAAATCATTTGCAGACAAAATAATTCATTACTGAATGACAGAAAAGGATAAAAACGTTTATTTCAAAGAAAAAATAGCGGAATGCCACATACGAATGTGAATCGTGTGTCGCTAAGTAAAATTAGGAGAATCGGGCCCCAGATCGTTGTAATTTGTAATGTACTACCATTCATCTTCATATTGATTTATGAGCTGAAACAAACTATCGGCCGATTAAAAACTTTGTAGTGTGCTACTTACGCTTCTAAGATAATAATAATGTCGGGACACCTTTATTCACACACGGTCGGTTAGCCCCATGCTAAGTTATTAATTAACTTGTGTTATGGGAGCTAACACAACTGATAAATTACATATAGCTACATATATACATTTTTATAAATACATATTATAACACCCAGACCACGGCCAACAAACATGCTCATCACACAAATGTCGACCGAACCGGGAATTGAACCCGGGACCTCAGGTTCGGCAGTCCGGCATGGTGACCATTGCGCCATCGAGGTCGTCGATAACAATGACGTCTGCGTTAATTGTACCATAGTACTTTCTTGTAGGATTATTTTATTACAGCTACCGCTTATACCTATTGTTAAAAACAATAAATCAATAAATAGGACTTACTAGCTTTTGCCCACGACTTCGTTCGCGTGGAATAGTGACTTCCGGCAGATTTTTGGTTTTGACCAATAGATGGCGCTATATGTCCGGAATACATTTTATTTTTTATTTTCAATTTTTTTGTAATAAAAACTATCCTATGTCCTTTCTCAAGCTCCAAACTATGTCTGTACCAAATTTCACACAAATCGGTTCAGTAGTTTAAGCGTGAAGAAAAGACAGACAGACAGACAGAGTTACTTTCGCATTTATAATATTAGTAGGGATTGATTCAGATTTAGATTTTCTTTTCATAATGATCACTTACTTCGAGAAAACAATAGTAGTTAAGTCATACTTAATAATGACGCTTACAAAAAAATATGCCTATTTTTTCTACGTTATCATCTTTATTTTACTATGAAAAGGCAAAAATACATTAATGTCGATTTATGGAGGTCAATGTCAGCCCTTCCTAGTAAAAGTCTAATAGCTTGTAAAAGTTAATTAAGTAAGTAAATAGACATCAATAAACCTTTTCATTTTACGATATTTTTGGACTTCTTAATTAAACTGCAAAACAATAATTTACAATGCAAACATAAAATTTATTGCATGCTATGTGGAAGATGAAAAAAATCTAAATATTTGCACGGCAGAAATGCCGAATATAGTGAAACCCTTAGATGTTAAGAACTGATGTTGACTACCTATATTCTTGCAAATAAATATATCATTCATTCAAAGACTTATTCAGACTTTGAAAATAAACCCAATTCTTAGAAAGTTAATCCAGTTATGTCCATTGTATTTTTACAGCTGTACATATTATAATGGATTTCTTTTTTTCTAGTATTAGCTAATAATTTAGATCTATTGTCTAAGCAACAAATAAAAAATGTAGAAGAATGTAATTTTTCAAATTAAACAGTACCTAATGAGTGTTTAATGACATCGGTTATTGAACTCAAGTGCTATACTCATGTAAGTTGCATGTATTGCGAGTAGGGCATGCAATTTCGGTAAAATAAAAATTACCGGTAAAAATTCGGTAATTAAAATATTTTACCGGTAAACCGGTAAAACGGTAATTTTTGTATTTTTTTAAAATGTGATATCATATCAATAAGATTGGGTAGTCTAAAAGCAAAAATAATTAAAAATACAAGGTAAAAGGTGGTAAACATTTTTTGTGTCGTGGGCCATAACAAAAAAACATGTCAGTACCATCCGTACGCGATGACGCCGACAAAATGCAAGAGAAACGGCTGCGATGGTTCGGCCATGTAAAAAGGAGACCACCTGAATACATCGCCAATGTTGTGTACTCAATCTCAATATACCCGGTCAAAGGCGCAGAGGCAGATCGAAACGGTGGTGGTGGAGTGTCGTAATGAATGACTTGAAAATCTACGAACTCGAAGAGGAAGATGTCCTGGATAGATTGAAGTGGAAGAAGAAGATACGGAAAGCGGAGTCCGTCACAAGACGGGATAAACGTGTAAAAGAAGTAAAAGCCCTTTTTTATAGTAAATCGTAGGCATTTTATGGACCAGGGTCGCGGTAACTCTTTCGAACAATCCCGCTGCCCCGGCAGGCCTTGGCCCTGCGCGTGGAACAACTCGGGCCGCCGTCACGGGTCTGTTGTCTATGCAGACGGAGGAACGACGAGCCACCCTAACTCACCGTCCACAGACCGACGCCTGCGGTGGCCGGGAGTCGTCTCTCGACACTCGGCGCCCGTGGAGTCTTTCTGGTCCACTACAGCGGCTGGGATGAGAGGTGCGAACTCGCAGGCGCTCCACCGTCTCCTTCTCGAGCACGACTGCTTCGCAGAAGGAGGCGACGGCTTCCCATTCCCTCTCGCTCTGGACCATGGCTTGAACCAGGGCCGGACGCGAGAAGTCGCCGCTGCCTATTGCCTCGACGACGAACCGGCGGTACCCTTCCTAGGCAGTCAAACCTGGACTGTGTGCTCCACCGTGTCCTCAGTGCTGTCCGCATGGTAGTGAAGTAAAAGCCCTTGCTCAATAAGGTTATAGAGTAGGTAAAATAAGCATAGGCTACATTTTTACCTAATAGGAGCTATATATATAGAGATTATAAATTAAGATGAGAATGAAGATTTGTATCTAACCTATAGTTAAGGAGCCACATAAGTTTACTTTCCTAAAAAACAGCAACTTTAACACTCTTACAATATGTAATGTATTCAATATTACATTATGTTCAAGCTACATAATGAAGATTTGACGTTAAATGAACAATTGCTATATATTATCACAAAAACGTAAAAACCGGTAATTTACCGGTTACATATTATTTTTACCGGTAAATTAAAGATCGCAAAAATGGGCGGTTTTACCGGTAAAACCGAAACCGGTAAACCGGTATTGCATGCCCTAATTGCGAGTAAGTTTCACGTACTTAAAATAAAGGTTCAATTTGGTTTCGTCAATATTTTTAACGAAGGATATGATATACATACATATATATACCTATGTATTTGTATTTCTATGGCCCTATTTGTCTGAAATAAAGGAATAAATAAAATTAAGGACAAAACAAGATTAACATTAACGAAGTCGTAAAAACAAAAACTCCAAAAATATGGTTTATGCTCCTACCGAATACATAAATAAATTTTTAAGGCCCATAACTTAAGTTCATCAGTTTAATCATTGCCACCACAAAACAATTATTTAACAGAAAAAATCTGAAAAAATCAAACGCAATATTCTTGACCTTCACATATTCTGCGCACCTCCCTGAGTGCAACCCTGCAATTATCAAAGTGCATTGACCACGATGGCGCAGCATAGTAGAATCCTACTTTCCCGCCCGAGCGTTGCACCCGACCGGGCGGTTAAACCAGTGCACTTCTAGTTTTACTAGATTGCACTTCTATTATACATAGTTTATTTGTTTAAAATTATGTGGAGTTAATTAACTGCTTTTACACGAAAGTGAGGTAATAAAGTAGTTTGACCAACCGGGGACAACTAATCTATGGTAGTAACATAAAATTGTCTATTACCTACCTATGTAGAATTTCATGCGATTACATGGTATGTTGACAGATCGAAAGCTAAAGAAAGCATCTGAATATAATAGAATCTTATTTTGCAAATACGGGTAAACAAAGGTTTTAAATCAAAATTACTTTTCTTTGAATCACAATTTCGAAAAATAGAGTGCCTGTATAATAAGAAACATTTTACGTTGTCGTAACAAAGCCGTAAGTCGACTTGTAACACTTTTACAGACTTCCATTAGCTGATTCATCATAAATTTCGTAACACATTTCAAGTTCACTAATACAAGAGTAGTTCCATTTATTCATTTGTTTATTTTTTTTTTAATCAAAATCAAAATCAAAATCAAAATCAAAAATCATTTATTCAAACTTGGCTGCAAGACAGCACTTTTTGAACGTCAGGAATTTACAATAGACAGCCCCCAAAACGCCCACCCTTCACCACTTCCTATGTGTTTTTGCTGGGAAGAAGAAGTGGCGCAACAAACTCCCCAGCAACACATGTCTGTCTGTAGGTTAGAAGAACCTTAAACAATGTTTGATATGTACATTTGAATACAATGTAATTTGTATTCCACAATAGAGGACAATATGCAATTACAGTAAAAATTATTTATACACCACATGCTAGCTAGCACTCACCCTACATACCTTAACTAACTCAAGCATTTAATAAGTTTGATGAAAAGAAAATTATAGCCTCCAATTATTTACACTTAATAGGATATAAGGGAGTGCCCACCTACATGTGCTATTATTTAAATTAGACCGCTCAGCCAGAACATAAGTAAAATAAAAAGAGTTTACAAAATTAAAAAAAAAAAAACTAATATATAGTCAGTAAGACGACCTGGCACCACAAGCAGCACCCGTTCACGAGCATAACGCGAGGATCAGCCATCGCCCCCCTCGCACATTTTTGAGGGAGGGAGGCAACCCGACCGCCGACGCTACCGCAAGCAGTGCCGTCTAAGGGAGCATGACGTACTCACTGCTACACAACTCAATATGAAGATCAAATTATCAGTTCTCGCGAAGTAGTGGTCCTTATTTACTAAAATCCAAAATAAAAAATTAATAACTATTGTATTGTCCATTTGCTTTGACCGTCAATAGTTTCATTTTTGGGTTTTAACAAGTGCAGTTGTGCAAAATGCAGTTTCGTTAGACAACTTCACTTGGGGAAATCCTAAATGAACGTTGATTACAATTTCTACATCAACTATGGTATTAAAGTATGTTGTAAACTTTAGAACGGCTTAGTTAATCTTGATTTATTTTCCTATAGGTCCTACTCAAATGTATTTTTTTTAATATGTATCTTTGAAAATGTCACTGTTTTTAACCAACTTCAAAAAAGGACGTTCTCAATTCGTCGGAATTTTTTATTTCTACAAATGTGCTTAGCAACTAATTAAAGATTTTTGGAGTAAGTCATACTTTTCCGTGGAATTAAGAATTATTTCACAAAACCACAGTATTCATCTAATTATTTTATTTTTAGCACTAACAAACTTATGCAAATAAGAAATAAGCAAACGATTTCAAGGTCATTTGAGAACAATAATCAATTGTGACGTAACTTGATAACGAATAGGTCATTACTGCATTCTTGCTCATCAATAGAAACATAGGAGTGTCGATTTCTATAGAAACTGTTACAGTGCAATTTGTAGGTTTTCTAGCAAACATTTTAAGGGAAAATAATTAATAGCGGCCTATAAAGGTGCTCAGAAATATTTCATTAGGATACTTAGTTCTTACCATGACAGAAATCTTACGAAAGATTAATTGAAGATAGATTCTGGAATTGACTTTTCTCTAAAACCATCTCTTATTTTACTGCATAACTAAGAAAAATAGTTCAAACAATGTTATTAAGAGTAAAACTATAACCAAATGTATTTTCGAGAAGTTAATTAAACAAATCGTTTCATAATAATTTTCCGTCGGAAAATTTTGTTTGGTTACATTAGGAATATGCGAACTACAAATCCGTGTCGGCTAAGTAGTTCGTAATACAGAAGTCCGGCTTGTGCATTTTTTTCGTATTTATTAGGCAGAACGTTTCAGCGCCGCGGCCAGTTTACTCGTTTACTCCGACTCGGTTTCCCGCGCTGTGATCTGTCAACCTGTTTGACAGCTGTTTCGGCGGGAAAGCATTTCTTATTGCTAAAGAAACGATAGATGCTCCGCGATCGACTTGCTTTCTTATAAGCCTTGAAGCTCAAGGATTCAACACGTGTTCTTGGTTATTTATATTTAAAAATCGAACTGTGTGAAACTGAATAAATGGCGTTTCTTAGTGGAAAAATGGAAAAAGAAAAGTGTTGTTATGACAATTCGGCGTTTGTGTTGACTGAGAAAAATGTTTGGATACAAAATGAGGTACGTCCATCCTATTTACCTGATAATTCATATTATATATTCGCAATTTATTAAGACTTTTCTTCTAACTGGATCTACCAATTAATTAGAAAGTAAATGTACATTTACTGAAATTAACAGATTAAAAATAATACAAAAACAAAAACAATACAGTCGAAAAAGGAGGTTCTAAGGCGACTAAGTTATTTTAGCAACGCATGGAGGTTTTATAATTAAAATACTTTCAGCCTTGCGCGCGATTTTCCGAACCGTAACGAGCTGTATCGATAAATAGTAAGATAGTGATAAAATATATAATGTTTCACTAAATACGTGCTGAAATGCATTTTGTACCTCTTTGTTAGCATTATCGCCATCTCAGAGCGTCATAATCAGTGGTCGGAATAGGTAGAGCTATTTGGGGTGAATGACCGCAAACATTGATATTAACATGGACATGCCTCTGAAATCCCGGGATTTTGAAATTGTCGATTGATTTAAGTGAGTTAATATGGGTAAGTGGGCAGTTATGAGCAGGTAGTAGGTGAGCACCCAAACAGTATATACTTACTTATAAACACACACAGGGATCCTGGAACGTTGTTAGAGGTAGCTTCGTGAAATATGAATTAATTAAGTAAAACTGTTAGAAACGATACTAAATATACTTTACTGCACAAGGAAATATTAAATGCCTACACAATACAGAATAGAAAAAGATAATATCGCTGCCACCGGCTGGAGGTACGCGACGGCTGAGGGGGAGCGCGAGGGGAGTGCTAGCGCCGGGTTTACGCGGGCAGCGGGAGGGGCGCGGGATCGGCGGGCACGAGCGCTCGCCTGCGCCGCTGCGAGCGAGACGGCGCTTCTCATTTTACCACGGCGGTGACGCCGCATTTTGTTATTTCGTATTTATTGTAATTAATGTAATACACAATTGTCAAATCAGTCTACGAGTTTTCCTGACCAGCTCCTGCTACACTAAGTTATCGATACATCAAGAACAAACCAATTTATCTCTCTTTTATTATTATATGTTTATGCTCCATGTTGCAATGGAGTGAAAAAATTGTAAGAAATGAAACAGATGACCAAATTTTATTGAAATGCAAATTTGCTCCAATGACCTCAACAGATGTCGAACGTTCATTTTCCATATATAAATGGATTATGGATGTAAAAAGAAATACATTAAAAATGGATAATATAGAAAAACTGATGGTCATTTATTTCAATTCCGTAGATGGTGATGGGTTTTTCAGCGAAGAATTGGTAGACGATGAAACATCATCGTCTACCGGTTTAGAATAATTTAATAAAAAGATTAAATTAATAAAAAAATAGTTAATTATTTTCATCACGCGCAGTAGCGTGAAGTCTTTCATTTACGAGCATGTCAAGAGCTTCTAGGAATAGAAAGTGTATCGTAAAGTTTTGTTACTAATCGTTAAAGATTAACATAAGGAAACGGCTTCACGTCACTGCGAGTCGTGAAAATACCTACTCTCTATCAATGTTTTCAATACGACGGCGTTATTAATGCTGAAAATGTCATAATTACATTTTTACGAATGATATAGTACAAAGTTCTTTATGCATATTTTTGTAATTTATTTGCTACTTACTACTTTAGTTAAGTATATTTATATATCGTTGTAGACAGACCAACCAGTAATGTCAACTGTTTTGAAAATTAAATAATATATCTAACTCGATCATCGCATTTTATTTATATTCCATGTCTCCTATTTACTATAGTAAACTAATAAAAGTGGATTATCCATTTAAATATAATGTTCTAATTAAGCACTGACAAAAGAAAGTACTTAGTTGTTTTTTTTTTAATTTCGATAATTCCCGGAATTTTTGGAAATATTTGGCATATCTATGTTATGTCCGCATGTAGCAAATAACAAAAATACTTCTACTTATTCCTATAAAAACTACTTGAACAATGTTTTTTTAATTCCAAGAATTCCCGGGATTCCGGGAAATATTTGGCATATCCATGTTATGTCCTCATGTCGCAAGTAGCCAAAATAGCTCTACCTATTCCGACCACTGGTCATAATATACCTAACTACATAAAAAATGTGGTTATTATGATCGCTAGAAACGTAATGTGATAAGAATCTTACATTGGACCTAGTTATGTAGTTAAGTACTTAGTAATTCTTAGATGTTTTTATTGGCTGCGAGATTGTTTGAAATACATAGTTAGGTACACCTGGTTTGGTTCACAAAGGGTTTCACCAGAAGGAATAGAGGTAGGTTTCATAGCCAAATTTTATTAAAAACTGAAAATTGGTAGTGAGAGGAAGATGGTAGAGAGAGATCTCAGACTTTCATTTAAGATTTCATCTACAAAAAAATTATATCTTTATTTTGTTTAACTTCATTCTGTGAACTGTGATTTATTTTGTTTGATTTCAACTAAGTAAGTAGAGTGATTTCAGTGTGATTTTATGATAAATAAGCTAGTAAGTAAATAATATTTACCTAACTTCCAATAATGCTACTGCTACATCTGTGTCAACACAGAAGGTTGTATCGATAATTAAATAAACAAATATTATTTGAAGACGATTTCTTATAATCTAAATTAGGTAAACTGCTGATATAGGTGTTCAGAAACTGGTCATAGGTAACTTCCATTTAAAGATACCGATGAAAAACATCAAACTACCAAGATCTGTCTTTATTGAATTCATTTTCAACCTCATCACAATAGTGGAAGGTTGATTCGGGTAGGTTGACCTGCTTGCGTCTCTACATTAAGATATTTTTTTGTTAATTTTGATAATTCTGTTTTTCATGAGTCTCAATTGTTGTCAATTAAATAATATTTTCCATATTTAGCATTCTGTCTGCATAGTTTTCCACTGTCACAGTAATAAATTGTAGGTTAATTAATGAAGGCCGTGATATCTGTGTTCTAATTAAGGAAATTACGTTTATTCAGACAATTCTAAATGTCTCTTATTGTTGTATAAATGTACACTGCAAAATTTTAGTCGCCCGAGTATTTCATCGGACTCATAAATCAGTATGAAGAACATTGCAACGATCAAGTATTCGGCCAGTATCAGAACGATAAGAACTTCGATTGTTTCGAATTACGTTCAAAATAAACTGAACGAAATATATCCAGCCTGTATTAAACCGACTAAAAAGTCTGCCAACCATCAGGCCAACTATCGGCCGACAGTTAAATCTGCGGTGTGTGAAACTCTAAACTTTTTGTTCATTTCTTGTCAGTTTCTACAATTCCCATTATTATCTAGTTTTCTCTGTTCGTGTACTATCTGGTTGTTCGTGAAAAAATGTGGTGACCCCGAAACGCCCATTCGAAACACGCGATACTACGAAGATTATTCAATAGATTCAATGACAGGACAAACGGACAGACGGACTAACATCGCAAACTTTTAGTCGGTTAGTATTAGTATAGTTTGTTTGGGCCCACAAATAGTATGACGGTGAATGGTAGAACGCAAATTACAAAGATCAGGTCTTTTGCCGGTATCAAACTGACTGAAAACTTTGATGGGCACAAAGATTTACACACTTACATGATGCAAGGACTTTGATTTACCTACCTGAGTATCATTTGCTCTTGATGGGTACTGACAAATATTATAAAATAAAAAAACTTGGTTCAAATCCCAGCTCTATCAAGTTAGATCTCAAAACAATAATCAATTGAATTCGATCACAATGGATAGGTAGAGCAAGATAACTATAGGTAAAAGTCCCATTAAACGTTCGGTAATAAATTTCTTCTGTGAAGCTAATCCGATTCCAATGTTAAATAATAATGGCCGATGCGACAGTTAAATATCTATTATAACTGATTTATGCAGAATAGCAGCATTCGTGGAATATGAATTCTTTAGTTGATTTTGTTTATTTTACCGTCATAAAAGTGAAACACGATTTTCTTACAACTTTACACTACACTATTGTTTTTTCATGTAACCAATTTTGTTTTACAAAGCTAGCATTTTCAATGTAATCATTTCCATTTTTTTCTACACAGCTTCTAATTAAACAATATGAAAGTAAAACAACTAATATAATATCACACATGTAAATAATAACTTTCATTCACCATTTACGTCATAGCTACTATAAAAAACCCTCAGCCTTTTTGTACAAAGCAATCTTCGTAAACGCTATCCCACGGGAACATGTCAAGCCACTGTAATTAGCCAGTCTTGTTCCTTTTTCAAAACGGGTGCGCGTGCGATGCTGTCTCGTCCAATCACGTCAGGATTGTGAGGATGACGTAAAAAGAGGTTTCGCTGGTTTTTGAACGACACAATTTTGAATTTCGTAATACGAACTAGGAGATTTTTGTGAAAGACAAAAATCTGCATTAAAGATAACTGGATTTCAAAAATATGCATAGTTCTTAGGTAGTTTAGTTTATACGTAGTTCTTAGAACTCTGCATTGCAGACTAAACAGCCTTTCAGTCAATAGCTGGCCCGATGAAGATAAAATTATTATTTTTGAAGTAATAATCGGTCAAAGTTGGTCTGATACCAACCGGATACCTGATCGCTACCATTCATCTACATACTGATTAATAAGCGCGATCAACCTATTGGCCGATAGTTTATTTTGCAGTATGCCGTGTAATCAAATAGGTTCCCATTTGGATTCCAAATCTAGAAATGAATAAAATCTCGCAGAATTTTTAATTTCAAAGTATTAAGTTACGTTTGAATGACCTGCTCCAGCACTCGAAGTCAGTAACAACAAGTTGTTGCAGTTATGAAGATCTCAGCTGTATTCAAACCTTTTGGCTCATATCCAAGAGTCTAAGAGATTCCACTTACTATCTCCTAGGGTGTGTGATTCGTCAAGTCTATCTTTTCTGGGATTTCAACTGTTACAATAGGTTTTTATGTGAAATTATAGAGCAATGTATACTAATATAAGTAGTTACCACAGGAAGCGGGTGAAACCGCGGGAAAACGGCTAGTAAATAATAAATCTAAGATGTAAACAAAGCCACGTGGTAACATTTACATCTTAAACAACGTGAGAAATGACTCGACGCAATGACATCACTATAATTATTCTGAAAAGGAAACATTATATTTAATACGTGCAATTACTGTCACCTCTAATTGCAGTACGACTGAGGAGTTTTCTTTGTCATACATAACAATATTCAAAAAAATTCTTTCATATATAACACACTTATGTAGTTATTTGTTAGTTTTTTAGGAAGCTACCAACAAGAGCTATGCCCGGTTTAACTGGTTTATCTGATAGTTAATGCTATCAGCCTGATAAAGGCTGCTTATAATTTGTGCTAGATATTGCTATTCGAAAACTGTGAAACCAAAAGATGGTTTATCTGTCAGTTAAGGTGACGGCTATCAAGGACTTTATTAGTGACCGATGAAACTGGCCACTAAAGTTAGGAATCTGACTGGCCACAAAAAATCTCTCCTTTTTTTTCCTTCGTTAGTAGTGGTTTGTTGAAAAAGAAAACTCAAATTATGTTCGTTCCGTTGATAATATTTAACTATAAAACAATAGTTCATACATAGTTTGAAAAACAACAACCATTTGTATGAAATACGAATACATTTACACCTGAAAATTGACGTCCATAACTTATTTTAAAAATCCTTTGTTGGGTTTGTCCGTATCATTTTGATACGAATGAATTTTCCGCCATTTTAAGATTATATTATAAAAGATATAAATAAAGGAATCCTTTATTTATGTATCTTGTGAGTTGTTTTGCACCGCTTATTGCGGTAGATTTTGTACAATAGCAGATAGGTCCCTTACTAAAGAAAATGTAGGCGTACCTACTCCGTTTTTTGAGGTGGAAAATCATGAGACCTTTGTTCTATTTGGGGCTCTCTATGTACCAGGACCGCGGTGACTTTTTCGAATAGAGGAAGATAAAAGAGAGATATGCATACAAAAGCTAGACAGGTCTCCATATTTCCACTTAAAGAAAAACACTTAAGAAAATTATTGTGATTTTCCTAACATAAATGATCGTCTTAAAGTAATTACTTAAAACGGTTTGCATACTTCTTTTATAACTGTATTAGGTACTAGGAGTAGGTGTTGTAATAAATATGTAGATGTAAACTAATTTACATGATCACTTGTAGTTTTCCATATATTATGTTCTATGGTTATGTAAAAATCTATTGTTGTCTGTTGGTAGTTTGCGGATGAAGTTTTGTTGTGTTAAAAAGATTTATACAATGTGTTCATAAAACTGTCATGTGTAATTGTAGTTTCTACAGTTTAGCCAATGGTCTCTTGAACATGTAACGTTGTATGCTCGGAACGAAACACTAAAGAATTTTCAGGCGATTACACAAAAAATGCGATAAATCGTACAATGAAAACAGATTTCCATTTAAGATTTAAGTACGTTCACCGACTTTACTAAGAGCTCCGGCATACTAAAAACTTTTAATTGTCCAGTAGTTTCCTTGGGCTCATAAATTAGTATGAAGATGAATGGTAGTACTTACGCACATTACAAAGATCAGGCATTTAGCTGGTAGCAATCGACTGAAAACTTTGATTGGAATCAAGATGTTCTTTAAAAAACATTTTTTTTACGAAATATCGGGTCCACTGTCGCCTGACTGTTTAGTCTTCAGGGTGCAGTGTGGTACTCTAATGCCCGTTTTCACCAACAATCTCTTAACATATCCCTACCTAAGTGTCACTTAGAATAAGGGCTCCCCCAATAATGAAGGTTATAAGGGACACTTAAACTTTGGTAAAAACGAAATTCGTATTAAGTCTTCCCTAAATGCTCTTAGGGGATCCCTAAATTTATGTATTTGTTGGTGAAAACGGGCATAAGTATACAAACAAAAAGTTAGTAAATTCTTGAAAGAATACATTATGAAACGCAATAGTCTATCATGAGTGGTTTTGAAACTTGCTGATTATCTGTTTTCAGATCCATAACAGATCAAACAATATACTAAAACGTTTTATGTATTTTCCATTTATCACGTTTTACAATAACTAGAGTT
This sequence comes from Helicoverpa assulta, assembly GCA_963856015.1. Classification (NCBI taxonomy): domain Eukaryota; kingdom Metazoa; phylum Arthropoda; class Insecta; order Lepidoptera; family Noctuidae; genus Helicoverpa; species Helicoverpa assulta. The sequence goes on from CAWLCW010000028.1 coordinate 11,875,829, forward strand.
TTGTTAGCGAGACACTGTGAATGGTAACATTTCAGACATCGTCCGACGTACTAAATTGACGGAAAATTATCGCTGATATTATTCATGTTTTCATATAACAAAATTAGGGCTGTATATCACCTTTATTTACGAATTATTGTTTTCTTTTCATGACGATATTTCAAACAACTTTTGTTATTGGGATGTGTTTATTTACATTACCTACATAGGTGCTTGAAATAAATTTTCTACATATAGTTACTTTATTAAGGGTATAAATTAAATTTTGTTATTATTCCACATGTGAAATTAATATGCAGCGCTCGTCGAAGCTCAAATGCCGCTGAAATAATTTACAAATTAAGTGTTACCGACATTTATATACCACTTTTATTTACATAAATAATATGTTATTAGTCTGCTACATTTCTTTAAACCAAAATAAATAAATATTACTACTTACAATTCGCAGCCCTAGTTAAAACTGCAATTGTAACGACAAAATGTGACAGGCTGCACAGATTACAGTAAATTGTACATTGTGCTGTAATTTCTGTTTGCACGTGCTCACATAAAATAGTAAAAGATAATTATTTATTACAATTGTTTCTTCCATTGAAGGGATATAAAACAATAATTGCCCTTGAAGTTACCTTAAATAAACCTACTAGCTATTTTAGAGTCTGTTCTGGTTGGAAAAGTGGCCTAAACGTGGGTGCCACAGACTTTCTTAAATTACTCTTAACCATTGCCAGAGTACTGAATAGTTGAGTCATTCAATATAATCATACAATATTTCAATAATTATTCTGTGTTTGTAGAGTAACAACGACAATGTTACGTGATCTGACATTTTAATACGATCGAGGTTCAAGATGAATCATCATTTTCCTCATTCCTTATGAAATTTTATTATCTATTCGTATTTTAATAGATTTAGGTATGCCTTTTGTTTCTTAAAACTACATGATGTAATTGTTTACAATTTTATATTAAGAATTCCCTTTATTATATTCAATAAATAATGTCTAGGCTTAACTCCATACGTAGCATCTAAAAAATATTGTGTATAAATATTAAACTTAAAGATTTTTCAAACAAAATTATCAGGAACATAACTTAGTGCATGTACACTTGTGAAAGTAAACAGAAGCCTTCATCACTCACACACGCTTACACTTACACACACAAGTACAACACACGAACAATGTAGGTGTGTACTACTCATGAAGTAAGGAAAGAAGAGCGGAGATGCCATCATGCAGGTAGGTCAGGCGCTTTCTTCTAGGTCAAATTCGTACGGTGGGCATGACCAAAACGATCAGTTACGAGTGAACCATCAAGGCTTTCGAGTTCTATGAGACACCTGTCAACGATTTTTGGTATTACAAAAAATGGTCGGGTCCAAGGAAGACATGAAGGACGAAAACAGTAACGTTCCTCGTCTCCGCTCACCCAGAATTTGGCGCGCTACTTTCTAAGGCGATTTTTCGTTATGGCAGCTCCGCTAGTGATTTTGTTCTCCATGGTAGTACTGCAGTTTTGTGCAAACATTCCTCGTTCAGCTAACGAGTCGATAATGTTTGGTCCGCATCAAATCACGTACTATGCCAATCTACTGAACTTGATTGCTGTTTAATGGTTGACGAATTATAATTTTTTTTTGGTTCATCCGATTGTTTTTGGTTCAGTTAAATCTGGACAAGCAGTGTCGAACTATACATATTTGTCAATAAAAAAGATGTGCTCACATCATCCTTTTGCCTCTTTCAGCATCAAATAGTCAACGTCAAACTTTCAACATGTGCAAAAAGCTGAAGAAAATCTTCACTTAATTTTAGCTGACTTCCCAAAAAGGATGTTCTAAATTCCTTTTTTTTTTCTTCTTAATTTCCATTAACACTTTAAGGTACTATAATAACCTTGATAAAGTCTCGTGCGAATTACATACCTGACATACCGCGCATCTGAAAACGTGGGTGATGACGTCACGTTACCCGCACCGGCGCGCGCGCTGCCCTTGACATAGACACTGCTCTCTGTGAGACTGGTTCATGGACAATAAAAGGAACATTGTGGGACAAGTTTAAGGACTCGGTAATCAACGAAAATACATTTATTTCAGAGAACATGACGCATAGGCCAAAATAAAAGCAATATCACAGATTAATGTAGACATAGCTACAAAATAAAACTAGGACAATTAATTGCAAAACAGAGAGCAAATAATCCTAACTTCCTAACTAATATTATAAATGTGAAAGTAACTCTGTCTGTCTGTCTGTCTGTCTTTCTGTCTGTCTGTCTGTCTTTTCTTCACGCCTATACTACTGAACCGATTTGTGTGAAATTTGGTACAGACATAGTTTGGAACTTGAGAAAGGACATAGGATAGTTTTTATTACAAAAAAATATAAAAATAAAAATTATTTCGAACATATAGCGCCATCTATTGGTCAAACCAAAAATCACTATTCCACGCGAACGAAGTCGCGGGCAAAAGCTAGTAGCAAATATGCGTCATATTCACGCAAAACTGTTGTCACTCAGGCTAATAATTTGACCCTGTACGAAACAGAGTAGGAGAGCTTATTTTCAGCGAGTATCGGAATTAGGCAGATTACTAACTGATCTGTGTTAAACCACAGGTATTTAAACTTTTCTTTATGCGCTTCTCTGGACAGGTTCAAAAGGAATTTCAATATGCCTGCAATTATATGTGACCACTAGCAACTGCTGTAGTCAGTTTGGTAGGTTTTTATAAAGAATCTGAATTCGTAGAATTTTACCAGTAGGTAACCACTTCCGAACTCTAGTGAAATGTATTTAACCTTTATTTAATTAGTAAAGGTATCTGTCAATGCAGTGATTTGTGCATTCTCTACATATAGTGTAGACGAGTGTGATACGTGACTTAGAAAAGTGTAACACCGAATATCACGTCCCCGTAAGTTTACGAATACGAAACACTTAAAACTTAAAACTTAACGCCGTAGCCATGTGAACTCGAATAACGAAATCTCTAATTCACCTAATACGAAACACTTAACAACGAATGCACGCTACCTCGAAAAACTTAACGCCGTAGCCATGTGATCTCGAATAACTAAACCTCTAAAAATCATCGTAAAAAGTCTTTATTCATATAACAATCAACCAAATCAAACATTAAAAAAATGACATATTAGGTATGTGTCAATCAACCAAATAATTATATTTTTCATGACAATATAACCAACCAAATTGAACATTAAAAAAAAAAACAAAAAAAAACCAGTTAACGTTTAAAATAGCACAAGTATGCAAGACCATCTAAAAATGTGGTTAAGTCCATAGTTGCCTTTTTTTCCAAATGTTTTTTTATTTTTTCTTCCCTATTTTCTTTTTTCTTTGATCTTTTGGTTTCTTGAGACTGCGAATTTAATTTTTCAACTATTAATTCTGTATGTTTTTGTTCCTTGTTTAATTCTTCAATGGTCTTACATAAATTCCATTTCTTTCTGCCCAATAGGGTGTTCCAGCGGTGGTGCCATGATTCCACCTCATTTTGTGTAATTGGAACAGTGGTTCCTATCGAGCTATTTACCGACCAGATGTCAGGCGGAAACAATGGAGGCACTTTGTGCAAGTTTGTTTTTAATGATCCGAGGTTTTGAGTAGTCCTTTTCTTATAAGTACCATTGACGTAGTATTTGGAAAACCAATCAATGACTTTCCTTGCATCCTTGGGTAATACTTTTTCTTTTAGTATTTCAAAAGCCTCAGGTATCTCATCTGGTTTTAAAAAGGCTAACGCGGCCAAATGACGCATTTTGTGAGCGAAAGATGTCGATTCTGAGTATTGTTTGGAGAGACCAGTAGACTGGATATGCTTCCAAATATTTTGAGCCAGATGGAAATAACAACACTTGTGTTTAGTTTCAGGAAACACTTGCTTCACCGCATTTATTGACGCCTTCTCGAAATCTGTAATTACTATGTCAGGTTGCAAATTGATTCCAAATTGAGATGCTCGCGACTTGAGAAGCTCAAAAAATAAACAATAAATTCTCTTATTTTTGTTGGACAGGAGCCCAAACACCAATGGTACCACCTTTTGCACGGTATCGTGCAATCCAATGAATCCGTGCACCGTATAAATTTGATAAAAAACTGTTGGACAGGTACGAAATGTACCATCTAAGATCCAAAATTGTGACAGCTGGAGAAGTCTTATATTTTCTGACGTACCAAACAATAAAATACAATCTTCTTCAGTACTGTAGTGAGCCAGCAGAAAATTACTGTATTTATGTGGAATGACTAGATTATGGAGCTTTTTTGGAGATGTAGGAACACCAGTCATTCTTGCTCTATTTACCACCATTCTCATCGCATTTATACTAGGTAAGTAGGGGGCACTTCCACTAGGAATATCTTGAATCGCTGCCTGTATTACCTGTGCCGGTCCGTCCATACTATTCTTCGCTCGTCTTTTCAATCTAGCTCTCAATTTTAAGTCATCTATTACTTCTGGTTCAGGACAGTGACAATGCTCATTATTGTATTTTATTTTTTCCTCAACCCCGCTGTTGTTTTCCTGCAATTAATTACTGATATTAATAAAATTACAATACAAAATTATAAAACCGGACTACCTTTACAAAACACTCAATGTATTTTTACTCAAGGTTTGCCAAAGAGTGATGGAGCGTAGCGTGTTGGGCATCAAACTCAGCGACCGAATACGCAACACCACAATACGCTCCAAAACAGGAATCACTGACGTGGGTTACTAATAAGTCGTGACGTGTGGCTACTAATAAGTCTGCTGAGCTTAAGTGGGATTGAGTGGGTCACGTATGTAGAATGCATTAGGACAGATGGACTAGAGTCGTCACGCAGTGGGTGCCGGAAGATGGGCGTCGTCACCGAGGGAGGCCTAGAAAACGCTGGCGGGACGACTTACAGGCTTTTACGGAAGATTGGCAAGAGAAGGCACCACAAAGGGAACTGTGGAAGACTGTGAGGCTTTACCCAGCAGTGGAACAATATAGGTTAGATAAAAAAAAACTTGAATGTACAATACTTAATAAATAACTTCTTACCTGAGTTATTATTCGCGATCCACAACAGTATGCCCACTTTTTTACACACTGCCAATAACATTTTGTATTTAAACGTCTGTCTAAAGTAAACAAATATCCTTCGTGTAGCAATAGTCTTTTATTCTTTTTAGATATTAGAAATTGTAAGTGCGCCATCATCACTGACCGCAATTCCCATAACAATTATTATAAGAACTGGTTATACAGCTAATATTGTATTCCATGTACCCTCTAAGGAAAAATATAATTGATTGACACATAATTTGACATTTATTTTTTAATGTTTGATTTGGTTGATTGTTATATGAATAAAGACTTTTTACGATGATTTTTAGAGGTTTAGTTATTCGAGATCACATGGCTACGGCGTTAAGTTTTTCGAGGTAGCGTGCATTCGTTGTTAAGTGTTTCGTATTAGGTGAATTAGAGATTTCGTTATTCGAGTTCACATGGCTACGGCGTTAAGTTTTTCGAGGTAGCGTGCATTCGTTGTTAAGTGTTTCGTATTCGTAAACTTACGGGGACGTGATATTCGGTGTTACACTTTTCTAAGTCACGTATCACACTCAGTGTAGACACCTTTGTGAATCACGATGTCTGACTCTTTTGACTGACGAGTACTGAGTTAATCTGTTTGATCCGATCCGATCAAAGAACCGGACTGAAGGTGTCCGGTGTCCGGAAGGTGGACTAGATCTATAGGCTATATAGTCAGGTTTATTTGAGCCCTAAGTGGATACCTGATCACAGATTATTAATAGTTACTACTACACACCTGGGGCCCGATTCTCCTAAGTTAATAATGTCAAAATCGAATAGAAATCGAATCGCAATATGATCGTAATAGCAGTTTTAACCATATCGGGCATTCTGCTACTAATAAAAAACCAATCGTATTCGATTGACATTTGATTGGTGTGCGATTGGTCTGCTATTTTGGTGATTTTGGTCTATACGGTAGTTTGCTGTACAATCATTTTGCAATCGTAAATGATTTGCAGACAAAATGATTCATTATTGAATGATAGAAAAGGATAAAAACGTTTATTTCAAAGAAAAAATAGCGGAATGCCACATACGCTTCAATCGTAATCGAGTCGGGATTGGATCTCAGTCGAATCGAGTCGAACGTGAATCGAATGGCGCTTATGTAAAATTAGGAGAATCGGGCCCCTGATACCTAGGTCTGTGGGAGTTCAAATCAAAGTAAATATTTCAATATGTAAATTCACTTTTTTATTGTATTAGGATGTGTTTGTTATTAGTATTCATTCGCTTTAAAATAACAACATAAATCATTCCGTGGTAATAAATTATGACAACCGTATAAAATCTAAAAAGCTATTTTACCTCCTATCATAGTAATCTCTTTTCAAGACTATTTATTACTACTTACCTGGTATTTACAACGAAAATAAAAGTATTCGTCGTCAGTACGTAATTGAAAATTTATATGAACAATTGTATGGAGCATTTTCCCTGAAAACATAGATTCAGATGAGCAATTTTCTCAAATAAAACTACTTAACAAAACTATAAGTTTGATCTCCAATAGTCCCGAATTTTGCAACTCCATTAAGTATGACGTAAAATAATTTGTGACCGAAGACAGAAGCAACGTAATAAAACACAACATAAATTAATACTTCTGCAAGCCGGTATCAACCAGTGTTTATATGAAAACTTGATTTCCAAAATGTTTGTTTATCTCTAAACTTGTTTTGCAATTTTAATAAATGACATTTGTTTCACAAAGACGCAGTATGAACTTTTTTTTGGTTGTATCCTCTTCGATTTATTGCTGTTTATAGACTATGGTTATACCTACATGACATTTATTTATCGATCGACTCGTTGGTCTAGTGGTCGCAAGCGCGGCTGCTGTGCTCGAGGTCTCGGGTTCGATTCCCGGGTCGGGCCGAAATCGCTTTGTGGGTTTTCTTAAACTTTCACAAAGCAGCCCGTAGTCTGGAAGTTGGTGATTGATTCACCCGTGCATCGGAGAACACGTAAATGTCGGTCCTGCGCCTGATCTCTTTCCGGTCGTGTCGGATTGCCGTCCCATCGGGTTATGAGAGTGAAGGAATAGGGAGTGCACCTGTGTCTGCGCAAATGCTCGTGCACTATAATATGTCCTGCGCAGCTGGCTGATCTCCTTAAATGAGAACAGCCGCCGTGGCCGAAATCGGCCGTGGACGCCATTATTTATCGATAAGTTTATCTAATATTAGAGTATAATAAAGTGTAGGTATCCTCAAAATAAACAGGCAATGTTTATTTCAAAATCCCGTTATACCTAATATTACAAAATGTAATTCGATGAGTTGTGTACTGTAGGAAATATCAGGACATGCGTAATACTTCAATAAACAGTATCGTATTTCCTTTTAAAATCTGCGTAATCTTTGAGGAAAACTAAACTTAGTGCATATAGTATGCAATGTGCGTAAGTGTGCGTCATCGAAATCAAAAATGACATGTGTCGAATCACGTAGCAAAGGAAATTTATTTCATAGGTTTATTTAATTTGTTATACTTTATTCAGTTGATATTTTGGGTAAAATTCACCAATGTTTATGAACATTTCACAACTAAGCTTTAGATAAGCCAAACAAATTACAAGATCAAAAAACAATTTTTTTTTTTTTACATAATAGAAACTAAACTGATTTAAGTTCGAGATAATAGTCTAAACCGACACAGTTTGGACTTTTGCCAAGCACGCTGCTGATACTTGAAACTTGTAGGTCTGAAAGTCTACGGGAAATAGTAAAGACCTTCTTTTTAAAAATGGAAAGCATATTTAAGATATGTACATACTTTTTAGATGTCTTTAGAAAAGCTTAAGATTGTAACATTTGTCGGAGCAATTAGGTAAATATACGGAAACAAAAAAAAAGATGTTTACAATATACTTTCATTACATTATCCTTATTTAAGATTACCCTTGCCTCAACGCGTCTTACGCATACGGTAAATCCAATACGCCAAGTTTCCTTACAGTTTAGTTTCCTGTTCAAGTGTATCATCTTAGATATTGTGTGACGTACATTTTGAAACTGTCACAGTAATATTAAGGTAGAAGTTTTTGAGTTTTTATACGTGTGTCTGTTGGTACTTACTCTTTACGGCTTAAATGGCTAAACGGATTTTGATGAAACTTGGCAGTAGTAGAGCTTATACTTCGGAGTAACTAATCGTATAAAATAGCCATACTCAAAGGCTCCGTTTATCCGGGACAGGGAGAAAGCAAAGCTTAGAAAGTGGGAGAAACCGCTGGTGGAAGCTAGTGTATAATAAAAGTCGTATATAAAGAAAACAACTCACGCTATAATGGATAATCAATAAGCAAAATGAAAGTTCTGTAATTCCCCCAAAGGGCTAGTTTTCCTTCTACCTAGAAACAAGTTTGCTAAGTTCCAATTTAAATTCTTTACCTAGTTGTAGCAGAAATTAATGAATACCATTTAGTTAAAAAGCTTGAGGTGGGGACATTTCAGTCCGATAAGGTTATTATCTCCATTTTTCTCAAAAGTCAATATATTAAGTTTTGATCTCAAAAGACCTACAGTTTTACTATTTCTCGGCGTTTTTTAAAGTTAGTAGGTATTGAAAATAAGTTCATTCTAACATTTATTTTTGTGTTGGCAATAAATTGATGCCATATCAAAAGAATTTATTAGAGAAAGGCGTTCGCTACTATATCCTACATCTGTAAATATTGTTCTTAGGAACAATATCGCCTATCGAGAAAAACAGTAGATGAGCTATGCTTTCCAAATGACACCTGTTGTATGACGTTATTAGTATAAAAACGGAATCAAATATCGTACCTAATTAATTAAAATCTAATCTTTATGATATTTTATAATTTTAACCAGAAATCTAAAACCTGTTATTTGTCTCGAAAATGATTTGGCGACACAAAAAAAACACTGGATAAATTAGTTAGGTTTGTTTGATAGAATATTCAAAATAAATTAATAAGGCACAGTTAATCATTTTGTTACCTAAACCAGCTTTATTTTAGCTACTATTCGAAGCTCCACAAATCTTGGTAAACTCAAGGAAAATGTGCGAGATATCCCTGAGAGAATAAATACGACGAAAAACGCTTGAAGGAAATCATTGCAACGCAGTCAGCCTTCAAGTATAGGAAGGCCGGATTTTAAACCGTTTTAAAAATCGAATTTTAGAACTCTTTTTGAAATCTGACAGTTCTGTTGACAGTTCAGATTTTAGAAAAGTTTGTGGTGACGTTTGTTTTTTTTTGTGTTTGAATTTGGAAGTTTTTAAGAACTGTTTTCGGATACAAAATGGTTATGGACAATGTTGTTTTGGTGAATATGAAGAGGCTTTCGTCTCTGTATTATGGGGTATGTGCATTTACAAATTATTGAGCTTCATGGATAGATTTGTTGAATACTATTTTCATTGTGTAGCGATTTAGTTATGAACTTTCCTCATGTAAAGATTGTTCATCTTTTGAAATCTACCAGAAACTCTTTTGGAGCTTATTCTACAATTTACTCGCTATCAAAAATCATCTACTTTATTTCCAAAACTGAATTATGCGGAATTAAAAATATTGATGGTAATAAAAAAATCTTATTCAGGTACTTATTTTGATTACTTTTCCTTTGCGGTTCCACGTCTTATCTTGTCCTTGACATAAGGGACTTTACCGCGTAAAAAAACAATATGGCCGTACCCATTTAGATGTTACAAGATATGAGACAAAGGATTTAATAACTACAATCAAGTTGAAATTACGACGAGCACAATTCAAGGACTTGAAAAGAGGAAGTCGTAAAGTCTTATTTACAATTTAATCCATTTTCTTCTATTTATCTCAGTTTTATAGGTAGGCACTAGGTATTTATTGGATAATCTTCGGACAGGCTTAATACTTTTTTAATATAGTAACCGTTATTTTAAAAAGATTGCTGTTTAGTTCTGACGTATTTAACTTAATCATATTTTTTTAGTTTCTTATTAATTTGTGCACGAACTTTGACATTTTGTTTTACTGGTAAAAGCCAGTGTAGGTAACCTAGTAAGTAGTGTCATTTGTAAGGCACTCAAAGGCATGTAGATGTAGGTAAAATGGTAGAAATCTTGAATTCCAACAATTGGGCTTAACCGATGAATCAGGACCAAAATGTAGACCATAGTGTTGCGAAATGCAGCACTTTTGGGCGTAGACTACTAAAAAGGTTACATTCACTAAAAAGTACCCAATAGTGCAGTTAGTCATTCAAAATACTGAGTCAATTGACCAGGTAATTTTTGAAACCACACCTCAAGGAGCGGAACTCCTCAAATATTGGTGACAAATATTGGCCCCAAAATTGGGTCAGGACAATATATTATTTCGAGGTCAGCTTTATAGAGCACTTTGAGAAAAGGTTTATTGTGGTCGTAGTGGAATCTTTTCTATTTGGTAAATGGTCACTTTCTTACCTGTAGGGCTGTAGTGCTACAAGTAATTAAAGCAAATACTTTATTTACTGACTTGAAGTTTTCAGCGGAATTCTAAAATTAATAAAATATTTTTTAAATTAACGACCACTACTAAAGTGAAAAATGTCTGTAAAAATAAAGCTACTGAATTGGAGAAAGATTACTACTTTGAGTAAAGACATACCTACATATAATCCTTTATCCGGGTAGGTACCTATATGACGTAGTATCGGCCACTACTAATACGTAAAAAAATAAAACAAGAACAATAGACGCAAATATCTTATATCAATAATTTAGCTTATTATCACGAAACCTCAACATACATACCCACCCACCCACAAACATACATAACTATTTGCAAACACGTGGCTCATACATATACCAAATACGTACGTTTCTACACAGTACATATGCAAATGCATTTGTACATACAATGCATGCAAGCCGGAAATGTTTTGTATGCATCAATCTCTGTAAACTACGGTTTATATGAGTCACCAAGTCTGACAGTTGACAATGTGACATTCTGTAATCGTGTCATGAAAATATAGCTGGACAATCTTGTTAGAGGTTGTAGTTACATACATAGTTGTAATGACTAGTTGTATCCAGGGGTCATGTTTTGCATATTAATTAAAGATTGCTCATTAATAACTGGTATTATTTTTATAGATTCATGAAAGCAAGGAATTGTAGGCTATTATTGTTTAAGGCAAAATTATATGAAATTGGATAGTTTTACAGCTATCGACTGTCTGTTTTTTCTTCATCCGAATTATTAATACCTACCTAATTGAATGTTTAAGATATTATTGCCATATTAAAACTTTTGTATAATATAATACTTACTTCTTTTATATTACGATTTAAAATGCAGTTCGCCCGATGTAAACCGCTCTCAACTCAGAACGTGACTAAACGTTAATCCGATTTTAACCAGACTTTTATATCTAGCATAGACAATTCTGATCTGATATAGATACTCGACAATTTTATATAAGGGACGTCAACGAGACAACATTATGGGCAAATCGGAAGTAAAAATTAATAGATAATAAAAGAACTTGACAATGTTGATCGTTAAAATTATATGGGTATGTTATGTCTTCCGGTAACAGTCCATGAATATATTAAAGGGAGTTCATATGCATATTTTAAATTGTTACAATACACGCGAAAAATGGCGCGCTCTTGGATTTTTATCTTAAGAGTTCCCGCATTTTAAAGAAAATCTTGATACCAATCAAAGTTAACAGTCGCTCTGTGTGTGCATAAATACCTGATCTTTGTAATGGGCGTGTCATACTCATTTATGAGCCCAAAAAAATATCGGCCAACTAAAAGTCGGCGGGTACTCTTAATTGCATTGAATTCCTTTAGCACGAAATGCTGTTTTGGCAAAATCTTAAATAAAACACTCGAAAATTATCGTGCAGAAACATTTACGCCGAAATAAGAATAATCGGATGGCGTGAACATCCAACCTGCTCGCACTTTGCTTTGCACTAATTGTACCAAAAATCTACATTTTGTATTACTAATTTTTACTATGATTAAATTACTTCATGAACTATTATTTTAGATAGTAAGATGAGCGAGCATGTGCTATGAGGTCAAATGTTAATTGCCACTAGGTTAATTGCGTTATTATTTTGTTTGTAGAATATAGATAATTTTAAGAAATATTCCTTCATCTAAATAATAAAAACCGACAAAGAAATTAAGATTTTTAAGACAAATTACCGGTTACGTCAACTTTCAATCATGATTTTTTTTTTTCATTTAAGAAATAAGTGCTTTCAATCGTCTTGTACGGTAATTAAATCAAACAAAATTGCATTTCCTTATAGAAAATAATCGTAAAATAAATACGTTTAAGTACGTATTTTACGTCAGCACTGCCCTTTGCCCTTGCAATTATAAGAAACGAAGTTATTATTGAACGTTGCATGTTCGAATATGTTCTGTCACTTTTGTATTATTGTTTAAAGTGGAGGAATGATGACACTTTGTTGACAGCAGTATGAGATACTCATACTCATGAGATACATTTCTGACACTTCGAATAAACATAATTTAATTAATGCCGTTATACTCCGACCGTTTTTAGTGCATTTGACATTTGCTGTTAGTTAGTACAAACATCAGTACTTTGAAAACTGACAGCTGTCAACTACACAAAATATTCGATACAGTGTGAACATCACCTGGTTGCACGGTTCCAAAACTTAGGTCCCGTAAACAAGAACTGATACGGAAATACATGGACACTCTTTTTTTAGAAAATAATATTTTTTCAGTTTATGAAATTATAATTAAAATGTTCTTACACACACAATAGTATATTTTATCACTAGGATCCTATGATACATTCGCATTTCACTAATTTATATTTCAAGTTAATGTCCAAGCAAAAGGGTTGTCTAACTAGTAACTTGTTTTCTTATAAGACAGGGCACAAGGCCAGTCCCCCGTCTACTATTGAGAAACCCATTGAAAAGTCTAACAGCACAATAAAATTAATAAGCACATCAAAACCTCCGGAAAATCTTCATAGGATTATGCTAATGATAGAGGTAATTAATTAACTATTGAAGTCTGGTTTTTCTTATATGCCTTTCCTTAATATACCACTGGAAGTAGGAAGGAAAAGTCTACTTGTTCCGGAAAATGCTATAAAGTCTACAATGTATTTTATTGTTTAATGAATTTTTAATTGTTGTTAAAGAAATCTTTATTTACATAGATATTTACAGAACTACAAATGTACAATAAGAATTAAAACTATCCTAGTAAAACTTAACAACTAATTTATTTATCTCTAATTAACCAAATATGCGTAATCACGTTGATTTCTATCGACACTGTTTTCACCAACATATCGATTATCGATAAATTGACATGTCTTATCTCTGTCAGTTGTTAAATTATTATAATTCTTGTTCCATATACGTTGATAACGTGTGTCTTTAAAGGAAATGTACTAGGCAGTGAACTGATATGACCTTAGTACGATTGTAAAGCGTTCAATATTTTCTATATATAAATTGAAAGAGGTTGTATATTTCTTATTATATACTTTTTTGTTTAAAAAATCGTAAATGATGAGGTACAAGAAACTTTAGGAGCTAATATAACCAAAAACTGATGACATAAAAATTACCTGCTACATAATGTGAAAAATACGATATTGTTTTGCACACATCATCATCATTTGACGGTAATCAAACGCTGACAATCTGCAATTTTCAGTAATGTTTGTGAGTCATATTCGCTGTGTGCGCGATGACAGCGCCCCTAGTGGCCACAACTATTTAGGACTTGTCAGCCCAATTTTGGAAGTAGTTGGTATTTCTACTTGGATCTCAGCATCACAGTTATTATTTTGAACGTACCTATTACAAATAAATGTTGTTTCTTTCAACTCGAACTGATTATAAATATCTGCTTGGCATCCTTTATCGGCCATCATAGTAAATTCCCTTTCATTTACTTTAGTAACTGTTTCGATTGGTAACTGATTCTGTTCGTATTTTTCAATAAATTGTTGATCCGGATATCTTTGTGTCATAAAACGATTATATCTAGCAGTGACCTGAGAATGGTCAATTTTCTTACACCGATATATTGACGGGAATATTGTTGGAATATAGCTAGGACTCGCCTCTGCGTCTAACTTTTTGCCTCCAATAAAATGTTCACTGCATATTGTATCATGTCGTTTTGGGTGCCATGGGGACCCATCAGCACTAAAACAGATAAAAAAGGACTGTAATTTTGGAACGCTTATTATTATTATTATAGTGTACTAGGTTAAATTTCTTATTTTTTTCTCTTCACAGCAGCTATCCATTTTTGTCTTTGCTGTAATGTCCACTTTGATGTTGGAAACGAACAAAACTTGCACTGTTTTTCCCATTGTTTTTACAATTTACGACACAGCATGTACTATGACCCATATCGCAAATTTTTACGTTTTTACTTAAAATTATAAAGGAAGTTATGAAAATAAAGCAATTTGACACTTGACAGCCCAGAATTAATTCACATTTCTGCCACATCGTGCGCTTCGATCGATTTGCCGTCCCCCACCACCCACTTTGCACATAGCGAATACCTACGCGCAGTGGCGTAGCGTGGGGGGGGCAGGGGGGGCAAATTCCCCGGGCGGCAGCTTTTAGGGGGCGGCAAAATTTACCCAATTAAAAAAAATTGTTTGCAACAAGTATCTGCGCCGCAACATAAAACTGTCTAACAATAACAAAACATTAAACAAGAAAGTTGAAACTTTTTAAACTAAAAATTAATTATTGTTAAAATTTGGTACTTAAAACACACGTGACACTACATTTTACGTAATTTTGGTTTTGAGTCTTAAATAAAAAATAATTAAAATTTCGCGCTCGCTTCGCTCGCGTATTCAGAAACTGTATGCGCATTTGTCAACAAACAAAAAGTTAAGTACGTTTGGGCTAAATTATACGTAATATTTGGTTAGGTCCGATAAAAATTTCGCGCTCGCTTCGCTCGCGTATTCAAAAACGATATGCCCTTATTTTTGCATCTGTCAACAAACAAAAAGTTAAGTACGTCTGGGCTAAATTTTACGTAATTTTTGTTTTAAGTCCGATAAAAATTTCGCGCTCGCTTCGCTCGCGTATTCAAAAACGATATGCCCTTATTTTTGCATCTGTCAACAAACAAAAAGTTAAGTACGTTTGGGCTAAATTTTACGCAATATTTGGTTAAAGTCCGATAAAAATTTCGCGCTCGCTTCGCTCGCGCATTTGGAAACTACATAGGCAAGTTTTTCTTTATTTGCATTTGCTTACCTACACAACTGCAGACATGCGTTTAGCAAAGTGCTAATTTAGGTAAACCGATGAGGTGGTCCCCGGCAAGACAAACTTTAGTTAAAGTGGTCCCTCATGACTAAAAGGTTAAGAACCACTGGTTTAGATAAACTTGAATGCTATACCTAAGCAATACCTACCTAGATACAAGCCAAATTTCACGCTTCTAGGTATAGTTCCATGGAAACTAGTTTAAGTGTTAGTCCCGTAAATTAAATTAATTTGCTAAACAGTTTAAAGTAGCCCCGCTTTTTAAATTATTTCAATTTCATATATACTTATAGGTACCTACTTCGCTAGCCTGCGTACCTAAAAGAATTTTAAAACCTTCAAGAAATCAAGTAGGTAACAAAGATATAAAAGAAAAGTCTACTTGAGAACCTCCCCCTTCTGCCGGGGCTGCGGGTTGTTCGAAAGAGTTACCGCGGCTCTGGAACATAAAAGGCCTTCGACGGAACACGACGGTTTTTAGTCAGTAAGAGTCTGACACTCCCTCACCGCTGCTAACCCACAGCGGAAAGGGTCATTTGATGATTTTTAACGTCGATACAAAAAAAACCCCTTTTTTTGAAGTCGGTTAAAAATGACAAACGGCCAGTAACACTTGTTTAAAAAAAATACACGGGAAGGGGCGGCAAAATCGACAACTGCCCCGGGCGGCAGATACCCACGCTACGCCACTGCCTACGCGAAATACACAAACACTACCAATTTGCCTTAATGGTTAATTTAAACAATGCGCTACTTCAAATATTTTTTATTAAAATACCAAAGAAAACTAATTTTCAGGTCACACCGTCACGCTATAGCCTAAAATTTACGTTACTCTTTTCATGTTTACAACGTCAAATACCGGTTTCTAGTACAACCATAATATTATGTGAAATACCGTCGGCATCGTGGAAGGCGGGAATGTAAACAAAAACTTCGAGTGAAACCGGCGGACAAGCTACACATAGTTGTAGGACGCATGCGTCAAAACCGTACTTAAAAGATATTCGCATGTTTCCTGTAAATACAGCTTTGTGCGAGTCAGCCAGTCGAGCTGACGTGCCAGTGCCGTGCCGATATTCAGAAAAATAGGCCGTCGATACAGTTTACGTGTGCGTGAAAAAAAAATCGAAAGTAATCTCTATTAGTTCGAATTTTAAAATACGCAAGTAAACGAAGAATTTGGCGGTTTATTTCGAATTGAGATTTTTTTTGTGCCCGCAAGTGACGCTGTTTTTTTTTCTTCTATTTACTTGAAATTAGGTAAGTTTTTAATTAGAGTATCCTAATTTAGTTCATGTAAATAAATTAATACCCAAATATTTTAGGTATATAAACTGATTTCAAATTCTTTATTTTGAAAATGCTGAAACGTTGAGGCGTGTCAGACCAACAGCGCGAAACTTTTCTTTTAAATGCTTATATTATTTACTCTATTACAATAACAATCATTTTGCAAATATGCAATTTTATGAATGACTGATAATATTAGGTACTTACTTTACTTTGTGAATGAATCAGAAGAAAAATATTGTTTTTTTACAATACAATAATTGAATAGAATTTAATTGTTAAATAATTGAGTTATCGTCAATACTCGTGGTAATCTAATCTTGAGCAAATGTTGGGATAAAGATATGTCATCAAGGGTGTTAGTACATAACGTACCTAAAATTATACGTACGTGCGCAATATTTAACACGTAGTTCTACACTGTAAAAATAAAGATTTTTTTTGCAAGATTACCTATTACCATGAAAAGAGTTCTATATTCATGTTTTACAACCTTGTATACTCATGTTTTACAACCTTGTATACTCATGTTTTACAACCTTGTATACTCATGTTTTACAAATAAAATATCTACATCAATATATACAAATAAAATCTTTATCTTTTATCTTTCTAAGAACTGAAAAAAATATGTCATGTTAAATTTTATAAGTACTTCGTATTCTTAGAGAAAGTGCAAAATCTTTTCAACCCTTTCCTATATTACTCAATAAATATTCTAATCTATTTTGTCATCAACCATTACTTAGGTACATACATTAGTTACTTCGAGGTTAGGAACCCAAAAGTAGTTACCTACTTACATGTTTTACAAACATCATCATCCTCCGAGCCTTTTTCCCAAACTATGTTGGGGTCGGCTTCCAGTCTAACCGGATTCAGCTGAGTACCAGTGCTTTACAAGAAGCGACTGCCTATCTGACCTCCTCAACCCAGTTACCCGGGCAACCCGATACCCCTTGGTTAGACTGGTGTCAGACTTACTGGCTTCTGACTACCCGTAACGACTGCCAAGGATGTTCAAAGACAGCCGGGACCTACAGTTTAACGTGCCGTCCGAAACACAGTCATTGGTGTCTAAGATATACTTAGAAAGTACATACAAACTTTGAAACGTTGCATTGGTACTTGCCTGACCTGGAATCGAACCCGCGCCCTCATACTCGAGAGGTTGGTTCTTTGCCCACTAGGCCACCACGACTTTTGTTTTACAAACAATAGTATCATTAGTAAAATGATACTCTAAACAAATACTGCAGGAAAACTACTGCCGATTCTTTGCCTAGTCATTCAGCAAAATACATAAAAATATTTCAGCAATTTTTGACTTTTTTAAATTATTTCGTTATTATCAACAAAACAAATGCCTTTATTTGACCCCCACCTTAATCAAACCTACAATAAATTCCCCAGGATGGCCAGAATTTGCAAATAGACCAATAAAACGTTATAAACATCGGCTATAGATTATGACCAAGCCTCATGCCCGATAACGGGGTGATAGCTTTTATTAACTAACATGCGTCTGTCTTTTGTCTTGCTAATAATCTAGCTCGTACAATGGTCCCTTGTACTTTATTCTATGTAGGTATAATAAAATATTATAGTCATGCTATAAGCCCTAATAATTATAACTTTTGACTTCATTAATGAGCATGAATTTACTTTTGATCCTGTATTTATAGCTACAACTTTTCAAGAAAGCATTTTTGGGGGCTTTTCAGGTTGCTTAACTACCCAAATTGGCTGCTGCTCCTAACCTAAAAGCTTGCTTTATGATTGAGTATCGTTCACTTATTTATTTATTTTTTGTTAGAAGTCTGGTACCATTTGTAAACGTTTGGGCATCAATCCTCCTGGAATGCTGCAATTTCTTATCGTCAAACACAAAAATATTCAGGGTGCAGTTAAATTCAATCGAATCCGATAAACACACCTATCTTATCTCATCTTTTTACTGATATTTCGCGATAAAAATACCTCGTGAGGATTTGACAAGAGATAGTTACTGAGAAACGGTTGTCAAATATACATACCCCTTGTTAACCAGTTTATCTGGCACGAGGATTAAACATTAGGCGTATGTTCTTAACAGCACTTTGATAAGGAATTTACGAGTTCTTTAGATACCTAAATGTAATCTTCAACTGTTATGAAACTATGTGACAGATAAATGTTGAATACGTACAGAAAATGTATGCTTTTGGTTCAAGAGAAAACGTAGGAGATTTGGTTTTTTTACTACTACTTAAGATCAGTTTCATCCCAATTTATTTGGGTACCATACTACATTTCTTTAATGATCCCCTGTCATCTCACAAGAACAATTATTTCCAGCTGAGACTTCCGAAAAATGAATATATTTAAGCCATTTATGTCATGTAGAAAGAGATCCGAAACCGAAGTTCCGCAACATGCTTAATGTTAGTTTTATCGTACATAAGCACAAGGATGCATTTTCAATTCAGCATTCAGCAGTATTTCAGTAACAGCGCCATGGCTTACCATTATCACACTCTATTTCGAGACCTTTCCTATTCTTTTCCGCAATTATTAGTGTGTCCTTAACTATTTTCAGCATCAGCTTCTGAAAAAAATAGATTTTCTTTAATTTTGTAACGCCACCTGTAAGAACCTTCAGATAGTGTAATGGTAGATTTGTGCAGAAAATCAAAACAATGCTGTTTATGTTTATAGTTATACACACGTTTGGTTACTGCGTTGTTTTAAATTGTATGTATGTACTATCTTGTCTAAGTTTAGAATTGAACGTACAGTTTCACTAGAAGTTACATAACTATTTTTGTCTTATTTAAACCTGTAAGAAAAATGTTCAATACCTACACAAGTTTCTCACATAAGTCTTAGACTTTAACGACTCTTTCTACTTTCTCTATGTTGTTTCTTGATTAGTGGATAATATAGTTATCGGCACGGATATTGAGCCCTGACCTTCACCTGCGCAGAAGCGATTTATTGGTTTATTGCCTTGTGTACAGTGTGCAAAGTGATCCCCACTCTTCCGCCGAGAGCCCAATATCCGTGCCGATAACTATACTTTTTGAAACTAGCTGAAAACCACTTATGACTTAGTAACAGCTTTTCGTACATTGACCCGTAGAAAAGTTTCGGCTTCAGTAATAAAAGAAAAATATAAGGTTTAGATCTTATTATAAAAACAGTAGCGTTCGTGTTTATCGGTCAAGAAAGTAGTAGTAGGAAACCATTACAAAACAGTGCCTAAATGGTCCTTTGACCTTAATAAGTACATACCTACTTAAGAAGATATACATTACTAGGAAATAGTACCGACTTAGTTATACCTAAATGATTAGACAAAATACGCAGGGGCCCGATTCTCCTAATTTTACTTAAGCGACATACGATTCACGTTCGACTCGATTCGACTGAGATCCAATCCCGACTCGATTACGATTGAAGCGTATGTGGCATTCCGCTATTTTTTCTTTGAAATAAACATTTTTATCCTTTTCTATCATTCAATAATGAATCATTTTGTCTGCAAATGATTAACTATTGCAATACGATTGTAGAGCAAACTACCGTATAGACCAAAATCACCAATCGCAAACCAATCGAATGTCGTTGGAATACGATTGGTCTTATATTAGTAGCAGAATGCCCGATATGGTTAAAACTGCTATTGCGATCATATTGCGATTCGATTTCTATTCGATTTTGACATTATTAACTTAGGAGAATCGGGCCCCAGGTCTGCAGATTACATGACGTGTCAAGAGTCATGTAAGTAGAATTACTAACATAAACTTTCTACAGTCATAAGTAGTCATAACATTAAACATGATTGAAAAGAAGTCAGAAAAACGACTCAAACTATTTCCTCTTACATGAAATTGTAAATTGAAACAAAATGGCGTCCGCATTCTCCTGTCGAATCGCAATAAATCGCAATTTTATTGACAAATCGTTAATTGAAAATGGCAGCGTTTAGAGTCCATTGCAATGGAAAATTATATCAATTGAATAATTGCTAGGTACTGAATGGTTGTCGCTCTAAAATCAACCGTCTTCGCTATATTACGAAACGAGAACAGAAAACTGAGCGAAAAATATGCTTCTTCGAAAAATATCAGACATACATATTTCCTGAATCCTTCGGTTTAAGTAGATAGGTACCTACTTACTTGCTATCTAAGGTCTCAATAGAAAAACTCCACTTCTCACAGGTCTGCTAAATACTTCATTTTACAGTATTTTTACGAATCGTCAAATATCAATAAAACCGGTAAATCAAAATTCTAAGACATACTTATCAGGTTGATTTTAATAAATTGAAGATGTCACAAGGAAGTGCTAATTTTCATAATCGCCGCGTATGAATTTTAAACCATTTAAAAATTCTTCATAGTCTGCATTTTTGTTTGTGTGTTCGTTTGTTTGACTGACGTAACAAAACTGCTGACTGAAACGATTGGTACACAGAGACAAGAGCCTGAGAAAGGACATTTTTACTGTTTACCCGGCTGCGGGAAGTGGTTCTCGCGGGACAGAGGTAAAATTGCGAGATACAGCCAGTATGATATAAATAACAAGGCTTGTATTGATAAAAAGGGTACCTACGATATGACCCAATTTTCAGTACCTATATAAACGTCTGAGGACGAACGATTCTCTTTGACCTTAAGCTGGTGAGATAATATGGCCTTTTCACTTTATGCCCGCTATCTATAGTTCAAGGATGTAAGTCAAGAATATTCTTCGATTTATTTACGATTATAACGGATGGATGCGGTTCAAACAGGTGATTGAAACGTTTGTAACTATAAACTATATATTTTTGAAAGCTGAAGATTTTGTTTACTTGATCGTCTTATCTCAAGAACGATAGGCTCAATTTGACAAATGTTTAGCTAAGTAGTGTTAGACTGCCTTTTTATCGACGTTAATCGAAATCTGTTATTTATCCAGTGGACGCGGGTTAAGCCGGAGGCAGAGGCTAGTATAGTGATAAGCTAATTAAGATAATCGTTAATAACTAGAATTGGTAAAATCCCGCTGTAATCTAATCTTCCTTCGCAAATGACGCCATGATTATTCCGCTACGATTATCATTAAGATTTTTTCTACGAAAATCGACGTTTTGCAGCATCTTAAATACAGACATATGATCAACATGTAATAAGCTAGAGAAACCATGCTATCTCTTTTGCTCATCATTACGTACCATATCTAAAAGATGATCTGTTACCCGTACACTAATCTCTTGAATTGAGATTTTGACCAGGTGTTGAATGAATGTACCCAAATACTTAGGTACTCAGAGAAAATTGTGTCATATAACACTTAATCAGTAAATAACGTCATTTACGAACAGAATTATAAAGATAGGATAAACTTTCTTCGTGAACACCACACTGAAATTATCGTTCCTATATATCTACGATAAAATATTTAGGTATGATATAGCAAATAAGTAATACAGATATTGTCATTCTTCGGTTATCATTATCGCAGATCAGATATCGAATTGTTCCGAATAAACTAAAGTACCTACGTTCATATTTTGGACAACAAATATCTCTTGAACCATTGCTTGAACGATGAGCTAACTTTTCCTTGTATCATCATCATCATCATCATCTCAGACATGGGACGTCCACTGCTGAACATAGGCCTCCCCCTTAGATCTCCACAGATACCTATTGGAGGCGACCTGCATCCAGCGTCTTCCGGTGACCTTTCTAAGGTCGTCTGTCCACCTCGTTGGTGGACGTCCTACGCTGCGCTTGCTAGTTCGTGGTCTTCACTCCAGCTCTTTTCGACCCCATCCTTTTATAATTATCTTTTATTTCTAGCCATTTTAGAAGATGTACGTATTTCAAATTCTCAACGATATGCTGAATAGCAGATTGACGAAATTCAAATAAATAAAATGCGTTTAGCCTTTGTTGGAAGTAAAACTTATCACATAAATAAGTTAGGAGAAAACAAAAATCAAGGTGCAAAAATACGCTTCATGTACATGATAAATAAAATCGAGGTGAAAATAAATATGTTTCATAATTTCTACATTTATTTATTTCATTTTTATGAGTAATTTCAGTACTCACATCAGTGGTTTTTACCGGGTGTATTGTGTAGTTAAAGTTATCTATATGACCCATTTATTTAAGGTAAATCAAATAACATATTTAAATGCTAACTTAATAGTCAACCAATAAAGTAGGTATTTACTTAATTAAATTCGTCTTTATCCTGTTTACTACAAGTATTTGTGATATAAATGAGTTTCTAGTTAATAATTGTAAACAATGATTATTCTGTTATTTTAAGATTCCTAATTAATCGGTTTATCTATACATACTTAACATAATTAATTAAAAGAGGATAATTTTGTTTGTTTGTACCGTAAACGCTCTGAAAGAACTGAACCGATTTGTATATTAATTGTTGATACACTCTATTTGAGTAACATATAGCCTATATTTATCCAGGTATGGGCATTATTTAGTTCCCAAGGGACGCAGGTGAAACCGTATTTAAGTTACCGTCTGAGTGTGCTATAAATTGTGTAGGTTTTGAAACTCATTTAACTATGACTACTTAAGCAGTCGTAAAATAGTCTGGCATTTAACAAAAAGTTTAACGCAACATTACTAAGAAAATGAGAAAAGCTTTTGCTTGAAATATGCTGGCTTTTCCCCGCTGTCTTTTTTGCAGCTTGCGTATTTTTGCCTAAATCCATTCATCATCGTCATCTCCCGAGACTTTTCCAAACTATGTATGTTGCTGTCGGCTTCCAGTTTAATCGGATGCAGCTGAGTATCAGCATTTCACAAGGAGCGACTGCCTATCTGACCTCCTCAACCCGGGGATCCCAATACCCCTTGGTAAGACTGGTTGTCAGACTTCTGACTAAGTACCCGTAACGACTACCAAACATTTATATAAATAGGTATGTTATTATAGTATATCCTAGCTTATTTCGCAATATACAAAAATATAGATAAGTATAGAGTGTTAGATGAATGACAACATACAATTTCTAAGACCTGGATCGCATGGTACAAATGAATCTTCTAAACAAAAAACTAAGCAGTTCTGATCACACTATACCTAATAATACCTCAGTCTTCTTCGTAAGAAACCGTCAAGCATACAATTTACATTTTTTCTGCCAAAATCGTTGCGTGTTTTGAGTTGAATAATATTTGAATGTAATGTTATTTAAGTATGTTAAAATGTTACCCAAATTAATGGCATACACGGTAGTTAAATGTATTTTCTTATAACGTCCCTTAATGATGATTATTTGAAAGAGGTCACTGTCCTACCTGTGTTTACAGGAAAACAGTGATATGAGTTAGTTCTACATTTTTCTCTCCCGCTGTGGGTTAGCGGCGGTGAGGGAATGTCAGACTCTTACTGAACTAAAAACCGTCGTGGCAGACTTTGGCCCTGCTGGGCCCCGCTGAGTTAGTTCCACATCCCTTACCTATTTGCTACCGAGCTGTTGATATTATACTTAATTATGTGTTCTATTAAAAAATAAGGTGATCCCGAAACCTAGAGTGCAGTAGGTAACATCTTTGCAATTCATAATGATAAAACAATTTTACCTAACTAGGTATCTTTCGGCAATGCTTTTTTGATGCGATAATAAAAGAAATTCTTAAGATAGGTTAGACGAAGTTTTCACACAGTGCTATGTGTGAAGGAGGTTTTTATTAGAAAATCGAAGATTTGAGAGAACTTTCGATAAACTTTAGTTTATTTTAATGGTCCATTTCCAAACCTCGCGAAGTGCATTTTCGCCTAACATAAAGCTCACCAAAATACCTACCTCATATGAAAAAAAAAAAAACAATAAATTTCTTACACACGGGCATTCACATCCGTGCGGAAACGGATATCAAGAAAGGTCGACTGCTACACTTACTGGCAACAAATAAAATTCTTTGTCTACCGTCACTTGACGTATATGCAAATTTTATACGTATACGGCTTTTTATAGTCTGGTCACACTTCCTAATGTAATTAGCGAGTGTCTTCGCCGACTTGTAAACAGTTTTCCCTTGAAAACGGGTAATTAGCTTTTACTTGCTACACTGTGAAGGATTATGTTTTATGCAAATGATTAAGGGTCAATTCCGGCAGCGGCCGTAAATGCAAGTAATTGAGCGCGAGCGCGGCGGGCCGCGCTCTTACATTGTCTGTGCTCTTACGGCCGCTGCCGGCCGCTGCTCTTTCAGTGGGAATTGAGTGAAAGTTAATACATTTTTAATCTTGGGGCTTTTGCCCCTGCATGATATTTATAAACGTGTGTACTATAGCTATGCTTACTATCACTAAAAACTGCACTCGATTTTGATTAATTTTGACATATAGGTCCGACCTATGAAAATCCGGTCCACCTATGAAAAATATTATTATTAGTAAAATTATGTAGGCATGAAATATTATTTTGTATGTGTTAATATATATCTATTATCAAGTCTAAACACCTTAAAAAAAACATTTCGTACAATCAAAAGATCCCAATCACGAACTAAGTAGGTACGATGAGAACTGAGATTGCTTACCTATTTGATTTCCGTAATTATTAAACCAAATAACAATATATATGTATTGTATAATAATTCCAGTAATTTAAACAATAACACAGGAACAGGACATGGCTTAAATTATTATCTTCAACCGACAGACAAGAATCTAGATAGGGTGGTGGCACCAATTATCGGCCATGTCAACTTTTTTTGAACTTCGACTGCTTGTAGTTTTAATGTAAATAGCTTTTGCTTTCTTGCAATGCATTTTTTGGGTAGAGGGATATTGATACTTCATTATTACATTCGCAAAATTACAAATTCTCTGTTGTTTTTGATAATATAGATGTTTTTTTCCGAGCATGCCAATTTACCTTAATATCGGCATCTAACACCCTATCATCCGCCGCCTGTGACCCTTATATCGGCATACCTTTTATAAAGTGAAGTTAAGTCAATAAAATGCAACTACGAAAGTAAAAAATACTGATAACGTTTTTCTTAACTATCTAATCTATTTTTGTTAGGCGCAAAAACTCATTTTTTTAATATCTTTTTATCCACGGAATCGATGTGGTCTAAAATTTAATTCTGGAGGGTAGCAATTAGGTACCAACTCTGGGCGAAAAAAAAACTCAATACTTTTGCGCCGTTTCTTCACACTGGGAAAAGTGACAGCCATCCTGATATCAGAATGGCTGTCACCTTAGGATGCTGAATATCTTCAAAACCACGAGGGTAGCAATTGGTAGCAACTAATGGTAGCTGGTAGCAATTAGGTAGCAACTCTCTATATGTATTTCGAGAGGATCGGTGATTTGTGACGGCGGTCCTGATGCAGACAAAAATTAATATATCTAAGTAGTTTTTATTATGTACCACGTCCCTGTTTATTGTATAGTTTGAGGGTAGTAGGAAAGGAAGAAGTAAGGAGGCCGTTATTACGCATCAATTCCCTTTATATCGGCCGTAGCTAATAAAAATCGTTTTTAGGCGGCCGAAGTTAGGATCTAGTAGTCAAACTGAGCTTTTCTTTCAGTTTTAATCTTATTAATATTACTGCTAATGTATAAAATCGCTTAAAGTGTATTTTAACGTTTTCAACCTTTTCCCCAATATCGGCCATTAGGACGATATTGAGATTTATCAATAAAAGAGATCCCTAATCTCGGCCCCGCGATTATTTAGTAAAAACTAACAATTATATTTAAAAATATACTATTTAAACATGCTTTGACTATTTTTCTTCAAGAACAAATAAAACAAACTACCATAAATGTGTTTAATTCTATTTAAATACTTATCAACGCAATGCGTCGACTCAGGGATTTGACTCGGCAATGCTACCAAACGAAACACATCCGTACCTGCGTGTGCACTGTTGCCAACTGAACGTTCGATCGTTGAGGCACCCGCACGAAAATATGGGAGGTTATGCGTATTGACATAGAGTCGATTTTTGCACAAAACAAGCATAGCTTTCAACACTATTTCTATAGTTATATTCTATTTGCTCGAAAAGGCCGATACTAGGAGACGGCCGATATAGGGTGCCACCACCCTATCATAGAAGAAACGGAAGAAACTTCATCCGAAATAACAATATACCTACTTAATAAAGAATAAAGAGTTAAGTTAATCTATATGAAAAAATTATAACCATCATATTCATGTGAAATTGAGCATACAAGGAAGTTACCGACTGAATTACTGTGAAACAATTAAAAGGTTTATTTTTGGAACGAACATTTAAAATTTGATTTCAATTTTCCTTTAAGTATATTTTGTTTTAAATATATAATATTATGGGTTTTAAGTATATAATATTACTTCAATATGCATTTACACCCTATACAGAGTTATGTAGACAAGTCACTACATAAGTTTATAAAAAAAAAAGACGTAGGTATTGAAAATTCCTTTTTGATAGAAAATCTCTAGAAATACTCGACTGATGTCAGTTCAGAATTACACTCATGTCAATCAAGAATTGCATAAGTTAGAAACAAACAGTGAAGCAATACATAGGAAACGACACACAATATCCGAAGCAAAAACTAAAGTGTTCAAACACATCAATCATTTACAAAGTCTTCCGCTATGTTTTATACAAACTACAGAACGAGTTGTTACAGGTAACATGACATTAGGTACATGTTATGATGTTAGTGTTACAATGAACCAGATTCCAGTTCAGAAGAGAAAAGAAAATGATTTGGAGGTTCTTGTGTGGCCCTTTCTACCCCTTTGCGACAAAATGCGAAGTTGACGAAATGCGAGGGCTGTTTATGAGATGAAAATACATCTAATGAACCCTGCCGCTGTGGGTGTAGCGTGAGGGAATGTCAGACTCTTACTGACCAAACCCACCATGTTCCTTCTGGAGTCCTTTGTGTAGCAGGGCCACAGTAACTATTCCGAACTATCCCACAACTCGCGTCTCTGAAGGTAACTTCACCTAAACGACGTGTACAGATAATGGATACAAAATTGCTTTTGAACTTGGAAATCGTGTTCTTCCTTTCGATTTCATATACGCCAATCTGGAAATGAGTAAAATCATGCTACCAAGTAGTTAGAGTAGGTAATTACTAGCTAAGAATTTGCACGCGATCCGCGATTGGCGCGATTAAAACAGATGACTATAATGAGAATAGATTCTCTTCGGAGTGATAATTCGGAGGTATAATTTATCTTCCCACAGTGAAGATGATTAGGTACCTATAGGTTCCTTATTCTAAGAAAATCATAATAAAATAAAAGAAAACGTACTCATATTCTGCAGCGGTAGGTCATCATTCGCTTAATAATAACAAACACTTTCCTCCATAATATAGCTACATCATGCTAAAACAATTCTTCCTCCCGCATCACTGTCATTTCTATTATTGATCTGAAGATACCACTATCATTATCTTCGAGATTTCTCTCTATAAATTCACTTGAAAAACATATCAAGAGCCTTTCACACCATTTTGCATTAGTTTTATTATAAAAAAGTAACTTCAAAAATGTTCGGTAGTGGTTTTGGCAATACATTTACGGTGTTAAGTTTGCCCGTGTTGGGTCCCGCTGTGGTTTCGGGAATAGTTGTGTCAAATGTGGTGACTTCTGTCGGCTATGCTGCATCGAAACCTGGAAGATCTTCGTATTATGTTGTGAATATTTTGTTTCTTTTATTTATCTATTTTTACTTGCTTCAATTTATTTAGTACTGGCCATAAAGTAAATAACCATTTTCTTGCCAAGTAAGCCCCGTGGGCTTTTATGCTTCCATCCTGCACCGCTACTAAAAAACATTTCACCCATTAAAAACTTACCTAAACACTATCTAAACTTATCGTTTATTTACAGTCCCTGTAGCAAAGTTAGTGAAAAAGTGTTTCTATTTCTTAAGAACAAGTAAATATTTTCTTGGTGGTGGTCAGGCAGGAAATGTTCGCGGTAGCTGTCTACGTTCCGTGTATAATTAAATTCTGAAAGCGAAAACATATAAATTAAATGTACCTGATCGTTTGCCGTATGGGGTCTCCCTATTGTGAATTAGTGATCTTAGCTTTGCGTATTTATCATCCGTGTAATTTTCATTTCTAATCTCTATAGTTTCATTTATCAATTTTCGCAGCTGCACCTGCAGGGGATTTCGTAAGATGACTTATATCATATCGCCAGCCGGATTTTAATTTCGTAATACTGAGATTACCTAAGTACTTGTTAAGTAGTTAAGTATTTGTTTCGTCTTATCTAGTGCAGAGACGAATTCTTGAGATTTATCTCTGACATGTGAGACTATTATCAATGTTTTGAAATCTGCTGTATTACGGACTTGCCTAACAATGGTAGTACCTACCTAGATATTCTACTGCTATTGTTCAGTAACTAATCCTACACCATAGGTTAATGAAGGAATCACCCGTCTATCAACTACAAGAATATGCATAACTACAGTAAATGGAACATAGATTTTTCATAGCCATCATCCTAATCCTAACTAATATTATAAATGTGAAAGTAACTCTGTCTGTCTGTCTGTCTGTCTTTCTGTCTGTCTGTCTGTCTTTTCTTCACGCCTATACTACTGAACCGATTTGTGTGAAATTTGGTACAGACATAGTTTGGAACTTGAGAAAGGACATAGGATAGTTTTTATTACAAAAAAATATAAAAATAAAATGTATTTCGGACATATAGCGCCATCTATTGGTCAAACCAAAAATCACTATTCCACGCGAACGAAGTCGCGGGCAAAAGCTAGTATGTTAATAAAAAAGTGACATATTTTTTACCAGTCAAAAAAATATTTTCCTCCAAATATTAACCTACTTATGTTCTGCTTTTTACTTTCACAGCAAAAAAAATAAAAAATGCAGTGACGCAAATAATTTTGAACACATACTTAGGAAACCATTAACAGCTTAATGAAAAGTGATTCTATTGTTCTAAGTAAATACCTAAGTGACACTCAATTTCAATTTTCAAATTAATAATCTACTACGTTGCGTTGACTGAGTAACTTCAAACAGAGACATTTCCACGAACATATTTTCATAACAGAATCGCACAAACAGCGCTTTGTTACATATCGTATTACGTATCTATCGCCAATATACTTAGCTATAAAATTATATTAAATGATAAGTAAGTACAACTCAAATTATGACACGGTCATATTATTTCGTTTTTATTGAAACTTTTTATGAATTTATTTGCATATATTTTCTTTTATTATCACCCTAATTATTGGATAAGTTTTGCGTGTACCTAGGTATCACATTCTTTCAAATATCTTAAAATTATTGGCATCATGCTGACAAGATCGAAATTTGACGACAAGACATATAAAAAGACAAGATAAGTAGGATTTTCTTAATAAAAAAACATTTTATAATTAAACAACTTTTAAATAGTTTATAAAACAGTAGAATACAACTTTCGACTTATCACTAGAAAGTTAACTGCATCTTACTTACTAGCAGTTTAATCAATGTGTTTAAAAGCGTTTAACGCTTTTATGAAGCGTTGTTTTATAGTACCTATACCTACTTAATGACTTATTGGCAAATTAGTAAGTAATTAAATGGCTCTAAAAGATGTAGAAAGGACGATTAGCATTTACTAACGTTAGAAATAAAATTTCTTCAGCTATTAAATGTGTTATGTTAAGAAAATCCTGCTCGACTATGGAGTACTAAAATGTTTTTAAAGAGATATTTTTTTTGTAAATGTTCAAGAAATGATAGGCTTTCAGCAGGTATCTGTTCCAAGGCCCAAAAATCGAACCCACATTGAAATGTCCCAGCCAATAAACTATACGAACCAGTTAGAAAGAAAATGTATAAACTTGGAAAACTACACGACTTTGTACGCAAATACTTAATTACCGTCGAATTGATTCGGTCAATTTATTCTAATGAACAGAGTCAAGGGCGAAATCAATTGCCAATGTCAAGTACGGTCGAACACCTTGCAACCTGCAATCATTTTATTATTTACATGTCGACATATTGACCAATGTAGCATCATTTTGTATTTTTTCGTGCAATTTCGACTGGCTGTGCTTCTATCTCAATGCTGTTATTTGGCTGCATAGTAAGGGGTAAAAACATGTAGGGAGAGGGGGGCAGTTTAGAACAGAGGCAGTTTTGAATTAGTGGATTTCTGAACGCATCGTTTGTCTTTCCTAACCTCCAATATATTTTTAATACTGGTAACACCAAACTACACGCCTGTCAATTGTCAATTTACGTCAATGTCAGTGTCAAACAGAATAAAATTAGTCGGTTACTTTACAGAGACGAAAGCAAACATTTTTACTGTTTATTTTAAGCGAATTACTGAAAACGTAAGTATACTTTTCGAGTTTCGACTATTTTATAGTGTTGAGTATATTATAGCAAGTGTATCACCAATATAATGTTACTTAAATAAAAACTTCTTGGTCGTCTAGATAATTTTGTTTCGGAAAGATGGTATTGGGGCAGATTTGAAAAAAAACTGTGGGGCAGTTATGAATAAAATGTTCAAAATGTATTTCGTAGCTTTGATTAAACATAAAGACCAAAATATGTTTCAAGTTTCTTTTTTAAAAAATAAATGGGGTTTTAAATTTTTGTTTCCTGACAAAGAAGACCAATCCTGCATACCTATCACTGATATTGTAACGAAATTTCCAAAGCCATGCAATGCTCCAGGAACTTCTCGTACAGCTTCTCTATTAATGTTCCAATTTGATTTTAGTAAATTTAGACTAGGTTAGGTACAATTACCAAAGTTTTTAAGTTATATGTTTTTTATGATGATGATTACTTTTATGTTGGCCAATTAGGCGATTTGGATTGTTTATTTTTGTTTGATATTCGTAACTTACATAGTTTAACTATTTGATTCTTTTTCTAGATGCTTTACTGAGACCATTTAAATGGTATGTTTTTAATATAATGTTAAGATAAAGATAATATGAAGACATAGATTTTAATTGCAATATGTAACTAGATCTCATAATAAAATAATAAGTTTCTTGTACTTGTTCAAGACTGCCCCAGGCTGTTATTAGTTTTATAAAGTTTACTTAAGCAATAGTGAGTGTACGAAGTTCGTGGTAATACACAATTATAATATAAGATTTGTATGTCTTAAATAAAGTGTTAATTTTATTCTAAATTACATTGTTTTCTTGTTATCATGGTATTTCAAAACTGCCCCTGGGGTTATCAAATGTGCCCCTAGCTAGGGGCACATTTGAACAAAATCAGATTTTTTTTAAATAATAATTTTGTTACTTTAATGAGTGAAAACAAGTAAATTTAATGTTTATTTTGTAGCACAAATAGCATATCTACTCATAAAAAAATAATATACCTTGATATGTAGCACAATAACACAAATATAATAATTTATTTAAAAAGTGTTCAAAGGTGCCCCCCTCTCCCCTACCTATAGCTACCTGAAACAACTCTAACTGTATCTAACTAAAATATTTGTTCTAAACGTTATTTTATAGCTAGGTATTTAAGTTGTAGGTATATTAGTACCGAGTAAACCCATTACTTAGTTGTTATGCAACATCTTTATTACACGTAGCGTAGGTACAATATTAAACGAGTTTATGGTAATACCTTCATAAGCAAGCTGTGAAGGATTAAGATTAACGAGCTGTCTAGGTAAATTGCTACACGAGGAATAAATTAATTTGCTTACACTTTCTGCGTAATGGATTGAAGTAGGAAAGTTCTTAACGCCTGGAAGATTTTGCAGAGCAATCAGTTACAAGTAGGTATGTTGCTTTTGCAAAACGTTTTTACACATCTTTATCGTTTGAAAAAAACGATTGAAACCAACAATGATTCCACATTTTTTTCTTGATAAGACGATAAGACATTGTATTTTATAAACGGTTAACGATAAAAATAAACTGCACAGAAAAAACAATATTTATTATCTGTATTCTTAACATGCAACACTGATATCGAATGTCAATTTCACTGTCAACATGATACGTCAGCTGTTTTGTGTAGTGCTTCCGTTCCGTACATCTGTAAACAAAAACACTATATTCTTATAAAGCTTGATACGTGGTTGTGTTCGTGTTCAATAAATAAGTAGTTTTTTACCGTCCAAGATGAGATCTTCATTGTACAGACGTAGAGGCAGTGATCCGGAGAGGGAACCGTTGTTAGCGGCAATTCCCGCCTCTGGGTTCAGCAATGGTTTTCGAGATGGGGTAACTTATAACTTTTTTTATTGCTAGAACACGATAACTAGATTCTTTCGTGGCATTTTGTACACAGAATATAGTTTTAAAATTCTTAACGTGACCTTTTTGATGATTATTTCTATCCTCTTTACCTTCAGAATAGTTTTATTTTTAGAAAATGTTTTATTGTTTGCACAAAATACGTACTTGAAGTAGTTATTTACAAGGATTTGCGCAGCAATGCGGGTTATTATCGCTTTCTCAATTAATTCCTCTTTGTATAGGTCATCAACATACTTAGTTTTGCTTCCTTTTGTTTTCTTCAGAATACCCCAATTCGCAAATAGCAATTTGGTATCAATAATTTTAATAAGGCACACAGAAATGATTTAATTTCAAGGCTTGGTAGGAACTTTTACTTTACTACATTATAGTGGCCTTGTAATTAAAGCACCTGCTTCTAAAGTATGAGTATGCGAGTTCAATTCATATCATTTTCCAATGCCTTATATGAATACTAGTAGTATTTGAAAATAAACATTTTTATGTAAATTAGAAATGACCCAAGCTATATAAAGGCTTGACACTCATGTTGCTGCAATATGATTGTCATAGTAAGACAGATTGGAATCAGTGAAATCTTGTTAATACTTAATGACTTAATTGATGTAATGTATGATTAGATAGAACAAAACTATACAAAGTTTTAAGAAGATACAGAGATAATTATCTACATAGCAATAAAATGAATATCATATAAAATGTTGTTCGGCACTTTTATTCTAATTCCCTAAAAGAATTTCCATGTCCTAAGCGCAATATTGAAGATAAAAGCTATCTTTCAAAAATCCCATTTAACATATATGTTCAAGATAAAACAAAATATTATTCAAACACAAAAACATATGAAGTACTAGCTTTTGCCCGCGACTTCGTTCGCGTGGAATAGTGATTTTTGGTTTGACCAATAGATGGCGCTATATGTCCGAAATAAATTTTATTTTTATTTTTATATTTTTTTGTAATAAAAACTATCCTATGTCCTTTCTCAAGTTCCAAACTATGTCTGTACCAAATTTCACACAAATCGGTTCAGTAGTATAGGCGTGAAGAAAAGACAGACAGACAGACAGAAAGACAGACAGACAGAAAGACAGACAGACAGAGTTACTTTCACATTTATAATATTAGTTAGGATAGTTAGGATTGAACTTTTTATTCCTTCATTATTCAATCATCTTGGTCTCGGCTATGGGACATCCAGGCAATACAGGCTTCCCCCCAATTGTAGAAAGATTGATTATAAGTGTCAGCAGCCAGTGCTGCTTTATTCAACAAAGCTGCCAATGTTTAGCACTTCAATATTGAGTAACAGTAATTAACATATGAATTCTGTTTGTTTCCAGCGTCCAGAGGGCAACGGCACGATGGCAGACATGGGTGTCTCACAGGCTGAGTTGGTGGAGCCTCGAGGGGACTCCGGCCGCAAGCTACCGCAGTACCTAGCAGCTCTAGCAGGTTAATATTAAAACTTTGTCTTATGTCTTAGCAAATAACTTACTAGGTGTCACTTAAGGGTTTAAGAATTTTGGGGTTCCATGCATAAATATGAAAACCTGTGAGTTAACAAAGCCATAAAAGTAGTTTTATTTAAATGTCTGTGGGGTAAAATTCAACAAAATTCATATTTTTTAAACATCGCGTCAAATCTAAAGTTTTTGTTGTTCTTTGCGTGATTCCTTCTTTGTACTTTCAGGGTGTAAAAGTAATGTAAATATTTAGTTTCTGTTCACTACTGCGTCGTTACAATGTGTTAGCTCTAGTATTTAGCTAACGTTATGCTAATTACCAGCAGGTGTGATTTATTCATGACTACGAGAAACTTGCATGTGTGTGCGTAACTATGCGATGTTTTTATAGTTTCTATTTTTCTATTCTATTTATAGATAAAAGACACAATCGTTTACTTTTCAATGTGATATTTATTCGTTGTTTCTTTCTTTTACAGCTACGTTGGGCGCGTTAGCGGCCGGTTCTATGCTGGGATGGTCAGCCCCTGTCATGGTAAAATTGACCAACGCCAGCAGCACAGACTACGACTTCTCAGTATCACAGACGCAGGGAGACTGGATCTCGTCCATCATCAACCTCGGAGCTGCCTTCATTTGTTTCCCGATCGGCTTAGTTATGGACAGGATAGGACGTAAAAATACTATGTTGCTCCTAGTTGTACCGTTCACGTTAGGCTGGTTGCTGATCACTTTCGGTACAAGTGTGGGCATGCTAATAGCCGGCCGGTTCATAACCGGTGTCGCTGGAGGTGCCTTCTGCGTCACAGCCCCCGCATACACCAGTGAAATAGCCCAGGACTCCATCAGAGGAACCTTGGGAAGCTATTTCCAACTCATGATAACCATTGGTATCCTCTTCGCGTATGTTGTAGGAGGTTACACGTCCGTATTCGTCTTCAACATTCTATGTACATGCATTCCTATTATTTTTGGTATCATATTCTTCTTTATGCCCGAAAGTCCCAGCTTCTTGGTAATGAAGGGCAAGCACGAAGAAGCAAAAGACGCTTTGATCAGGCTTCGCGGCAGCGCTTACGATGTAGATTATGAACTGAACAATTTAAAATTCAAAGCTGAAGAGTCTCAAAGAAACCAGGTGTCTTACCTTGCTGCTATTAGAAAGAAGACGGCTTTGAAAGCCATTCTGATCTGCTACGCCCTGATGTTGTTCCAACAACTTTCTGGTATCAATGCTGTGATCTTCAACGCTTCCCAGATCTTCGCCGATGCCGGGGCTACAATCCCTTCGACAATCTCCACTATCATCATTGGAGTAATTCAGGTCATTGCCACATTTATCTCCA
Organism: Helicoverpa assulta; assembly: GCA_963856015.1. NCBI lineage: Eukaryota > Metazoa > Arthropoda > Insecta > Lepidoptera > Noctuidae > Helicoverpa > Helicoverpa assulta. Next base: position 11,911,594 of record CAWLCW010000028.1, read on the forward strand.
GTTTGGTTGTGGACAAACTTGGCAGGCGTATTCTCTTGCTGCTCTCTGCTCTGGTCATGTGCGTCTGCTCCACCGCCCTGGGCGTGTACTTCTTCCTCCAACAAACTCACGGAAATAGTGCGGATATCGTGCAGGCCATCACCTGGCTGCCTCTTGTTTCCCTTTCTCTGTTCATCATCGCGTTCTCCCTCGGATTCGGTCCTATCCCGTGGATGATGGCCGGCGAGCTCTGCCAGATCGACATCAAGGCGTTCGTCGGTTCGACCGCTGGTACTTTCAACTGGCTCCTCAGCTTCACGGTGACCAGTACGTTTAACTCGTTGAATGCTGCTATCGGCGCTGGTCAAGTGTTCTGGCTGTTCGCTAGTATCATGCTCGTAGGGTTCGTATTTATCTTCTTCGTCGTCCCCGAAACGAAAGGCAAGAGCGTCGACGAGATCCAGGTCATGCTTGGCGGCAGGCCCCAACAGAGACCCGAGGAAAAGAAATAAACCACAAATACAGACTGACCGACATCACATAGTATTTTTGTACTGAGACTTACACTTAGAGATTTCTTTGGCGTCACAGTGCTTCGGTATAAGCAATATAATTTATAGAACCAAAGAATATGATGTATCTTCTAGATGTACCGTTATAGGTTTTACGCTGCGCTGTAAACTATTTATTTAAATTTGTTAGAATTTATGATAATATCAAGTCACTGAGGCAGCTTGTACGAATTTTTGTAGGTGCATATTATGAGTTCAGTTGTAAGTAGAACGAATTTCCCAGATGGAATTTTATCGCGTTTAACATGGTAACAATAATAGTTTTAATGTTTAGGCTGAATAGTTAAGTGGTTTTAAAATGTGTATAAAATATCTATTCAGGGTTTCGTACCCCAAAGGTCCACTGTGTATCTTCGTCCCTAACCAACCTAATTATATAAAAATCCTATACATATTGTCATATACAATTTTGTAAGTATACGTCTACAATATAGAACATGTAATATCAATGTAATGTGTGTATGTTCTTATAGATCTTAGGCATTGGTAAATTGAAAACCGGTTGGAAAGGCAAAATGATTAGACACCTCATATTACTATACCCACTTTCCATTTCGTCAGGTTGATAATGTAAATAAACAGACGATTTGTCTCTAGAATGTACAAGATAATTTTGGTTCTACACAAACAATTGATTTATAACTAGGACTTGATAATCACTATATTTCGAGAGATATTTAGTATACACTTTAAGAAATATTCAGATAATCATAGTTTTTGATGAAAGATTTGTTTGTGTTTGTGAAATTATCTTGTGCATTGTAGAAAAAAATCCTCTATTGGACTTATTGTAAATTGATGTTTGCAGGTTAATTAATATTCAATTGAATTTGCTACGGAACCTTTGGATCGGACCCGCCTATATGGCTTGCCGCCATAACAAAAGTCTCTCATATCTAAATGCCATAATGTTGATATTATTGTATAAAGTTTTATATAAAATGCATATATTTGCTAATTTAATTAATATACATCTAACTTATAAAACAAATGTCTACGTAGTGCAAATATTGCGAGATTTTATGAACTAGTGAAAATATTTAAACTTTTATTTATTTCTTTTTATGAAACTGTTTTACCTGTCAGTTTTTGCTCAAATGTTATCAGAAAAAGTATATAATAATTTAAATAATGTTTGAAAATGTTTATCAGATTTAATTTAATTATACTTGTAAGTGAAATGTTGAATGCATTTATTTATTGGCTTAATTATTTTCTTGTTATAACTTAAACTGTATGTACCTGTAGTATATATTATTAAAAATAAAATGCACTTGCTAAAGCCAATGCGATTGCCATATTTCAGGCCAGTTATTTGGAAACTAGTGTAAATTATAATCTTTTTTAAATGATGCAAATTATTTGAGAATGTTCCTAATCTACTTAATTTTTCAAAAGGTCTACAGATTTCGGGAGTTGCGTTTAAGACCCATGTCTCGCATATTGTAAGAATAATGTGGTTGTATATATTGTTATTAGAATAAGTTTTATAGCGATAATAAATGTGGAAAATATTTATTTGGTATTGTTTTGTTCCCTTGAACCTCAGACAACGTTACGTCAACATTACTACGTCTTCAGAAGTTATCAGCCCACGCATTTCCTACGTAACGGATTGCTCCGGTCTGCGTAGCCGAATTACCAGAAAGTGGGCGTCAATGACGTCACTGGATATATACTTGTGTAGCGAGTTCTTGTTCGGAAGGAAGATAGAACGAAAATGAACTTTGTTCTCCATACATACGATCCTACAAATAAAAACCTAACAGGAAAGATTTAAGTACTTACTTTTAAATCCTGCGGGTACCTACCTACCAGGGGCCCGATTCTCCTAATTTTACTTAAGCGACATACGATTGACGTTCGATATTTATGTACTTAGGTAATTATGTGATAAACCCTTTGGTACCAACTGTTAACTGCGCATCGTTTACACATTATACCTACCTAGCTAGGTACTGTATCAACTTTATGATTCGGCGCTTTCTCACGAGACACTGCAATGCATTGCATCATTGTTCTGCGTATAAGAAAACAAAGATCGGCAAATAAAGAAGTATCATACAAACTAGAACAGCTATAATGCAAATTCCCGATTTGATTCTCTGCCTGACTCATGACTACCCGCCCTAATTAACCGCAAATACCTACCTAAATCGTAACTACAAAGATATTGTTTTGAAACAGAAATCAACCCATTCTAATAAATAATATTTTTTATTCCATTGCTTGTTTTCTTTGATAGTTCATTTGATATCAACTTATGAAAGCGGCAATGTATAAGTTGTAATTTAAGCAGTTCTGTGCGATATGATACCTACGTATTCAGTTATCTGAGCGCATATGACCTCAATATGCATACCTATTGCATATAAGTCGGTGCAATACCATTATTGTCCTGATTGCGGTGAAATATGATCAAAACAACCGTTTGCAATAAAAAAATAATGTATTTCATTACATTTTATACATTCAGTACTAAAATATACAGAATTATCCACGCTAAAGTGATATTAAGGTACAAGTTTGCGACTAAAAATAGTATTTTATTAATATTACTTTGCCCGGATGTAAAATCATGATTAGAAAAAAAAAACCAATGGCAACACTGTACTTTGATACAAGCATTCACCCGCATTTTTTAAAATGTTTTTATTTACTGTTTGGTGAATTTTCTTTGGTGAGCTTGGTAACAACGATTAAAATCTATATTTATAAAGACAAATACTCTTACAAATAAACAAAAATACTAAAATGAGTATAAAACTATTCAGAAACGATTTTATAACAATATTTCAAGCTCTATTATATTGTTTCGAAAACAATTATTTGGGAAGACAGGCCTGCAAATTTTCATAAGTTATAATGAGATTTTAAAACTGGGACATAATTAAAAATACGTATAAAATTATTTTAAAGTAAAATACCTGGTTATTTACCTTGGAATATGTCCCTGTAATAAATGGGTCACCAGGCTACACCCATGATTATGCTGTTCAACAATTATAAACTTTATTTCCATACCAATAAGGTTTATGCTGCTGTAACTTAGCTGCCTATCATAAATTATGAAACAAAGATAATAAACAATTTATCTAACACACTCTTAAGATAATAATAATTTGATTAAATATTTACAGCATGGTGTGTTTACATCAAATATTAGTCTAAAGATTTAAGCTAGAACTTCCTCCGCCTATCTTTGAGTATGCACTTCTATAAAAATTGCAACAGAAAAGTGAATTCATTATTGCGTTAAGAGATGTAGAACTTTGTGTTCTGTACAGTCCTGAGGAGACTTCTTCAATGTTAGCCTCTCCTATGAACTGATGCAGGTCACTCTTAGGGAACCCGTCCTTATAATACTGCTTAATTGTATCATACGCATCCATGATAACAGATATGAACAAACTAAGCACTACGTAAATGTACAAACTTATGAAAGAATATAAGTACACACGGCTAAACCACCAAAGCATCGGTGATTTCTTAGACATGATAGAGAAGGTAGCAAACATATCATCTCCGTTTATAAGAGAGAAAAGACATTCAGAGGTTGTAGCTAGTGATCTGAACTTCATGTGGTAGGGGCCTAAGATTAGCCAACCACAGAACATGAAGCCAGCATATAGCAGTAATGCACAGATTGAGAATCTGAAGATCTTAGGTGCCGCTTTCTTCAAAGTCAGTATAACTACATTATACGTCTTGAAGAAACCAAGATATCTCAATACTCCAAACCATACAAGTAAGTTTCCGGTGCCCAGGAAGAGAGAGCACACATTCCACTGGTCATTCGTAAACTGGTTTCGTTCAATCTGTTCCTTTATTGCTGATCCCATTATGATGAGCATGTCGTTGACTATGATCATTATGTACCACACATTTAGGAAATCCAATCTGCCTTCCATGCTCAATTCTTTATTATAAGCTCGCCTGAAGAACTGTACCGTTAGCTCTTTCAACAACTGAGCTCTGTAAATGGCTCTACTGCACAAAATAAAAGATACAGCACATATCAGGATTACAAGAATATTAAGTATACTTCTCAGCACTTGGTCTATTTTGTTATCCGTAATGTATGCAGTGTCTCCTTTGCAAGTCAACTTGTAAGGTTCCGCCTCCAAAATTAGAGACATTTGTCCGTCATGGTCTTCATTGTCGAAAATGACTTCAATATCAAATCTGTAGCAGTCTGGTGGAGTAATAGGTCCTGCAGCTCTGAAGTTGATTGTTTTTAATGAAAACATTAGTTTAGCTCGTACTAATGAGGCAAAGCTTATATTTAACCCTGCTGCTTCAATGAATGATTTAGAACGAAACACCTCATCATCTGCCTTTTTTGTGAAATTCAAACATGTCTCAACAATTTCTGAGTTGAATTCGTAACTCTCGTTGAAGCCATTGATGATGCCTTGTTTGTAGTTGTATTGACAGAACACAGGCGGAGGTTTAATGTTACTCTCATCATTATATGAGTATGGTCCGATTGCATTTGTTAGGACATTTGAATACCCTTCATATGCATAATCAAGTGTGTTATAAAATTCTTCTATTTTGTAGACCGCAAGAGGTCCTGCTCCAGGGGGATATGCATTTATTTCTCTGGTGGAGTCCCAGCCGAGGAGAAATAGGTGAGAGAACGTGATTCTGTTGTCCCAAGTGTAATTGACATGATTATATCTGTTGTGTGCAAACAAACACAATTGGAACGTAACTAGAACAATCTTTATCACCTGGACGACGAATTTGTATGGAAACTTCCGCTTGGCCTTCCATTTCTCGATCGGGTTCATGAAGAAAAACTGCAGCTTGCGTCGCATTTTTTCCTCCATTTGATTGAGTTCGCTGTACGAAGTTGAGCGCTGCGGGGAAGAACCTTGATGATTTCCATGGTTCATGTCACTGCTTCCCGCTACTTTTCGTTCGTCCTCACCTTCTGAGCACGTCGTCTCCTCCGGGGACGTGATACTCTCCATTGTTATTGCTTCTATAATAATTTTGGTTGATAAACAAAGGTCAGGTGATTTACAGACATTTACAGGATTACAGAAATATACCTTCGTTTATTTTTCGATCTCGTATTCACACAACAATATGGAGAGAAATCTCGTCAAGATTGTAAGTATCAAATAGATATCAGACTCTTTGTTCCAAGATATTTGATTATTTGTATTACGATGACACAAACCACCACAAAAGCACGGAAGGAGGAGGAAAATAAAGCCGAGTTGACTTGACGGCTGTCAACAGAATCTGACATGAGAGTGACATATTTCCACCAGTCGACCTTCAGTTGCCATTCATTTGCGAGTAGTAGGTTGTGGCTGGTCACACTGAAATACAGAAAGTCTAACTTAGCAGACTTTTTAGAAGTTACTGAAAATAACATGCACATGGGCCATAGGATTATTAGTCGGAAGATAGTTTGTATGCAAGTTTATAATTTACCCAGGTGATGCAGATCAAATTAGGGTAGGCCTCCATTAGCGAATGTCTATGGATGAAAATCCTTTGGCTTAGCTCTACCTGTCAAAATTTTCAGACGTAGTCTATGGTCAATGTCGTAGATACACATCACGATATTGGAGAAAAGTTCGAAATTTTTAATTTTATGCAGTCATAAATAGCACAGGAAGCAATATAGAAGTTTGTTTTCACTACACAAACAACTATGGCTTTAACAGTGGACAAATTGATGAACGACGAAAGGTATAATGTGCAATTTATTATATCATACCTACGTGTTTGCTAATTTTTCAAGGGAAAGTTTGCTTTTTTATTGTAAAAGTATTACATGAAAATTACGATTTTTATTGTGATCCCAGCGAGTATGGTGTCATAATTGTGACGTAACTGATTAACGTAGTTGATTTGTTTTACAAAAGTATTGGTCTGCGAAGGAAATTGCAAGACTGATGTAGCGTAAACTTTTGCAATGTTTACACATTGGATCTTTATCCAAGTAGCACACGTAGCGAGCACCTTTGCTGTGTGTTAACAGAATATTTAGTAACATGAATTATTTCGTTTCAATGTACAAAACATCATTTATTTGTGAGAACATAATAGCCTCAGTGATATTGACCATGACCTGAGATTTCATTAGAATAATACTTCATTTAAAATCAAGAATAAAAAACTGTTGCCATTTACACTTTACTTTGTCACTGTATACCTCAAAAACCGTTTATTTTCAAACCTTTGTTTTAGTTTCTTTGTTATGCTTACATTTTATACCCAAAACCACAAAAACAACATTCCACAAAAATGACAACATTTGTTGTTCTAAGCTCATTTATTTTGTCTACAAAAATAATGACAGTAAAGTTTCCCGGAAACTTTATTTTGCATTTAGTAATAGTATTTGACCTTCCTTCAGAGAAATACTGAAACATTACTCAATTTCAGTGCTGCTCAAACATCATTCAATCACTATCACATTTACATATATTGCAGTTACAGAAAGACTTAAATATGACTCAACCCTAAGTAACAGAGAGTATTTCAGGTCTAAAAGTGTAGGTTTCAATCCCACAGTTCTAAAACCCTTTATGACCTAGGTACATCTTTCATGGACAACATTACCAATTGTTACCGCATTTTCAGATTCAGTGGTGACAATGCACTCCAGTTTCTCCTATACCTGCCGTTTGGCATATTACTGCTGGTAGTCAGACTGCTTCTGGCTCTAGTGCTGTGGGTCGCATCAATAATACTGCCAAACAAATCTGGAGTCAGACAAATGTTATCAACGCTCGCATGTTGGACATTTGGTAAGAATATTTTCTATCCCCGAGTAATATAGGCCATATTTTATTCTGGCATAGGAAGTTCTCTCATGATGCGGTTGAAACCATGGGAAAACAGCAAATATTTACCTAAGTGTATAGTTATCGGCAAGGATAATGAGCCCTGACCTTCACCTGCGCAGAAGCGATTTATTGGTTTATTGCCTTATGTGTACAGTGCGCAAAGCGATCCCCACTCTTCCGCCAAGAGCTCAATCTCCGTGCCGATAACTATACTATATTCACCATCAGCCAGTGGCGTAGCGTGGGTATCTGCCGCCCGGGGCAGTTGTCGATTTTGCCGCCCCTTTGTCGATTTTTTTTAACAAGTGTTACTGGCCGTTTGTCATTTTTAACCGACTTCAAAAAAAAGGGATTTTTTTTTGTATCGACGTTAAAAATCATCAAATGACCCTTCCCGCTGTGGGTTAGCAGCGGTGAGGGAGTGTCAGACTCTTACTGACTAAAAACCGTCGTGTTCCGTCGAAGGCCTTTTATGTTCCAGAGCCGCGGTAACTCTTTCGAACAACCCGCAGCCCCGGCAGAAGGGGGAGGTACTCAAGTAGACTTTTCTTTTATATCTTTGTTACTTGATTTCTTGAAGGTTGTAAAATTATTTTAGGTACGCAGTCTAGCGAAGAAGGTACCTATAAGTATATATGAAATTGAAATAATTTAAAAAGCGGGGCTACTTTAAACTGTTTAACAAATTAATTTAATTTACGGGACTAACACTTAAACTAGTTTCCATGGAACTATACCTAAGCGTGAAATTTGGCTTGTATCTAGGTAGGTATTGCTTATAGCATTCAAGTTTATCTAAACCAGTGGTTCGTAACCTTTTAGTCATGTGGGACCACTGTAACTAAAGTTTGTCTCGCCGGGGACCACCTCATCGGTTTACCTAAATTAGCACTCTGCTAAACGCATGTCGGCAGTTGTGCAGGTAAGCAAATGCAAATAAAGAAAAACTTGCCCATGTAGTTTCCAAATGCGCGAGCGAAGCGAGCGCGAAATTTTTATCGGACTTAAACCAAATATTACGTAAAATTTAGCCCGAACGTACTGAACTTTTTGTTTGTTGACAAATGCAAAAATAAGGACATATCACTCTGCTAAACGCATGTCGGCAGTTGTGCAGGTAAGCAAATGCAAATAAAGAAAAACTTGCCCATGTAGTTTCCAAATGCGCGAGCGAAGCGAGCGCGAAATTTTTATCGGACTTAAACCAAATATTACGTAAAATTTAGCCCGAACGTACTGAACTTTTTGTTTGTTGACAAATGCAAAAATAAGGACATATCGTTTTTGAATACGCGAGCGAAGCGAGCGCGAAATTTTTATCGGACTTAAAACAAAAATTACGGAAAATTTAGCCCAAAACGTACTTAACGTTTTGTTTGTTGACAAATGCAAAAATAAGGGCCATAATATAGTTTCTGAATACGCGAGCGAAGCGAGCGCGAAATTTTTATCGGACTTAAACCAAATATTACGTAAAATTTAGCCCAAAGGTATGTACTTAACTTTTTGTTTGTTGACAAATGCAAAATCAAGCGCATACAGTTTCTGAATACGCGAGCGAAGCGAGCGCGAAATTTTAATGATTTTTTATTTAAGACTCAAAACCAAAATTACGTAAAATGTGTGTCACGTGTGTTTTAAGTACCAAAGGACAATGCTCATGAAGTATGAGAAAAAAACCCAGGCCCGGCGCAAAAGAAATGTAACTCAAAATATAGGTAAAAATAAGTAATTAAATATTACATAGGGGGCATTATCGAAATCAGTGGCTATATGTGTGAAATTGCTGTTCGAATTTTAACATCTGCGGTACATTGCTACTCGAGATTTTAGAGGTAACATAATGTATTAGTAAAAGGAACAGCAAACAGATACAGTTGTGGTTTAAGAGTGTACATAATGACATGTTTAGGGCAACTTCTCCACTATTCTACTTACTTTTACAAGATAATAGGATGATAGAACTAAAACACGATATGAATGTACTTTTCATTTTAATAATAACTTCTAAAAGTCATCGATTCTTTATTTCTAACACGACATGATCCAAAAATGTTGCGGTATGGGCGAACTGTTCCTCATGTCTAGCCCACCCTAAGTAATGTAAATGAGGCGATGACGTGGGCGCTGCTGCCCAATGTCTTCCACCCATGAATACAGGAGCAGTAATATCCTGATATGCCATTCCTGCCATTTTCCCTCGTATAAAGAATTTAGGTGTAAAGGAACACTGCTAAAGTGAAGTTAACCCGGTTTGGACAAGGCTTGCGTCGCATTCGCTGCCGGCTGTCGTGTCCTGCATGGTCGGCAGCGAAGAAGGGTGGAACGCCGTCGCCTCCTTTTGTGAGGATGTGATGGTTTTAAAGGAGGCGGCGGAAAGGGACAGAGAAACTGCTTCCTCTCTCCCCGCCCGCAGCAGACGTGTGGGCGTCGCAGGGTGGCTGATCTCCGGCCACCATAGGGCGCGGCCTGCGGGCGACAGACTAGGGGCGTCCGATCAGAAACAGGCCTCGAGACGGTGGCGTTGTGTTGCGCGCGCCTCTCTTAGTGGAGTTTGCTGTGGCCGCTGGGTGACGGCCACAGAGGTTGACGGGGCCCGCCTTTGAACATCTGGCGGGCTTACTTGCCATATTACTTGTTTGTTATATCAGATTGCACTTTAATGCACTTTAATTAAACTATAAGCCCCAGCTGCTCATGTTACCCCTTTAAAAATCAAATAGCAATTTCACACATATAGCCATTGATTTCGATGATGCCTCCTATGCAGTATTTCATTACTTATTATTACCTATAATTTGAGTTACTTTTCGTTTGCGCCGGGCTTGGGTTTTTTTTGAGCATTGTCCTTTTAACAATAATTAATTTTAAGTTTAAAAAGTTTCAACTTTCTTATTTAATGTTTTGTTATTGTTAGACAGTTTTATGTAGCGGCGCAGATACTAGTTGCGAACAATTTTTTTTTTATTGGGTAAATTTTGCCGCCCCCTAAAAGCTGCCGCCCGGGGTATTTGCCCCCCCTGCCCTCCCCACGCTACGCCACTGCCATCAGCCTTTTCATTGTCTCACTGCACAGGCCTCTTCTCATACTGAGAATGAATGAGTGTTAATCAACATCCTTACACAAGGTGGATTGGTAATTTCAGAAGTCCAGGTTTCCTCAAAATCTTTTCCTTTACCTTCACTCAGTTATTGCATACAAACATTGGTATTTGCTAAACCTGAAATTGAATCTGTACACGTAAAATTGATAGACTGGTGCTTTTACCACTAGGCCAACTGTATAATGAAATTAACGTATTACGTAATTAGGAAGCAATTAATGAGGATTATAGAGGATGCAATTATCTCTCATGTGATTGTTTTTCTGACAAAGATCAGCTATTTAATTAACTTTAATAGGTATTTAATTACTGGCTTACACAGCCAAGAGATTCTTTCTTGTATATCATGCAAATGTGTGTATGTGTTTCACAATTCATATTTTGATTTGATTTTCCTCTTAGTGTCAGAGCCAGTCACAATATAATACAAGCTATTTAGCAGATTAATCAACAATTACCATCTATATATATAAAAGAAAGTCGTGTTAGTTACTCCACTTATAACTCAAGAACGGCTGAACCGATTTTGCTGAAAATTGGCAGGGAGGTAGTTTAGAGCCAGGAGAAGGGCATAGGATAAACAAAAACAAAAAATAAAAATAAAAAATACAATTTATTCCGGACATACAGCGCCATCTATTGTTCAAACCAAAAATCTGCCCGATGCCACTATTCCACGCGAACGAAGTCGCGGGCAAAAGCTAGTTGTACATAATTATTTAAATTGCTGTTAATATCTATGTGTATGACAATATTTTCACATCACATTTCCTTTTCAGTAGTTCTGGTTTTGTAGTACATATCTTGATCAATATGTTAGCCTAATAAAATACTTGCGTCACACATTCAATTGATTACTAGACCATGCAGAATCAAGTATTGGCAGCTTAGCACATTCTAAAGGAAATCAATTTATTAGGTTTTTCCAGTTAAGGTTTTTTCACCAGTGTCAACTATTCAGTAACTAAGAATGGCTTTTAATCATTCTAACCCTTAGTTTTCGTGTACACAAACATCTTACTATCCAACTAATATTATAATGTGAATCTTTGCAAGGATGTATTAATGATTTTTACTCTTTAACATAGTTTGTTTGCAGTAACATAACTTATCTACCAGTTTAACAAACAGGCTGTTTTTAACATAAGTGCGGGAATTAGTGAAAATCTAGTTAAATATATATTAAAATAATTTATATTATTTGTTTCATTTCCAGGTGTATATGTAAAACTAAAGGGCACCCGCGACCCGCGTTGTAGCGTGATGGTGGCGAACTACGTGTCGTGTCTCGACTCACTCGCCGCTTCACATGTGCTTGGCACCATTAGTGTGAGTGTATAAGATTATTTATTTACCATAACACAACAAAAAGACATAAAAATAAAACGATTCCGACGAATTGAGAACCTCCTCCTTTTTTGGGAAGTCGGTTAAAAAGGCAAAACTATACCAAAATTGCTTGAGATCAGTGATTGGCGCAAGCCCATAGCAAGCATGTATTTTTTTTTACACAAAGGTTGCAGTTGCAGACATTAGAGAAATTGTCGCACTCAATTTGTTACTGTTTGTCACATTAGTACAATCTCAACTAAAACCCATATAAGACTATATAAAATAGACATATAAGACTAGTTTGATATTCTCATTATTTTAAATAAGTGTTGTTTATAAACTTCAAAAAACGTCAGCAAGCTAGGTACTGTAGAGATGTAGTACTTAGTTAGATACTCTTTGGTGTTTTATATTTAATACCCGGCGCCTCCACCAAATGTAGCGCGTGGCGCGCTAGGGACCGGGGATCTTCAGGATATTCAATGAAAACATTAAAAGGAACTTTACCTTTGGTTTATTTTCTGACTCGGGGGTGAAGTGACATAGGTACTTCAATATCCAAACTTATTCTATTCTAAATCAAATCCATTTACATTATTGTCCTGCCAGGTATTAAATATAAAACACCAAAGAGTATCTAACTAAGTACTACATCTCTACAGTACCTACCAAAATATAATTATGTGTGTCATTGAATGTTCTCTTGACCTTGTCCAAATAAAAAAATCATAAAATACGTTATTTATATACACAACCCATCCTCTATAGTCATTTATTTATTTATCAAAAACAAGTTTCTTAAGAAATCTTTCGTCTTTTCTTATCATGTTATTTTAGTACATTGCAGTGTATTTTAGACTTTTAGAAGCCTGAAATAAATTATGATCATGCATTGTAAGTTACCAGTCTGATAAATTATAAACAAACAAGTAGGTAATTGTCGTAAAAATAACTGTTCAGTCATTGCTACGTAATTTCAAAGCTTTATCACTTGTTTTGTTTAAATGGATTTATATGTATCATATCTAATAGGTTGTACTCGTTGTACTTATTCTCAAAATTGATCAAAAGTTTTTTTAATTGCTTTCCTTGTGGGTAAAAATTACACCAGCATCTCGGGGGAACTAGTACTAGAAAGCGACCTGTATGGAACACTAGGCTTCATTACTGTCGTTTCATCAAAATATATCCAGTAGTTCAGTGGCGGGGCAAGACCTAAATTTGATGTGGGCAAAACAGATTTCGCGAGGCCCTGTTCTGTGGCGACCTGAAGACGAATTCTTTAAAATAATAAAAACAAACAAAACAATTAACACTGCCAAGTTTTTATTGATAAAAATACAAATTAGATTAAAGTCGCCGGCAGAAGCTAGTATTGAATAACACAATTATACGTTTCTATTTAGTGCCATTTTTAACTCTACCAGCGCCCTGAGCGAGATTTCTACGGCGCCCTCCAACTGCGTTTCAAACCCATAGGAAAACCAGAGACATATGTAGTTACCGATTGCACGAGCGAAGCGAGCGCGAATTTTTTTTATAGTTAACAAGTCAAAGCAAAAATTACGTAAACTGTAGCCCAATCCTACATAAGTTATTGCTTGTTGGTTGGTGAAGGCAAAAATACGGGGACATAGATTCTGATTAAACATATATAATAAAAGGCAACTGTGAAGTAAAGAAGCCACGAGCGAAGGGAGCGCGAATTTTTGTGAATATTGGGACATTAAAAGTATATGTGATAAAAAATATAAGTGTAAAGTTAAGAAACCGCGAGCGAAGCGAGCGCGAAAATTTTTGAGTTTTGGGACATAAAAGTAGTGTTTGTTCGAGAACATGTTTCACAACAAAATTGATTTATATCTTTTATTTTATTCTCGCTTTAAAAATTTTGAGGCGCGAGGCACCTTGTACCGCGAGGCCGTAGGCGGTGGCCCACGTCGCCCACGCCTAACGCCGCACTATGGGCGGTAAATTTCGCTCGCCTTTCGTAGGAATTTTTGAAAAATGAAGTTTGTTTTCGGTATATTTTGAGTATGTAGGATTGTTGGGGACATCAAAGCATACACTAATTAATGGATCTAGGCATTTTAAAAAATACATGCACGAAGATAAGAGGGTTTGTTCATATTCAATGTATGGAATTGGAATTTCTTTTCCTCATAAAACCTTTTCTATCCGTTATGTACGGTTGAAACTTTCAGGGGTTGTTTTTCAGACCTTAGTGAAGGCATGTAATCAATCATCTTGTTCCCGCACGGTCCCGCTTAAAAGTTATGGGCTAAATAAAAATGCCTATTTTGATGATTTTTATCCGTCATCTTTAGGTACTTAAATGACAGTTATTTATTTTTTGTGCATCTTATCAAGTACATAGTACAATAATTATTTACTTTTGACCTTAAATACCCCCACTCCACGAGAAATAAGTACAGGAATACCTCCATTATTCTATTGGTTGCTGTTTTGTCATCATGCGTTGATTTCAAGTTATTTTTTTACTAAAATTGTCGGCAAATATCAGTACTGATCTACTGACTGAGTGCCACAGGTGTTCCGTATTACAGATTCCATAGAACACATTCACCTAAAGTACCTTGATTTTAAAGTATTCTCATGAACGGCCCTATTGTTACATAATTCCATAATCTGGTCTTTCCAGGAAAACAATAACACCAAACAAAGGATCAGGTAGCGCAAAAATAGTCATAAATAACGACTGTACTAATGACCCTTTATTGAACCATAATTCATTGTTATACTACAGTTGTAAAAAACGTAAGTGTCTCGTCTAATTAGTGATAATCTCTTTTTTTTTAAGTTCACTGCCTTCAGGTATTTTATTATTATTCTGTCGAAATGAATGTGTATAGATTAGGAAAGAATATATATAAGTATATGAATGTAATGTATATTATTTCAAGAAACAAACTATTATAAGACCTAAAAAAGTAAATATTGGCAAAATGACTAAAAAATAAAATTTAAATAGTCCATAAAAAGAAAAAATAAATTATTCATGATCAGGGCAGTCTTCAACATTCACAAATTCGAAATTTTCTTTATTTTCACTGGAAGTTAATGACAGCAATAATTTAGCTTCTTCTGAAAGAGGTTGGTATTTAAGTTGCTTATTTTAGGTCTAATACTAGAAATGTAGGGATCAGACGAAACTGACGAAACCAAGATATTATGAATGATGTCTTGTCCAAGTCCAACCACTCTGCATATTTCCTAGTAAAATTTTCTACTGTACTGTTAGCTGATTTCCACTTTTTCTTGAGATTACTTGTAAACGTAGAACAAAATCTTTTTTTTCTGAATGCAAAGCGTTCACAGATACTTTCTGATATAGAACATTAGAATCAAAACTATTTTGTCGCATGAATATAAATATATCAAGATTTGAGGTAAGTCCTTCCATAATGAGCACAATAATTTCACTAGATTAGAACGTTACGATACAAATCGGTAATGATAAGTGATTTGAAAAAAAAATCCTTTCCGTATTTATACACATTCATTTCGACAGAATAATAATAAAATACCTGAAGGCAGTGAACTTAAAAAAAAAGAGATTATCACTAATTAGACGAGACACTTACGTTTTTTACAACTGTATTATAACAATGAATTATGGTTCAATAAAGGGTCATTAGTACAGTCGTTATTTATGACTATTTTTGCGCTACCTGATCCTTTGTTTGGTGTTATTGTTTTCCTGGAAAGACCAGATTATGTAATTACTTAACAATAGGGCCGTTCATGAGAATACTTTAAAATCAAGGTATTCTAGGAAATGCACTTTAGGTGAATGTGTTCTATGGAATCTGTAATACGGAACACCTGTGGCACTCAGTCAGTAGATCAGTACTGATATTTGCCGACAATTTTAGTAAAAAAATAACTTGAAATCAACGCATGATGACAAAACAGCAACCAATAGAATAGTGGAGGTATTCCTGTACTTATTTCTCGTGGAGTGGGGGTATTTAAGGTCAAAAGTAAATAATTATTGTACTATGTACTTGATAAGATGCACAAAAAATAAATAACTGTCATTTAAGTACCTAAAGATGACGGATAAAAATCATCAAAATAGGCATTTTTATTTAGCCCATAACTTTTAAGCGGGACCGTGCGGGAACAAGATGATTGATTACATGCCTTCACTAAGGTCTGAAAAATAACCCCTGAAAGTTTCAACCGTACATAACGGAAAGAAAAGGTTTTATGAGGAAAAGAAATTCCAATTCCATACATTGAAAATGAACAAACCCTCTTATCTTCGTGTATATATTTTTTTAAATGCCTAGATCCATTAATTAGTGTATGCTTTGATGTCCCCAACAATCCTACATACTCAAAATATACCGAAAACAAACTTCATTTTTCAAAAATTCCTACGAAAGGCGAGCGAAATTTACCGCCCAGTGTGCGCCGCCTCTGCAGTAGTTTGAGCGTGAAAGAATAACAAACCTACAGACACATTTACGTAGGTCCTTACAAACTTTCTCCTTTATATAACAACATTTAAATATTTACAAATACGGCTCAGCAGAGATATTATCTTTACTCAAAATAACGGGTTTTATGAACAGCAAAATTATGCCGCTTTGCAAGCAGAAACTTGAATTCTAAGATAAGAAAGAATCCTTTCTACTACACTTGAAAACATATATACTTTTATTTATATACCTACGTCATGCGCTTTTTATAACTTTTCCAATCATATATATGGAATTTCATGTTTAATCATATTCCAACCTTAAGCCCTTAACATAAGGTCGATATTTCTCAAACGTTAATTTATGATTGTATGGATCGAGGTCAATAAACTTGATATAAAATTATGCAGATACGTTTTATGAGCAGATGTGCTTTGAAAACAGATATTATTGTAGTAAACAAATAAAATTGAATACGCCTGTTTGTGATTTTAGAAATCTATGTCTATGGCCTTTGGTATTTACACAATTGATACCTCCTTTACAATTTAGCCATTGCATTGAAATCATATAAAAAATAATGTATTTTTTTGTTTTCAGCTCAGAAAATGGAAAGTTCCTCCATTTTTTGCATCAACTCTTGGAATAAGGAATGCAGCACAATTTGTAAGAAAGTAAGTTATCTATTATTTTTATTTATTTTAGCTGTGAATTCTATCATTAAGGATCCAAAATTTGAAATAAAAACATTATAGAACCTGCAGTAACAACATAAATGATTTTTTACATATAAAATCTCTATTACCTGCCAGGTAAACTTCCTTAACTTTTCTTTTCTCATTAAATATCATGACTTCGATATTATCAAAAGGTGCATTAAGTGCATTAATTGATCAATGAACTCATGTGTCAATCATCTTTTTAATCAGATAATGGAACCTGAAAAGTACTGATCTACAATTATGTACTGAAAAGTAACACTCTATTCCAAGTCTAGAGTAATAGCCTGAACCAAGGAGTATGGTGTTGACCATTTTTGAGCACTCGGAAGGTTTAGGCGGCCGTTTTTTCTTAAAACAACTGTTTACTTTGAAAATTGAGTGTAAAAATTTCTTCCTCTTGTTGTTTTTTTCAGAAATCTAACGTTTATGTTGTTAGTGAACTTAAATCTTAGACAGATATTGACATAAAAGCATTTTGTTAACAGGCAACACTTCGCTGAATGCCCCAGTAAGCCAGTGCTGTTACAGCCTGAAGGCGGGCCAACCAATGGCAAGGGCTTACTCAAGTTCACAGACTGGCCCTGCCCACTTGGCAACCGAGTGCAACCCGTCGCTATCAGTGAGTTATCTTATAAATATTTTTCTGTTACCATTTACCATTATTTTTTGATGAGGTCATATATAGACCAATTGTCGTCTCCAGGTTTCTTAATAGATGTTTTTTTAAATGTTTTTTTTGTAAAAGAAACAAGAAGTTTGGTTCTCTGTGGGATGAAATTTGGCTGATACAAGAGTTTTACTTCAATTAAAAAAAAAATCTTGTTGGATCCAATTTCAATAACGTTCATTTTCTTGTTTGAATGATTTTTTTGTGCGTTGCTGGGGAGTTTGTTCCGCTATTCTTACTCATCAAAAGCACATATTAAGTGCTGACAGGTGGGCGTTTTGGTGTTTAAGTGTTTTTTAGCAGCTAAGTACTCCTAAATAACTTCGAGTTTTGAGTTGAGTTTTGCTTTCTTTAATGAAATACCTTCAAAATGGTCCCCGCAGGTGTAGAGCGCATGTTCACGAACGTGACGGTGCACGGATGCGAGGCTCGCGCGCGGTTCCCGTGGGGCGACGCGCTGTGGTTCCTCTGCACGCCGCTCACCGTCTACTCGCTGCGTCTGCTGCCGCCCATACAGAGGCATGACGACGACGATGCTGCTATGGCCAACAACCTTAGTGCGACTATCGCTGAGGCGTTACAGGTGAATATCGTCTTTATTACGAGTATTTGGTTTAGAAGTCCCCAAGTGCACTTATGGGGACGGTACTTAGGTCCGAACTGACAAAACAGCCCGGAGCCTGGGGGTTGTGTATAGATATACTCGTGCATCAGAAAGCACGTTAATATCGGTCCTACTTGTGATCTCTGTGACCTTTCTCCGGTTATGTCGGATTGCCGTTCCATCAGGCTATGAAAGTGAAAGAATACCATGACCTGTGCAAACAATCGGTACGCTATAGTGATGAACATTGTACGCAATCTTTAAAAGGTAGAAAAAATATTTTGGGTAGTATATTACTTAATAGCGCATTAGGTAAGTGGTATATTACACATACCACATTATAACTAAGCGCAATCTCGATTTTGTCTGGTCTGATATTTACCTAAACATACTACCAACATTTCATCTATCACTTTTTTCATCAGATCGAGAGAACAGAATTCAAATGGGAGGAGTTGTGTCCCCGCGGCCGCTCCCCCCCCTCCCGGCGGGGCGGCGGCGCGGGTGACGTCACTACTCTAGCCCGGCAGGTCAAGGAAGTACTGCCTGCTGTGCCTATACACGATATACTCAGGGATTTAGGTGGGTTTCACAGCTGTTTTATGGTTCCTTTTAGTTTTTAGATGTGGGGTCAATGACCTAATTAAAAATTTAGACACGTCTTATCACATGCAGGCATTGATTATGTCACTTTTATTGGCTAGTGATATTTTTAATGTCCTCATCATAAACTTGCCTGATCAGAGTTCAGAGATCTAAGGCTTAGACAATTACACAACATTGTAGCTGAAGGAAAAATCTAAATTATTTGCTCTGTTATCTGAATCACGCAATTGGTTTTTAAACCTTTAGAAGTCATTTTAGTCCAATTTGCCAGTTTCCTTCAAAACACCAGTAACTACAAAAAATATTCTAATAATATTCTTTACCCTCACAGCCAAAACCCGCAGCGTGGACGTAACAATAACGAACTTCTTGGAGGGGGTGACCCCCTACACCCCTGAGGACACGACAGAGCCCCGACCTTCCACCTCCAAGCCTCGCTACGTGACCCCTGCACCCACCGGGGTCTTCCCCAAGAGTGCCAAGGAACGCCAGCTCAGCTTCCAAGAACGGAAAGCTCAAATGATAGCGGAAGCGAAAAAGAGGTATATCGAAAAAAATGGCCTCAATCTAGCACTAAATAATTGTTGAATCTTTTTAAGGGTAGTTTGGTTGTTTACTATGGCAAAAGTGCTCGAAATAATTAAGCATGTTAAGCGCTTAGGCGTTGAAATGTCGGCGCTTGCAATAATAAAAGCCGTTTTGATGATCTCAATTTTCAAAGAAGTATTTGACGTTTAAACAAATTTTTGATAGCTACCTTCCTAATAAAGTCATGCTTGAATCACATCACGGATTTAAAAAAGCAAAATTAAATCTTACTAACGTCTAGGGTGAACAGATTTAGACGATGTTGTGTATAAAGATACTCGTAAAGCCTTGGAAAAGACATCACGGCATCTGCTTTAAGCCAAGTTTTAACGTATGCAATCATGCATACACATCTAATTTTGTTTTGAACTTAGCTGTAAATAAATCGTCACCGCTTAAAAATATAAAGCTTCATAAATTCTGATATGACGAATTAAAATGTCCAAAGCCGTAAGTTTTGAAGGCTTTCTACCGGATTGGTCACTCATAAATATTCAAACCTTCTTGATTCAATACAGAAAATGGCCACATAGTTCCCTATTATATAGCCATAAAGTAAACACAATTGTAGTCATTTTCATTAGGGAATTATTCAGCACAATTTCTGTCTATATAAGGTAACACCAATGTCTAATTAGAACATAATAAAAGTGAAAAATGGGGAATTTGTAAAGGTACATGGTGATTGGATATCTATACTTATATTATAAAGAGGAAAACTTTGTTTGTTTGTTTGGTTGTAATGGATAAACTCAAAAACTACTGGACCGATTTTAAATATTCTTTCACCATTAGAAAGCTATATTATCTGCAAGTAACATAGGCTATATCTTATGCCGGTGCGGGCAGTAGCTTCCACGGGACGCGGGTGAAACCGCGGGAAAACGCCTAGTTTAAAAATAAATGTGGACATTGGATAAGTGTTGCAAAAGTATTCTTGACATAATTCCTTCCAATATGAAGTTTTTGAGAAGAGAGAGGAGTTTTGCTTGGCAATAAAATATAAGGAATGTTAGACTTGGTTCCATATAAACAACTAAATTACCCAAAGGTTAGCGGATGGTCACATGATGATAATCAAATGGGGATAAGTAGGTTAGTTAGTGCCTAACTAGGTCGATTACATAGTTAAACTTTAACCGTCTTACCACAAAAACTTTTCAACGTCAGTTTAACACTTGTCTAAAAAAATGTCAGATTATGACGTTGACATATGGTTCATTTTGCAGCCACAATTTTTTAGACAAGTGTAAAACAGATGTTTAAGTTTTTGTAGTAAGGCCATAATTGATCTAACAGTACATCTACATTACACTTATATTAGTTTACAAGTTACAAATAAATCTTACTGAAAATATATTTTTAGTTGAAATATTAACGCGAAGTAAATGTAATGTAGATGATCTAATCGTTATGACGTCATGAATACGAGTCCTTCCAAAGTATGACGTACCTACTTGAAGTTTAGTTTTATAGTGAAATGTACGCTACAGTAATCATATTATTTTTAAATAAACACTACTATTGACAATTGTATGGAAATTATTTTATATCTATTTTTGTGATTAAACATTGAAGGTTGTTCGTTATTTTTATTTTATTTTATGTGGCAACACTTGCCTGTCTTGTAATTTAAGATTTGATTTCACTTTATTTACTTAAACTGAATTTTTGAGTGACGGAAGATGACTATTTGAACTCTACATTGTAATGATATCTTCGGTTTAAGTAAATTAAGTAGAAAATTATATTTTTTATGACTAACTGGGTTTGTAAATTATTACATTTATTTTGGTGTCAGTTGGAGTATTTGTATTAGGTTAAACTAAATTTTTGGGGAACAGTATGGGAATTTTATGTAAGTATATTTCCAAGTGAGTTCCTATATTTTTGTGATTTTGTTCCTTTTGCACTTGGAGACTGTTTTTCTAACGAAATTAGTTTTGAATTTGGAGGTGGATAATCATTGTTAAAAAGGGTAGGTGCGTATTTCCGAAGGTCACTTAGGATATTAGGGTACAGAAAAATGATATATCATCAAATGGCTTTGGATTTCTATCAAAATGAATGAAGCTTGAAATATGATAAAGTCTCGAGTGGCTTTCTGAAATATAAGAAATTTTACTAAACACTATTTTCAAAAGAGGCTTAAAAATTAATACTTACCAATATTTGTGGATAAAAATGAATTGTTTTTTTTTTCTCCGACTGATACCATTTGTAAGAACATTGGAATTGAATATTTTAACACCTGAATAGCAAATCAAAGATTATATTTCTTGTGTTTTGGAATTCCGTGTGTACATACAAGTTTATTATTATATTGAATATATATAAATTATAAAATCACGCCTGAATGTAAGTTCAAACGTTATAGAACTGATTTTCATTGTGTTCCGTTAGAATAAAATGTATAAATAAATGAAAATGGTTTTATTTATTTTTCATTCTCATTGTATGATGTTGAAGAATACTAGAGCGGTAATGCAAGTTTAGCAATTTTGCGTTTCATAGTATTTTCTATTTGTATTTTATATTCAAAATAAATTGAACAACACATTTTGTAGTCGAATGCAACCGTGTGGGTGACAAATCATTTTGTAGTCACAAATGTAAGCTGCAGCGATGATCGCGCTAACAGCTATAGTTTTTTCTTTCTATGCATTATCTCTCTGCTTAATTTTATGTTTTGTTATTGTCTACTTACCAGTAAGAAGTTCATTAAACTGATATTATATTTAAAGATGATAAAATATTGTGTTAAAAACATCTTTATTATTTCATTTAATCCTATAAAAAAATACAGTTATTTTCAAAGTCCCAGCCTGTGTGGCGTTCTCCTAGGCGTGTTGAGTCCTGGCGTCGCGATCTCCTGCTTAACTGGAACGTCTTCTTCTCTTCTCTTGCGTTCTTCTGCCATCTTCTGTTCTGCTTGCTTCATCTCTTCTTCCATTCGTTGAAGATGGACGGCTGCTTCTTTGCGCTTGTCGCGATTTGTTCTGGAGAAGAATATTTGAAAGTGAGAATTTTGGTTTCATTTTTGGATAATTGGTCATGACAAAATACGTGTTAAGTACCTCTACATTTTTTTCTGGTGGGCATGTCGATTAAAAAATATTCCAAAATTACAGGTCACTACAGCAGAAATCTATCATTCCTTTTTTATCAGTTTGCAGACATAAGCAGGTATCACATACTTTTACCGGTATTAAAAGCAGCGAAGATATTCAAATTTCGCCAGACTGGATATTGATTGTTATAACTCGCATGAAAAATAACAAGTAAGAAAGTATCATCAGAGTATTTGCTATTTTGACATAAATCCCCAAAAATAGGTAAGAAATAAATTTATACTCACTTCCCAGTCTCCTTAACAGAAAAGAACATGGGCCCCAACTCCGCTAACCACCGCCCATCGACCGCGGTGACACAATGCATGTACTCCTTCGTGGTCATCATCAGCTCATAGTAGACCACGTAGTCGGGGGAGTTGCCAAGACCGAACAGTGCGGATGTCGGGTGTAGGTGACAAGGCATGCCGGTTCGGCAGTTCACGTATTCTCCTATGCCTTTGAGGCGAGCTGCCTGCTGGAAGTATGCTGTGGAGGAATTTGGTAAGATTAGGAGTTTGGTAATGTGTGTGTGTACTGCGATTTTGAAAAAAAATGGGCACCAGAACGGGAAAATTAGGGCGGCGCCAAAATGAAACTTAAGGCGCCAGCCCAGAAATAAATCCCCTACAACCATCAAAAGTATCTTACCTGAACAGATACACTTCCGAACAGTATCCCAATCAGTTCCACATGACACGAGCGGCAAGCGCTGTTGTTGCATGATGTCTTTCAGTTGTTGACGCACTTCGCGTACTTTACGCATCGCCTTGCCGTGAACAAAGTGCTCGGTACACCATTGGCCTGAGTAACTGGAAAGTATGAGGAAAAGTTTGTTTAAATATGTAACAAAATGTCCTGATGAATATGCTAAGGAACTTGAATTTGATGAATATGAAGCAGTAGAAATAGTAGGTAGTTGATAAGGATTGGCCGAATGAGAACGTCTTCTATTTTATGAGAAACGGCTTTCTGCTTATAAGAAATACCATTAAAGCTTTTGGTACCTATTCATGTAATTTTTTGAATTTCTTCAATGAGTTGGATCTTTACTTAATGAGTCCACTTTACTTAATGGTTTATGGTCTGTGTAAGCCAGTTCGTCAATCTGTCTGGATTACCGGTATTTGTTGCACAGTATATAATTAAAAGACTTACAACATCATAATTGTCAAAATTCTAGGTACAAAAATAAATCTTACTTGTTAGCCTTCCACTGGTTGTACAAATGCAGCAGAGTGAGGTGATCAGACTCGGGCACTTGGAACTTCTCCTTGACGGAGTCAGCTTCCTCCTCGCGACCCTGAGGCCGGTAGAACACTGACGGCACTGACAGCATCGACACTGGGGACAAAGGAATTGGTTGCAAATGCAATTAATCAGATAAGCCAAATAATTTGAACATTTTAAGACTAATCAGATACATGCAAAAGTGAGATTTTTTAGTGTTGTCAAGCCAAAATGATTGAACTGCTTGTGTAAAAATTTGCCACGGACACTGTGATGTCTTGGCTTGCTATCCTGGTCTATCCGGGTTCCGGGGTCAAAGCTACCTGCCATCTGGTCTTCCTAGGCAGGATTGAAGTCATACGAGAAAAGTCTACTTTCTGGTCACCAGGGAATGAGGACATTTGCCCATACCTACTCAGCGCGCTGGACTGGGCATGTGTGTTGGTGAACGCAGTGTCTAATATTTTTAGCCTTCGTCTAATGAGGTCTACTCACCAATAATAAGCACTTCAACACTGCAGCCCATCTCTGCGCTGACGATGAGCATGTGGCACTGCGGCGGGTCCAGCGGGAACTCCGCCATCTGCCGGCCTAGCGGGGTCAGGGACCCCGTGCCGTCTAATGCGCCCAGGATCCACAGTTGGTACATCGAGTTTAGGATCGTGTCCTGGGAAGAGGGGTAAGAAATGATATAGTAGGGGTCGTACACAAGGAAGAACGTAGGGAGAGTAGATAGAGGCAGTATATAGGAGGAGTACATAAGAAAGTAAATAAGGGGATACGTAGGGATGGTGCTTAAGGGACTACATATTGGCAGTACATGAGGGAAGTATATAAAGCAGAAACAGACGCGTAAATAAAAAAAAAAGTGTGACGTCACAAGTATATTAGGATTGTGGACATGCCCATAGTACCCACTATAGTACACAGAAGAAGAAATCTTAGTTTAACACCTACATTAATTATAACAAAATATCGTCTACCAAAATTGCATACAACGATAGACATTGAGAGCACCAATGTAAGAAAACAAAAATTAAGCAAAATTACGATTAATTTACTATTATTTCCAACAAACCTGCGGCGGCGGGTCCATAAAATGGAAAGCCAGCAAATCCTCAACACCTAGACTCTTCAACAATAGCACAGTATTTGCTAGATTCGTCCTCTGTATCTCGGGCACGGTGGAGGCTAACAACTCGTGTTGGTACTGCCGCTGTGTGTATAAACAGAAGGCCTTGCCTGGCCCCGTGCGCCCGGCACGGCCCGCTCGCTGTCGCGCGTTGGCCTGACTTACTGGATAGATCTGGAATAAGTCAATTCAGTTAGTAGCTCAGAAAAAGACATAAGATCAGAAACCTGTCAGATTCAAGATGAGAAAGACGTTTCCTCACAAGTAAATGTTCCTTATTAATCCCCGATGCAAAAAGAGAGGTGTATATATCACCTCTCATACTACACATCACTTCTCATAAACTGTCCGTCTGTCCATAACTCCGTAGGTTTTAAATGGATTAACTGATTTGGATGTGTTTTTTTTTTATAAAAGTGGGTTTTTTTTTCTTTTGTGGCTTAAAACGATGCCTTTTCTCTTCGGGCTCCTCTGAGGAACGAAAAGGCGCCAGAATCGAAAGCGCAATTCTTGGGGGCACTATTAAAAACTCAAAAAGACAACATAATCATCCACTTCCTACTTTTACAAATGTTATTTTTATTAAACGTACCTGTAGAGCATCCATACCGATCCTTGGGTTGTACACCTTCAGTTTGCAGTATCCACTATCTATTACGTACATAATACCATCGACAGTCAGTGATGTTTCTGTGAAAAATTAATACGGGTATTAACATTTTGAACATACCCACATGATTTGGTTTCCCTAAAATTTGCAGTTAGACAACACCCCAATGAATGAAAAAATGTTATAAAAAACATGCTTAAAAAATTATATTTTTTTATTGTATTCTGCAAGTAGGTAATTATTTCGAGTTAATTTTCCGTGAACATAACGTAGATGCATATAGGTATGTACCTCTAAGTATGGTTTAATAGGGCAAACCAACATCGTTCTGATCCAATTGCTACCCTTACCAGGTGCTATCCGTGGTGTACCTACTCTGCTTAAAAGCGGACTATGTTCTGGCGATCGAGATAATATTTTATAGGTAGGTATTATAATATTCGACCTACAAATCTTACCAGCAATATTAGTAGCGACGATGCACTTTCTCTGTCCTGGTGGTGCTCGCTGGAAGATCTTGGCTTGCAGGTCAGCTGGCAGCTGCGAGTATATCGGCAGCACTGTGAGGGGAGGCGCGCTGTCCAGGTCTGCTAGACGCTCTGTCAGCACCTGGTGGGAGAAAATATTATGAAGAACGTTCTAGAAAACCACTAAAGTTGAAGAAAGATTAGAGGATGTAAGGAAATGTATAATGTAAATTATGCAAGTTGTTGCTTTGATAATGGCCTAAATTGAATGGCCAGATTGGAGAGATCCAAGGTATGCAAACAATGCCGACTGTCCTTAAATTGGATAATGGGCTAAAGATGATGATGTCTGTGAGGATATTAAACTAATTACCTTTTACTATAAAACTAGTGAACAAACTTATTGAGTAAAGTTGCATCGCTTTTCGAATTGCATCACATAAAATTAAGATTCTTGAAGCATTCGTTAACTTAAACACCGTTGTACTCCATGGTCATCAAAAAGCAATCATCAAAATCTTACCTCACAAGTGACTTCAATATCTTCCTGTCCAGGCATGAATATAAGTATATCTCCTTCTTCAGGCTGCAAATGTATTTGAAGCGCCTGGAACAATGGAATAGCTAACATTATTTCCTTTTAAATAGACATTGCTATTTCAAAATGAAAAGGCGTATTGAATCTTCATTCCCAATGAAGTTATGACTTTGATCTTCTGAGTATATATGGATGGAAAAAGAATTCTATTTAGGTGAGCCGGTCATTGAACCTGACGGTGCGCACTTGACCCTTTTATTTTAAGAACATTGAAAATCGTATTTTAATGCGTATTCCGATATGTTTAATTTTTAATCCTCTGAAGTTAAAAAGGTGGGTGTGGCCCGTAGCTCTTAAAATTTTGGCGGTGGTTTTTAGTTATGGCCAGTTTAATGTTATGGGCTGTTAGGTCAAATATTTGGAATAAGATAATTCGTTACTCATGTTCCTAAAGTCAAACTAGTGATTCAAGCTTTGGATAAACCTAAAGATAAAGTTTATTTCCATTTTTGTAATCAAGTAAAAGTTAAATAAAGAGTTAGGATTAACAAATATTTGCGTATAACCAAAGTACATACGTGAAAGTCTTCTAGTTCCTACTGAATAGATACTGTTACTGTTACAGCCTTTTTATTGTCCCACTGCTGGGCACAGGCCTCCTCTCACACGGAGAGGGATTGAGCTTTAATCACCACGCTTGCTCAATGCGGATTGGTGATTTCAGACTATATAGTCCAGGTTTCCTCAAGATGTCCACTTTTGCCACCCACTGATAGACAGCGACTCGTGCCATATTCCGTGTCGACAAAAAGTTTGGCAAGAACTAACCCAGGAGGTTTATAAGCTACTTACTATTTCTCCAAAGACCAATATAATAAATCGAAATTATTGCCCATTTTCACCAACAAATACCAAAATTTAGGGATCCCCTAAGAGCATTTAGGGAACACTTAATACGAATTCGTTTTCACCAAAGTTTAAGTGTCCCTTGTAATCTTTATTATTGGGGGAGCCCTTATTCTAAGTGACACTGAGGGAAACGTTAAGAAATTGTTGGTGAAAACGGGCTATAAGGTTAGAGTATAAGGTTATGAGTTCAAGTTCAATTCACCTTTAAAACAGAATAAAATATTTTTTTCTACATTTAACTCATTCAGAACAAATGCCTTTGAATGTTACCCCTTACTCAAATAAAACCAGCCTGATCCGTAGATTAAACAAAGCCTCAGTTTGTACGAAGCAAAGATAAATAGTTAGATTAACTTAGTTCAAATATGTAGCCAGTGTTATATGCAACTTAATTGTCATTTGCATTAGCGATTATTTGATTAGAACTAATGAATAATCCTGAGTCTTCTTTGAATTTTATTTAATTTTTAGTATTTTACGGATTATTTTAATACTAGCTTCTGCCAGCGGTTTCATTTGCCTACCGAGGGAAATACATACCGCACCTGGAAAAGCCTAGGTACATGTTATCACGATAGATAAGCTATGTTACTGCTGTCAAGTTTCATCAAAATACATCCAGCAGTGTTGGCGTAAAAGAGGAACAAACACGCAGACATACAATCTTTCGCATTTGTAATATTAGACAGAGGTGCATTTATTCTATTAAAGTATTTTGAAAGAGATGTTTATCAGTTTGTTGTCAAAAGTAGCTATGACTTCACTGTGACAGGCTTTTATTAAAGTTTCTGCTCTTGTATATAGCAGAGGCGTGAATCGCATCTCATTCGGCTGCGATATTGATCTAGAAATCACTAGAAATACAGCATCTAGGCGTCAGTTTAACAAAAGATGCTTAAAAATATCTATAGATAAGCTTCCGCCCGCGGTTTATCTTACGTCCCGAGATAACTGCTTCCCGCATGCTGGTCCTGCTCCATAGGACGCACTGACAGTATCAAATTATTGCGAGTTTAAAATTACACCCGCTAGTAAAATTGTGTTGTTCTTTTGATTGTTTGTTTGTAACTTTGTACAAAAATATAAACTGATTTGTAAATGTGAACACCATGTAGCATTTTAATCTTTTTTTTTTATTCTCATATTCTTTGTCTATTGTGATTCTACATGATCTTCGCATTTTATTATAGTATGTATCAATACATACAAACTGTAATACCAATTATTTTTAAAAGAGTAACCATGGAGTTTCTTGCCCGTTCTTCTCCATAGGAAGCTACTTTTGGAATGGGCAACTAGAATCAACTTTATTTATAGTTTTTGACGTTCATAAGTGCTTGTGAAGGCCTAAATGAAATAAATGATTTGACTTTGACTTTGACAGCCGGATGGTGACAAAATCCTATCCTACGTAGTATGTAGTTTAGGTTGCATACAACAACAAAATTACAGAAAACCCTATCTGATTCAAAAAGCAGACTTCCATTTCACTCCTAAAGTGAGCAGAAATTTCGCCGAATAAAACCGCCCACTATTTTTGATTAGATCTTTTAATAGCCATGTTACCATGCCATTATATTGTCATGCCAGTACAAAGGCCTTTTTTAGGAAATTATCAGGCTATACTTTCACACCTATTTCATAAAAGGGTCACCATAATGTCAACCGTTGACCTTTTCTAATTAACTAAGTGAACTGGCTTGTTTGCTTTCTGTTACGTTAATATGTCATTATTGATGGGCGTATGAAATTGCTAAAGGTTTTATTACATGTTAGCTGCCAGTAGTTACAAAGAGGGCAGCAGAGACGAGCGACCATAGACACCTCGCCATTCAGCCGTGCATCTATGCTTGGAAGATTCTTTTTTCGAACGTCATTGTGTCAAGACATGATATAGTTTGACAGGATAAGATTTTGCCGCGTTCTTGACTAATCTTAGTTGATTTTCATGTTAAAACTATTTCTTGTTATTTCCTCGTTAAACAAACCTGCTTCTGGTTTTTAAGACTTGACTAAATTCAGTCGTCTAACTAAATGATGCAGTTACTAAATTCAGTCAAATGTAATCGCATTTAGGATGGTAGGTTTATAAATTTAGGAAAAAGTACGGCTACTGATTCACTAAATTATTTAGAAACCTAATTAGGCCACTAAATTTAGTCAAGAGTAATAAGCCCTTAAGCTTACTCACGTCAGACTTTTTGCAGGACTGATAATTCGGACCGATTTTTTGTAAGACTTTTGGAGGATTTGCTGTCCAACTTTTTGTAGGACGTGAGCGTTGCAATATTACTATCAGTGTGTTCTATTCTACACTTGCAAAAAAACCGTCACTGATATAGGACGTTGGCGGGCAGCCTTAGTGAAAAAATCGGTCACCGATTAGGTATCGGACTTAGGCGGGTAGCCTTAGTGCTAATATGTTTTTGTGACCACTTTAACAACCCGCCTATGCTTCTATGCAATCTGTGTACCTATTTAATAGCAAGCGTAACAACCCATAATTATTACAAAAGGCCATTAACATTCGAATATCTAGCAACAAAAAAATACGCCAATGCATCTGAAAACTAAGTATAGGTAAAAAAGCAATTAGGCACGTATTTTGGCGCCGACCGGACTAACGACCAGTCACTGGTAGTACACAATTAATTATGTAAAACTAAACAAGCAGTAATTAGTAACGCATGACGTGTAATTAGTAAGTGTTTGACGCTTGAGAAACTTGGGTCCTTTGTAGGACTGGTTGTTTCCTGCGGTTACACTCGCTTTCCGAAGGAATTATTCCCGTATCGAGGATATAAAATGATATTCGAAGTAGCTGTTTGAACAAGATTGGCAATGAAAAAATCATAGCTTTAATAAAATCTTCCTCTTTATGAAGATTTTCTTTATGTATGATATAACCATATATAAAATATCTAAACAAGCTATGTACCTTCTTAAGTAATGAAGACTTAATAACAAAGTCACTAGCAATACTGTATCGTAACTTGTAATACTTTTCGACGAATAAATAATCTTTAAGTTAAAAAAATAAGATTTTATCTATTTGACTTAATCCTGTTTGTATTACTAAGATAAAGTCGAGTTATGAGATATTTTTTGCCTCCCCAATATCGTAGGATTTCATTCTGTAATAACCACGTTTCCATTTATCTTTTATTTTAATAAAAAGTCTTTAGTTAACACAATGGTGTAATACCAAGATATTTTATCAGGCTACAGTTCAACGCACGGAATTGAACCTGTAGGAATTCAATTAGGTAGCAAATCGATAGAAGGTACAGCCACGCCTAGGCTCGACTGTTCATTTGTAGACGTAGAGTATATTGGTTTGTCATTACTCTAATTAATGTAGCTCAACATGTACCGTCTTACCACAAAAACTTTTAAACGTCAGTTTAAGACTTGTCTAAAAAAATTTCAAATTAACACGTTGACATATGGTTCATTTTGCAGCCACAATTTTTTTAGACAAGTGTAAAACAGGTGGTTAAGTTTTTGTAGTAAGGCCAGTACAGTCTAGTCTGTTGCTAACACGACTGTTGTAAACGTTGAAAATTGTATATAGCTTAGGACTAGTACAGCCTTTATTATAATAACACTAGCTTCTGCCAGCGGTTTCACCCGCATCCCGTGGGAACTACTTCCCGTACCGAGATAAAAAGTAGCCTATAGCCTTCCTCGATAAATGGGCTATCTAACACTGAAATAAATTTTCAAATCGGACCAGTAGTTCCTGAGATTAGCGCGTTCAAACAAACAAACAATCAAACAAACAAACAAACTCTTTAGCTTTATAATATTAGTATAGATTATGGGTTACTTTATTTGAATTTAATTTTATACGGGCGCTGTAAGTAGATCTCCCATAAGACGAGGGTAAATCAGCAGGGAAAAGCTTTGGCCATTTAAGTAACGTCCCTTCGACGGTCGTCCCTAAGACGACCCACTGACCTAGCCAACATCTGAAAACAAACTCAATTTCCAACATTATTATATTAACAGAAGCTAAAACAAGATACATGTATTAATTGCAAAAGCGAGTCAATCCGCGCATTCTTGCACCGCGCGGGAATCCAACGTTGTAACGCGGTCGGGGTCCGCAGTTCGTTGACTCGGCTTGTGGGGTTACCAGCGTGTTATGTAGTTGTGGGAATTCTTATCCTTATACTAGGTATATTTGTATATTATAAGATCTAAAAACACTTAGAGGATCCTACGATATAATTCAAGACCAGCCACTCATTATCGGACTCTGCCGCGAATACACAGGTGCGTTTAGATAAAAAAGACAAAAACAACAAACAGCTCAAGAGCATTATTTTGCAGCATTTCAGCAGTATTTAGAGGTTATTTGTTAAGTGCGAAAATAATGATCATTTTGAACTAAGAAGATGTTACATCGGCATTTAGTTCTAATACCACCAGAAACCAGTTTAACCAACTCAAACTTCAGTGAGACGCAGGTGTTTCAGCCTATAGACAATAACTTAATAGTCTTCAAAATCTGAAGTTGACACATGTGATACAAAGACATGCCAAGGACGAAATATCATTATTGTAAATGCTGAACTATCAATCCAATCTTAGTAATTTTACACTGACAAATACGTACTTTGGGGATGATTATCCCTTCAATCGAAAAACCATACAAATACCAAAGTCACTGTCTATTTGACTTTGTTTTGACACTGTCTGCGGGTTATCGTTCCTACGACCTCAAAGTTATCATCCTATAGAAATTCGAATTTAAAAGAAATTCAGTGTTAGTCAGCATCGTTCAACAAAGTAAATGAAATACCTAGATGTAACTGAAGCGCAAAAAATATTTTATAAATATCCAATTTTAAGGGCCTCCTCCTTTTTGGGAATTGATAAAAAAATGGACTTTTACACAATGCTGCTGCAAGAATTTTACATACTTCCATTCAAAAATACAATACAAAAATGTCTTGCGGTAAAGTTACAGAACGCGTTTTGTTTACTGACACTTTCGACCAGTCAAATAATTCTGACAGCCCCATATTATTAAATTACACAAGGACAAAAAAATCCCACTAAAAACATTAAATGTAAAAAAAAAGCCAATCCTCTACGCAATTCCTCCACCGTAAAAAGTTTTGAGATCGCATAGAAGCCAAGTCCTGTTCAACTTTATTTGTAATAATAAATCAATATTTTGTGACTATATCAATAGTTTTGTTCACATTACAATAATATTGACTTGGCCATGAGCACAATAAACTACAAATATAATACAGCATATCTTGGAGAGGTGAAAGTAATTAATTACTTTTAGTTTATTCAATTGTTACTAAATGACCGACAGTCAGTATCATCCAACATCAATGAACTGCACATGTACTATGGTGCATGTTTAGTCCATGGTGATCTCAAATTCCAATCAGTCCAATCGTAAAATCATGTCCATAAAGAATTTATCAATTCAATGGTATTTACACATTATTTCAAGGAGCGACTTTCAACTTGTGCTCATGGCCAAGACAATATTATTGTAATGTGAATAAAACTATTGATATAGTCATAAAATATTGATTTATTATTACAAATAAAGTTGAACAGGACTTGGCTTCTATGCGATCTCAAAACTTTTTACGGTGGAGGAATTGCGTAGAGGATTGGCTTTTTTTTACATTTAATGTTTTTAGTGGGATCTCATTTATTTTTTGTAGGTCTCTTTCTTCTCTAAGTATATAACAAATTAAATTAACTTACATGCAACTAACTAAATATATAACAAACTAAAATGTACACCTAAAGTAGCACGTAAACAACTTTTTTTTAAATAACTAGAAGAAGGCCTACTATACTGTTAATGATTACATAAACGATAAGAGTAGTTGGTCCTCATGTTAAACACCGGACAGCTTCAAGAGTTATCATTGATAGTTGATGTGATTTATTTTATTTATATACGTGACATTTTGTATGTATACTGACAGATTACCACCATCGTACTGTTTTCACGATGGGTTGTTTCGCAATTTTGTAAATGGTTTACTAGCGACTGTGAATCTATTAGTATTAACTGTTTTCTTGTTATGTGGTTGCAAGTCGTCATGCTCCCTTAGACGGTATTGCTTGCGGTAGCGTCGGTGGTCGGGTTGCCTCCCTCCCTCAAAAATGTGCGAGGGGGGCGATGGCTGATCCTCGCGTTATGCTCGTGAACGGGTGCTGCTTGTGGTACCAGGTCGTCTTGCTGACTACGTATTTCTTAACCCGTAATATAATGTGTATGACTTTTGATTTGAACAGTAGTCCTAGTTCACCGTTTTCACTGTTTATGTTGTAAATTTGTTTTATTTTATTTTTTATATATAAAAACACGTCGTGTTTCACATGTCGGTGGGTACGCCCTAAAACTATACCCATTTTCACTGAATGGAGGCATTATGTTTTCTTGTGTTTTTTTTTTATTTTACACATTTTTTTATAGCTGCTTGAGTAATAGGTATGGGTAAGGTGTGTACTAGCTAACATGATTACATGTTTACTTGCTTTTTTTATACAAATTTATATGTATAATTTTGAGTGATATTTTTATTTATTTTTTTTGTATACGGTTCTTCAAACCATACAGACAGAATTGTGTTGCTGGGGAGTTTGTTCCACCACTTCTTCTTCCCAGCAAAAACACATAGGAAGTGGTGAAGGGCGGGCGTTTTGGGGGCTGTCTTTTGTAGATTTGACGTTCAAAAAGTGCTGATTTTCAGCCTACTTTGAATAAATGACTTTTGATTTTGATTTTGAAAAAAAAAACTAAAAAATTTCGAAATTGACGAATTTTTGAATCGAAAATCTTTTAGAATAAAAGAGATTTATTTCAGAGGTAGATGGCGCTATCACATGAAATTATAGGATTTTTTTAAAGTACTACTTATACTAACCTATGTAACGAAACCATAGCGCTATTTAGACCAGGACAACGCCATCTATCGAGCGAGCATGCAGTATTTATCGCACTGCATTAATATGAAAGATTTTATCATTATTCATTTCATTTTAACCTAGCCTTTTTATTCATATGTATGTATATTTAATACATAATAACAATATACCACACTAGGGTGCGTCCACATCTGGCGAATGCGCCGCGAATGCGCAGCACGCGAGCCGATCGCGAGCTGTCCGCGAGCTGCGCGCGTGCATTTTTGTTCGTGCGCCGCTTCTGCGCCGCCCGCGCGCAGCTCGCGCGCGACCTAAGGCCCATAGCACACGGCGTTTTTTAAACGCGCTGATAACGCGCGTTTCAGGAACGCGCTTCTTCGGCGCTGTAAACGCTAATTGTTGCGTTTGCATTGATAATAGAAACGCGCGCATGAAGCGCGTATACGCGCATTTGAAGCGGTACAAACGCGCGTACAAAGGAGCGGACCACTCAATCTTTTTTCACTCGTAAATGGATCTATCCAATAAATTCGCTTTTTTTTACGTTTTTTACTTTTTAAAAGAAGTACTAAAGCCAAAGTAAGCAGTGTTGTCTCAACCGACGCCATTGTACAACTGAAGAAGAGGAGTCTCTGATCAAAACGCAAAAGGTACGAGCGACTACAGCGCGTCTTACCGCTGTACCTGCGCGTATACGCGCAGAAGAGGCAGGTTTTATAATCGCCCCGTGTGCTTAAGTTACAAGGTTGCGATCCAATCTCGTTTGAATCGTGTATACGCGCGTTCTCTGCGCGTCGTCAGCGCGTTTAAAAAACGCCGTGTGCTATGGGCCTAAGCGCCGCACGCGAGCGGCGCGCGACGTCTGCCATCTTCGATAGTACTGAGCCAATATACGAAACTGTAAGGGCGAGAACTGATTGCGCGCAGATCGCGCGCAGATCGCGCGCCGCTCGCGCGCTCTATACGAGCCTTGCGTGAGTTGCGCTAAAGAGGCGCACTGAACTATTGCAGTGACTGCACGCGCGCAGCTCGCGGACAGCTCGCGATCGGCTCGCGTGCTGCGCATTCGCGGCGCATTCGCCAGATGTGGACGCACCCTAACAATAAAACAAATAGTAACATAATATATTGTACATAAATAAATAACAAAGTTATCAATGCAGTCAAAATTCATACACAATGTTCTTGAAAAACCGCAAATATAAATTTGTTTCCTATTTTTTATTAAGTTTTAGGGTTTTTATAATTTTCCCTTTATATGTAGCTGATAACCTGTCTTGGTGCCAAATGTGAAGGTTCTCAGTTTGCTAGAAGTACCTTAGACTTTTGATGATCGGTCAGTGAGTGAGTCAGTGACAAAATGGTGTAACTTTGATCGCTCATAACTCGTAAACTATTTAATCAAATGTCTTGGAATTTTAAGCCTGAGCTTGTTCTAATACTTACTCTTGGTCATCGAAAACCTAAACTCCTAGCTTTGTTCACATGGAAGATACAGGGGGCTGAAATAGCCGCGAAACGCTTCGAGAAAAGATGGTACGGCCGTGCCCGCTTTGCTCGAGTCTTGGCTGGGGCACTGCCGTGCCCTCAGACAGCACACCGACTATTTCCTTTGACTTGTACTTTCAAAGGATTTTTATAACAGAATTTAAAAATAAATAAACTTAATACAATTTGTACGATTTTTTCGCTAAAACATGGTAACACCAAGGTGCGCGAGCGCGGTGCTGCAGTGAGCGGCATTCGAACAATTCGCAACGCTCGTGATAAGCCAGTTTGTGAACTATTTGCATCGGGGACGGTTTCATTTGCTCTTAATCTTTTATGTGTTTGAACTAGTTTTCATACTGCATCTCGTTAAATAATATTAATGTTTGTATTTCTGATGTGTTCATCTAATAAACTTGTTTTGTGAAACAACAAGCAGTTTCTTCTTAAATTCTCTACAATTTTTACGCTAAATAAATGCAAACAGTGAAAAAAACCCATACGATATGAGACAATTTCAAGAAAATGACACAATTAGGCTTTCAAAGCAAGTTCATACTAAAATTCAGCTGCGTATCGCTTAATCCGAATTTCTCATTAAAATTTCTGGGTTATTTTACAGAATTCCACATACTTTTCTCACAACAAAACGACACATTATCGAACAAAAACAATAAATATTTTCTATTTCCTTACAAATACGAGTTACGATTGCAACTCACCAATTACGGCGACCGATTACAATGTTTTTTTTTGCTGGGAGTTTCGTTCGAGGAAGCAGGCGTTACTTAAGCTTATGAATAATCATTGTAATTGGCTAAATGACGCGTAATTAGCAATGCTTACGTAGTATTGTTGTGGTTACTGGTTGCAGTTGGTTAGTGGTAGAATTGGTTGGTTGGTGTTTGATAGTGGTTTGTCATCCATACTAGTATTCGGTAGGTGTATTATGGTGATATTAATTGGCTGGAATGATATAAAAAGTTTAATTAAATATTTATTATTATATTTTAGGGTAAAAATATGTTTCATAAAACTAGAGAATCGTCAGAATTCCTGATAACCAAGGGGTATCCGGGCTTGCCCAGGTTGAGGCGCTTAGACTTCAGCACTTATTAAAGCACTCAGCAATGTGCTCTGTTGCATCTTGTTGGACAGGAAGCCGATCCCAACAAAGATGGAAAAAGGCTAGGCATATGATGAAATAGGAGAACCGTCTACAATGCATATTACACTCAACACCAATAGAACTGGAAACTCCTGTAAACCCGTGCTGCATTTTCGTAATTATTACAAGTACTTAAATAAAAACAGCCTAAAAATTTTCTTCTACACTCTTGAATTAGTACGTGGCTTGACAACCAAATCATTTTTAGACGTGGCAACCTCCATAACAAATTTTCCAATCAAGACTATTCAACATAATTGTAAAGGTTAACAAGCATGACTTCTGTCAACGACTACTCAATTTTTTGCTACACAATTGGCTAGATATATTTTAGAGAAGAATTTTATTTAAATTATGGTTTATGGAGATACCATAAAACCCCGCGGTTTCACCCGCATCCCGTGGGAGCAACTGCCCGCACCGGGATAAAATATAGCCTATGTTACTCGCAGATAATATAGCTTTCTAATGGTGAAAGAATATTTAAAATCGGTCCAGTCGTTTTTGAGTTTATCAATTACAACCAAACAAACAAAGTTTTCCTCTTTATAATATTAGTATAGATGTATTTTTTTCAGTATTATTTCAGTCTACGGTTAGAAAATAACATAACATTAGGCCAGATTTAAGTAAAATCTTAAAAGAAAAAGTAACTTGGCTTAGAAACTCGTTTACTCACTGACTGACTTAACTCTGTTAATTGAATTTAAAAAAATTGCTTTATCTAAGATCTAGCCAAGACTTTTAGCAAAGGAATTTTCATATAGGGTAGAAAAAGAGGAAAATGTAAAAAACTTCAGCTGAATATTGAAATTTTGCGGTACATTGAACTCAAGCGAATATTTTATGATGATTTCGCCTTTACAAATTTTCTTATACCTAAAACATTTTTTTGCTCAAGTTATAGGTACGAGTATATTTTTAATGGCTAGCGTGAGTTTACATTACAACTTGAACGCGACAAGTAATTTGGTAATTACCATATGGTAGAATTTAATACTATCGTGACAATATGGTAATTCTACGTTTTACGAGTCCGCACGTCACTTTAGCACGCGATGTTACTTTTGTTTATGGAGGAAGGACATGTGATACTAAAAAAATATTGAATTAATAACAATTATAGTGGGAAATTATTGCTTTTCCGAGACAAATACTACAATGTTTGTATTTAAGATTTCTTTGTTTGTACGCATTTTTATTACATACTAACTTAACTGTATTCAGTTAAGTATCGATCAGAGAAATCGACTGTGTTAATTAATACGCATTGATAGCAATGAAAATATTTATTTTTTTCTTTTATCAAACTTTCCAACATCAACAAGTCTGAAATCTCTACTAGTAGATTTCTGCAAAAAAAATCGTTTTCCATCACAATACCTCCTACAACAAAAACCAAAGTACCAGGCTAGCAGAACATATAAAGAGCTCACCTGTTTCACAGCACCATCCACATAGTCTTCACAGACGTTCTTGGCAAAGAACGTCTCGACGGGGAAGGTACGTCCAGGGATGGTGAATGTGGGGACGTTGCCGAAGAATGTGGAGAATTTCGTGGAGTCCATGGTAGCTGATGTCACGATCAGCTTCAAGTCGGAACGACGGGCCACCACCTGTGAAAGGAATTTGGAACTTTATTAGAAGGTACGGTTGTGAATTGTTCTTCTAGTTTAGGTCTCTATCAACTGGATTCTAGAAGAACTACCATATAAAACTAGAATAAATATAATAAATTAGTGCTGTATTTCGGATGGCACGTTAAACTGTAGGTCCTGGCTGTCACTGAACATCCTTGACAGTCGTTACGGGTAGTCAGAAGCCAGTAAGTCTGACACCAGTCTAACCAAGGGGTATTGGGTTGCCCGGGTAACTGGGTTGAGGAGGTCAGATAGGCAGTCGCTTCTTGTAAAGCACTGGTACTCAGCTAAAACCGGTTAGCCTGGAAGCCGACCCCAACATAGTTGGGAAAAGGCTCGGAGGATGATGATAGTGCTGTATGATTTGAGTGTCTATGAGGAACAATTAAGCAAAAGACTTTGGTAGGTACTTAGAATTAATAACACAATAAAAATTGATGCATATGGGTTCTGACTTATATTAGAATATGTTCCGTGTAGTATCTCAAGATGGGAATAAGCATGCAAGTGTCAATGACTTAATAATTAATACAGGTACAAACATTTCCGAACACTTTCAGCATTTTCAGCGTTCCGATAACTCAATTAAACCTTAATTATACTGTCAGTTACGAAAATTACATAACAATTAATGTTTACATTGTACATACGAACGGAATTCTGAAAGTGATTAAACTACCCAATTCCGAGTGATCGATTGAAAATCGACGTTCGATAATTTCACGGTTGAACCAATGCGCACGAGTTGCTTGCGCAACAAAACAGAATTTTAGCAAAAACTATGTAAAATGTTCCAGTAAATCTATTTTAGGACTCTTGGGTAACAATAGAAGTTGTAGGAAAAAATAAATAAGGTATTTTTTGGGTAATTGAATTAATTTTGTCGTATATAAAGAATTCCTAAGTCTTTGTTCTCATGTCCTTGGTAATGGTAAAAGTTGGGAAAACCAGTTCTTATAATATTACGATTCTAAAGATTTTTTGTTCTGTTCAAAATAATCTTACTCTTTATTCTTGAACTTTACGTGGATAAAAAAACCTGCCTTCATTCTTTATTTAGACTGAATATGAAATTGAATATTTTCTTGCAAATAAATTCACTGAAGAACATAAACCCGCTTTGGGTATAATATTTTCATCTCATTTTCAGACCTGAATAATGGGAATTCTTTGAGAAAAATATATGTCATATTTTTATGAAATGCTTTGAATATTGAATGCAATATACCTGACTTTTTTTTATTGGTTTAGAGTTGTTTAAAACAAGGTCAAAAAGGACGATAGGGTCAAACACTTTTACGTTTAATTTATGTTTACAAGCAAAAAAACAGTGATTTTCAATTAACATTGGTTGCGTGATTAGAGATAAGATATTTTTTATGCAGATTATCCCCAGTTGAATAGGGTAGCCCCCTGTCAATAATTAGTGTAAAGCAGTTTATTGCCTTGACTCACATGTACAAAATATGGAAATATGTAATTTAAAACGTGCTCATAAATAAAAAAAAAAACATACAAATAATATAAATGCATAAATAATTCCGTCTGTTGCGCTTTCAAGCTTCTACCTACTGCAACGATTCAAATGAGAGATTCTTTTGATGAGCAACTTTTACTCTGGCTGCTTGTTATTTTTCGTGATGCGCGTAGAATCAAAATAAATCCCTTTAGTAAATAAGTCAATTTGTATCTTGTAACCAACAAATAATGGCGTCCGCGGCCGATTTCGGCCACGGCGGCTGTTCCCATTTAAGGAGATCAGCCAGCTGCGCAGGACATATTATAGTGCACAAGCATTTGCGCAGACACAGGTGCACTCACTATTCCTTCTCTTCTCATAACCCGATGGGACGGCAATCCGACACGACCGGAAAGAGATCAGGCGCAGGACCGACATTTACGTGCTCTCCGATGCACGGGTGAATCAATCACCAACTTTCAGACTACGGGCTTGTCCAACCAACAAATACCGCAAAAAACGCGAATTAGTCGTAAATCCAATCCAATTCAGTTCATTCAATTCCCTTTACATTCCCGAACAAAAACTTTACTTTTCCCCGGGTAGCCAAACCTACGTCACAGTATAACGTCATCAGATACTAAACTTGGGGTACAGTGGGAGATAAAAATAGCCCCGACACTGTCTAGACTGAAAGCAGCAGTGGAGGGGGTGGAAGGGAATTCTGTAAATGCATTTTATGGCAGTTGAAGTTTCAGTATAAACTGATAGTGAGACGAAAGTAATAAATCTGTATGTTTATTGACTTTGGTTGGAGTTTTTTTGGCTTAGCAGCAGCCATCGTGCGACACCGCTGAAATCTTGAAGATTTTTCAGACGGATTAAATTCCAATATAAAAAAGGGATTCCACAGTTAACATAGCTAGGTACTTATACTATCGTTTTTTATAACGTATCACATGAAAAAAATAAAACAAATTAAGAAACTGATGTTTTTTGGAAAACCTTTTCGTTGTTTTTTTAGTAAATCGTTTAAAAGTGTCTTACTACTTTAAAAAAGATAAAGTTACCATTTTTCTATCAGCAAAACTTAAGTTTAAGGACCATATTTAAAACAAACCACTCAGTTCTATTTTCGTACCCCATTCACAAATTCCTCACCATCCCATGGTACTCTAATCAATGAAGTAACGAACATATTTAGCTTACGATACGCCTTGCCTGCGTATCTTAGACGTCATCAGATCACGAGTTATCCCAGCCATTTGTTTGCCAAATTATTTCGTTTTTTTTTTTACAAGCTTTTATTTAGTTTCACCTGTCCCGTTGTCTGTCATCAAATCTTGCAACTTAGCTTTGCAAAAAGCTTGTCGCGAGATCTAAGTATTCGTACCTGCTGCCTATTAAAATTATAAAACTAAGAAAATACGAATA
The DNA here is from genome assembly GCA_963856015.1 of Helicoverpa assulta. Classification (NCBI taxonomy): domain Eukaryota; kingdom Metazoa; phylum Arthropoda; class Insecta; order Lepidoptera; family Noctuidae; genus Helicoverpa; species Helicoverpa assulta. The sequence continues at coordinate 11,953,131 of CAWLCW010000028.1, forward strand.
CTTAGATCTCGCGACAAGCTTTTATAATATATAAATTGTGTCAAATGTGTTAAATTTGAAATGACGTTATAAGTTAACAGTAAAAGTTTTACAGCCAGTTTCTTCATCAAAAGTTAAAGCCAAAGTAAAAGTCAAAGTTATGTCTAAAGTGAAAGTAACGGTCAAATTCAATTTTTCTATTAGTTTTGCTGTCACTTTAGCCTTGAAAAAACGAATTTGACCGTTACTTTTACTTTAGACATTACTTTAACTTTAACTTTTGATGAAGAAACTGGCTGTTAGTGTAAAATGTTTATTTTTTTCTTTTTAGGGCATTTAAATAAAAGCTTGTTTTTAAAAAGGTTTTTTTTTTTCAAATAAAATTTCACTTATTCTGTGCGTGATTTGACTCATTAGCTTTCTAACGTTTTTTAGGATAATGTGTTGACATGTTTTTGGCGGTGTGCTTTTGTTTTTTTTATGCAGACGTCAAAGCAAATATTGGGCTTCTGGTTTTTCCTTTTTTTTATTACTTTTATAGACAATAAGTTCAATATTAAAATAGATTTACATATATAGGTATCTTGTACGTTTAATTGTTTCCTAAAATACTGAAACAGTTACGTTTCAGTAACTAAACTCCTCCTTAAAAGTCTTTCTACAGCTTTTTTTGTGCTGGTGATAGAATTTTGATTGAGCAGCACATGTGATGGGAAACAACTAATTAAACTTTCACTCAGATCAGTCTCTATCTCGTGATTTTTAGCTATGAATAAACCATCAGCAATTTACAACAAAGTTAACTCATCACTTACGTACAAGACAGATTTATATGATCTCGTATCAACCTAACAATTTCCTTGACGTCACTATGTACCAACTAAACAAAAGCGGGTAATAAATTCCGGTTATCCGCGTCATATCATAGATCAACACATACATACGCCAACTGTTAAAACTATCAGAAATAGACTAGCTTTCTCTAGTGATAATAAAACCAGAACGTACTGAAACGCGGCTCAAAATAGATTCAGATAGTAGAAATAAGTCCAGAAGTTCCATAGGAGTACGAGGGTCGTAAATAGATTAATAGTTAAAAAAAATAAAATAGAAAAGCACGCTTTTATAAATGATTTTTCTAAGAAGTCCAAACATAGCTGTGCTGTGATACGATGTTCCATTATGAAGTTCCAGTTCATATCTTCCATCCATGATGGCTCCATCATCAGATCAGTTCGACTGTACCCTATTATTTTAAAGTCATCAGAACGACATACAGATGCCAATTTTTAAGACGCTACGATCCTTGTAAGAACGTCAAATTAGTCAGAATCCTTGTCATAGTTAGATTCAGGTCAACCGAATAAAAGCGTGTTAAAAAGTCGACATAAAAATTATTATTAAGATTTTAATCTATATGCAGATAATATGGTGAATCAGGCACTAACACTTTGATTTCGTTCTGTATATTAATATCAAAGTTTATATTACTTGTACGCATTGGTCTATCTGAATCTACTCTATGGCTGTACTTCGTATAGCCAAGCCCCCAACCACGTGACAATTTAAATTTGGAACGATGAGCCGTTTGAACACAGTTTAAATAGTTTGAATCACAAATAGAGCGCTACCATTGGCCGATTTGAATTTGTGTTCGTGACTATTGTAACGTCTGCTGGTTCGTTAAATGGCGTTTGGTCTTGAATTTATGAGTAGGTACATGAGACTACAAGGCTAATAAGGTTAGAAGGCTGAGCTTTTTCTCGGGTTCGAGAAGAAGCTCCCGATACGCGGGTCTACGGGATCTACAGGGAATCGCTAATTTGATTATATTCATATTAAACAGTAAAATTCAAATAAAGTTGCCATCTACAAGTAAAGTGCTGTACTACTATTGATGCTAACTGTAGCCATTTGCCACATGATAAGAATTCATAATTCCGTTGACGTCACATGAACCTGAAATATTCTCAAACAACATTTGAACAATTTCTCATTAGAACATCTTTGAGAAAGGGAAGTCTATGGTTATTTTTAGTACAAACTACATGTGGTATTCTCACACATGTATAAGCTAAGCTTCCCTACTGAGATCTGACGCAGTTACTTGTACATATTTGTATTTTATGAGTATGGTTTGGTTCCCATGGAAACTTCATCTTTTAGGTGTATGATAGAATGTATGCGAAATTCTGTCCTGTTTGGTATTAACCTTCACAAATGTTTTGATATAGGTAGGTAGGTAAAAGATTTGAAGATTCTTTAGTTTTATTACCCTTCTTGGAAGATTTAATTTGACCATTCCTAAGATACTCTTTCCTAAGCATTATCATTTTGTATCATCACAATCACTTTCTCGAAGTAAGTATATTTATAAATCGTTGTCATCTTCTACTGAATGTCAAGCAAATGCTTAATGCATCTTATGCACGACTCATTAATCAGAAGATATGATTGATGACGCAATAACTCCATATTACATTACAACTAACATTTGCATATTCAATGTTTATTCTGAGCTGCAATATTAACACTGAGATTTTAGCAACAAGATTTTAAAACTAGTAATACTCTGCCATTTCTTATGAAATATGCAAATTGGCAATAACAAGCTGCGACGTTAGAAACTATGGATAGACTTGTGTGAAAGATGACACGGTTGGAAATAATGTTACGTATGAGATGACGGTAGATAGATAAGTTTTGAAGAAGACATGCTGCGCTGACCCTTTCAGAATTAAGAATTTGGAATATAGGCGAAACGATGATGTTCTTTGATAGAATTGATTATTTTTAGATAGAATATGAAATAAGTAAATCACAAGGGAGTCCTATACTCGCCAGATGTATTCATATTTATGCTGTAGACATCCGAAGTTAGTCTTGTCATACCTAGGGAATACTGGCAAAATAAGTTGTATTTATATGACTTAGTTCATTGTACAAAAGAAATACATTGTTCCTACGAACTTACTCATAAACCTAGGTGTTCTAAGCAGGATGAGTAAGTTCGTAGGAACAATGTAGTTTCCGTGTGAAATATTCCAAACTAGCTTTTGCCCGCGACTTCGTTCGCGTGGAATAGTGATTTTTGGTTTGACCAATAGATGGCGCTATATGTCCGAAATACATTTTATTTTTATTTTTATATTTTTTTGTAATAAAAACTATCCTATGTCCTTTCTCAAGTTCCAAACTATGTCTGTACCAAATTTCACACAAATCGGTTCAGTAGTATAGGCGTGAAGAAAAGACAGACAGACAGACAGAAAGACAGACAGACAGACAGACAGAGTTACTTTCACATTTATAATATTAGTTAGGATAGTTAGGATAGTTAGGATTAGGATTGCCGCACCTACAAATGGGTGTCGGAAATTCACTTGGTAACAACCACCAGCTCCTATTTATCTCTCACACAAAGTAGCAAATACCTCAATTGCGTCAAACTACCGTCTTCTCCCGATATAAATCAGTATGTAAGCTTGACTTAGCTCATAAAACGTTGATGCATCACTATTCGACGCAGGGCTTCTACGTCAATTTGTACAAGTTGCGCACTGATAATGGTATCTTATCTTTGTTTTGCATTCAGTGGAGATAGAGATCAAATTAGTCATTGTTAAGTTTATTTGCCGACCTCTGGGGTATTAACTCGATCCTTGTTAGTACGATTTATATTCGTTATCATCACTTTTTTTATTGATTCAGTCGCAAAAATGATAATGATAACGACAATTACAATTTCAGGGAAAGCGTTGCCTCTTGTCCTCCGGAATTGTGGTATTATACTGATTAAATGACTTAAATAAAGCTCAAATTCGAGTAATAATGGTCTTATTTATAAGAAAGCACTTGAAAAGTACACGCATAAAAACAACATTATATTTTCTTTTTTTTTGTAATTTCCTTGAAGAAAGAATTCATGAATATTTAAGCAATTAAAGGTCAGAGTAAGATTTACGACTTTCTCGACTGTTGTTTTGAGAATTAGGGGCGTGTGTACACTGACGTAGAACAATTAACCTGTCTGCGGTTATTTTGGGAAAATAATAGTCTTTTGTTTTTTATTAACAAAAATGCGTGATTATTCTTTTATTCGAGGTTGAATTAAATAAAACTGTTTCTCTTCAGCATTTAGACATTTAAATAAAGGAGAAAAATTACAGCTTTTCTTATTATGTTTTTAGACGCAAAAGATTTTTGCTTTTAAAAGATCGGTATGTAGATAAACTTTATTTTAGAAGTGTCTACATTTTTTCGAAAAGAGCAAAGTTTTTCAAAGGCTCTAGCTATATCTTTATTAACTATTTCATAACATTCATTTTAGTCATAGCTGCAATCCCTTCATTTTTCATTATCATTCTCATAATCACTTGATAAGAAACTAGACGTCGCCTAGCAGTCTAGAAACCGTTATAAATCCATACTAATCTGCTCAAGTCTAGTTTTAGCATCCCACGCAAAAATCTCTATGGAATTAGACCCTGTCAGGTAAAGCCGCTTTCCCTAGTATGTATTTACGACTATAATAGAGTCATCCTCCGAGCCTTCCAGTCTAACCGGATTCAGCTGAGTACCAGTGCTTTACAAGAAGCGACTGCCTATCTGACCTCCTCAACCCAGTTACCCGGGCAACCCGATACCCCTTGGTTAGACTGGTGTCAGACTTGCTGGCTTCTGACTACCCGTAACGACTGCCAAGGATGTTCAATGACAGCCGGGACCTAAACGACTATAATAGAGTAAAACACTATAAATTGTTTCACAAAGTCCTACCCTCAATAGGTAATTAGGGAGAATGTCCTTAGTAGTAATAGTAAGAGCGAACGCTAGCTTTTATGTTTTAACGTCGAACTTTTGTGAAGCCCTCTTCAAATGAGTTTGCAACTGCGAATTTGATTCGTAGGCAACAAATAACAGACTTCAGAGTGGTAAAGTTATTTGACGAACTTTATTGATGAAATATTTGGAAAGGAGATAGATTGGAAACCTAGCCATTACTTAGGGAGCCTTACAATGAGAGCCTGAAGTAGTTAATTAAGAAATTCAAATTCATATACATTTATTGTTTTTAGTTATTTAAAAGGTATTTTTTACAAATAGAATTAGAAAGATGGCGGGTAAAACCGCGGAAAAGCGGCCAGTAGCCTATAATGGTAATGGAAAACTAACCATTGTGTAGTTTCAGGCTGCGTAGTTTTCTATTATTAAAAAGAACTAAAAGCTTTTCGCTGTCGTATTACCTCGAGGATAAATATCAGTATTAAGTACCAGACCATACTAAGATTATATTGCTATTTTACTTTGTTATAACATTTATAGCAAGTTTTATGCCTGGTAAGATTTTAAATAATAAAAAGGTATTCGTTACGCTAACCTTTTGATAATTGTGGTCCTTATAAAATATACTATTAAGGCGAGTCCTGGAAATTAAACATTTTTTTTACGGTAAGTAATTTTAATTTAAGAATACTTATTTGAATAATTATTTTTTTATATGTGTTTGTTGACTATATTACCTGCATTAATCCGAAGACAAAAACATAAAACAAGTAACTTTCCTCGATAGAAAAAAAATCAGAACTTACCTCTAAAAATAACATTTTATGAATTTTATGTCGTAGTCATGTACTTTCTGTCACATTAAAATAATGAAGAATGTAGATAACATTTTATTAAACATTAATCAGAAATCAGTTTTTAAAGAAACATAAAATTGAATTTGTAATAATTTTTTATTTAGTATGGCGCTTACGTTATTTTTTTTCGAGCAGGTTACATGTTTCCTCTCTCTATCTATTTACGTTGCTATCGCATAGTTCTATCCCTCTCAACCATTTACCCAGTTCGCCCGTGAACATCGCAACAAGGTATCGTCTTAATCAACTTTTATTCGCGGTTTTAGTAAAACCAGTAAGCGCCTCCTAGCATTCACATATCCCTGTAAGATACCAAATTAAGTCTTAAGCGCTTGCCTAAATCTACATAGCCAGCCACGTACCAAATTACGTCTCAATCAATATATCCCTTCCCTTATTTTGCAAAATTAGAACAAACCCACTCACTATTTCATTTATAACACCGTAAAGTTTATCGGTAACATAGTTATACCTACTTATGATAAATGCTAGGTCGTTAGTTTAAAGCTAAAGCAAGTTATACCTTGATTGCACTGCCAGGCCATCGCCCACGGGACAATGTTCAGAAATGATTTGAGGAGAAAGTGACCTAAATGTGGCAACAATGTAAGCTTTGCAATATAAAATGCACTTTGAAGTATTTGGGTTCACCTAAGTGAACTGGATTTCGTTTTTTTTGAATTGGATAGGGAGATTTTAGAACGCGATTTGGCAATATTATGATAACGTCATAAGTTTGGTAGCCCGTGTACAGAAAAAAAATTAAGGCTTGAGCGTTCAGATAGTAGGTAAAACCCAGCTGGTGCACCCAGCAAAGGTAGGGAATACTAGTAATCAGATTGCACATAATATGGAGGTACATTAATCCTGCCGTCTATGTTTAATACAAATATCAGTAGCCGATGATAATTTAATAGGTAGGTAACCTTTAAAAACAAAATGTCAACGTATAAAACATCGATCATGTCACAATTTATGCAAATACGATCGCTCACCGTTTGCCTGACATCGAGAACATCGCCCACGGGACATAGTGTACCAATAACGACGAGAGAAAGTGTCTCATATGTTGTTAGGCTATTCTTAGAAATATACCTACCTTAATAAGCCTTTTGAAATTAGAATTAAGTTATGAAATAAAATAGAAAATTATCTAAATTGAAATAGAAAAGAAATTCGAAAGTAACACAGACAGATAAGGGCCTGAGAAAGGACTTAAGTTTTAGATTTTAGACATTTTATCCAGGTTCGGGATGAGGTTTTCTTGGTATCGGAGCTTAGCTACAACAGGTGAACAGTTAGTAATATAATATATAACAAAATCATAAACATTTTCAACAATACACTGACAATGTTCGTTAGGTTAGAAAAGAAAATTGTCTAAGTATTTATTAGCCAGATGCGAGAAGTAGTTCCTTTTTATCTATACTAATATTATAAAGCTGAAGAGTTTGTTTGTTTGTTTGAACGCGCTAATCTCAGGAACTACTGGTCCGATTAGAAAATTTCTTTCAGTGTTAGATAGCCCATTTATCGAGTACGATATTTTTACGGACGCACGGGATGCGGGTGAAACCGCTGGCAGAAGCTAGTCGCGAATAAAACCTCTAGCATAAGCTTGTAATCAATAACTGCAGGTAACAACCATATTACGTAGGTGTTAGGAAGTATAGGTGGTGTCTACAGAGCATTTGCGCAGTAATTGGATACTATATCTCCGTCGCAGGGCGGCTTTGATAAACGCGCGCTGAGGGCCTTTCCTTTATAATTGACAATGTGAATTATTATCCCTTTCCGTACTTGTGTGGTGTTTCCCATTTATTTTTAGTTTCGTTTTTCTGTTATGTAAGTATTCAATAGAGATTAGAGATCTAAATAAAAATATATTCCTTTTTTATGAAAATAACCGTGGGAAAATTTTAATTTCAAATGCTGTTGGATTAAGATCCTAATTCTCGTTTTATTTGGTCTCTACGGCTAGCTGAGTGCACAGATGTCAATTCGGTGTCAAATCAAGTTGGTTTGCTGCCACAATGCATTTTTTCAGACATGGTCTATTTTTTTGGAAAGCTGATCTTTATAGTCATTTGAAGCTGCGACTCTAAAATAAAAAGTCAATGTCTAACAAATGGGTTTCGTAAAACTCTTTGCGACGGTAATCAGAACGGTCAACAGTCAAAACACATAGGATTATTGTAAATAGTGCCAAAACACACAAGGATATCGTAATACGCACGAGGTATTAGCACGACACGACACACGTGAATTTCAACGTGCTCTTAGTATCACGTAAACAGGCAAGTATATGTTAAAATAACAGATTATTTTTGAATGGATTAACATAATAAAACAAAAAGTCTTGGTGTCCTGATGGTACAGTGATGGTGGCTCGAACCCAGGGCCAGGCAATTCCGGGGCAGCGGGTTGTTCGAAAGAGATACCGCGGCCCTGGTACATAAAAGGCCTATGACGGAACACGACGGTTTTTAGTCAGTAAGAGTCTGACACTTCCTCACCGCTGCTAACCCACAGCGGGAGGGGTCATTTGATGATTTTTGACGTCGTTAAAAAAAAGGGGCCAGGCCACTTTCTAAGTGTATCTTGGACATCAATGACTAGGTAAAGGTGAAGGAAAACATCTTGAGGAAACCTGGACTTGTAAAGTCTGAAATCGCCAATCTGCCTTGAGCAAGCGTGGTGATTAACGCTCATGTTTTCATTGTATTAGAAGAGCCCTGTACCAAAAAGTGGGACAGCAAAAAAATGGTGATGCTGATTATGATTTAAATAAATGTACCTAGTATATCCCAAAAACACAGATGCTTCATGCCAGACATTACGTATGTATGTTACAATGAATTATAAAATTCTGAAATTGTTTACCGTTCTATATACGTAATCGTAATAAAACGATTGTTCCACACAATGTTGACGAAGTAAAGCTAAATATAGATAGCAGATATGCTTAATTTGTAGTTTGTGAGTTATTTCATTGAAACATTATACTTAACTACTAACGGCCAGTTTCTTCATCAAAAGTTAAAGTTAAAGTTATGGCTAAAGTAATGTCTAAAGTAAAAGTAACGGTTAAATTAAATTTTTCTATGAATTTTGCTGTCAGTTTAGCCTTGAAAAAACGAATTTGACCGTTACTTTCACTTTAGACATTACTTTAACTTTAACTTTTGATGAAGAAACTGGCCGTAAGTCAGATGCTTTTGTTTATCATTATTAGGAAAATTTTGTTTGTTTGATTGTTATGTCCGGTGTTTACAATGTAAGGTATAATGTAGACGGTATGAAAGGTTATATTCAAGGAATATTTTTTATGGTACAAGATAAAAATGAAGATTTATCAGCTAGCTATTAAGTATTATAAAATGTTATGACGTTAGGGACACTAAGTCTCAGTCTAAAAACCGGTCACCCATCCATAGGCCGACCGCAGCTTAACCCAACTGACGTAACCGTAATAAGAGTAATAAGTTTAGCTGACTTTCTTAACCACCAAATCCTCGCACTATAACCATCATTATCCACTATATTTCGTTGGACCCACTCTAATTTCTATTCCTACACAATTCCTTATAGAATTTTCCGTACAGCATGAACTTATTACGTGATCCTCATCTTAAATAAGATTGGCAGGTGTGTTCCACGTCATAGGACTTCAATGGTTGTTCCTATATCAATATCGTAAACAATGCCTTCGATGACTATAAAAGGGGAGATGATTACAGTAGGTTGTGTACCTACAAGAAATATAGATTACGATGTTACGGTGAGTCAAGTGTCAAATGAAGATTTTCTTTTGCTAATATACCTTCCTTGTTTGATGGAAGAATATTAAGTGCTTTAATAGCTTTGTTTTAATGCTTCCCAAAAATATTTGGCAGAATTTGCAACAGGTGCTTATTTAGAGCCGCACAGGTTTTCGTTCATAAGGTTAACCAACGCTTAGCGCTTAGCGCGCGTAGTTCGGGGCTGCCATTTGGACATTTTCTACCGTCCCTACGGTAAGAAACAGCTGACCAACAGTCTGACCAAGGGGTTAGGGCCGCTTATTATTTCGCGTCAGTACAGGGCCCAGTTTCCATATTATGTGAAGATCGGAAAATGAAACCTTATAGTAACTATTTATTTTTACCTTTCCACGGTAACCCATGCACAAAGAAAATGTATGTTAATCGCAGCTACCTGGTGAATATTTTACAGAGCTGAACGTAAAGAATATAGAATGATAAGCGCCTTGATGTGACAGTGTCAAGGCTTGCGTATGCGCACACATGTCGCATGGCATTGCTGTAACAAGGTAATATTATGCATGTGTGTCAGTGTATGTGATTTACCTGTAAGGATATTTTTTTCTTTTTCTTTATATGTTGTTTTTATAAGACTTGCTTTTCCGTCTACTGTTATCTATACTAACCTTATAAAGCTGAATAGTTTGTTTGTTTGAATGCGCTAATGTCAGATACAACTGGATCGATTTGTTAAATTCTTTCAGCGTTAGATAGCCCCATTTATGGAGGAAGGCTATAACGCTACTTAGTTACCATGATACCATGAGACGTGGATGTAACAGCTGGCAGAAACTAGTATAACTATAAATAAACATAAGTTAATGTATGATCCATATATCATTTCCAGTAATCGCCAATTATAAAGTTACCAATGCATACATTGCCTTATGTAAAAGGAATTAAAACATTCTTCGTAAATAAAGGACTCTTTTCTTATTAAGGAATAAACGGATGTATAAAACTTCCGAACTGTTACAAAAATAGTATTTAACCTTAAAAGTTTCGATAGTCGATTCAAAGGTCAAACCGTATTGATTGTGAAAGTTCGATACGCTAAGTTCAAGTCCATTAAAGTTGGTAGACGATTAACAGGGTTTAATTTTAAACTGTAGGTACGAAAGTTTGTATGGTTATGTGATCTAAGTTTTGTTGTTTGATTAGCTTCTAAAATTGGCTGTCGGAACAGAATTGATGAATATTTCTTGTTAATTAGTATCAAAGTGAAAGTATATTTTAATAAGACATTTTTTAATAGGTTACACTTATACTAGCTAAGTATATTGGTTTCATCTTCATCTGCCCAGATTAAAAAAGAGTAACCATGGAGTTTCTTGCCCGTTCTTCTCCATAGGAAGCTACGTTAGGAATGGACAACTCGAATCAAACCTATTTATAATTTATGACGTTCGTAAGTGCTTGCAAAGGCCTAAATCATTTGACTTAAACTTTGTTTGCCCAGCCATTTCTAAACTTTATAGGGTCGGCTTCCAGTCAACAGGATACATCTGAGTGCAATTTTTTACATGGAGCAACTGCCTATATGCTCTCAACCCAGTAACCCGGGCAACCCGATGCTCCTCGGTAAGACTGGTTGTCAGACTCAATGGCTTCTGACTGTCTCACTGGTTGGACTCATCATATTAAAGTGTAATCGGAAACATTTTTTTGTTTGTTGTATTTCAATTAACCGATTTAGAAATAATCATGAAAGCACATACGTTTGTTCAAGGAATAAATAACTAAGAAACGTGACATAATGCACATTATTATATGCAAGAGTATAACTGATTGTCTTTTCATGGAAATATGTGTAGGTACGGAATATGGAATTAAACGATTTTCCCATTAATTGTAAATTGTTTTATATGTGACCTTTCACTTGTCACGTTTCTGATATTAACTTTGAAGTACCGTGCATAATCTTTATACAGTGGATAACTTTAATAACAGAGTTGATAAAGTTTTACGGGTTCATAAATGTGTAAACCGATGAAACTAAAACCTTGACCAAATAATTAAGAAGAAACAGACGCCATATTCCTTAAAGAAACTTGAGACTAATTCATCACAACAAGTTCAAGAAATTCCGAGAGCAAAACAACACGATCGACAGACAATTAACGGTAATATTTTATGTCTATTAATAACTACAGATTGTTTGGGAAACATAGATGATTATCTCATAACTTCCGCATAGTTGAGAATAAAATAATTAAGGTATTCCGACCTTGAAAAGGCATCACGTATGCTTTGTTGTTTATAAGTAACCTTTAAAGTATGATGACAGTTGTGTACATGGTAAAAACATTAAGTTTTAAGGTCATTATTAGTTCACTTGTGCCTAATTTCAAGTCACACAAAAATTTACATTGTCGTTAACTGTCGATTACGTTCTAACTAGCGACTTGCCCCTGCCTCGCTCGGGTTTAAATTATATAAAACCTTCTTCATGAATCACTCCGTCAAACGAAACCCGTATGAGTTGCATTCATACCAGTTGCATAGTTTCAAAGATCTAAGCATACAAATGGATTACGACTTAGCTTTACAGGTAAAGCCATATAATAATCATAGACAAATTACGATTACTCAAAGCTACGCTTTCCATCAAATAAAATGACAACCAAAGACAAATGTTCACGTAATACTAAATGGTTATAAATTATGATTGCCACAAACCTCCGAGGAAGCTGAAGGCAATCAATTTACAATTTACATAATAGTGAGAGACAAAATGGCGGAACTCGTCGGTGGTGGTCGAGCGATCTTAACCATTTATGGAACAAAAATACTAAGGTTTTCAATAAACGCTTTTATTCTAATAGAAAAATAATTAATGAATCAGAAAAAGGCAGTGTAAATTACGTAATTGTAGATGTATTAGATTCACGGGTAGTGTATTTCAAACCAAAACCACATTTGAACAAGCTTTTAATAAATAATTGAATTGAGACGGAAAAGGATCTTGCGCATAAAATTACAGCCACTGACGCAGACGCTTTCAAATGGTGTAATTTCATCAAGTTATTCGATTTGAAATCAAATCGTCTCAATCAAGTTCTGACTGAATTTTCTCTAGATTGCGAAAATTGAATTCGAAGTAATTTGTCCCAGATTTGGAATTCGTATTTTAGAATGGTTTTAAAAGATTCTGCTGCTATCAAATCGAGCATTTTGGCAGAACTCTGTAGATTGTTTTCGTTAAAATATTGTCTCAAAATAAAAGCTTTACCCCGAAACATATTAAAACATGTAGACCCAAAACTATCCTATCGCATGTGTCCATAGCATCAACAAGAATCAATGAAAATGTCAACTCGATCTAGATAAAAAACCTCATTGAATGATTTCAGGCCACCACTGATAAATCGATTTATAATCTGTTGTCTACATTTACTATGTCAAGGCCTTGTCCTGATTTCTATAACTGATAGTGTGCTTTTATAGCATATGAGTGGGGTCAGATAGAGAGCGTTTGGATTTTAACATGGAAGAGGCGGGACTGAATGTGATGTTACAAATATAGGCTTCGTGGGGTGAATGATAAATGTTTGAAGTCTGTGGACAGTGCAGTGTGCAGTTTAGAACTACTTAGGTTTTGAAATAATTTCAAATCATAACAGTCATTCCAGAGTTTATTTTGTTCAAGCAAACTAACAAACTGTTCAGTTTTATAATTTTGGTATCTCCAACACAGTGTTAAACGTGATGTTCATAATTATGTGTATAATCTAACAACAATCAGTTTTGTCCACGGCTCTTGGATTTTCAAATTGTATTTACATGAACCCTGCGTTATTGGCGTTTGTAACGCATAATAAGCTGAATTTGTTATTGGAATTATCGAAAATCTTTGAAATAATTCCTACCTTTATCTTTTACGTATTTTACGATGAGGCCCTCATATAATTGTAAAAGCTTCATACTCAAGCTGATACAGTCGCTAGCAGTAAAACCGAGGCCTTAATCCATAATGATGTCATCTGTCGTCACTCATCATAACAGACGTGACATCAACATACCATGCCTCACAATTGACGGACTCCAGCTTGAGAAACGAATAAAGGCGCCGGCTAGTCATAACATTTGAATTATTCAATATGTTATGGTTAAAGAAAAGCATTATTATCTTATTTGGTTTTATAATCTTTGATGTACGTCTACACAACTAATGGGAAAAGGAAGAAAATTCCATTAAATTATTTTTATTTCTGTGAGAATAATTAATTACACATACATAATTTAAAAATGATTTAATCAATTATTGAAATAATTACAAAATCTGCATAGTTCATCACAATGTATTGATTTCAGATGAATTTATGGAGACTGTATACAAAATTTTACTGCAGTTTCTATTATAAATCGTAGTTGCTATTACTACCTATTGGCGCACTTGAATGGAGGTCACTTGACATAAACATAGCGATTTGTTATTAGACACGTTGCTTGGTCAGAAACACAGACAAAAGGTTCATTCATTTGCATATTTGAAATAGAAAGTAGACTGCTAATGACGTGAATACGATTATGAATTAATTAAAATCGGAGAACTAATTAACATTTGCGTAAAAGTTGAAATAGAATCTGTCAAATTTTGTTTTGGTTACAAAACTTCAAATAAGCTTTCCGCTAGATATTTATACAGGAATACAGCTAAAAATATCTTTAATCATAAGAAAGAACCAGCATCAGACAAAAAAACCGGCCAAGTGCGAGTTGGACTCGCGCACGAAGGGTTCCGTACGGATTTATAAAACTGACAAAAAAATCACGTTTGTTGTATGGGAGCCCCCCAAATTTTTTGTTTAATTCTAGTTTTCAGTATTTGTTGTTATAGCGGCAACAATAATACACCATCTGTGAAAATTTCAGCTTTCTAACTATCACGGTTCATGAGATACAGCCTGGTGACAGACGGACGGACGGACAGAGGAGCGAAAACAATAGGGTCCCGTTTTACCCTTTGGGTACGGAACCGTAAAAACCGTGTGCAAACACACTATCACAAATAGTGTCAATTTTAATAAAGAATTTGAAATATGCGTCGTAAGAACACTTAATGCAGAAATCCCGGTGCAACGGGATTGCAGAGTAAACGTTAAGAATTCTCGACAACTAGACGCAAACCAGCGTGACGCTTGTACATAGTTTTATACACCAATGATCGGAGATAGACATAACATTTTTGTATAGTATACTATACAAAAATGTATTTAATTATTACAAAACAGTAGATAATAATAATATTGAAGTGAAAAATGTATTAAAAGATCACGAAAATGCGCCAAGAAAGAAAATTCTAATACGACATGAGATAGATATCATATTATACATTGTTGCAATGCTTGGTTAACGAATGCCTATATTTAAAATAAACATATCACTACGTATTCAAGCTGCGACTACCTCAAGTAAACGAGTAACCCATTTACTGTATGAACATCATTTATCATTCAAATACCATTTCCGCAACAAATGGCATTTCCTATTGAAAAAACTGTTACGTGTTGACTCCTTACATGTTTGTATTCAAATCAGGCTGTTTTAAATAATATGTATTCATCATAAATTCTACTTCCTTAATACATTTTGTATCAGGGGTCATGGCTTTATAATAATTTGAACAGATTTATGAAGATATTTCATCTTTGTATATTTTTGTGTTTTCAGCTTCATTTTCTATTCTATCTCGATTCTCTTGATTATCATTTTACAACTTAGTTTCTATATTAGCTTTATAAGGATCTAGAGCGCTAGTTGCTTTTGCCTTGTAAACTTGTTTGGCACACATAATGAAATCATTAGCATAGCCATGTGTCAAGTTATGCTAATTATTACAATTAGGTTTGGTTCAATATTTAGGTCCTGTTTATGCTTGTGGGTGGGGCACTTTTTGCTCTGAAGAGACTGAGTAATGACAGCTTTTCTTTAAAGGTTACTAGATTGGTGACTTGGGCTCTTGAAGTTTCTACTTTTCCTTGCATAGTAATTGAAAGCGAATCTCTTGCGTTATTTTTACCCATATTGATCAAGGCTTTGAAGCTGTACCATAATACAAGCCTCGTTAATGCCGAGTACCGCTATGTTAAAATGATCCTAATAAATGAACCCCTTAATCATGCGTAAACTAGGGATCCACCAAAGCTTACAGAATATAATACATCAGTATATGTCAACTGCCAGTCTCCAGTGAGGCGGGTGTCATATGAGACGTGGCGACGTGGCTTGCGCCGGCGCCGACGACCGGCGCCTCTGTGACCACGTGCGTGACCGTGATGGCGTCTCAGGAGAAGTTGGGATCGAGTGAGTCAGATTGTGGTTGGAGAATCTTGTCTAGATGTATGAAGGAGAACATGTTGAATTCGATAAAGTCATTACTCTCATCATTGCTAATTTTATTGTTCTATCTAGTAATGGCATTGCATCTTTAGAACTTTTTACTATGAGTTCAACAATCTTAGATGTGAGTAATATATTGGAATCCAAAAATAAAGAGGAGGATTATTTCATGCAATATTCAGTGGCATTAGCTTGACATACACAGGGTGGACTAGAGAATGCAAATCCGTTCTGTTTTAAAATCCGGATTTTTAAGAACGGATTTTTGGTCCAATCCGGATTATCCGGATATTACGGATTTTTCATGAAAATAAACAAACCTACTTATATCAGTTTATTAATATGATGTTTCTTATATTTGTGTAAATGGATTAAAATAAAAACACTGGAAAATCAAATCATATGATTTATTTTATTTTTGTTATTTAGAATTATTCAATTTCAATACTAATCAATTTTAATACTAATATTTTGGTGTTATAGCTTTAATATTCTTATTAAATAATCAGTTTCGCAGACGACACAGCAATTCTAGCCGTTGATAGTCAGCCAGACATAGCAACCAGAAAACTCCAACTTGCCCTAGACGACATAGCAACTTGGCTTAAGGAGTGGCGAATCAAGGCCAATGAAAATAAATCTGTCAATGTCACATTTACTTTGAGAAGAGAATCCTGCCCACCTGTTCGATTAAACAATGTCCCCCAAGCAGACCATGTCCGATACCTAGGGTTGCATCTTGACAAACGCCTCACTTGGAAAAAACATATCTTCACCAAGCGTAAGCAGCTAAGCCTTCAGCTGCGGAAACTCTACTGGCTCATTGGCCGAAAATCCCAGCTATCACTAGAAAATAAGATCCTACTTTACAAGGCTATCCTCAAACCTGTATGGTCCTATGGTATCCAGCTGTGGGGTACTGCTTCACACTCTAACATAGAAATAATACAACAGTTCCAAAACAAAATGTTGCGGATAATAGCAGATGCCCCATGGTTTGTGACAAACGATCAGCTTCACAAAGACCTCAAAATATCTACAGTTCAAGATGAAATACGCAAACACACCAAAACCTACAAAAACAGGATTGCCAGTCACCCAAACATATTGGCACAGAAGTTAATGGAGAAATCTGGTAGACGGAGACTAAAGAGAAAGATGCCCCAAGATATATCCTAAGGGTATAGAAATGAGTAGGAAGCGACACTGGCTGCTTCCTTGAACATGTCCCTTTGCAACACTCCAAATCTACTGTTTATTGTCCCACTGTGGAGACAGATCGCAGTATATAATTTAAAAAAAAAATCAGTTTGTAACTTGCGTGCTGAGTAACGTTAGTAAAATAATAAGTACAAATTCTTCTTCTTCTTTCGTGTCGATGACATGTCTTATAGTGAGACTACACTTTGTCAGCCCAATATGCCGCCACAGCGAGAGCACGGCCGGATACACTCATGAGGTCCTGCCGCGAGCAAGTTTCAGGGCACAGTGGACATGCGATGAGGTGGGACATGGTCTGCATAGCAACCCCGCACTCGCACCCAAGGTCCGCCCCGCCCGTGAAACCCCACCTGGACCGATTGTCTTTGCTTCGGCCGACCTGCGTTCGGAGTCTGTTTAAGGACTGCCAAACTCTTCTCAAAACACGATCTGCCGTGTCCAAGAAGGAGTCTTTCCAAGAGCGGGACAAACTGTGGGCAGTGAACTCCTCGACCGCCAAAGTTCCCGTCTGGCTAGAGAGGCCTCACCATCGACAGGAGCAACGATCTTGTAAAAACCCCTGCGACTTTTGAGCCGCTGTGGCACTGGGGTGTAATTGTACATGCATGGGGTGTCGTTGGTCTGCCTCGAGTTTGGCTCTCTCGATGCCAGAAGCCACGCTTCTGCGAACATCTGGTGGGGCAATGCCGGCCAGTGGGTACAGCATCTGTACCGGGGTCGGCTTGAGGCAGCCAGTCATATTGCGGCACGTTTCGTTCAGTGCTACATCCACCTGTCCGGCGTGAACGGAACGACTCCACACGGGACATGCATATTCGCCCGCGGAGTAGCACAGTGCCAGGCCAGTGGTTCGCAACACCGATGGTGAGGCACCCCAGGTCGTGCTCGTCAGCCTTCGCAACAGGTTGTAGCGGGAGGCAACTTTTCTGCTTGGTATTCTCGCAGTGTTTCCTAAAAGTGAGCGACAAAAGTTGAGAGTTACACCCAGATATTTTGGAAGCTTGCAATGGCTGATAGGTACACCTGCTAATTTTATTATTAAAAAAAATAACGCCATCTCCACTCGCACTAAACTGGGAATATCAGTTTCAGGCTTTCGGCAGATGAGGACATTTTCTTCTCTAGCCTTATTGATTTTGTTTAACTCAAATGCTAATCTCTCTCGAAAACTCATTTCTTGACCTAAAGACTCTTCTTCTCTGGAAATAGTTTTATGTGATTCAACAGACACTTCTATAGGATTAATACGGTTTTCTACAGTTCTGCAAATTACTTCTTCTATTTCTGTCCGTTTTTTTTTAGGTTTCTTATTATTCAGAAAATCCGCGGATTTGATTTTCGAATCCGGATTTACAAGTCGAGTAAAAATGTGCGGATATCCGGATTTTTCGGATTACGGATAGTCCGGATTGCATTCCCTAGTGGACTATGTAAAAAAAAATATCATTTTCTTTATTTATTTGTCTCTTTCTAGTGCATGCACCTAGATCTCGATTAGGACAGATCCGGATCTTAAAGATAACTGACGTGTTATCGTTTAATCTCGATCTAACATCGCCGTTATCGTCCGATTCTCTTTGTGTGCGCAAAAACGTAGCTATCTTAAGTGGTGTGCAAATTGACTTGCAAGATTATAAAGAAGTATTATGGCACGAATAAAGTAATTAAAAAGAAAGACATAAAGCAAAAAATGCGAGAAACATATGCACTATTTTATCGGGAGAGATATAAGTAGATTGAGAGAGATATAATATAGATTGAGAGAGAATTTACAAAGGTAATGCTTATTTCTTAAGAAATAAGCATTACCTTTGTAAATTCTTTCTTTCCTGTCATCTTTCTCTATTATGTGTGTGTACAAAAAATTTGTAAATAAATAAATAAATAAAATAAAGCGAGTCAAGTGACAGTTGGAAGAGGTTTTTGAGTGCATCGATTTCTAGTTATTGGATACCCGTAGTTATTCCAGACCATACAAACGAAGTAAATATCTTCAAGATAACTTTTCTTCCTTGCAAATGAGCACATCTTTAAACATTCGAGGCTGATGAAACATAGGGGTTATTAGGCTAACGGTTAACCCGCTAGTCATGAGTCATGAATCATGCAATCATCACAGACATGTTTGTACAAGCTTCTAGTTTTTGAGAACAAGCCTAACATCTCTGCATACTATAGACTAGCCGTTTTCCCGCGGCTTCACCCGCGTCCCGTGGGAACTACTGCCCGTACCGGGACAAAATATAGCCCATGGTACTCAGGGACGTTGTAGCTATCTATCAGTGAAAGAATTTTGGTAAACCGACAAGCGGTTAGAAAGATTACCCTCTACATACAAACTTACAAAACCTCTTTATAATATTAGTATACCTATGACTGCCTCGTTGGTATAGTGGTCGCAAGCGCGGCTGCTGTGCTCGAAGTCTCGGGTTCGATTCCCGGGTCGGGCCGAAATCTCTTTGTGGGTTTTCTTAAACTTTCACAAAGCAGCCCGTAGTCTGGAAGTTGGTGATTGATTCACCCGTGCATCGGAGAGCACGTAAATGTCGGTCCTGCGCCTGATCTCTTTCCGGTCGTGTGGGATTGCCGTCCCATCGGGTTATGAGAGTGAAGGAATAGGGAGTGCACCTGTGTCTGCGCAAATGCTTGTGCACTATAATATGTCCTGCGCAGCTGGCTGATCTCCTTAAATGAGAACAGCCGCCGTGGCCGAAATCGGCCGTGGACGCCATTATTATACCTATATGTAGGAATTCAGTTCAATGAGTCAGTGGCGCCCGCGCACCTTATGTGGTCACGCACGTGTATGTGTAGGCAGGTGTTGGTGTTGTTATTACACCTGGTATTGCATGAGATGGGGGATTTGCCTTTGTTTTGCTTGGTATTGTGAAGGTATTTCATAATGTGGAGTGGAGTATCACGGTTATGTATGATCAGCTTAAGCAAGAATAGTGTTCGATGACAACAATAAGTAATTTGTTGCTGAAGAAATGGATAGAGATGGAGAAAATACGATGCAATTTTTTGCACACCTAAATTAATCCGGTTAGACTAGAAGCCGACCCTAACATAGTTGGGGAAAAAGCTCGGAAGATGATGATGATACATCAACCTTGCGTTAACGTTGTATATCGTAGGTATTTATTCCTAATGTGTTAATGTATTAACTACGTCAGCTAATGGTCATAGTTTGTGACCTTTACGATTCTTTCAACATTAAGTGAGTCAACCGTGAGCTTAGAAATATTTGAGTAAATACAATTTCATCAAGGACAACTAAATGAGTCACAGGTACTGTTTGGACACTGTTTTTGGTCATGAATGTGGTGAGCAGGTTAAGTGGGTGGGAGTGCAATGACTGCTCAGCTGTTTTTGCATGGAAGCTGGATCTGTGATTCATTAAGATTTATGCTGGAAGGTAGTTTTTTTAATACAAATACAGTTAAAAACACTTTTTTTGTGAAGATCAGTAGTAAACCCCTTCCGCTGTGGGTGCAGTGGGGAACTAAGTATAAGACTTTTACTGATTAAACCTATGAAATATGACGTACCTTTTAGGAATGAGATTCAAATGGAAAGGATGGCGAAGTTAACATACCATAAGTACATCACAGAAGTTTGGTGGATTATGAAGTTACAAGTCTCACAAAGGCATGTATGAAATTCAGCCTACAAATGAACTGAAATCATGAAGTGGAAACAAGATACGATATCTCGGACAGACGTCAGAGCAACCTGTTTTCACTCAGCATACAGCACTATTTCCAAAATGCATAAAACCAGATAACTTTATAGCTTGACGTCATGCAAGGAATTGAATTAGGACATTGCACGCTGGGTGTAAAAAACCGTAAAGTGTGTGCCACTAAACCTGATTTTGGCTTGTTGATTAGGATGACCCTTCATTAGTTTGGTTCTGAATCATCCCTAACTGTTTAGGCAGAGGTGGTCTCACGCAGTATAGAATCCTCACATTTTACTGGAAATGCAGATTTTATCTGCTGAAATCAGAAACAAGGACTCTAGAAATCGAAGTTTTTAATGCCTCTTTTGCTCGACGGGTATCTAAATAAATTGTAAGTAAATTGAAAATCTATTTTGAGTACCTACTTTTGCGAACCATTGCTATCATCTTCACACTCAATTTGAATCATTTTCCGACATCCAAAAAAATTAGGCTCTATGCTACTCTAAACAAAATACAATTCAACAATAACACCCAAAAATCGTGACTTACTATAACAAACTCCTTGCTCGTACAAAAGAAATCGTACAAGGACCTTACATAAGGTCACTTGGCACGTGTGTCTCCATGTGCACGGAGTCCAGTAACAATGGATAAGTTAATCTAATAGCCTTTCCAGTTCAGACAGGGTTGCCACTTAATGGATAACAGTTTGATACATTTTTTGTTATGGAATCAAACTTATTGAATTTTTGATAAATCATAGATCAATTGTAGGATTGTCACGTCTATGATATAATGGAATTTCCTAATGTACTCTGAACTCTACCCACATTGACGCTCATCATCATCCATAAAATATCTAGCTATTTAACTTAACATTTTTGAGTATCGAAAAAGACGGTCTTAATCTAGCGGTTTTCAACACACCTTATTTGCTGCTTTAAAAAGTTCTCCAACTTTTAGTCCAGGAAACTAAATAATTCCAAGCGAAAAAACCATCAGATGAATCATCAATATGAACTTAGGCTTGATAGCAAAGCAACACAATAATAAGAAAACTAATGACTGCGACCAAACGGACACACGTCACAAAAATTCTACACCTGACGCAAATAAATCGCATACACATGTCGTTAAAAGTTAACTATTTCAATTCAAGCGCAGGCTTCAAGCGTAGTAATTCTATAATGACATTATATAAAAATTACGTAAAGGCCACCCAAGACAGCACGTGTTGGGAAGCGTGCGCGCAGTAGGTTTCACGTTTCAATGAACTACTCAATTGGAATGGCGTTCTCTCCACAAAGTAGGGTTGTTACACAATTTGTGTGAATATATAAAATTGTTTTGTATGTTTGTAAAAAAAAATATTACTTAACTGTAAGTCGGTACCTTTATGAAGGGAATAACCAAGGTATACGTAATTACTACAGAAATGACTGTAGTGTGTTAGTTCGTGAGACTACTGAAATCAATAGAATGTAGTTCCATGCAAGCTAGCATAGGCTTGGGCTTTTGGTAGGTAAAAAATATTATTAAGACAATTTTTATATTAAGAAGAATCTGATTTTCACGTGTATTTTCAAAAAATAAGAGGTTCTCACTTGGGATACTTTTATTGTATTTTATTCGGCAGGCATCGCTGCGATAAAAATCTAGTATCGTACAAACTTGTATTATTTCAAGGGAAGCTGAATAAGAGAATATCTATTCGACCGTTTAAAGCCTACAATATTTACATAGTAGTTAATGACGAAATAATAGTTTAATCGTGACTTCAGATTATCGTCTGTGAGCAATCAGTCATAATTGATTCATCCTTAAGAATCAATTTGATGATGGTATTTAGTAAGCGATTTATTACCGAGCAAAGATTACTACATTATTTTAAATCACAGATTATATAACTGTCTGATTTATTGTCTGGTCATCATAATCCTGCCTTTGGAATTTGTATACTTATACTGTATTTTGTATAAGTATACTTCAAATCAAATAACTATTTAAAGGAAAATTGATGGCTGATATAGCGTGACATTAAAATATACATACAGACCTATGTATTTCATTTAAAGAAGATGTCCATCAGGGCTATTTGTTCGCGATAAGCTTAAAGACTACTGTAAGGTTTTAATGCACCTTTTACCAATGGACTAATTCATGAGGATGACTGCCTCGTTGGTCTAGTGGTCGCAAGCGCGGCTGCTGTGCTCGAGGTCTCGGGTTCGATTCCCGGGTCGGGCCGAAATCGCTTTGTGGGTTATCTTAAACTTTCACAAAGCAGCCTGTAAGTCTGGAAGTTGGTGATTGATTCACCCGTGCATCGGAGAGCACGTAAATGTCGGTCCTACGCCTGATCTCTTTCCGGTCGTGTCAGATTGCCGTCCCATCGGGTTATGAGAGTGAAGGAATAGTGAGTGCACCTGTGTCTGCGCAAATGCTTGTGCACTACAATATGTCCTGCGCAGCTGGCTGATCTCTTTAAATGAGAACAGCCGCCGTGGCCGAAATCGGCCGTGGACGCCATTAATTCATGAGGCAGGTTTTGATATTATCCATGTATATTCTGTTCGCAGTCAGGTCGAACCCTTAAAGACAATATAAATAATTAACTACGTGAATTTCTACATAACGTTACACGTGAAAGTGAACACAAAATACCTTATCATGTTTAAAAACCATGAACAGAACACAGTTTACAAATTACTTCAAAGTCAAGGTTTTGTTTTCTAAACACGAACGGTAATATCATGCAACAGTCCTAGAATGGATATTAATTAAAATCCGAATCAGCATGACATTATTGGCAATGTCGATATTGGCTAATTTTGTTACAGTCTAGTATAAGATTGAATGTCTTGACAACTAACTGATCACTACATGTATAGAATAACAGTATAAAAGAAAGTCGCTTTTTCTGCCCCATGTCTATGTCCCTCTGTACGCTTATATCTTCAAAACTACGCAAAGGATTTCGACGCGGTTTTTTTAAATAGATTGAGCGATTGAAGGGGTAGGTTTATATGTACAATAACATCCTTTAAATAGAGGGGAAATATTGTTATTCCGTGAGGAGCCGGGGCGGGTCGGTAGTATTCTATATTTATTGGGGTAACTGAAAGCTATGATAAGCCGAACTTACATAGGATCAGCAAGTCATAGAAAGTTCCAGTTGTCCCAAAATTGGTACAGATTTAATTGTTAAATAGATAGCTGAACAATGCAGAAGTCAGTTAAGAAGATATTTTAGCTTATATTTATGAAAATTTTACACAATTGAACATTCGGGATATCTGATATAATGTATGATTCTAGAAACCATAATATTACAAAGGTGTATTCACAGTTCAACCAGCGAACTCGAAAGTACAATCACCTTTATCTGGACACATAACAAGTGCACTCGTGCAGTTTTGCAGTTTATCACAGTTTATGCATGGCGACCTAAATAACACGACTGGGTAGACGTAGCTTATCTCAACTTGTTCGATAAGTTTTATGTTCTACACTTATGTTTGTCACATAAGTACTTCGTTTGTTTCTAACTAGCTTCCGTTAGCTACACGAGAGAAAGAACTACTTTAAACTCATGTATAAAAAGCTCTGTGGACCAAATTTCATTTACATCGGTTCAGTATCATATATAGAATATTGTATTATAAGTAGACATCGGATTATATGCACTATCAAAATGCCAAAATATGCATGCAAATATGCACTAAAAAAGAGCGAAATATGCACAAAATATGCACAATTAAAAAACCACTATTAGAATTAACTTTTATTTTCACAACATATATTTAAATATACATATAGGTACTATTAGTTGTAATTCTTGTGACAATATACAGTTACATATTTTTCAAGGTTTTCTGCCGCAAATTTGTATACAAAACAGCATTTAATTTGCCACGAACATTTTCTGAAAGTGAATTCGGAAGGGCGTTACTCTGTTCAATCATTTTGTCTAATATTTCCAAGGACTTACACAGAGGAAGGTTTTTAGTTTCTAGTCTCTCAATGGCATCGGGTATATTGCTGAAGTGTTAATTGAAGAATCCTCAAATGCCTGCTGGCTTGAATTAATTGCAATGGCTTCTGAACTGTCAAATTGTGCAACTACTTCTTTTATGGCTTCTAAATTCTCAGCATAAAATAGTACAGATTTCAAACAAGTTCCCCAACGTGTTAATATTGGTTCTGGAGGTAGTGGTAGGTTTGGCAGTCGCTCCTTATACAGTGCAGTCAGTGCGCTTTCGCAGTGCGTGCCAGGCAGATGTGTTGACGTGTGGTGTGGGATGGCGTAGTACAACACGTCTAACACGTATAAATACTGAAATAAGCACTATCATTGAAAAAGTACCAAAATATGCAATAACGCTAAAATAATAGCATAATATGCATTTGCATATGCAAACATGCAAATGCATATAAGGTGCTTTTATATTACCTGCCAGGACTTGAATGGGGGGTAGTATTGCGTTTATAGATTACAATAGTAAAGATAAATAATTGATTATTTGTCATATTTTTTTCATACAAAAAAAAATACGTTTAAATTTGACTTAATTTATTAGTTTAAAACCATCCAGTAGAGTTGCGCGTTGCCACTCTTGCAGAACAGATAGAAAGAGATAGCAGTTGTTTTCATTGACGAAGCGACACTACGCGCGTAATTTGTGAACCACGTTATGCAGAGTACAGCCAATGTTAATTTAACTTGTTTAATGTCTCAAATTGAATTGACTGTTCCGGGGAACGAAATTTCTTCACTATCGTAATCTATAAACGCAATACTACCCCCCATTCAAGTCCTGGCAGGTAATATTAAAGCACCTTATATAATCCGATGTCTAATAAGCATTTATCTATACTAATATTATAAAGCTGAAGAGTTTGTTTGTTTGTTTGAACGCGCTAATCTCAGGAACTACTGGTCCGATTTGAAAAATTCTTTCAGTGTTAGATAGCCCATTTATCGAGGAAGGCTATAGGCTACTTTTAATCCCGGTACGGGAAGTAGTTCCCACGGGATGCGGGTGAAACCGCTGGCAGAAGCTAGTAACAAAATATACTAAGGATTGGTGGGATGAAATTCGTTCCTAAAATTAAGCTTTTTCCAGCCGAAAAATTTAATAATAGGGGTTAAAGTATGAAATTGCCGATTTGTACTGAAAATCTAAATTGTAATTTTTTTAAATTTTTAACAAACTTATTTAATCAAAATAGTTGCCATTATTATCTATACATTGCGGTCATCTAATAGGAAGGTCATTTATGTCTTTACGATAGAATTCTGAGGATCTAGACTGCACAAACTGTGTGAAAGAATTTTGTTCTGCCTCCTGGGAAGAAACTTCTTGTGACGCAGATAATTGTCCAAATCATAAAAAAAAATGGTCGTCCGTTAGAGCAAGGTCTGGCGAATATGGAGGAAGACGAACAGTTTCCAACTGCAGTTCCTGAAGAGTTAAAACGGTTTCTTTTGCTGTATGAGGCCTCGCGTTGTCATGGAGCAATAACGGTGAAGGTCGATTTATGAGTCGTGGCTGTTTTACTGCTAATTTTTTCAACATTATTCGGTGTTCGGCTGGGTATCTGGGTAGTTTGACTAGGATCGGCGTTCACCGTCTCTCTTAATTCCTCGTTAATCACCTTTCAGGCGGTCTTTCTCATGGCTCGTTCTTCAAGTCGAAGTTTCCACCACGAAAGCGTTTAATCCAAAATCGCACGGTGCGTTCATTAGCAGACACCTCTTCAAATGCAGCATTGACATTGCGGGCTGTTTCTGCCGTTTACTTCCGCGTCGGAACTCATATTCAAAAATTACTCAAATTTTCGCAGTATCCATCTTTCTTGTTTAAGTTGAATAACAAAAACAATTGAACATCGATAATCAAATGTTTCACATTTTTTAAAAGAAGAACATCACAGAAACCTCGTGAAAAAAGTTTCATTCGAAAACCTCAAACCATGAAGACTCTATGGCAATTCAAAAACCTACTAGAATAAAACGGCAATTTCATACTTTAACCCCTAATATTTACATAGAAAGTTTAGAATTTTTATTAAAAGAAACACGAGAAATACTGAAAAATAACAAAAGTTTGGAAGACAAAGGGCATAAGGCAGTTTTACTAAGCAGTTTTCTGATATAGCCTGGTTTACCTATATAGAAGATAATTCTGTGCAAAAAATCACGAACAAGAAGTATATTTTTATCCTCATTATTCACATGTCAGTAAAAAATCTCGTTTAAGTAGTAAATTGTCTGCTCCACAATGCTCTGGTTAATGTAAAAACTGTACAAAAAAACAATTCTTTCTCGAACAATCCACGGTCATCTAAATATAGGGTGTTGTTTTCAGTCTGTCAGTTCGTATTGATTTTTTCAATGGCGACATAGTAATTTATTGTTGTTGTGACCATATTTTCTAAAGGAAATGTTTGTGAAATTGGCAATTATGATGAAAGCTAATATTGATAAGTTGTTTGTTTTTTCAGGTGTTCATGTGTTGACTTATTCAAAACGTAAAATATTTTTCAAGGATTCGCCCCTTCGATGATTATTATTTTATGTAAGCTTTCCACATAAATAAAAACTATTTGGTTTTTTGCGTCGGCTTTGTTTTTTCAAGTTACATTTCAATGGATACGATTAATAGGATTCCTTTAAAAGGCTTTTTATGAAAACAACAATAAGATTTAATTAACTAAAGAATAAATAAAAAGGCGATACAAACAAATTAACTTCTAACAATATTTTCATGAAATACACGTGTAAACGAAATGACTACAATTCTACCTCTATATGTACTATGCTATGTAATTGTTGCTATTACCACAAATCGCTTTTTAATTTACTGAAACATGACCTTCAACTTCACCTTTTAAAACAAAATCGATAAAAAAAAAGAAATTCTAACACGCGACCTTGCGTGACGAAATCCAAAGCGCAACTAACCGTTTAACATTTCCAACATTTCGAAAATAGAACATTCTTTTTTTAAACACGAATATTGAAAAGACAATTATTATATTCCGCACACATATGAATCTATATGCGTACATATTTTGTATGCATGTGTTGCACCCGACTCGTATAAGGCGTTAAAAATAGAACGAGTTTGTTGCGCGCACGCAGTTTTAATTATAATGTGGCGTGTTGAATTTATACGTTATAGAGGAAATGCTTTGATATGGCGAAATTTTCGTTGTAACTATCGGAACAAAATTACTCCTTCTCATGCGGGCTTGGAGAGAGCCATTGATTAAAATGCTTTCCCAAAAATAATGGTCATTTTGGAAAAATGAAAGTACTTCTAGACCATGAACCCTCAATTAGAAGGGTGCCTTTTATCGGAATTAATCTCTAATGGTATAGATTAGTTCAGAATCGCATAGCTTAGCGTCAAAGTGTTGGTATGTCTGTACCGCACCTTTAGTCTGGTCACGATCTTCGGGCGAAGGAATTCGATTACCTTCAGAAGAGATAGACGGATAAATATCGAGGCTCGACGTTTATTATGAACATCTTAAATAAATAATCGTAAAATAGAGTATGTACAACTGTTCTATATACCTATTAATCTATACTAATATTATAAAGAGGAAAACTTTGTTTGTTTGGTTGTAATGGATAAACTCAAAAACTACTGGACCGATTTTAAATATTCTTTCACCATTAGAAAGCTATATTATCTGCGAGTAACATAGGCTATATTTTATCCCGGTGCGGGCAGTAGCTCCCACGGGACGCGGGTGAAACCGCGGGAAAACGGCTAGTGAAGGTATATATACAAAGAAATAAAATAAAATAATGTTTATTAACTAAAACTAACTTTTACAATCTGCTAACATTTCGTTGAGCCACAAATTAAGCTCATACATAAATGTTACTGGACAGCGCACGGGCTGTTTTAATGTGTATTTTTGCAAACACCAAAAAACATATATGGGACGGCTCTTGGATAAAACAACAACCAATAGAATTTGTTATCGTCATACATAGGTAGTTAAGTTTTTGAGCATTTTTATGTAGTCTCTCCCTGTGAAATGCATTTTCTGAGTTGAAATAAAGTAAGTATATAAGGTTTTCGTCAACAGCACGTGAGAAAATAGTTGTTAATTTTACAAAAGCAGTGCAAAGTTTTGAGAAGGAATTTTCGACGTAGACTAATTGTTTAACATTTCAGTAGCCCATAAAGATTTCACTTTATGTGCCTCTAGTGCATAACAAGTTTGTACAATTGATGCCAAATGTACTCAAATGGGAGATGTGCCAAAATCTTACGATTGGTATGTCTGACTTTTCTCACAATGTTTTTGGTAAATGTTATTGTTTTTTTTTTATGGCTCGTTTATGGTATTGCCAGCTAAGTACCAAATCGATGCTTTTCGATTAATATTATGGTGAATGACTAGCTTATCTGTCTGTCTGTTACATTTTTCGTACCTATATGAAAAAAAAAAAAACAGGCTTATATATTTCTGAGAAATTACTGGCTATGTCTTGATAAAACCAACTGAGCAATTAACAAAATTATTTATTCGTTAAGAATTGAAATTCAATAAAATAAAAATACATGACACTGAATCATCATGTTTTCATGTATCTTGTATGACATTAATCTGGTAAACACGAAAGAGCTTTATCATCTGTAATTCTCTTTGGACATCAAAAATTTCATTTGTTCGAGTAAGCAATCGTGCCAAATAATTCGCAATAAACTATTTATTATGCATACTTATCCTTGACACAGTCTAAAGTAGTTGCGGTGAGAACGTTGAACTTCTGAAGTATTTGTGAACGTGACCTTATTATGTTTTTATGCTGTGGCACGGAGGAAAGAAAGATAGCGGAGATGCCATGAAGGTAGGTCAGGCACCTTCTCGTAGGTCAAGCAATGTACGGTAGATGTGATCAGTCTACAACTACTACTAGCCCTAACAAGACGTTCGGGTTTCTTGTCAAATCAAAACCAATCTGTCAAAGATTAGTCCTGATTAATTGGTGATTTTATTTTGAAAATAATGGGTGGTTCCATAGAAGGCGTGTAAGGGCGGAGCTTGTAATATTCGTTGCCCGGACACTCGCATTTAGGCGCATAACCTTCTTAGGAGATTTTACGATATCACATCTCCGCAAGTCATTTTGTTCTCCATGTGGTGTGGTAAGAGGGGATTGAGAATATACGAGATTTATTGGTTCGATTTATGATAGTTTTGTCTTTCTTAAAAAATAGGAAAATGGGACAGTGTATTTTGATAATTGGGGTTAATAGAGATTTTTTATGTGTAAATGAGATTTCTACTTCATCTTACACTCATAACGCGTCTTAGGGATTTAGGGTAACCCTTTTAACTTTAAAAATAGTACATAGGTATATTTTTTATTTTTAACAAAATTCCACCGAAAACGATTTGGCCATGAGAATAATATGAATGGCGTGAATTTTATTAACACTGTATGCAATGAATCAAAGCTTTCAAATTCATTCGTTGTTTATTTTTACACGACACCGGCCAACGTGATTTGGTCTTTCGTGGCGCTAAAAACTGAAAGAAGGCGCCATTTCAGTATTTTTTTGTTTACCCTTTCCGAAAGATTTTAAGCCAATGATGATGACAAAATTGTTAGTAGACAAAGGGATCATCTTCCAGTCAAACTAAAACAACAAAGTATTTAAAAAAAAGTACAAGTTTTCGGTCTTTTGATTAAAACTTACCTAAGATCAGTACTTGGTGGTTATATAGGTGCCGTAAGACAAACCATGTGGACACCTATCTTGAGACTGACCCCAGCCTATGCAACTTATCCCTTTTCTAAAAACCTTTAATAGTGTTATTTTTGTACCATTAATTCAGTCATATTTAATATCTATATTTGTACACTCATTTCCTTATTCCGAGTGCCAAGATATAGTAGTCGTTCCGCATGTTATTATTACTCATAAGTTTCACGTTTTTCTTTACAGCGAATGAGTAAGCACCTCATGTGGAAGTTCATTGAACCCTAATGAGACGAAAGTTTCATACTTATTTGTCAATTTACTTTTGGTACTATAAAGAAACAGTTTGGTATGATTATTAATTTCTCCCATAACGTTATAAGGTTAAGTGGTAAAAGGTTACAATCAGCATCTTTTAGAATCAATGAAAGACCATATATTGGTAATTAGTAGTTTTTCGAGGGTGTGTTTTAAACCTTTCGAGCGAATGCCATTCTATTAAAGATAAAGACTGTTCATTAAATGAATTTTGTAGAATGAATCATACTTCTTGTTTGTCTAAATGCAGCTTAACACGTGAAGCTGACCCCTTTTCAAACAACAGCATAATTATACGATTAACTTATAATTAGCTCGCATCGATAAGCCAAGGAGTAAACAGTGACCATTATTAATATTGTGT
Source organism: Helicoverpa assulta (assembly GCA_963856015.1). Taxonomy (NCBI): domain Eukaryota; kingdom Metazoa; phylum Arthropoda; class Insecta; order Lepidoptera; family Noctuidae; genus Helicoverpa; species Helicoverpa assulta. Next base: position 11,984,219 of record CAWLCW010000028.1, read on the forward strand.
AAATGTGGCTTGTTTTGAAGTAGTACAATTGTCGCAATACAGAAGATATCAGAAATATATAATTTTTACTAATGATGCAAAAGATTCAAAAGCCTGTCCTCGAGTAAGTTTTTGTAGTTAGTTAATCGAATTGTTATGTAGATACGCATATTGTGCTCTTTGGTTTAGTTTTAGCCACACCCATTGTAAGTAATACGCAAGAGATGAGTGTCAGAGGTTTACTGATTAAAACCCACCTTTGCTTCTTCCAGAGCCCTTCGTATACCAGGGTTGAGGTAATCAATCCCGCTGTCAAAAAGGATGACAAGATATCGTGTCATTTACTTGTTTAATAGTGTACCTTCTGCAGTATTACTTCATACCATTTTTGCAGTACAGACTCGATAGGAAATGCATAAAATAACTATGTTATCGCGAACTGCTAGTTGTTATTTTACAAGGCTCGCCTTCCGTTGGGCCAGACTGATTGGCCGCTGTTTGTTGATAAATGTTACAGAAAACGGTTATTTTTAGCAAGAAATATATGAAAGGATTAGGCCGAAAACAGATCTTAAAAAGTTAGTGGTGATATGGAAGCTGGTCTATTTGAAGATGGTAATATAAATTACGATGTCTTCGAGGAATTTATCGAAAACTGCTACGGGTGACAACTGAAAAAAATAAATTTTTCTCAAAATGGAATGATAAAAAGTAGTATTAACGATCATGGAGTATAAAAAAATAAGTACAAACGCGGCTAGTAAGTATCTAGTCAGAACGCGTGTCTGAATGAACACCAAGCGAAGCGAAGCACTATAGTAGTAAAGTACTGTTTGTTGCCTATATTTATTGTTAGAGGCGGAAAAAGGCGTTTGTTTATTTGTATTAGTTAAAGGAAGTCTGGATCATGTATCTGATTTATGAGAAGGCGTAGTTTGTTGCAATAAGTAGTAATTAAATTAATGCCCCAAGTGGTGGACTGGATTGTAACAAGTGTCTTTGTGAACCACCGAAAATCTGATGAAGCAACATTTGTGTTACTATCAAAACGCACGAGCCAAATCCAGAAACTCAAATACCTAAACTTAGGCTGAGTTTATTCAGTCAGTCCATGTGACCGATGACTGCCCAGCTAAATCGAATACTATTAATGAAGCTGCTGCTCCTGGGTGTTGGTTTCTATTGATAACCAACTTTGGAATCGGAACCCATAATAGCGTGTCAGGGAACATTTTTTTGATAGTCTGGCGAATTACTTTACTTCCGAACATGAAGAAAATCCTCTTCTACCTCTGAATCACGAACAAAACTAGCAACAACATCAAAAGCAAAACCACATCCCAATTTTGCCTGTCCTCTTCCTTAATAAAATTAAGTGCATGATGCACTAAAGGTGCACATGTACGTGCTCCCTTAGTTTCCGCGTCAGGCCATTGTTGCACACAATACGTGCTAACTGCAGTGTTGACAAATTGCACAAATTGTTCCGCTTCGGGTAATGATAGCATTTCACGGTCGACTGTTGGGTTGTTGACTTTGAGTACGGCCTAAATCCTGTATGAACTGTTTGACATAACTATTGCACATTAACCTTGCACGTAAGTTTGGTAAATGACAAATTCCATAATATTTCTGAAGTTGCCTAAACGAATCTTGAAAACGGAATCCATCTTTATAGTGGCTTGAATAGCAAAGTGTTCGTCTTTCATTTCCTTATGGTGCTTCCAGATTCCACCTTTAAGTATCAAGTATATCAATTTTCAAATCGAACAGCATTCCTTAACGACAGAAAACCTAGCACTGCGGTTCCACCTACACGAATTCTTGCAAGATGAGTCCGGTTATCTGGAATAGTCTCACTTGGCTTACAATGTCTGGTTTCATAAGTTACTATACCGTGGGCGAAGTCAGGATAGAGTTTGATTTAGAAATCTCGAGCTTATTGAACTGTCGACAGTTTGATCATAGTTTAGATGAGATTTAAGCGCTGTATCCTCATTTCCTTGAATTTGCAAAAGATGAAGATGAGAATGATTTGAACATTTTTGATACGACGTACATATAATGATATCCATTCATCATCATCATAATCAGCCCAGAAATGTGACTCCAGTAAATTGGCAGCTCTCAAACTCTCCAACGACCATTCAAACAATTTTAATTACCGTTTTTTGCCGACGCGTTGTGTACCAAAATCTTTGGCACAAAGCCAGTAGTAGTTGCAAGACAATTTTACAACTGCAGCTCGTAAATATGAGGATACGAGTTTATATTCTGCATTTGGGTGTATAAATAAAATTGTGTCTACCTAAATTAGGAATGCTTTGTTCGTTGTTATTTTTGAATGATGTCTCTTTAAAAGGTTATCAACAAGATTGTTGTTAGGATTTCGGGCGATTTTGGGTTCCTAAGTCTCAGAGGCCAGAGCTGGATACAAATCATCTCTGGCAAGAGCTGGATACAAATCATCTTATTAATAAAAAAGTCATGTTTGTCAGCCTGTTAGTGTAGTTCAGTAGAAAGTTGTTAAAATCTGAAATCTTTAGTTTCAAAACTAATGAATCTGTTTCAACATTGTACCTCTAGACTGTTTTATAAATAACAATGACCGTTTTCAACGTATTTCTTGTTGAAGTCTTACAAATCCATAAAATCTTCGGGATTATGGGTAGTATCATGTTCTTTATAATCTTAAGAAGTTTATAGTATCCAGTGCCAGTTGCCACATACTTGTATCTTATAGTAATAGTATAGACAATATAAAGCTTTCGTTAAAGTACCTGGCAGGATGCCACAAGGCGCCTCGCCCGGGTAGACACGAAAATAATCAATACTTATGTTTTTCTAACACCTGCCAAATAACGATGTATTCGCATCTGCAAAGGTCAACGCACACTTATCTGTTGTGCACGTGACAGAGATTAATGTAAGGGGATTCAATAATCTAATTAAGACTGTAGTATGTAGTACCATGTATGTATTTAGTAGCAAAGGCTTCTATTTATAAGTGGGCGCACACTTCGTTTAATTATAAGGTGATAGGAAATGTTTTATTGACAAACAGTATGTCTCTTTAAAGGGTAAATGAATATTAAGGGTTTATGGTTGTTCAAGATCATCTCTTTAAAGGAGGACTGAGAAATTTTGACTTATGGTTGGCGATTATTATATCTGTACAATGAAAAGATAGGTCTTACGAGTGTACGGTCATCATTAGAAGCTTTAATTGGATCAAATACCAATCGTTCTTCAAATGCTCATAATAAAAAGAAGCAAGTAATTCGTCTCTCGTGACATTTGATTTATTATAGTGTTTACACGTTCATTTGTATCAAAATTGTTATTAAATAATAGCATGTGTGATGATTCAGCTTATTATTCAACTTTTGTGGCAATGAAATGTAAGTATGAGTAAGTGTTTTTGATTATAAGGTTATGGTCAAGTCCATTATGCGTTTCCTTTTTAATTTAAAGTTGATTACTTTCATTATTTCTTTGCTTATCTCCGTTGTTATTATGTAGTGTAGAGTCATATGCATTTTGTTCATTTTTACCTGTTTCATCTATAGGATCAGATTTCTGTGTTACTAAATGTGAAACGGGTGAGGTGATGATGATGATGATGATGATGATGATCATTCATCATCGGGTTAACTACGATAAATGCGTCTAACAAAAGAGCCCTATCAAAAATAGCTGTTGTTTTCAAACCATCAGAACTTTACTTCTGCTCAAAAACATTCTCAAGCAATCACCTTCTCAGTAAAATCTAACTACCACAATATCAGTTACAGGCACTATCTATTTCTGTAGTTACAACTAGTCTGGCTATTTAAAGTCGCATTGACTAGCGCCATAAAAGGAGACTAGAAACCTGAATGCAGCCGATGACTGCATATGTAGCTATGAGCTAAATACGGGGACTTGACTACGTCGAGTTAGTGTGCAATGAATTAGATGTTCTGAAGACACTACCAACGTATGTCTAAAGTAATATTTCTAGCCAGTTTCTTAAGATTTTAGGGTTAGACAAACTGTACCCCGCTGTTACTGTAGAACGAAATTAATTGCTCGTAAAGAGCTTTCTTATGAAATAAGCTTCATCACTGTTGTACTCTGTAAAGCTAAACTCAAATTAGGCTGATAAATCTGCACTTTTCAGAACGCCACCAAAATACCCACCATTCACCATTTTTTATATGTTTATGCTGGCAGATGAAGTGGCGCTTTCTTGAGAACGAAATACGCTCAACAAGAGCTTTCATGACATAAGTATGTAGGTTTGATTAAACAATGTTGAAAGAGGGTACATTGTTCATACTAAAATGCCCATGCTCTTTTGGACTGAAGTAGGACATAATTAAGGCCATAAAATCAGTTATAGTCTACTAGCACGCGAACTAGTTCTTTATGGAACTACGGGAATCAACAAGTGATATATTACTTTTAATCAATTGAGGTGGAATAAATTAAGGAAATTGGGACAGACTCGACAGGCGCTTACATTAATGAAGAAGAATATGGCCATTTGGAGACAATGAATGTGAATTTTAGTTGGGTATTAGAAGTATTATATGAGAACAGCTTATGTTATGAGAGAAATAAATCAAGCAGTCTGAATTGTGAGCATTATAATGACATTCATTGATTCATGGAATTCCAGTCTCCGCAATGTTGAAATCACATGGGTGTAAATAGGACTCTCTGTGATAAGTTTCAGTGGGAGAAATTCTTCCCAAAATTAGCTAGTCTGAAAATGAACATCTGTATATAAAGCTGCCATTATGTTAGAATCTGAGGCTGAATCTAGAACACAGAATTGATAGACAATGGAACGGATTTGCATGTAATCAAAGTTCCGTCTAATTAGTTTCTGTCTAATCAGAATAGACGGTTATTGGACTTCACTTAACTTCGAAATGAGATTTTTTCAAATACAAATTGAATTAAGTGTTAAATAGATATTCCAACAAAGCCCACTAATGTCTTTTAAGCTTTGTCAGACTTGATTGCTTAAATGACTATAAAGTTTGAAATATATGTTAAGCAATTCATTAGTGTCATCATTTGTTCTCCTAAAAACGAAAGTCATAAACATAATCATTTTTATGTTTCTACCATTTCATGTGTAGAAAGTTTTGTCCCGTCACGACTTGTAGTTAACACGGCATATTGTCGTGAGCTGATGGAGGAATATTAATCTGTTGAGGATAAAGACACGCGGAGAGAATTGCTAATAGAAACTAATGGAGAGATAGTGATAATATCTAAATAGATTCTACATGTACTAATTGAGCTGTCTGCGGAAAGAGACAAGCTGTTATGAATAAGGAAGACGAGTTGGATAAAAGTTTACACTAGCAAAAAACGAGATGAACAAGAAAGTAAAGACATTACAAAACTAAAGTTTTCTATAACTGTAAAATAAAAAATCATAGCATGGCTGAAAATAAACATACATATCAAAACGAAGACATCCTATAAACATTTATAGCTAAAAAGGGATACAGGAGTGACGTCACGGCACCCAATCTGCAAGCTAGTTTGTTGGCAGATGTCTCAAGCAAAACCGTTGGAACGTATGAATCATGCATTACTTAGCTTTGGATATCCTTAGATCTAATAGTAGTAACAAAATCAGTACCTGAAACAAGTCAATAAATACAGTTAGTTTATAGTTCACTAGATTCTGTTAGCTGTTTCACTTATGTCCTGTGGAAATTTTTATTTTTAAAAAGAGTAACCATGGAGTTTCTTGCCCGTTCTTCTCGATAGGAAGCTACTTTTGGAATGGGCAACTAGAATCAAACTTAGTTATATTTTTCTGGCAGAGTAAAGTCTGTATATTTGCCTGATTAATTAATTTGCATAACAGTTGATTGTTTAATATGCAGCTTTGAACTGGAAATCAGTTACTTGAAGGCTAATGTTCTAATGTCATACGAATGTAGCCATTTGTTTTACAAAATCAACGTCAGATGGGAAAATAGCGATAACATAAAAAAAATATTGCCAATCATCAAAAATGATCCAGGTTTAAAACAGATTTTGATTTGTACATATCAGTTTAAGAATTGTTCCTGAATTCACATTACAGTCATTTTGGAATTGGATGCTCTAAAATTTTACAACCAACGAGACGTTTGAGAAAGAACACGACCTGCCATAAATATCAATTTAATTCTTTGCTAACTAGACTCAAACTATTAAAACAGTAGAGCATAAATTCTTGAAGTCTACTCACCCTACGGTTCATTGGACTGGCGACCTTCTATTCCAATCCTAGCTATTCTACTACTTGGTGTGTCTAATCCTTTCTTAGACTACGATATTTTGTGGAGTTTTTGTACGTCACTTATCTATACCAATATAAAAGAGAGGATTTTTTTGTTCTTTATTTGTTCCCTAAAGGCCTCGAACTACTGAACCGATTCGAAAAATTATTTTCTGTTGGAAAGCTACAGTCTTCCCGAGTAACATAGGCTATATTTTATTCCCGGTACCGGCAGTAGATCCCACGGGGCACGGGTGAAACAGCGGTAAGTCGGCAAAATGTAGAGAGTTATGACAACTCTGTATCTTTCTAATTAATAACAGTTGATTGTAACAGTTTTAATCGAATTAAAATAAATCGACCTTCGTGTAGACTAGTTTCCTACTATATGATCTCGTTAGCTAAATGGTTAAGAGCTGAGCTAGCATTTCTTATTAATGAGTTGCAGAAAAACTAGTACACGAGTATAATCTTTCTTCGTAGACGTCAGCAAAGCACAAATGTTACCATCAGCATTATTTGAAGCATTGCTATAGGTTAAGTATGTCATACTATGCGCATGACATACATACATGACATGTATGTACTAAAAAAAGAATGCCACAGGGTAATAAGCTGACTCCATATTTTTTTTTAAACCTCGTGTGTAAAACAAGTAGGAAAGTACGTGATCTTAAACGATTTATGCGACGCCTCTGACACAGCAAGACTAAATGGACAAGTCGTGATATTTGAACGTGTATTATTGTTCTAGGTCAGAAGCAATGTAGTGATTTAAGTATAATTAAGTTAAACATACGTATAGAACAAAGGTCAAGAACCACAGTAGCATAATATTGTAAATGATAAAGTGATAGTCGACACGAGAGAGATAATGTAAAACTACACAAAATTAGATGTCAGGCTTTAGATAAACGGGAATTTCCAGAATGTCTAGTCATTAGAGCCAGGTATTAGATATCTAAAGTCAATGATATGAAAGGGAACAAAAGGTTAGCAATAAGTGCTAGATTATGCCAATATTGTTTATGAAAAAGATTATGGTAATGTTACCATAATATAGGACGGAATAAATATGCTTGTGTGCGACCGATGAATTTTACTACATCTAAAAATTACAATTAAAAAAACCCAATAACAAACTAATCCCGCAAAAATTAAAATCCAAGATAGGGTCAATCAATATCATGAGATGCAGTTCCAGTTATAATAATTACCACATGCAGAAACTGTAAATAGAATACCAATGAGTAATGATAATAAAGTCATTATAAAACCGGGAAGTGATTCTATTTGTAATTCCTTGTTGGTTCTGCTTGCATTTGCTATAATCATCAATCGTCTATGTCTGTTATAATAACTTCGCACTATGCACATTTGCTTTTATTAATTTCTGCATATTTGTATATATCTATTTTTATCTAAACAGTAGTATCATGTGCATATTTATTTATACCTATTTCTATTGCCTCACACTTATGTCATACAATAGCTGCTTAAGTGGTTTACATCATTCCAAGAATATGTTTATTTATCAAACGCATCTGAATAGTACTTGTTATTATATCAACTCTAACACTATCAACCTTATTTCCATTACCATAGAGTTGAAATTGATGGAATAATTGAATGAGATTAATTAAGTGACGAGTCCGTTATCAATGAAAATAAAATAAATATTTGACCCTCTGCATTATTAATTGTTGTTATAAATAGAAGGTGATAACAACAAGCCTGTTTTGTTCGAATAAAATTTTCCGAAGTTTATTGTGGGACAAACGGTTGATTGTAATGTAAATAGTTATTGAAATGGAACAGACGGTTCTAAGGTTAATGTTTTTGGAAAGTTGTGTAAGGCATTTGTTTACGATTACCGACACACGGTTAGTATCACTAAGTATATTTACTTTATTTTGGGAATCCCGAAGATTGCTTATCTGTTTTCAAGACGACGAAAATATTTATAGTTCGGAAGAGCGTGGACCGGTGGCTTTAGAAGAGGATTTTGGTTCACTTCAGAAGCCAGCTCAGAACCAGTCCAGCTAGCGTTTAAGTATTTGATTTTTAAAAGTCGGAGAGAAGATATTTTTTTTTTATATTAACTTTAGATACCTCAGTGGTATATTTTGTGCCTCACTTTATTGACTTTGTTTGTAATAATTACATACGACGTAGTCATAATTGATTGTTTAATCACGCAACGCTATAATTAGAAGCTCGAGATTTATTGCTAATCAAAACAAAGATGGTCTCACAAACACGATTAAAATAATGCGTATCTTCAATGAACGAATAACAATAATAATCAATAAATATAAGGAAGACGTTTTATAGCCCGATGCGGTTGTAAACAGAAAAAACTTTCTCGTAGATAATAATTTAATGTAGAAATACTAATTCAATAATGTGTAGGGATAAGTGCCAACATTTTTAGACTTCAGTCCACACATCATCATTTCTAACAAACGTATGAAAACAAACAAATACCTCGTTTGAAGCTGTCAATGATTCATCGTAATAGAGTTTCTCTATTATTAGACCATTTTAGTGTCCAAAGTATTGATATATAAGATTGTAAGAAAATTCCAGTAGTAGCAGTCAAAAACTATTTAGAAGTTATATTCCATGATGATCGTAGTTTGATATGGAAAATAACACTTAAGTCAAGTAGCGAAGCCGATTTAATATCAGATGCTGCCAGTTTAGAGAACGTCAGTCAAGTTTCAAGTTTAGATTTCGGGCTTCTCGTTTGGTGAAATCTAATGCAAGCTTGGAGTCTAGACCTATTTTCGAAACACGAAGAATTTGATTACACTAAAAGGTAATAAAAAGCTTGAATCATCCCTCTTCCTTCAAATCGTGGACCAGGAAATCAAAAACATTTAAACAATGCCAACTGCGTACAACAGTACACTATAATAATATAAGTCCATATACAGCACTTAATATGTGCAGATATTGCCAAGTTTCGTGGCACAATTCTCTAGGATATAATTGAACCTAGGTCATAGTTTGTTTACATATTTGACATGCGTGCAACGAAACGTGGTTTCAGAATTCAGATGAAAAGGAGTGGATGGAACCGGGAACGATGATTCGATGGTTGAAGGTCATACTACTAAGAAAGTATTAATAGAAATGATAGATATCAAAACGAAAGCTATCAATAAAAAGACAGATGTTATAAGTCTAGCTAGAACTATACGTAATGGATGAACAAGCATTTGAAGACAGGCATAGTTCTAAATAGGCGCAATGCACTAGAAGGAAGAAATGATACTAGGAATAGAAATTAATGATTGGGAATTGAAATAGATGAATATTTGCGTCAAAACACATTGTTATTAAGGGACGTAAATAAATGTCTATTGCCATCATTATGATCCAGTAAATATTTGTTGTGTTGCATCTACAATGTGCAAACATCATGCTATCTTATTGTTGTTAGGTTAGACCACGTCAAATCTGAGTCAGATTTCTGGTGGAAACTCATCATGACAAACTAGAGGTAGAAGCCTAATTTGAATATTTTCTGATATCCCCTTGAATATAAGAAGAAACAAAAGAATAATAGAAAAAATACTCCCGAGATTCAAAATCACCTTTGTAACACAATAAATCTTAGCAATAACTCTCAAAATAAATATTACAGCTGATATTCCCCGAGTTCTGAAATTTCAAGTGTTTACCGTCAGTGTGTTGGAGATGACCTTATCAAATGATTTGTACACGTCCAATGTATCATGAACATGAGCAAATATAGATAAAGTGCAGTGTTTTTCAATAGCTTCCTCAAAGTGATCGTAAAATTGTTTACTCGGTATTAGATAGTGCCCAATATTATTGTCTTTAGCTACGTAGCAATCTAGGGCGACAATTATGATAGCGAACAAATAAACTTACTCTAAGAGTATATTGTCTGTAGAATTTTGGACATTATGTATTTCATTTTGAGGCTTATGTTCCAACTTTTCATTTATGTTCCTTTCTAAACGATCCTGAATGTATTTGTGGTTATAACACTGGGAATCAATCATCTATCTAGAAATATATTTTCTCATTTTGCCGACCGAGGTTTCAGCTGTCTATTTGTCTGAAGCTTTTGAATTCTAATTTCAACGTCCGGCTTGGAATATCAATGTTGCTAGTGTATTAATTTTCTTTTATTTGACAGGTGTAATGGATGTCAGGGTTGCATCTGTCAAAATATTATATGACTCCATTAAAATAGAGATTTCCGTTGGTTTGTGCCAGCAACCTTCCTAAAGATTTAAGACCAAAATGTATAAAGGTTATCCAGTCTACGTGATGGAATTATGAATTTCAGTATATTCCTGATTTTATTACATTTTGGATCATGTTGTGTTTGGGGCAATTAGCCCTGCAACTTCAGGCTATATCTTTATTAAAACCTTAATCTATGAATCTGACCATAAGCAGTAAAGATTGTTAAGGTGATAAATCAATCTAACATTAAATACCAAAGAAGATAGGCAACGGTAAAACGCTTTGCAGTGCGATGAGCAAGTAATCTATCAGGCCATTCACTATTGCAGTACCTAGTCTAGGCTTGATGCAATATTTGGCATCCGCAAACACTCTTGAATGCCGATAGACTCCATTCCAATATCACACTTTATCCGCAAGGCTAGGAAATACTTCATCATCATATTTAAGATCTTTGATTGCAATAGCTCTTATAACTAAGTCTTGATATTATAGAAGAACTTTCATTTATTGCATTTGGAATTTATGGATTTACATTATTATGGAAACCACATTGTTTTGATATAATAACACTGGTAATACCCACCCATTAACGGTTTTCCGTAAATCAAAACAAATGTCAAACAAGTGAATCACATGTCTTCGATGAGTGCAAAAAAATGTGGACAGCTATGAGGAAGAGTCAACAAATGTGCCAATATTTATTTACAGTACATTGCATGAGTGATAATATTATGTACCATCAAATTATTTCCTCGTTGACGATGCAGGAAACTGGTGATGCAAAACCTTGGATTGGCAGACAAAATGCGCCCGATAGAGGGCGATGACCCCGGTGGAATTGTGCAACTATGTGCTAAGTCTTAGCTGGTATGAATATTCATTGTTGGAGCAATAGACAGAGGTATTTATCAGTAAGGAATTATGCTTCGAATAATTAATGTACGAACTTACAAAAAACATATTTGTGGACTACGGTACATGGCCATGGAAAGGTCTAAAGTCTTTTTACAAATAGACAACAAACCGCGTAGATAGAAAACAGCCTATCTGCTTTTTCATAAACATACTGACAGGATTAATCATATCATCTGAGCATTTCCTATTGGTCTATTAGCATAAAGCGGAACTTGAATAAACATTATTTCTGTTCATATCTAGATCAATGAGCAACCTAAGCCAACGTAATTTATGGAACAAAATATTCTGCCACCCAATATTACAGAAATTGACGAACTCTCTTCAAGTCAGTGAACTGAATTATTTCGACAACAACCAATATTTTATCTAAGTAAATATTTTCTTATTTTCGCACATAAATATGTATGAGGTTTCAGTAAATCGTGACTAATTTGCGACGGTGGAGACAAACAGTTGGGCGACTGTATCACGGAATCTCGAAGTTCAAAACGCCGATGTACTGTACCCATAAAGTACACAAGATCGATGCACGTGACTTAGAATGTACGCTACATCGAAGTACTGTATTGCGAATGTTCATGATACCGATGTACGGAATATCGAAAGTTTGTTATGCCGAAGTACGTGATTGCGATTGTTCTGAATCCCGATGCACGGAATATCGAAAGTTTGTGATGCCGAAGTACCTAATATCGAAGGATTTAAAATCACAGTTTCTGCGTTAATTAGAAATATCATCAGGGAATGCTTTGAATATCGTACTGTGATCAATTTCTAGTAAAAAAATCATCATCTGCTTAGCCTTTCCGAACAACCACCCGGAGCCGTGATTTTAAATCCTTCGATATTAGGTACTTCGGCATCACAAACTTTCGATATTCCGTGCATCGGGATTCAGAACAATCGCAATCACGTACTTCGGCATAACAAACTTTCGATATTCCGTACATCGGTATCATGAACATTCGCAATACAGTACTTCGATGTAGCGTACATTCTAAGTCACGTGCATCGATCTTGTTTACTTTATGGGTACAGTACATCGGCGTTTTGAACTTCGAGATTCCGTGATACAGTCCAGTTGGGCTTGTCTTAGGTATAAGTTTTTTTTTTGCATGGGTTGCTATTTACTTTTTAGTAAATACATATTAGGCAAAATCTTGGCGACCAGGTGAGGTTAATTTCACTAAGAAAATATTGACACTTCTAAAATTACATAGCGTACGGTATATGGCAGAAGAAGGCTACGGAGATCCCTTATAAATGGAGAAAGTCAGGAGGTTGATGATAGTGGTTGAAAATGTGAAGTTAACAAATAAAATAACAGTAACAGTTTTAACAATTAGTTCTAACAAACAATCAAAGGGTCAGGTTTCTAGAAGAGCCTGTTCCAATTTTACAATCATAGCTGTTATAGTATTAACGCGCATTATATCAAACAATACTATTTGTTTTACTATCAATAAGGAAATGGAAAGTTACTGCACAAAACTGATAAGATTAGAGTGGACAGCCATTTTATTGACATACGATTTGAAGGAAGTACCTCAATTGAAGCTAATGAGCTCTTCACATAATACAAAATTTTGAGGAAGTAACAGTTAAATCAAAAATTCACGAGTTATTTGCGTTTTATTGAAATTACTGATATTAAAATTTGTAATTTAAGATGAGGAAATTATACGAAATGGACTTCCGACTGCTATTTCATTTCTATGTCACTTTTGACTGCCTCGTTGGTCTAGTGGTCGCAAACGCGGCTGCTGTGCTCGAGGTCTCGGGTTCGATCTCTGATCTCCGATGAGAACAGCCGCCGTGGGCGAAAGCGGCCGTGGACGCCATTATTATTATTATTATGTCACTTTTGTACCTCTTTTAAGAAAAGTGTATGAAATGGGTAATCTCGCATCAATTAGAGCCGATTTTTCAATCATCAGATAACTCTTCTGAGGAATAAATATGGCGGTTTGAGATATTTTTTCTATACAAAAGTTGTCAAAACGTCCAACGTATTCTTCAGATAAAAGTTATCAGGCAATTGAATTTATATGGTGCTAACAAACTAGTGATCGAGCAGCAAGTTATTTACTAGAGGTACTTATATTTTACGTCAACAATTTTTAGGCGATACTGATAAATTAATACTTAAACCATTTAATTAACGATCTCGTTATGTATATATTTTATATTTTATGAAAAAAAAAGTCGTGGTGGCCTAGTGGGCAAAGAACCAACCTCTCGAGTATGAGGGCGCGGGTTCGATTCCAGGTCAGGCAAGTACCAATGCAACTTTTCTAAGTTTGTATGTACTTTCTAAGTATATCTTAGACACCAATGACTGTGTTTCGGATGGCACGTTAAACTGTAGGTCCCGGCTGTCATTGAACATCCTTGGCAGTCGTTACGGGTAGTCAGAAGCCAGTAAGTCTGACACCAGTCTAACCAAGGGGTATTGGGTTGCCCGGGTAACTGGGTTGAGGGGGTCAGATAGGGCAGTCGCTCCTTGTAAAGCACTGGTACTCAGCTACATCCGGTTAGACTGGAAGCCGACCCCAACATAGTTTGGGAAAAAGGCTCGGAGGATGTTATGTGGAACAAAATATTTAAGGTTTTATCGCCCACTGCGGGTCTTTCCGGGTCGTTTATTAAGAATGTTTCCGTGTCACACATATCTAGAAATACCGATTTTACTGTGACGTTTTTTAATTGGTCCTATTTGTATAACTATCAAGGATACATGATTTGGGATTCTCACATGTAAATGGTAAAAGTGAACTCTGTGGTTAAGACCTAAAACTTTCTCTTATATACAACTTAAGATATCTATCCTCATTTAGACTCGCGACTTTAATTTTCTATATGACCTCCTTCATTTTAGAGCTAGTTCAATCGTCATCCATTCTTCATTTAGCCTTACTTACACTTGAATTGCAAAAAAAATCAAAAGCATCAATAAAATTCCTTCCTCCATTACTTATCACGCTTGTTGTTATTTATACTGTTTATCAAAGTCAATAAAGGCTGACTTGGAATTAAAGGGTTCAATGCAAGTGCCCCTTGCACTGTATATTGACATTGAACTTATTTCGCCCTTGACGTCTCGCAACGTGTATCTGGTAACCGTTATGTATACAGAATTATTCAGTAACAATTAGTGCTGTTCAAATATTATTTAAGAGCTGTTTGCACAAAGTTTTGGTATTACTGATTTGAGTATCTTTAAAGTTAGCCTATAAATTAATTTAGTTTAAAGTGTTTATTCGAGTACCAGACTATGATAAGTTTGATTGATGCTATATACTTCTAAATCGTCATTATATGTGAGAATTATAACATCATAGTTTTAGCGAGGCGATAAATTCATTTATTTTGTTAAGTTTGATTAATTGATAATATTTTTACATCCGGGTCACTGGAGTAGGTAAACAACTAAATATACAAACTAAACCCTTATCTAAACAAAAAAAAACTCCTTAGGAGGCAACATAAATAGGTTACATCCAGATAACCTTTAGGAGGTCCATGTCATATAAATAACTGAATCGATACCAGTAGATAACTATATGTATATTATGATGACTATGAGCGTAAACATAAACACATAGTGGGCGGATCTATTACGTGACATGTTACGTCACAGACCTGACACACTGATAGTAGATAGCAAAGAGAAGAGCGAAACTGAACCTTAAGATGAGAAGAATAAAGTGCACATTACAGTAGCAGTGGAAGAAGTTGACAAAAACGTTGAATCGTGCCAGAGATTCCCACGTGTAGTTATAGGTAGTATGTTGCTAGGAATGTTTCGAATGTACTGCGATAACTATTATGCAATTCGATTATAGCGTTGTTGGACCAGTAGTTGTGATGTTGATATATTTTTAGAACTATGTACGATAGCACCTCCCTCTTTATGATCTGATCCACGTTTTTAGAGCTTAGAAATAATCCACGGACATATATTTTCTCTCAATCTCGATAACCCAAAGCAAATCCCGGAAAGGAAGTTAAATACCTCATACAGTTTTACATTTTATATCACAGTTTGCCAAAACAACTTGAAATTTAACTAACACCTTATTTAGTAACATTAATGGTGAATCAAGCAATGCATTGCGTAGGATTTGTTACTTCATCTAGGATGAAAGTGCGAAGACCAATCAAATGGGCATGATGTCAGATTAACCAAAATAAAATGTTTGAGAATAGGGTTTTGAAAATTAATCACTTAGCATCTACAAAAATATATTAATTGACAATGTGATGACGACATAGGTGTAATAGAAAATATTGAGAAGGATGAGGATATAATAACTGTTGCTGGAACTTAATCCGGTGAAGCCCTAAAGCACCCTATAGTAAAAACTCAAGTTCTGAATTGGAGAACTTATCCTTCAGAAGGAATAATGCTCCATACAATGACTTCTACAGATTTGCTTATGATGATGATGATAGCGTATAGAGAAGTATGACAGAAGGCTGTGCCAGCTGTCCTTATAAAATAGGGATGATGACCTTAACTTGTATAGACAGAAGCTGAATTTAAGAGTGCAAAACTGCTTTAAATACTATTATTATCATATCAGTACTAGACCAATCAGTCTCTCGCTACAAGCATTTGGCATGAGTTCTGTCTACCTTGTAGGTATACATGATCCATGTGACAACCATAGGGCATTGTGATTAGAGATTATTTTTAAACAGATCTTTAATATCTATGCGATCGTGAACCAAATGAGTCGTATCATGAATTGTGCGTTTCTGAGAATAGTGATGCAAACAATAATATTGGTTGAAGAATGGCCTCGTAATTGTAATTGGCTTTGAAAAGCTTTATTGTCATAGCCTGGCATTATGTATGTTTGTTTTTGCCAGGGTCTGTTCATCCTCCTATTCATACAAACAGAAGACTATCAGGATCCTTACGGATAATGCGCGGGTTATTCAGCTGGTCTGTTTCTTCGATGTATGATTTTTGGATACCAAGTTAGATATTTATGGATTTATCAACTTAATCTAAAATAATGACTTCATTAATGAGGAAATCTGCACATATCAAATACAGGAAGTTTTTAACTTGGAAATTATTACTCGAAATGTCCATATCGTCATTAATATTATTAATATTCGTATCAATACTCAAAACATAAATGAATCATTGATTAGATTCTGCATTGATAATAAATTTTCTTTAGATGATACGGAATTATGTTTTTATTTTATTTCCAGTTATTTTCCAATGAGGGTTTTCGATACTTTTTCTGCCGCCAGGCGGCGCTTCGTATGCGTCAGGTCCAAACAGCTGTCAAATAGTATGGAATTGTAGGTGCCGAACTTATTGTTTATTGAAATTCTGTTATATTGGAAGTGTTATTGATTTTATTATGGACTACGGTCAGAATAAGGTTTCCGAACTAAAAATTGAGCTAAGAGAGAGGGTGCAAAAGTCACTGGTACTAAGGAAAAGCTTGTTGAAAAATTTGTTAACACAATATGATTTAGTTTTTTTTATTTACTCAACCGCAATAGTAAAACAATAATGCAGTGCTTTAATTATAAAATAAAAAAAACACTAAAATCGTTCACTATTCATAGTAAAGATAAGCACTTTGACAGTTACCTGGACCTGACGACTCGGTGCTGCCACCTCGTGGACGCCATTTTAGAAAACCCTCATTGAGGTCAAGTGACAACAGCTTAGTAGAATACTTATTATGTTTGCTATTCAATAATATTTTATATTGCAGGTGATGATGAATTAGCTAAACAAAGAAGACACTTCAAAATGTTCGTAAAATGAGACATTTTGTCAAATACAATTTTAAAAATAGAGACCTCGATTCGTCATAAAAAGCCATAGAAGAGTAACTACTGATTACGTCGCTATTACACGTCGTAAGTAATTAATATCGTCATGATTGGTCATAAAACAATCTGAACAATATATTTAAATTAACAAACCTATTACTCGCCTGCCTTGACTAATGACCGTTATTTTGCTGCAGTAAAAATAAATGAAGTGTCTCATATAACGTTTTCCTTGTATGAAGACACTGGCGGAGAAGATAAGCTGCAATGGCGGAAAAAATATAAGTAACTTGTATTGGAAGATGAAATTCATACTAATAGACGAAACATGAAGGACTAAACAAAGGTAAATATTGTAGTGGATCTACATGACTCATTATACAATTTAAAAGAGTAACGAAAATCAGTCCTTTGACTGTAGACTAAGATGTCGAAATAAAAACTCTATCACAATCTAGTTGAGTCAAAGTACTAAGATGGAAATGATGAAATATGGTACAACATCAACAATACTTCATTAAAAGTCCATAACAGCTCGATGAGAAATTAATAGTTTAATGAAACAATCAATGTTTCAAGTGTTGATAAAGTAATGGCAAAACAGATTGAAAAGGATAATGATAAGAATGTAATACTGATAAAATTAATTCTGGTAAAAACCCGAAGTGACCAGGCAGCGGTAGGAAGGATTTTATAATATAATCTGGGTTATTACAAATAGCTAAAATATTTTTGATATCCGAAGTTTTTTGGGTCAAGGAGTGCTCATTCAAAGGAATTATATTGTTCTAATATGAATTATGGTCCTTTTATTAAACTATGCCATCAAGTTAGATTAAAATTTACGAGTATCAGTGTTTCTTAGACGATAATGTGAAGACAATATTTTATTGTTTTGAATTTCACATTATCTGTTGTACGGATATGACAAAAGTATGACAATGGTAAGGAAACATCTGTAAAGTGTAATAATGAAATCAATTTTGACATAACCATTTCAACCGAAACTTCTAGTGAACTCAAATCTACTACAAAGCCTTTTTTAGATCATGCGAGTTCGTCCATGAGTCCTACTTTTTTGCGATAAAACAATAACCCTTTGATGACCTGCATCGACTCCAATCGGATATCGTGCTGAATCCTTGAAAACCAATAATGCAGTGGAAAAATTACACATTCTTATCAAGATCAGCCCACAACAGGGATGTGTGTTGAGATTGTTATCACATGATTATAACTTTATAAGATAGCTGTCCGATATAAAAAAAAGACAATATCAAAACTTTCACATGCATTATTTTAATGGCTGGAGGAAATTCTTTTCAATCTTCCGCATTGTTTTTTATATTGTTTAATTTTGTAATTATTTCCTAAATAACTTTGACGTCTTGTAAAGTAGGAAGACACATTACAGAGCTTGTTATCTTGTTACATACAAGCAAGGCTAATTGAAAAGGAAAAGCTAAGGGGATACTTCAGACGACAAAAAATATAAAACCATAGAAAATACCAATACATACCAAAATATTCATATAAATAATAGGCGAATGAAAATATTGACAAGTCATGATGAAAATCGGAACAATATACCTTAATCTTATCTCGGATTACCTATAGACAACAAAGTACTTGAATCAGTAGTTTAGATACTAACTTGTGAAATTAAAACTAGTTCTATAGATTCTGTTAAAGATGACAATTTACAATGAATTACGTACAGTCTTAAGACACAGGTTGGTTACTTGACATAAAGAACAACTTGGTTCAGATGGATATTTGAAGAGCAAATTTCGTTTTTGATTCGAAGGCGACAACACTGTTTGCATCAAAATTGCAACGATTACTGGTAGCAATATTTTCCAGTGCTTCTTTTATAAGAACACGATCAACTTTCTAGTCAAATATGATGTTATTGAAAATGTAAGCTAGAGCAATAAAACATGGAGCATTAACACTTCCTTGACCGTTACATTTAGATAAGTCAATATCAATTACGTCTAGTTTACACGTTCCAATCTACGGACACGTGCGTGCCTAAGTGAAATCAGAAATCTAATCCAGTAATTAATCTTTGTCTATGATAAAGTGCGTTTCTTTAATTCTTGAAACCATTGAACCGGTTTTGAAAATTCTGATATTGTCATAAGTCTTGATAAGTTAGATTTGAATGTACTGTTTTATTCAAACTATGTCTTGCTTAGAAAATTCATAGTTTTATCCTATATGATTAAGATAACCTAGGAATGTGAAGCTTCTGCAAGATAGCATATTATCTATGTTTTATCATCAAAAGGATTATCGTGAATAACAACAAGTTGATATAATAATGCTGTGTCTTGATGAGCTATAAAGAATTCCCAATATTGTACATATGTATGCGTTTTAGAAGTCAAAATTGATTGGCAATGTTTTCAGTCTGTGGTCTGGTATTTCCAAGATATTGTCTCAGAAGTAATCGTATTTTGTTAATTAAAGTGAGTGTTTTAAATTATTTTCATTTATTTTTAGCCCATAATGTCCCACTGCTGGGCAAAGGCCTCCCCCATCTTGCTTCCACACTTCTCGATCTTTCGACCGAGCCCACAGATTTCATGTAAAGATTGTATTACGAATGTTGGATTTGTTGCTTCGAATAAGTATAACTTGTGATAATTTCTGTCAACCGTTCCTTGTACATAACAAAAACGAGAGGATGTATCTATGATTCAGAGAAGCCTACTTCAAAATGTACATTTCTAATCAGAGGTAAGATATGAGACAGGTCTGACAACGACCTCACATTACAAAGTAAATTATTTATGACATAGATAACACATGTAACCTACATTACAATATATCAAATGATGAATATTTATGCATATTGATCATACAATGTAACACGTCCTGAATACAATCTTTGAAATGACAATGGTACCAAATTCTTGTTACTTTGAAAGAAAGAAAAACCAGTAAAAAATCTGATCACTGTAAACTGATAATTTTTAATATTGAAATCCGATGCTTCCATTATTCTCAAAGAAGTGTAAATGTATATTGAAATAACTTTGAAGATGTTAAAGAAAAAATAAAATACAGTAGATTGCGTAGGTACTTACTAAAATTATACATATGTAATATTTCCTTATCAGCAGTAGCGTTAAAGAAAAGCCAGACAAAGGGATAAGAACAAAATACTTGAAAGAAAAGCACGAAAACACAGACGAAGTCATTACCATAACATAACAATCTGATACAAACAAATACATACAAGTAAAAGGCCAACATAACAAAATGAAAACTGTTTGTTCCCGTCACTGAAACGGCTGTTGAGGAAGGTCATGAGGCGGACAAAGGCAGATAAACTAGCCATGTATTGTTTACTCGAAGATAATTAGGTAAGCATGCAGTTGTGAACGCAGGATGTTTGGCTGACGGCTTCAGCACACATGTTGTGTAACTGTGTACTTGAAAACTATTGGTTTTCTCGTAAGTTCTAGGATCATAAGCTTTGAAGTTACCTCTCATAAAATAAATAAATAAATCATACTCTATTTGCTATAGATCGGCAAAGTTGTTTTGCAGTTTAGATTTGCCCTTGCCTTTGACCACTGCGAATGCGAGGCCTTGGTGGTGGTGTTAACACAAATAAGTATAGGACCACCCAGATATGTGTTCTGATTAGATCGTGCAATAGTATGAGCCAATCCAAACGCTGATACCAACTCTAAGGACCACATCACATTCGAAATCGCTCACGTCTTATTCCAAACTAATACGACACCGTCCAAACACCAATTAATTTACATAAACACAGACCAAGCTTCTATTAGTATTCCGGCCATTGATGATGAGGTCACCGAGAAAGCGGTTTTCTAAATAGCGGAATGCGAATTCCCAATTGTTATTCCGAATTCCGCAATTAGAATGACCTTGACGATGAACGGGTCAAGGATGTACGGATTTAGTCTCGTGATCATATTGCTTAAAGTGTGCCATTTGGAGGTTTTGTCATCTTGTGTAGTGTTTTTCTACAAAGGATAATGTTGACATGTTGCTAATATTTCCTAGTTATGTATTCAAGAGCCAGGTAAAGAAAGAAAATTGTTTGCGCGCAATGCTGCACAAAAATCATGTAAGACAAAGGATACGAAATGAGGAAAACTTCGACCCAAGTGGACGTGCTTGTGACCATTAAACTAACGTATCTTGTTGTGCGTCCTCACAAATCTTTGTTGGCAAACAATTCGTAAAGTAAATACGGCCTCAACAGGCATTTAGAACTCACAGCTTGAGGTACGTTTTGGTTTTGGTTTGAGCAATTTTTGTCTTCACTCTCGCTTCGAAAACCAAAAACACCCTGGAAGCACACACACAACTACATAAGTGCCACATAGCACTTTCTTGCAAAAGGCGTATACCCTTGCACAAGACATTATGAACCTATAGAACCACTAGTTACCGTCAACGGCTTCAAATAAAGCCTCTTGATAAATGGGCTAGACTGGACCTAGTTCCTGAGTAACAAACTCTTATTAAACTCTTCTTCTGAAGAGTTTGGTCCCTGTTTGATTAAAACTTCCAGCTAGCTTGAATAAGTTGGCCTCACAGAAATCTTAACTACATTGACGACACGTTAACAGGTCTTTAAAATCTAAAGCACGGTCCTATCAAAGTACGATGTTCATTGACACACACAAGCAATTATTGCGTCAAATATGCATACTTGGAGGTGTGAGATATGTGGTGTTCTGACGTATGTACAGACGATGTGTTTATCCTGTTTGCGTCAAAGATTAGCACATTATTATCGTATGCACGTAGCGTTGAGCTAGGCAACGGCTGATAGTAATTAAGTCGGTGTAGATTTACTATAGAAAAGTTGCTTAAGGCGTTTCATTCTTCAGTTCGATGCGGTGCTAAATCATTGATGACTGAAAAGCTTGGTTATTTTCTCCACATTTATGAAAATGCTCCACACATCACAAGGGCTGCTTTCAAATTTTACAAAATTTTAGCGGATGACACTTCGGTAAATTGTGGGACTGGGTATATATGAGGGTCTGGCAAAATTTTAGGCGTACGATAAGGTATCTTATGCAGATTTGATAGTAGAACAAAAATATCTACTTTCTAATATAATACGCACATCATAAATGTTCAGACGTCGTCAAATCATTTTCTAAATAGTGCAACCTAGTTAGAAATTACTCCAACGATGCATATGATATATACGATACTCAATGAAGCAAGAAGCAGTTTGTTACGATGGGACATCGCTCTGCAACATAAATCATGATTAACAATGACTAATGATACGTAAACGTATATAAATTGGACTAAAATGCAACTATGTAGGAGATATTACGGTTATTTTAAAGGCCAGTTCACAATCTACACTTTTGGATACTTCTTTTTTCATTTCCTCGAGCCACCCGAAACTTCTAACCACCGGTAAACACAGGCCACTCCCATTTTGATCTGAAGGATTGTTCGCATGAGTTACCGCAGCCGTGGCATTAAGGCATCCAGAAGGAACATGAGTCGGTTTTTGACAGTGAAATTTCGCCCTATCCTTTTATTGTGGCAAAGCTGCCGCAATAGGGCAGCGGATTCAGGAAGCAGAGCTGAAGATTAAAGTCCAGTGTACATTTTACGATATCTACATATTTCATACTTACAGCATTTGACGTAACAGCGTTTTATGTTGTCTTTTATGAACACTTGTATTGCAATATTTGATATTGCAATTTTCCCCATCTATTGATTTATTAGCCACGAGTAATGATAACAAATATCGTACAGTCATATTTGATATCTTTATGTCATTTTAAGCGATTTTCATGAGTAAGGATGATTTGGCATCGTCTGTAGTGACTTATGATTAGGGATCGTTTAGACAAGAAACTGCTTACAGCAAGACTAAGCTTACGATTGTCTCCAAATAATCTCGGGACACCAATAATATATTTTATTGCATAGCTGCGCTATATTTAAAACAATAAATTAAAATGCAAGTTTATGCTAATAAATTGTCATAAAATGCCAATGGAAAATCCTATTTGGCTAGATTACAGTTTGTACGTACGTAAACATCTAAAAACCACCTCGGTCCGGTTTTACATCTTTTATTACAAAACCGGTCTAAAATACGACCTTGATGCGTTACTGCAATTTAATGCTAATAGCTTTGCCTGGGATAATGCTGTGAGTCAGTAGCTAGTGCGTTTAAACGAGGCATGACAAAAAATGGCGCTTACTTGATATACTAGTTTGAATGTGATATAATTGGATTGTTATTCAAGTGAAATGAAGTGGAACCAGTTGGATTGGACTTTTTATGCCACTTTAGACTTGGACCTTTGCAGGTAATTGCATTTTCTTAAGCATTCCCTTCTAGAAAAGTCCATAATATCACTTACAGAGTTCATATCGTAACTATATTTTTCTGTACATAGATTTATTAATAGTAGACTGAACAACTTTTATCAAAGTAGATTATCAAGAAAATAGATAGCTCGAAGTAAAAGTTTTAAGCCGCAATTAAGTTTTTCTCCTTTCCACAGATTACAGTGTAGATGGAGTTAATCTGACTGGTTAGACAGTTTAACGTAGATCGATGTTCTCGGTTCCGTAACCTCGTTTTAATAAATAACTATAAAACGGTAAGCCGAGACCGTAAGACCCAGATGTGAGATTTCTCTGCGTTTTTCGATATCACGCCTTTTTGCGCTAACGTGACAATGGAAAATGCTCTTGTAGAATATAAGATAGAAGTTGGATGTGTGTGTAGCTATTTGTCTGTGTAATCATTAAAAGCTTTATCAAAAATTGTTAAAGGAGCAAAATGGCAAACTACAATAAACCATAATTTAAATGTTATCGTTGGATAAGTGTGACGTAGCCTTAAAAATGTTTATGATATGAGAGTGAAAATCTTGTATCGTAGTTATGGTAACAGGTACATACTACACAGAATTATTTTACGAATTTCAAATCCCAGACAGAACCGGACACATCTATTACCATAAAGCCCATTAAAACCATTTAAATGCACCCCATACTCCCATATAACCACACAATTGAAACGTGATCAAAATCTAAAGCAATAACGAAAAAAAATGCACTTCACAAGATAAAACACAACACTAAGTAAATACGGAATGAAGAAACGTAAATCCTACATACATACACAGATGTAGATGAGTTTGTTTATCTGTGGTTTCTCAAGGATATAGAGCTTAATGTGATTACAACCCTGGCTGAGAACGCTCATGGCCGGCCGGGGATTTGGAGCGTATGCTACAAATTGCTCTGAATGTGGGTGTCGTAAACATTCGAATTCATTCTAGGACGCTTGTAGTTTATTTCTATCGAAGAGTAGTAGATTGTAGCTAATATCTGAATAATATAGGAACAGATATTTTTCGAGTAAAGATTGAAATGTTCAATGTCGGTTGAATTGTTTCAGAAGAGTGGATTTGTATGATAACGTTAATTTGTAAAGCAAACAGCAAAAGAACATAAGCGAAATTGAAACCAAACGTCTGAATTGTTATCTTTCACGTTACAATTGCTTGTAACAATTCAATTATTGGAAGTAATTGTAATTGAAAGGTTCAAGAACATAGAAACGTTATCGTATCAATAACAATCATCTTTCTGGAAACATTTTGTTACCCATTTAATAAGTCATATCAAAAAACTTACACATGTATATGCAAAAGTACAAAATAAACTGGATTATGGCTGTACTGGTGATTTCCCTAGAGGTCGGGGCTTCATTGGCGAACCCTCGCTGGAGGCTGTCGATAAGGATGATTTAGGTACTCGAGGACTAAGAGAGATTTTCTGGCAAATCGCGCGGATAATGTGTATGAGGCTCTCTGATAGGGGCCCAATTAAACGCTTCATTGGATACTTATGGTAATAGTGTAATTCAATGGCTAGGTTATAATTTCAATTATAAAAGTTAAAATTTGAACGAAAAACAGGCACTTTAACAATGCCATTAGATGAATGAAATCGCTTTCTATATCATACAAAAACATAACAATTTTTTTGGATAGTATTGATTCAATCTATACATTCCATGTCATTATAACAAAAATTAAATAACACAACAAGAATTTGAAACCAACCAAAAAATGGAGTAGAAAAAACCTGAGATCTTAATTACAAGCTCCAATTTCCTACAAGCGTTGATACAGTTGTAGCAGATAATGATATATCAACAACAGATACAATTAATTAAAAGGCCGTACAAGAGGGCAATTATCATCAAGAAATGGAAGATAATAATAGACCATGACAAAGTGCAGTCAAGGCTACTGATACACGACTACCTACTGACTGCCTTATAGTAAAGACAGCAGTAATTGCACACGTAATATCTTTATAAGGTGACTAATATGATTGTCATGTTGTTATTCTATACGTAAACGGAGTTTCTAAAGTGGAAAAAAGGTGAGGAAGTGTGATTCTTGTTAGCGTTGTATAATTTAATTGTTTAGTATGAACTAACTACGTGGTTCAGTTTAAAGTCCACGTTATGGTTTCTTCATAGAACGTATTCTATCGCTGTTCTTGATCTCAGATGTCCAGACAGCATTTAATTTGATATTATAATTTAACGCTAATTGTGTTTAGTTATTGGGCACACAAGTCGTCCTAAGACAGTGACAATTAAGATACGATTTCGTTACAAGACCAAACTGGTTTTCAAGTTGCTCTGAATCACTCTCAAGAGAGAGATTTACAGCCAGTTTCTTCATCAAAAGTTAAAGCCAAAGTAAAAGTCAAAGTAATGTCTAAAGTAAAAGTAACGGTTAAATTCAAATTTTCTATGAATTTTGCTGTCACTTTAGCCTTGAAAAAACGAATTTGACCGTTACTTTAACTTTAGACATTACTTTAACTTTAACTTTTGATGAAGAAACTGGCCGTTAGAAGATAAAGCAGTTTTGTCATCGTAGTTTTTAAGTTTGAAATAGAATCCAGATGCAAAGTTTTAAGCAACTGTGCTTGAAACAATGACAAACAAAGACCTTTTAGCTTCTCAAGAAACACTTTGTTTTCTTAGAAATGCGCTAATGCATTATTATCATCAGCATTATTCCGTTTATAGTTTTAACTTAACAGTCGTGGGAAATGTCTACCTCAAGTAGGTCCTGCTATAAAAATAGAATCATCTACATAATTGAACAATTAAGATTTTTCTCGAAATACCACTATTACGTCCTTCATTGTCAGTTGCATTGTGAACATATGCAGGTCGTAAATGTCATTAGATACTAGACCGGTCTTCAGTAAAATCATCTTATTTTTGATTAAGTCTATTAATATAAAACTAGTTTATCTTAAGACATTTTAAATACCAATAACTATCTTCATCTTTTATTCCTACCTAATCATAAAGAAATACAATACGTTTGATCAGTCTCACGTTTGGGGACACCCGTTTTCCGACTACATATTTGAGCAGACGAACATCGTAGGTGTTTTGGTATATAACGAGGGGTCACGAGGGAATACGCACGTGTATGTAACACATATAAAGGCCTTCGTTACGATATTTACTCAATCACTATAATTTTATTTTATCCACATACGGGTCTTTTTCTAAGAAATGGTATAAATCTTTCTTTCCTTACCTATTTATCGTAAGCAATTTCAAATCAAACCATTGTCTTTTTGGGAAAATACATCGAAAGAAAACTATAGACAATTACATTTTTCTTTGAAATAAAAATGCAGGAGTATTTTTTTATGTCCTACGTAAGTTAAGTTTATTACAATAAGTAGTAAAGATAACATTTACGTCTTCACGGAGGTATTTGTTATTCTTTAAAACATCATTATTACGAAGATTTCACTTTTTATTACTCGGAACAATGGGTGCTTCGATTTTTATGTAGATCGTTGTAAAATGCCTTGTTTGTTATAAAATTACTTTCTTTGTAATGCCGTTACGTCGACAAGTTTTAATACACCGACGTGATACATATTAGATTTTATCTCGACTCGCGACGATCAAAAGAGGTAACCACTGAACATTTTCCCCTAGAGATGTGTGGAAAAATATTGGTGTAGAAAAGACTCTATTATAGCTAGTTCTTCACGTACACTTTTCCTCCGAAAATTTCAATAAGGTTGTGTTCTTAAGTAACCAAGTAGCATTTGTTAAAACTAGATACTCAACCAACTGTAGATAAATTATCCCACCAGCATAGTTGCCCTATTCAATTATGTCTAAACAGGAAGTTAAACCAAAGCATTCAAACAAAACATTAAACAATAGAAAACTTTAAACTAAACAACGAAGCTGCACAAACAAACAAATAGACTTATACATAAAGAAAAGCGGTACAGACATTTTGAAAAGGGCAATCAGAGGCTTACAGTCTTCAAAAGGATACAACAACTAGCGGAACATTCAAACTAATATCACCCGTATGTCCCCAAAAATAAAGATGCTATTTAGATGAAGAGACTACGAGAAGGGATCCGTTGAATAGACTGTGTTACGTGACCGAACGCACGGAGTTCCTACGCAGTTGGTTCAATATTTTTTTTGGCAACAACGCAGATTTAACGGATGCTAGTTAACGTTCGGGGACACAGTTCCGTATGTATCTGAATCTATGTGAGGTTAGTCACATAGAACAATTGAAACAAGCTAAAGAGCCTAATTTGTTGGTTCTATAGCGTTTTTTGTAGCTCTAAAATCATATATGACCCACTTAGATACCATGTCAGTCGTGATTGATCACTTACAATTATTGGTTCTTCTAGACATTTTTTTTTCATGTTCTGTATTGCCTCATATGGTGTAATACTAAATTAGTTTGCTTTACGTTCTAAAGCTTTCTAGAACTCTTTGACAAAAGTTCGATAAACGCTGGCTTCATGGTTGATCGATTTCAGTTGCCAGTCGATAGCTGAACATGACCCTTCTGTTAGATGACTCATACAAAGTTTTGCAGCATTTTCCTCATCACGCCTTTGGAGCTAAAAATGCGTAGATAAATTGTTGTCTGTTGTATACAAATGCTATTTGGAACTGGCTGTACTGAATTCGGATTATCAGCCTTTGTTTACTTTTTCTATTACTAAAACAGTTAAGTACACTAAGTTTGGGGGTTTTACCCAGCAGTAAAATCGCCTTTTTCAATTGCCACAAGGATTTTCAAAAACTAAACGAAAGGCAAAAACAGTAAGACGTAAAGAGGGACAACATCAAAATAAAAAGGTACAGATGGTATTACGAATTTGGGAAATCGCAAGGGAGTTTCAAGGAGAAAAACAAATTGCGTCTCTTAGGACCAAAAACCACACGAAGAAGTAGACATAGTCCTTTTGCGTCGTAGACTGCGAACCTGTGGCGTTTATCCAATGCAGTTTTTTTGCAATCGATTTTAGCTGTCGCATCCTGCAACGTAGAAAACGAGACGCAATACGGATTTGAGCATTCAACCGTAGAATAATCGTCTGGCTGTTTGTTGTTCTGTTTTCTGGTACTTAGCGGTTCTAGTTGCGTGTTTAGTTTTATTTTTCAGAGTTTTACCGTCTTTCTATAGTAAATGTTCAAGCTATTCTATCTGTATTTTATCTTGTCTGTTCATTCTAATAGCCGATCCATCGGTTGTTTTCCAATCAGAGATTGAAATCTATACTAATATTATAAAGCTGAAGAGTTTGTTTGTTTGTTTGTTTGAACGCGCTAATCTCAGGATTTACTGGTCCGATTTGAAAAATTCTTTCAGTGTTAGATAGCCCATTTATCGAGGAAGGCTATAGGCTATAGGCTTTTTATCCGGGTTCGTGCAGAGGTTCCCACGGGATGCGGGTGAAACCGCTGGCAGAAGCTAGTTTAACATAATTTATATCAAGCTAAAGTCAAAATGTCCAATAATAAAAATTGTCCAATCGGTTATCCGCAGTTAGTTTTTTCTTTCACTGAACCTAATTTATCGCAATATTAATTCCAATACATAGTTTTAAAACACTTTCAGAGCGTTAATTAGAATAAAAGCTGTACAAACACAAATACAAGTAGCAACATCACTAAATACATAATTCTGGCGAGTAACACGATGTACCATTTCCTTAGTGTCGAGTAGCGAGCCAGATACAACTCGATCAAACTAAGGTGACCCGTGTTTGTGTTTCACGAGAAATGCAGATGTTGTAGTGTGGTTAACACGCCTTGGAAATGCATGTTCTAGAATATTCGAAAGGTTTCCCGAAGTCGAATTGATCATATTATATTAAGCAGCATTAAGGCGAGGAATTGTTCAACAATAATTCCATAACCGGCACGCGCATCTAAGGCGCCAAAAGGGGTCGGAGCGTCTGAGCGGGGCGAGGATAACAATACGCGCGCTAGCTTATAACTAAAAGTCGTAAGCGACAAAATGGTTTTGTAATTTTATTATTTAGGAATGATAATTTGATAAAAATTCCTTCTACAACTTTAAAGAGTATGTATATACTCAACTACTAAAAAAGTTAAGAGGCTTAAATCGGTCCCGTTTGCCCATAATATGTGAATCTCTTTTTAAAAAGAGGTATGTTTGATATATTTTTCTCTGTTATAAAAGTTACCTAATCATGTTTTGACGTCTAACAAAATAAGGTTTATATCATGAACTTTCAGGTAACCAAGTTGTATTTTGATCCGTTTTGTATTTACTGAGAAAAATTGAGATCCTTGGCGCCAAAAATTCCAATTCGTCCTCTTAAGTTTTAGAAAATTGCAGATATTGTAAGTATTGTCACGTAAGTATTCATTAATGGTTACTGCGTAAGTATTATGTACTAGACCTAGAGAATTATGCATATACGCAGAAGTTTTATGATCTATATGAAATAATTTCCGCAGTCTTTGTCCAACATAATATAACCACTTGACCATGTAATTTTATTACATAACTAATGAAAAATCTTTCTCGAGAAACAAAACTTTAAATAAAATTGAAAGCCTGTATTCTCAATAACGAGAAAGCCACAATGAAAATAACATTTCAATATAGGGATATCGAATGACGCAAATGAGTTTACTCACAGTAAAATTGGAAACCGTTAATGGTAATCTGAGCCAAACGCATATTTTAACTGGATCGATTTATCGCAAATTGCTAGTTGAACTGTACCGGAAGGTATTAACTGTAGTTCTACAGACGTTTTAACGTAAGTGGTTCTAATCATAAGACTGGTCAATTTATTAGTTTATCTCTACTGATTGATTATTGTTTACTAATATTATTTATTAGAATTTGTCCTACCCCATCAAATCACTCTTTCACTCTAAGCTTGGCTGTAAGAAAACCCAACACTGGGTTAAGCTCGCCGTTGTGCATAATCTCTCTGCTATATGTGTGTCAAAATGTGTTATGTGTGCAATAAAGAATAAACTAAACTAGACTACTTATTTATACATCTGAATAGTTGTTTGATTGAACGCGCCAAACTCAGGAACTGGTTCGACTTGAAAAATCCTCAGTTTTAGATAGCTCATTTATCGAAGGACGAAAGAAATGGCTGGCAGGGCCTGGTAGCGATACAAAGGTAAAGAGAATTAAGATATTTTTTTTTCTTAAAATTAAGGGGCACGCCCTTGAAGACATTTGTGGCAAAGGACAGATTAATGGTGATGTTCTTCACTTACAGGTTAATAAGAAAGAATCACGCGAGATTACCGAAGGTTAGAGAAGTATTCAAGATCCAGTAGAAAGAATTTGGGGATGGTGGTCATCGAACAAGAACACGATTTTCAAAATAAACACAGATGGAACTTAAATACTTCATATTAGTTGTAACGAATTAAAATAATGCAAATCATAAGTAGCTGTAATGGTTTGTTCACTAATGTTGGTTAACACCAGTAATTAAAAGGGTCCCCCTTTTATGGCAGAACTTTTTATGTCATAATCTTATTTTGCATACCAACAGTTGGCATAATCTTCGTTTCGCAGAAAATCGTGTGGCATACACTCATTTAGCATACATTAAAAACGCATAATTTTGGCAAGCAGAATCATCTTTAGGCATAAATTTCATATTCATCATACTTAAATAGTAGAAACATCATTTCGCAGAAAGTTGCCAGTCAGTATTTCCTTTTGGCACACATTTCATATAAGTAGTCATTAAAAGGCAGAACTATCATATTTCAGAATGTTTATAGTCAGAATCATCTTTTGGCATAGTTTTGGAATTTTTATTTTCCTGTAAGAAGCATGCAAACAAGCCTGAAGCAAGGAAGCATGCAAGCAGGCATGCAAGCAAGCATGCAAGCAGGCATACAGCATGTAAGCAGGCCTGCAACATGCAGCAAGCATGGCTTCTGTCACGGCTCCGGCGCTGCGTGGCTCCGGCGGTCCCATGCGAGCTTATCGTCGCAGATGATTTTCACGCTCACCACCGCAGCTTCGGCTTACTGCCTCAACCGCGTCGGCGAGCGTTAAAACTACCTGCGCCTCAGCTCGCAGGCCGCCTCGCCCCTCCGCGCCTACGCGGTTTTGAATTGCACTCTAGGGGTAGGGCAAACAAGACTACGTGGAGTCGGTTTTGCAGCGATTCGTTTTCGTTACTAGCTTCAATTTTTAATACAATGTTTTTTAATTGAAGGTTATACATGGCAATTTGCTAAATAAATTGAATCTAAATAAAATTCTACCATCTTCATAGTACGCCAAACGAGATTATATCAAATAATAGTTTCTCAAAATATACATTATACTAACTAAACGAAATAATGCGAAACTCTAACTATGCCAAAAGCAATTATGCGAAATAAAATTCTGCCATCTTAAAAGTATGCAACTGAAAATTCGGGCATATAAATATTCGGTGAAACAATGATTATGCTAAATATTTTTTATGCCTTAAAAACATTCGTTGAAATAAAATTATGCCAAGTGTGTTATGCCAAATAAAATTCGGCCAAATAAAATTCTGCCAGATAGAAGGAACCCTAATTAAAACTATGAATTAATTACGTCAGATAACGCAGTAGTGGATAATACAGCTATAATATCAAGTGTGAAACTACGTCATCAAAGCAAATTGATTGGAATGTTACATATTAAAAGTAGATCACTACATACATTGGCCACAGAGCATCTTGGTCAGATGATTGTGGCAGTGCTTGTCTAAGCGGTTATTAGTGCCGCAAGCACTTTCTTTTATGGCTAAATAAGCCAATAGCTGCACGGCACTTCTTGCCGCATTTGTCGCAGGTGAAGCGCGGGTCATCCACGGGTGCAGCGTTCTTGATGCGAAGCCTTTTCTGCTTAATGTCGTCGAGCCAGGCTTCGTCATATATTGCAGTCCCGGTGCGCAGGTCGCGTCTCCATAAGAGCCTCTCATTGGCGCGTGCTTCCCAAGAATTAGCGTTGATGTTGAAGCTGTCCATGTCACGTTTGCAACAATCCTTGAAACGTAAGTTTGGGCGGCCCACTCGTCTTTTTGCATCAGCAATCTGCCCGAGCATGACTTCACGTGGCAATCTTTCGGTGTCCATACGATGAACGTGTCCCAGCCAGCGAAGTCTTCTCTGTTTCAGAATTGCTAGGATGCTGTTGCAGTTGGTCTTGCTTAGGACAGTTTCGTTAGTCACCCTGTCCTTCCAGGTGACACCGAGTATCGCGCGCAAGCAGCGCATGTGGAAAGCGTTAAGGCGACGTTCTTGCTTGGAGTAAGTGGTCCATGTTTCCGAGCCGTATAGTAGCGTGTTGAGTACGCAGGTTTTGTATACGAGGATCTTGGTAGTAATGGTAAGCTTGTTGTTTCTCCAAACACGCGTAGAGAGCTTGCCAAAGTTGGAAGCCGCTCTTCCAATGCGAGTATCAATTTCCTTATTGTTACAAAGATTGGAGGTTGTAGTAGATCCGAGATAGCAAAAGTGATCAACAATTTCTAGAGGAGTTCCATCGAGCGTGATATGAGGTGGATGGTCGACGCCTTGAGCCATGATGACAGTTTTTTTGGTGTTTATACTCATAGAATATAGGCGGCAAGCGTGATCAAACCTATTTACGAGTTCCTGTAGTTCTTGTTCAGATTTAGCTACTAGAGCTGCATCATCAGCATACAGTAACTCGCGGACCAGTATGTCATATCGCTTAGTTTTTGATTTCAGATGTTGGATGTTGAAAAGTCTACCATCTTTCCTCGTGTGCAGGTGAATCCCGATATCACATTGTTTAAAGGCCTCTATCAGTATAGCCGAAAAGAAGATACCGAAAAGGGTAGGCGCTAGGACACAGCCTTGTCTTATGCCACGGTTCATGCTGAAAGCTTCTGTAGCCTGGCCGTCGAAGATAACAGAACCTTGCATGTTGTCGTGGAAAGCCTTGATTAGGGAAAGCAAGGTTGGTGGGCATCCTATTCTAAAAAGTATGTTGTAAAGGCCTTGTCTACTTACAGAGTCGAAGGCTTTGTTTAAATCGACAAATGCAATATAGAGGGGTGTCTGATGTTCACGACTCTTTTCCTGAAGTTGACGCAGAGTAAATATCATGTCATTTGTTGAACGACCAGGCCTGAAACCACATTGTGACTCGGGGTATATTCTTGCGGCAAGAGTTTCGATCTTTTTCAGAATCACCTTGGCAAAAGCTTTTCCTGTGACACTGAGGAGTGAGATACCTCTGTAGTTGTTATAGTCTCCTCTGTCTCCTTTACCCTTGTATAGCGTAATTATGTCTGCGTCCCGCATGTCCTGAGGTACAGTGCCCTCTTCCCAACATTTAAGTAGAACTTGATAGAGAATCGGAACTACGCATTTATATGAGATGATTTCAGCTGGTAGGTTATCGCGCCCAGAACTCTTGCCTAGTTTTAGGCTTTTGATTGCTTGTTGAAATTCCTCCAATGTAGGTGGATCGTCTAAGTCTGACATAGAAGGGAAAACTGGTAGGGAATCTAAGGCAGTGGGATTGATGTTGATCTCATCGGAGTAGAGATTAGAGTAATGTTCTTCCCATCTTCTTAGTTGTTGTTGTTTATCAGAGATAGGGTTACCGTCATGATCTTTTATTTCTGCTCGCTTTCTAGCAACAGGCCCTATGGCCGTTTTGATGCCTTGATACATCCCTCGAAAATTACCAATTTTATGGCAATGTTGAATAGTCTCACTAAGGCTAACCCAGTAACGATTTGCAAAATGGCGCGATACACGCTGCAGATCAGCTTTAGCAGTTTGGTACCTAAGCTTGAGCCTTTCATTGTCCATGTTATTTAGATAACTTATGTAAGCGTTACGTTTACTCTCAAGGTAGGGTCGTAATTCATCCTCATATTCTGCAAACCAGTCCTTTTGGGTTTTGCCTTGTGTCCCAAATGTTTCGAGAGCAATCTGGGTGATAGTATCCCTTGCTATGGACCACATAGTTTCGCTATTCGGTAAGTTCTCCAGTGTTTCTGGGCTGAGTTTGTTTTCGATCTCACTATTAAATCGGTTATATAGCCGTTCATCAATTGGAGATTTTGTGTTAATTTTTATTCTTCTAGAGACGTTATATGCCGAGTGTATCTTTTTTGCAATTAATCTTGTCTTGGCCATAACTAATGAGTGATCTGTATCGCAGTTCGCGCTGTGATAAGTTCGGGCATTAAGGATGTCACGAAGATCCCGTCTTCTGGTGATAACAAAATCTAACTGATGCCAGTGTCCGGAACGCGGATGCCTCCACGACACTTTATGGGCCGCCTTGTTACGGAAGTAGGTGTTAGTGATACACAAGGAATGGGTTGCACAAAATTCTAGAAGGCGTTGACCATTCTCATTCATGTTCCCAATGCCATGTGAGCCCACGCAGTCCAGCCAATTGTTCTGGTTATTTCCAATCCTAGCATTAAAGTCACCGAGAAGAAGGAGTTTATCTGATCGATTGCTGGTTGTCAAGCAGTGGCATAAATCTTCGTAAAAAGCATCTTTGTCTTCGGAAGATGCCTGTAAGGTGGGAGCGTATGCAGAAATCAACAATACAGGCCCTGAATGGGTGTTAATTCGGAGACACATAATGCGCTCGGAAATACCCTTTGGCGGTTCAATGCAGTTAAGAATATCATTGCGAACTGCAAATCCTACGCCGTAATCACGGCGCTCACAAGACTCACGCCCTTTCCAGTAGAAAGTGTAGTTATCTTCACGGAGACTACCTTCGTCAGAGAGACGAGTCTCTTGTAGAGCGGCAACACCAACGCCAAGACGCAAAAGCTCTCTGTCAATTATGGACGACTTTCTTAACGCAGGTTCAGGATCATCTTGAGTCCCAAATCCAGGGAGCATTGTTCGTACATTCCAAGAAGCAAAGCGTATGATCGGGTTGTTTGGTTTAGCAATCAAATAATGTTTTTTGTTCTTGCCAGGTGCTTTATATACTCATCCTATTTCAAAACATGTAGTATGCTTGCTGCTTCACACACCCATAGAAGCGTAGGATGAGGGACGGACTAGTACCTTATTGGCCGGGGGCTGCCCAGCTTGAGGCGGGCGTTAACTAGTCAATTAGTCGCGATGGACTATCCCACCGTCGAGAGTCACCCCTAGCGTCCGCGCACACGCCCATTAGCGCGAGACTTATAACTGGTAACTGCAACTCTCCGTGTTGGTTCCCACACCTTTTGAGGCATGGATGGAGTGACCTCTCCACAAGCACTGCATCGCCTGGGACGCATTTTGAAACCATGAACTTGCCCAGCATTCATAGCTTCCTTTCGACCTCATCGCCTTGATCTACAGGAGTGAGTGTTCCCTACATGTAGAGACGAATTGGTTGCAGGAGTTGCCGACTTTAGATCACTAGATCACACACAAATTAGCGCAACCATACTTGGCATACTTATAGAAATGTCTACCCAACTATATTAGGTTTACAATGAGTTTCATTTAAGACTGACTCATCATTTTTTCTACTGGTTGTTTTATCGTCATTAGCTCAGAATGATTTGGAACAAATTATGAAAAATGATGGTGATTAAGATGTAGATTCATCAGCTTTTTTATTAACAATTAAGTCTTGAGGTGGAGGAAGGTTTCTCTTAAATTCATTGACATGTTCGTATCTTAGCTGGACACACCCGAAATTTAACTACAACCTTAACCAAATTGTCGCTCTACTACACTGCAGGATGTTTAGGACTATGTTTGCTTTCACTTATAAACCCTGCTATCCTGATAACCCAAAGTCAATAAAGTACTTAAAATTGTATTTCCAATAAATATAACACAAGCTGATGATGTTATCGGATAAGATACAACTGGTTTTTCTGCAGCAAACCCTATGACAGTTCGTATTGCATTTCCAAGAACTAAAAGGGAAACTGCATAGTACTTGTGACTCAATGTGAGTAGAAAATGCGTCGTTAATTCTACTAGATAAGAAGATGATGAAATCAGCAACAACAATACGAGAAAAAGGTCTGATAAGATTTGATCTGATATAGAATTCGTTGCTAATCAAATGATGTCACGACAACATTTGAATGACAAAACAATAAGTTCAGCGATTCTAGAAAAAATGGAAATGACACGTTTTGAAAACCACGTGAGTTTGTTAAGTCATATTTATTTAAAACTGTCTCGTTTTGTATCCAACTGAGATTAGAACCTTTCTATTTAGTCGGTAAACAGATATCGAAGAAATGATAGCCTACTTTCTGTCTTAGGCTGACAGCATTTTAATAGACCTTCTTAACATTACTGTCAAAAAAGAGACATAAATCATTAAACGCCATCGTAAAATTTGTAATCTTATCTATACTGTTAGCCATAGTACACGCTTGCATGCATTTATCATCATTTCGATCAATGCCTGCATCAAGGTCAAAAAGTTATGACTATCTTCATAATGTTTTAATTCACATTTACGATATCAAAAGAAATTATCAGGTGATAACTGTACCCTAGACTTGTAACATATCTCACACCTATCATGCGTGATTGATGGGCAAAATTTTAAACGTACACTTCAGTAACTTTCCTAGTGTTTTCAAAGATTCTGTTTTCAGAGGATTATTGTGAAGTACTATATCTTAGCCTTGATATCGGATAAATTTTCCTTCCTGGATGCTTGGTGACAGATTGTGAAACTGTTTATCGTCACTATAATCCCTTGCAGTTCATTGTCACTG
This sequence comes from Helicoverpa assulta, assembly GCA_963856015.1. Lineage (NCBI taxonomy): Eukaryota > Metazoa > Arthropoda > Insecta > Lepidoptera > Noctuidae > Helicoverpa > Helicoverpa assulta. Next base: position 12,021,546 of record CAWLCW010000028.1, read on the forward strand.
GTGATAAAGTATGGTTTGCTATAAATGTTACTAACCGTTGTGTGGTCTTTATAAAATAATTTCATATAAAAGGAATGCTTTATTGCATCATCCATATTTTCTGATCCTTTTTCTTTAAACGTTCTCATTCTCGTTCACAGTTTATTATGTTTAATGTTTAAATCGCGCCAAGTTCGCATTCCAATTGTCTGTATTCCGCTGACTTGTCTTGAGAAATGTAAACATTGAGTAACTGACTTGCAGACTGTGTCCTTCAGATTTTTCTTTGTCTTTAATATAAAGTTCTTTTTAGTGAGAGAAAGCTCTGTGTAGCTAGTTTGCAATATATTTTTTATTTCAATACAAGAAACCGCATCACAAGTCAAAGAAAATGTAACACAAAATTAATTAACTCAAAAAGAGTTCCGAAGTAAATTGTTTTCGTCTTAACAATTTCAACAAATACTGAAACTTCATCCGCATGACCTTTCGCTGTATCATCTTCGTTTGAACAAATAGCTGCTATTATTTTATTATACGAGTCTATTTTGTTCTCTTGTTGCCATATTGTGTTACTTCTATTAATATCACAAAATAAAAATATAACATCATTAGTACTAAGTCGTGTTTATTTTTGTTTGTAAATGAAATATTCTTCTACATCATAATAAGGTTATTTGTCTTCACCTAAAATAATATTTGGAGATGTTTTACATAACTGAATATATTTTGCAACATAACTTGTTGAGCAACTGCTTCTGTTAATTTGTATTTTCGTAAGACTCATTTGTATTTCTTATGTTTAACGTAATTAGTGTTGTTGATAGACTAGAATTTACAAGCGTAATTGTTTATTTATTTTAATTTCTCCTCGTTGACTCTAGTGCACGAATAATATCTACTCATACAATGTTCAGTACATAACACTGAACACAAAACAAAATACTTAGGTAATTGTTTGTCTAAAAACAAACAGATACTTGGATAGTAACGGATACTCACGAAGTGTTAAAGTCAATGAAACAGTAGTTTAACAAATAATACCTAAATCGAACATCTACTTTTGTGATGATAGTTTACAAATCCCGAGTGTGACTTGCAGAATTTAATACTATTAACGGTGCCGATTTTATAATTGCTAATCCAACATTATCGTCAATACAATAGCGTACTTTGACCACCGAAATCCGTCTAATCATTGGGCACACGTTTGGAAAACAATTCCAATTTGTAAAAGCAGCGAGGCTAAGTTAAGCCAACATCAAATATTGGTTCGAAAATTCCCTTAGCAACCCAAGGCATTGGCCGTTTAATGCCCACGAAATACGACCATTGGTCCATAAGTTAGCCTGACCCCTTGTGTGCGAAGTGACGTACCCTCATTTTCAGACATGGCCTAGCCTGTATGCCAAGTCCAATTTAACGATGCGTCAAGTAAGAATCAGTTTCTTACGTCTGTATTCGTAATAACATTAAAATCCGTTTTTGATGTGGGAGTGCGTGGGTACATGATTATTACGTTACGTATCTAAGTGTGGTATGTTAGCAGTGTTAACACTAATTTGTGTTTTGTTTAGAACGTTCGTGTTTGTTGAAGGGGAATTGAATAATAAACTATCACGATTTGTAAAGCTGTTTTGTGTTGATTTTTATTGGAAGGAATTTGAAAAATTCAAGTTTTGGATAGAGTTTTACATACTGTAAACTTCTAAATAACACTATTTAATGTGGTTTCAACTCAGTAACTCTCGGCAGTTTTAAATACGTTTGTTAGAGTCTGCGTTTTATTTCTGAATAGAGTCGATTTCTATACTAGACTATACTATACTAGATTCCATCCTGATTAAACCTGAATTCTCTCTCATATAAATAGATATAAATAAAAAGCGGAACAATCTAGAATCTTTTCCACAATTAAAGCAACTCCTCAACATCACATAACTATGCAAACGAATGCATACAACATGGACCGTTCAGATGAGTAAACAGAGATGAAGTACTATTTACAGTGCATATGCGAAGGTCAGTGGATGAGGTCGCCAACTTCACTTCCGACCAACCGTCGGAAGCGAGTCAGGTGCCGTGGGAGATAAAATGGATAGACATTGTTCCTACAATGTGGGAACAAGAAAATGTAACAGTTAGTGAAGTTGTGACGTAAGTAGGAACTGACATAGATATTGACATAAGTAATATGCAAGAAATCTTTTTCTGGACAACAACCGGAACAGTATAGAAAGACACGACAGTCGTATAACAGAAAACAAAATAGATGTAGAAGCAGATTTTAAGATCGTTAATTCGTTGGATCGTAGGAAGGGACTCTTATTTGATTAGACTTTGTGGACAAAAACTTTGAAAAAGCAAATTATCATGAATTGGGTCAAGTTGTTTGTCTGTCCTTGGATTGTGCCCTAGTGAAGAGCTTATCTTTATTAGGGTTCCGTAGCCAAAATGGCAAAAACGGAACCCTTATAGTTTCGTCATGTCCGTCTGTCCGTCTGTCCGTCTGTCCGTCTGTCACAGCCGATTTACTCGGAAACTATAAGTACTACAGTGATGAAAGGGAAATGCCCATTCTTGGCCAAGTACTTGCCCATCTATGTGATAAATACAATAAAAATACTAAATAATTAATTTAAATATTGCGAGTATTTATCTGATAAAAAACCCCGGAAAAAAAAAGATGAAATTATTCAGAACTCAGTTGTTAAAATACTTCCGCTTCCGCTGTAACGATCATGACAGTCTTGTCAAAATAGAGGATTAGGGATTGAAACCCATATTGAAAAAGTCGATTTATTAAAAACCGGTTCTTGAAAATCGATTTTCTTTAAATATTTTCTAATAAACTAAAAAAAATATTTGTAAATATATATTCATTGTATTGTTATCATTAAACAAAATGTTTGGTGATTGATGTACCTTTAAACACGATTTTATGCGACTCCTTTCAAGGATTCCGTGTTTTCGGTTTATGACAAATATAGATTTTTCGATAAATTGATCCTACGTCCCATCCCTAATGCTCTTGTTTGTTGACGTTTATCGTTGACGTTTCGTATTTCACAATTTGGTTTGTGCTGTGCTCTTACGACTTGTATCTTTTCTTACTGCGTTTCTGATATTTCGACGAATGTTTACGATTATGGACCCCGTACCCGCCCCCGATGACGACCTTGGCTTTACATTGGATTCAGTACTGGATATTTTTTAAGTATTGGATTGAATAAAAACTTAAAAAATATATGTATGTATTTTTAGCATTATTTTCTGTTTACAGTTTGTGATGTTCCACCAAGTTCTATGTAAACATTTTTAGTTATTTCGTTATCTACGATGTCAACTCTAATGCCTACAACTTGTTTCTTTCTTGGGCATTACTTGGCCAAACCTTCTTTATCAAATGGGCATTTCCCTTTGATGGGAATATGTGTTGTATGAACCGCTACAAAAATATGACACTAAATAGTAAAAAAAAGAATTGGGGGTGGGGCCCCCCATACATGTAACTGAGGGATGAAATTTTTTTTTTCGATGTACATACCCGTGTGGGGTATCAATGGAAAGGTCTTTTAAAATGATATAAAGTTTTCTAAAAAACATTTTTCTTAAAGTGAACGGTTTTTGAGATATCAGCTCTCAAAGTCGTAAAAAGTATGTCCCCCCCCCCTCTATTTTTATAACTACGGGGTATAAAATTCTAAAAAAAATAGAGGTGATGCATGCTAATTAACTCTTTCAACGATTTTTGGTTTGATCAAAGTATCTCTTATAGTTTTTGAGATAGGTTGATTTAACTGTAATTTACGGAACCCTTCGTGCACGAGTCCGACTCGCACTTGGCCGGTTTATTTCTATGTATTCACTAATTCTGCTTTAAGTAAGGCTTCGTAAAGACGGGGCTGAAACGATTTATCTTCACTACAACTATTGTAGCATTAATTCCGTCTATTAAATTATACTAGTAGTATCTTTGATATTACTGCTTGAACAATTAATAACAATGGATTCAGATCCAGTGTAGCAAATACATGAATTCAAATAGAAGTACTGAACAAAGGGCCTATTAACCAATTCGAGGGAACATCCTCAGTTAAATATATAAATATATGTATAGAGACTGAAATTTCATATTTCAATAGAATTATTATTTATAGCTACATTGTATATGATACAATTAGCATCTCTTTGTTAATAGTTTCATCTATTGAATTTCTGAAGGTCCTTTCTATAATTTGTTATGTCACACATGGCCTTCTCAAGTTTTTTTGTGGGCGGTAGTCACGAGACTAGCCATGATTTTTTGTGGCGCACGTCTATGTAAACACGAGTTTAGTATTTCATTTTATTAAGTCATGAATGAATAATAATAAAGTGGGTGTGAAGTTACATAACATAATGTAATAGATACGTCATAGTTGAGGCATTGTGACAGGAAATAATGAAACAAACATAGGTACATATAAAAGCACTTAATTTAGCAAAAGAAGATTTTGTTAATAATGGAGACATATTTTTAGATGCGAACATAACCCGTATTGAGTTCTATGGGTCAACAGGGGAAGAACCGCAAAGTAAGCCCACAATTTATCAAAACCTACCTTAAAATGAAGAGCTTTGACCTTTTCATGGCGAACGTGGCATTGAGAACATAAAATTGAATATTGCAGGGAAAACCGAAGAAACTCATATGCATATTTTATTAATATTACTAGACACCGCGCGATGACGACACAAGAAGGAATTTATTATTTACACCTCGGCAAAGGGACTTTTTCAAACAATAAGTTCTTGTTGAGTTGTGGCAATAAACATAGCGAATTCTCTAGTATCCGTAAAAGCTATATAAATGTTTAAAATGTTTTATATAAAAATAAGGAAGGAATACCCGGAAAAAAATACGAATTGTGCAACAGAAAATGAACATACGTCAAGTAAAACCACCAAAACGAATGAAAAAACTTTAATAGTAGAGTCATCAAAAACAAAACCTGCATCCTTAACACAGACCAACTTAAAAAGGATACGAACAACGACGGAGTGGTAAACAAGTCTATTACGAGCGTTTAGTTTTCTAAATTGACGACAATCGGCCGTGATTCATATAACGTACCTCCACTGACATGTAGGACATCCTATTCTTAAGTACTGGCATGGATAACAATGCTAGTTGAATGAGGTGATTCATTTTATTCATGAAGTCCTTCAATGGTAGGTTTGAGTCGCATTTGAAACGTGTCAGGAGGTACACATTCGATTTTGCGATGGTCGATACGTAATTGATTTGATTTCTGTCTTTCATCTAATTCATCATGTATGCATCATTGCTTTGTCATAATTTTGAGTATCGTCTGCCCAACTCTGTCGTTGATCCCTCGTTTGTCACTATTGTCTTCTACCTCTAAACCTTCTTTTGCAAGGTCTTAATAAACTCACATAATAATACCATATACAAGTACATTAGTTACGCATTTTGAATTTATCAAAATACACTATCACATTACAAACCGCGTCATATTTTATCCTTAAACGTTCTTCACTGACTCATTGTTGTCAAAAATATGACGCTCATAAACTTATTTTCATTGACAGGTTTCAGTATTAATATCGCATGGTTGAATAAAACCATAATATAAGTAGACAAGGTTAAATTGCTTTTGGCGTCATAATGTATTTATAATATGTGTACTACTTTTTCTACTATAGTGTACATATTTAACAGCACGCAGCACAATATTAAGTAGGTTCTTTACGTCTACTACGTCGCCCGTTTTTTTGCACTATATTATTCATGTGTTTTGTAAGCAAAATGTTCCGAGTAGCAAAGATAATATCAATTGCTCATACTCCACTTTCTTTATTTGTCTTACTTATGTCATGAGCTCGTGTACCGAATTACTCTTATGAATCATTAGACATATCATGAATATATTTTTTGGCATAAATATGAGCACTGATTTTTTTTCAAACACGTTTGGTGAATTACTCTGCATTCCTTTTTAACTTATAATACTCTAAAGACTCTTAAACGTTCCAAGATTCTTCGCACTAATTTGCATTTGAATATTGATTGATATTAGGTCGTTGAACCAAAGACTGACCCTTGCGCGTCCTTAGCACTTTAGTGTCAAACTTTTAGTGAATATGTTAATAGCGTTCGTTTTGGTCTACATACAATAATATTTACCGGATCTATTAGACTCTTCATAGCAAACCTGTCACATTGTCTGTGTTTTTTTTTTAAGTCAAAGGATATGAAATGTAACGAAATAAGAATATTTCAAAATTATTGAGTTAAAGGTTAAAGATTTCAAAGCAGCGAGTGTGTGTTAGGCTGTTCTTAGGATTCTAACTGATAATTCTTTGTAAACTTCAAACAAAAATTGCTCGCTAGCACGAAATTTATTTTTGTAGAAAGAAAATTCAAATACATTTAATAGCAGTTGCTCGTTGACATGTTTCCAGTCGGCTGAACAAATACGAAGTCGTTACTTTAAATATGTATGTTTAATACTCGGCCTTGGAGTAACTTGTTTTGCTGCATTAAATCGAAAATTCGGTTAAGCTCTCACATATGAATATGAATTCAACTCTGTATAACAGTAGGATTTTTTGGAAAACATATTAGCACAATAGGTTCCTCTGTCAAAAAAAAAATCCAACATTTTAACATTTTAGCGTCACTTTCAGTGGGTTAATAGACAGTATCTTGAGTTAAATTTTCCCAAAAATCAAAACACAAGGAACATGCAGAAAAACAAAAATAAAATGCTAATAAAAGACAAGTCCATTCTACTAAATCGTCCTTTCTTCATTATCATTGTTGAAAAGGACATCATTCCACTCCTGACCTTCAAATTAACTACGCATTAAAAAATGATTTAATAAAAATCATTATTGTAAATAAACTGGTTGAAATGCACACTGCGGAAAGTTCTGGAATACACAAAAAGGATGCAGGTATCGAAGTGCGTAATTTGAATTTACATATTGACGTAATAACAAAGGGACAGGACTGAGGACAGGTCCTGGTGCAAGCCGATTCCTTAGGTCAATAGCAACAAAAACAGGTATCGAGGTGTATTTTATGCCGTTTTAATGTACCTTCTGACCTAAGAATGAATAATAACAGATAGTAGAAATGTCAGTACAACCCGTGCCAGTCGTAAACGGTTAGAAGTGAAGGGTCAGTGAAGTATTTATAGACATGTCCAGTAAGCCATCAGTTACTTACGGTCAGTTTCTTCATCAAAAGTTAAAGTTAAAGTAATGTCTAAAGTTAAAGTAACGGTCAAATTCGTTTTTTCAAGGCTAAAGTGACAGCAAAATTCATAGAAAATTTGAATTTAACCGTTACTTTTACTTTAGACATTACTTTGACTTTTACTTTGGCTTTAACTTTTGATGAAGAAACTGGCTGTTAATGGAGAACATTTATCAATATTGGAACCGGATTCATATCAGATGGTACAACTATGTCAAACATAACATTCTTTGTAGACTCGTTATAAAAAGTACCATCGACACTTAACAAACGCTAAGTTTTTGAAAGTGGTTAATCAATTACCTAATTTCATCAGGAAAGTACCTAAAATGGATCAATTTCTACTTTTATTTATCACTTTAATCCATATTGTAACATCATCCACATATCACGCGTCTTAAACATAATCAACGCAGCACCGAATTAAAAGATAACACTAGATAAATATAATAAAAATGCATAAGGAACAGCAAATTTTCATGTAATACCTAAGTGCTGAAATAAATTAGAAACCGAACATCTGTTGGCTATGACATAACCCGAAGATACGAAAATAAAAGCAAAAAGTTCGGTAGCATCTAAAAGCGAAGTTGGTGTAATTGTTCTAGACAGTTCGTTAAGGTTTCCAAAGTGCTCGGGAACAGGGTGTTAAGTGGGTCAAGGGCGGTTTGAAGGACTCCTTCCGCACGAACGTTCGGAGGACGAAGAATTTAATATTTACTAGAGCGAATGCACTTGATGAAAATATTTTTCCAATAAACTTTTTTCTTGCAAAACCTTGTCGTGATGTCCATGTTTGATCAAGGATTGCGTATTAAGAACTCTGTTATATCTACCGGGTTCCGCAAGATTGAGTTTGTTTGTTTTGCTCTTGAAAAAATCAGCTTGCAGTTTAAGGAGATTTCAAAAAAGGCCATTTCCGTATCAAATATAGCGCTTCATGGACTTATTTTTAAAGCAGACTAATTAATGAAGCGGAGATGCAAATATTTTATTAATTTCGGAATAACGTGATCGAAATTCTTTTCGGTGATAAGATCTGCAAGGTTTCACATAAGGTTAACTAAAGCAGAAACATTTTCTAATCGTGAGAAAATCTACTGAACGGAATCTAAGTGTTTTGTTTTAGTAATATTTCATTTCAAAACATAAGATTAACGGCCCTATCCATTCATCTTCTAAGAGTTGAAAGTAGGTTGAATAATTATAAAGTAGCTAAACCTTTTTTCGTCGATCCTTATTAGCTAGCTGGAGGGTAAAATATATTTATAGGATCAAGTACTTACAGAGAGTAAGTTTTCCCTAAATAGAACTTCTATTTCGGGTGTAACGAACTTATCTTTATTAAGTTGGGGTCTGGGAATGTCGGAATAAAGTCAGCCATTTTATTTATTTTCTTATTGTACACATCGATGAATATTTTTGTTAATGTCTGTGCTTCTGACGTTAAAGGAAATGTAGTTATATCATAGTATTGGCATAAATAGAGGAAAGAGATTTCAATAAAATGGCAGTAAATATCGTCAGGGCAGAATATTTTGGATGTTTATATTAATATACTGGTTTCATATCGAAAGAAAAAAAACAAGAGAATTTCTATCTTCTCTCATATCTCTCTATACCTCAAAATTCTCTGCCGAATTTGAGACTATTTCAATGTTTAGCTGAACGAATGCAAGGGTTAAACTTCTTTACATACTTTTGCTAATCCAGAAAGTTCTTCATTAGTCCTTGCAACTGATTTAGAACCTTATAATCAGTGAAAACCACGTGATAACCATATTTACATAGAAATGATAAGCTTGCACTAAATTATATGTATAGTTTCCTTGACATTGTTTTCAACATTTTGGCAGCAAGAGTATGTTCTTGTTGGTAAATATTATAAAGCAAATGCGTACGTGTCCACGTTCATGTTCCTAAATGAGTGTACAGGATAAATGGGCCTTGTAATGCAATGAGTATTGTTTAGAAAAGTAAATAAACAAACATGTTTTTGAGGTGCATTTATGATTAATTGGGAAGTTTTTTTTGTGGTTTATTTACTTGTAAAAATTGTTAAAGTGAAAAATATGTTTTTTAATATGCTGTAACATTTGTGTTAACATAAAGGTCCGTAGAGACAAATTGTAACCTTTTTAAGTCTGTGGGCATAACATACGTTTAGCATGAATCATGATGAACTTAAAGTTTGAAGAGAAAAATACTTATGAAACATAATGAAAACACTACAGTGTTTACAAAATTACACAAAGCCTGCACTGATAAAGTCCAGCTCAATTAAATAACGGTTATTTTCAACTGATAGTGTTAAAAATAAAGTGAGAAAAAAATATATACCTGGCTCTTGGCGCCGGTATGTCGCGGGTTGAGGCGAGGGGAGCGGCTTTGGGAGGGGGGGTGTCACAACTAGCAGCGAGTGAGGTCAAGCCGGTGCATCGTGAAGGGATGGGACATAGCGGTGTTTTGTGTTTGTCGATGTTTTTTTTGTGTGTTGAATGGATGGGATTATAGAATGTGGTGATTTGTGGTTTTTAGGGGGCTGCTATGGAGTTATTGCAGTAATATTAGGGAATAGTCATAAGCAATTTGGGAGTTTGGTGTTTACTGTCAACTTTGTTTGTTGTCTATAAACTGAGATGGTTTTATGGTGTTCCGAGTATGGGTGGTAAACGGGTTTTCATTCAATATTGTTTCGATTCATTAAACGTGCACGGTTTATTTAAGTAATAATGTCAGGACATGTTTTAATCACATATGTTTACTCGGCATTAGAAAGCCTTAGATAAAAAGAAAAATGTAAGTACGTGACTTAAACCACAAACAGACATGTATCTAAAAGTTATACATTTATCTTTTAAATAGGCGATAACATGTGAGTCACGTACAATGCAGCAGATATTCAATGTACTTAACAAAATCTACTAAATAAGATTCATTGCCAAGTCTTTTCTCATCTTGTCACATTTAATGTAACAGGAATTAAGACCTGTAGGTAAAGCATCGAAAATTATTGAGTAGTCAACGAAAGCTGCACTAAAAACAATAAATATTATAAAACATGCGTGTTATCGCACAATACCCAACACTAGTGAGGTCAGAAAGACCGGAGGGGCTCCCCCCGCGACCCGCAGCCCCCGCCGGCCTTATAAAAGTGCTCCCTCGCACGCGCGCCGCGTCTAACGTTACTGCGCCACCGTATAGCTCGGTCCTACAACGATCGCAATACCACGCGCTAAATAAATTGTGAAAGTGTTGCTTATAAAACGTGATTTCTCGAGTGAGAGTACATTGCCGCGCCTAAGAGCCAAGAAGACGCGACGCCTTCGCAACGTAATAATCAGTGGAAGGGGAATTGTCTCGTGCATTTGAGCTTGGAGAGGGGTTCAATGGAAGCGAGGTTCGTGACCTGCCGGAGTTTCCAGCAGATCAAGCCGCCTGAGAAGAGCCTCGCGCCGTCCCCACCGACGGTGAAGGGGCTCCTGTCTCGTTTCGGGAGTCAGGCACAGGCTTTGTTCGCGCCCAAGAAACCCCGTTTCGGATCGTCAGTGGCCATACACAAGCTCCGCGAAACCAAGTGGTTCAAACATGATGAACAGAACATATTGTGCGCCGTCCTCGAGACAGGCTTCATCCTGGAAGTGCGCGCCGAGGACCCCCTGCCCCCGGACTCTGTACTGTCGCCAGACTATCACATGTATGCAGTCGCCATGTGGAAGAAGGGTAAAGGTGTGTACAATATTCGATATACTAATTGCGCCAAATTAATTCTTATCGGCATTGTATAACGTTAAAGGAATTTAAAGTTGTCGCGTTCGGTCACGATATGCATCGTAATTAGGGCGCGTTGATAACGTTCACTTCGCATGAGCCTCCGAGCGAGACTAAATAAAGTTGGCACAGTTCACCCACGGTCACACGTAACAAGACGAATTCACAATAGCGTTTGTAAATAATTCATGTGCATGCACAATTCGCTTTAATGAGATCAACGGATGGATTGTTGATGCGTTAAAAGCTCGAATGACAGTCGGTTATTCGAGAACTTGTGTTTCGAAAGGCCAAAGGCCTTGGCGTTTTCTTACTTTAAATATGCGAAGCGTGAATGGAATGCCGATGCGAGACTTGTGCGATCCGGTTTTTTAATAAAAAATATATGTTCTTCCGACAGAAAAAACAAAGAACCCGGAACAGATAGACGTGTACACCGTTCAACAGAAAGGTGTGAGAAAACGTGTCGTGAAGACAACACTAGGTGCCTTTTGGAAGAAGGACTCCGTGATACGCATCAACAATGTGGACGACAAACAGGAGACGCCGAACAGTGAGAAGGATATCAGAGCCAAGGTAACTAGCATCGCGAAACTTTCGGAAGTCCACGTTTCCAATTCCAGTATTTACTAAAACAAGTTTGCGTTTTGCTCAACAACATTCCCTATAACTAACTACACTAGTCTAGTTGCAAATCATGATAACTGAAAGTTACTTGAATGTTACACATCATTACGTGGAGCTGATACAAATTATTTTATCACTGAAACGCACTGTACTGATAGTTGTACAAGTGACATAACGAAACACGGCCTTCAATGACCCACGATATATTTAATACCGAGGCTAAAGTTTCATACAAGTTTTGTAACGTAACGTTGCTAAAACCAGACAGTTTATATTGTAAAAGATTACGACACGACACTTTGAACACTAGATGTTTAAACAATTGTAATCGTGTGATAACCGCTTCAAGGCATGATTTGTTAACTTCGAAAATATTTGAGACTTGCCTCCAGTCTATGCAAATTCGAACATTTGGCCGTATTTCCCATGTCGATTCAAATTCTTTCAAATCACTATCAATCTAATAAGACTTTCTCTTCTTAGACTAATCCCATATAGTTTAGATTAATGCATGATAAGATTCCAACCGTGAATGGTTTATCAAGTGACTCGATCGAACTTAGACGTTCTTCCTTCAATACCGTAGGCTTGCGTCAGAATTGGAAACCTCTCGTTTCAGATAGCGAAAACCTCAAGGGGTCTTTCGTTTATTGGAAACAGTGGGCACACCCGAACAGTGGAACAGCTACTAAGGAGCTTCTACTGATTGCAGCTGGATATGGCAACTAAATCAAGGTTCGAGAGGAATTGGCACAATACCCTGCACTTCGTCCACTGGTGCAGATACGGGGAGACTCCGCAAGAGGCTCGCATGAGACAGGTAAATTGCACACAATCATAAGTTAGAACGTAGCCCGCATAGAATTCTAGTAACCAATAAACACGTTTTACGAGCTCGCGTTCAGTTACCGTACCACGTTTGTATATACGCGCTTCATTACGTCCCAATGTTCCGTTTTTTAATGTTTGGTTCTAGAATTGTTTTCTTTTCTTTTATTTTTAATGCATGCGAATGCATAGACGCAAGTGGAAAGTAAGCCCGCCATTTCGACGCTAAGCAACACGTTTGAACGGCTGTATTACTTACACCCTGTACATTTTTGCGTTCAGTCGAGCATCGTAAAAATGCTTTTAATATTCAGCTTCATGTGTATGTCTATGCCGATTGAGTTTTTTTACTATGGACTGAATGGGGCATCGGAGTTATTGGCACATCAAGACTGGCGATCATTCATCATGCATGGGGTACAAAATGGGTCCGGAAAGTAAAAAAGAGATCGCACAAAGCAGAAATTTTGTTACAGATCAGCTTAACGACGTCGAAAACACCTATGATTATCATCTTTTGATGGTAATCGTTTGAGGCGCTTTGGACACTTACAGCTGGCAAGAATAACAAATACCGGTGAGGTTTTGAATTATAACAGATTGTAAAATGTTTAGGAGTCAGTGTGCCTTTTGTGTGTTCTAACTCTTTGAAACCTGAGCGTGGTCACGTAACCGATGTAAGATTGTGACTGAGAGATGATTCAGATATTTGTGCCCCATTGTGTTGTATCATTGTCTTATCATACAAATACAAAAAAAAAACGATTAAAAACGGAAAAAACTGCAATTGAACAAATCGCGATTACGTAAAAATGCACGTCACGAAATAAACGATAAACCGGTGAAAAATTATTAATTAAAAATGTCTGATATTACGTGCTGTTTTTATACAGAAAGCTACGATTATTGATTTTAAGGCAATTAAACGTCTGGATAAGTAATTTTTCACAACATACGATACTTAAAAAAATACTCAAAATTCTAACCGTTTCTAAATTAAAAAATGAACGATAAACGGACGTACTAAAATGTCAAATGACGTAGTTTTCGCCCGACGACAGCTGAAAAGTGAAAGCAATTGAACAATACGAGCTGATTAAAGCAATACATACATTGACACGCATTTGTATAAACATTGATATCGGACAATTGTTACTACGCGAACATAATTACTTACTGTTTATTACATTTTATATGACAGTACACGTACTTTTGTGAGTATGATAGATAAATATATTATGTTGATTTAATAATAGGAAATTAATAATTAAGAGGTAAATATTTAATTCCTAGTACAACATTTTTATATGGCTTAAATTTTTGGTCTGTTTGGTCCTTAGAGACTATAAAACTTATCATTATTTTACCATACGGTTTAGGTTTTTATTAAGTACCTATCAATATAAATTTTGTTAGGTACGTAGATAATCTCCCAATACCAGTATTCATAGTAACAAGTTTTATATAAATAGTTTTAAAATAAATAATTCAAAATATAAGTTACATACGTACGTTTACGTAACGATAATTGAACTGTTATTGCTCGCTGTGGTATCCGCATCAATTTGAATAAAACCCATACATAAAGGGATTTCCTTAATTCGCGCGCGTGTAACCCACTTCGGCTAGTCGAAGTTGTTTGAACTATATTATTGAATAGTTATTCCGGAAGATAATAAACTAAAAGATTTATTATAAAAATTATAGTTACGTGAACAATATGAATTAGAAACATTTTGTAGTTAGTTCTCTCGTGCATAAATTTTAAATACTATGCATTTATTCTAAAAGATTTTATTATTAAATAAATTCCACATTTGTTATTGTTAATTAGTTTTCAATTAGTGTAAACCCCAACAAATCAGGAAAAAAACATAAAAATACCGGATTTAAAATCTGCAGTCAATGAATTATTTATTTTATTATTCAATGAAACCACTTTTATGTAAAATGTACAATGTGCGTCAATTGTAAGGAAAACGTTTCAGAATTATTTCAGACAAACTCGTTTTTCAGTGCACTTGGGAGGAAACTCGATTAGGAAAATAATATAAAACAATTCATTTAAAGGATCATCAGTTCACTTCTATCTGAGAAATACATATTGTGGTTTGACTTATCTATACTAATATTATAAAGCTAAAGAGTTTGTTTGTTTGATTGTTTGTTTGTTTGTTTGAACGCGCTAATCTCAGGAACTACTGGTCCGATTTGAAAAATTCTTTCAGTGTTAGATAGCCCATTTATCGAGGAAGGCTATAGGCTACTTTTTATCCGGGTCCGTGCCGAGGTTCCCACGGGATGCGGGTGAAACCGCTGGCAGAAGCTAGTCTATACTAATATTATAAAGCTGAAGAGTTTGTTTGTTTGAACGCGCTAATCTCAGGAACTACTGGTCCGATTTGAAAATTTCTTTCAGTGTTAGATAGTCCATTTATCGAGGAAGGCTATAGGCTACTTTTTATCCCGGTACGGGAAGTAGTTCCCACGGGATGCGGGTGAAACCGCTGGCATAAGCTAGTTTTCAATAAAAAAGCTGTCAAAACGTCAACCATATTCTTCAGATTAAAGTTATTTGGCATTGAAAAATCGGCCTTTAATATAATAAGTAGGTACCACAAACCCACAGATAAACACAAACTAGAATCGTTATCAAATCACCCAACTAATAAAACTACGTCTCCGAATTGTATGGTAAAGTTAAACAATCGATCAGGTATACACTGGTTAAAACCGGTTCATATCAATGGACAATTACGACTCTGGACCGTAGGACCGATTTGTTACAAGTAAACGGCATTGAAGCTTTATTATCTCTATAAAAACGTGGTAAACATGATAATTAACTGTAAAATTATAAGTTAAAATTGTAAAAAAATCCAAAATATAGGTTTAATTACATCGATTTATTAGCATTTCCTATAAAAACCCTTTTAAAAATCTTTTATGTTTCCGATTCTCATGTCATACGTAGGCGCCGTCAGTAGGAAATTGATATCTCGTTCTAAACGTCACATGTTATATACAAACTTGTATATTTTATGTTCATTGAATATTTATAGCAACGTCACACCTCTTAAATTGTGTAACGCATAGCATAATTATCACAGAATCTAGAACACTTGTATTTATATACGTATCACGCGCAATTTATTAATAAATTGACCTTTATGCATATGTAGTTAAAAGAAAAGATAAAATTTTACGGTTCATTTTAAAAGTCACGAACGGATAATTGTATTAGATAAACTATAATCGTGGAAATACAGAAAATAGCGTGGAATTTTTCGGTTTCACAATTCACTGTAAAAGAAAACTAACAAATCAGTTCTGTTAATTCGTTTCGCCATAAATATTGTAGAAGTGTTAGTCTATAGATAGAAATTAGACGTTGAAACTAACGCGCGGTGACGTCTCGTACTAAAACCCGTTAAAAAAATATTTGAAAATCGAACTCTAGACTAACATTCCAATCTATTTGTTGCAGATAAGCGAGTCCTTCAAATGGGGTAATGTCGGCATGAATATGGGTGTAATGCTTGTCAGTCAGAACTACGCCAGAGAGAAGGCCAAGTCCGTCTGAGTGTCGCCCACCAGCGGCCTCCCCACCGCTGGTAGATACTCTTGCTACGCCTGCTTCTGGCCACCCCCCAAGAAAATCGACAACGTCTAAGTATCAATTTGGTTTTAGAACACCTTTAAAACGCTTCGGAATTGAAAGGATTTCAATTTGGAACAGATTGTTACTAATGGTTTACGTTTGAATTTGGAATTGCATTTCTAATTTAAATTTAGAATTTAGACCCTGAATCGATTAGAGTTCAGTTTGGATTGGAATTCCGGATTGGAAACACTTTCAGTTCGGAATTATTCCTGATGAGATCGGATATTTTTGTAAAAATGGATTTTTTGCGTTGAATGTTCCTTCTATTGAATTTCATTAAGTTTATTTCCTTTTTGTTTTGTTGTCTTTCCTGCCAGTATTGACTTCGACAACTTAGTATACTGTCTCTCTTTCGATAATATTAAATTCTAGGGGCATCTTTCACATTTTTTGATACTTTTGGACCAAATTCGAGTTGCTATTGTAACATTTTAGATCACGTTATACTTTTAAAAATGTTGATAAAGTTTAAAAGCATATTAGATAGAGAATGTAGTACTCTATAATCTGGTCATTTGCCGCCTAAATACTTAAATTGAATATGTATTAGAGGAAATTGTGAAAGTGGCCCTCTATAGCTTTAATTCGGATTTTATAATAACAAAAAATATGATAAAACATTCCTGTAATTAAAAAAAGACGCCCCTCGGCTCGTATATTTAAATAACTTTACGCTAATATTAAACTATTTAATGTTTAAACTTTATCTATTTGAGAGTGGTCACCCTAGTCTTATGAGTAAATGAATCACTCTTTCTGATTTCAATAAGACTGTTTTATTTTCCAATTTGGAATACGATTTCGTTGAAAAATCGCTCAATATGTATTGAATTAGTCAAAAGAAGTATTGTTATGTTGGTCGCCCTCCGTAGGGTTTGACACTTGAAAGTATTTTTTAATCTGTATAGTTTATGCGACCTAATTAATGTTAAATGTGACAAATGTCAACTGTTGTGAGAGTTGTACTCGTGTATGTTTAAACGTTCTATTTATAATGAAGCATTTTTATGAATAAATGAATACTTTGTAGTTTGTTTTGTTTTATTTTCTCACTTTGTAACTATATCCCGACCGTTTTTAGTGCAGTTGACAGCTGCTGTCAGGCAGTACAAATAACGGTATTTTTCCTTGAAAACTGACAGATGTCAACTGCATAAAATGTGCCACTATATGTAAGTATTGCACAATGGACTGTAATAGAGAAAGATAACCATACATATTAGGCCGCACCAAGATGGATTACTTTCAAACTATACCTAATAGAAACAAGCTCTGACATTCATTACGGTTAATAAGAAAAGAAACAGACTACACTTAAATGCAAAGATACTGGTGTAGTTAGGAGTGCAAAAGAGAAAAAAAAAAACAATATTTTATATCTTCTTAATGTTTCTCTTAGAAACCAACAAAGTTTCAATAAGGAAGTATGTCTATCAGTTCTCATCAGTCTGTTCAACTCAAGTTTATCTAGCAGTAAGGAAATTAATAGTTTAATTTAACAATACCTATTAAAGTTTCACACGTAAACGTAATACTAATAAATGGAGTGCAAGGTCCACATACTAAAAATAAACATAGATGATAACCTTTTGTATTCCTTATGATTATGATATCCAAAATATTGTACAACAAACTGTAAAAAACGACATCTATACTCAAACTTGGGAACACCCAAAATAGTTGGTCATTAAATATTTTAGTAAAACACGTATGGTAAACAGCCACGACCTCTATAAATGTATTAAAACTCAAAACTATTTATTCAAACCTAGCTGCGAAAAAGTTCTTTCTGAACGTCAAAATGTACAAGAGACAGCCTAAAACGCCCACCCTTCACCACTTCCTATGTTTTTTTGCTAGGAAGAAGTAGCGCAACAAATTCCCCAGCAACACATTCTAATGTATTCTACCATTCATTTAGCTGAAGTCTCAAAGAGAAACTTGAGATACGGAGCAACTCGAAGAAGTATGTAGGAACGACAATAGGGGTATTACATGCATTTTTGAAATATATCTTAAATAAATTCTTTAGTCTTAATATATCTCTAAAAAATTAAAAATATTTTTTTTTCTCACGTTATGTACGAATATAAATTAATTGTTTTATCATAATTTCAAATTTCGCGCGTATTTCGCGAAAACGCGGCACACAACGGACGCCATGATTGTTTTTTGGTCATGACGTCATTACGCTAGTAAACAAACTACAGCTGTCAGTAATACATATTTTGATATGTATTGAAAATTTTAATAATGAGTAATTATGCTCCGTATCGTTGGTGTGTTGTTTCTGAATGTGAGAACACTAGTGTAAAAACACCAGACAAATTATGGATTCAAGTACCAGTGGATATAAATACTGACACTGATATATGACACTTTTGTTTACTACCGTAATGACGTCATTAGCATGGCGGCGACATTTCGTAGTGTTCAAAGACAGATAAAAAAACCTAAAAACTTTAAACTGCAATAAAAAATATATTTATGTACCTTACGAAGTGAAACTAACATTTCCCGATTGCTTTTCCTCTAAACAATCATTGTAATACACTTTTAATTTTTTTCTCATCTAGACTAAAATACCGTATTGTTTACAACGCCATCTGTTGACAACTCCATTAAGTTTATGATAAACGGAGTGGAACGTAAAACAAGTGAACATCACTGATTACAACTATCTTTCTTTGGTGGTAGTGGTTACTGTTACAGCCTTTTTTTTTTTTTATCGTCCCACTGCTGGGCACAGGCCTCCTCTCACACGGAGAAGGGTTGAGCATTAATCACCACGCTTGCTCAATGCGGGTTGGTGATTTCAGACTTTATAGTCTAGGTTTCCTCAAGATGTTTTCCTTCACCTTTTTATCAGCCATTGGTGTCCAAGATATACTTAGAAAGTACATACAAACTTAGAAAAGTTGCATTGGTACTTGCCTGACCTGGAATCGAACCCGCGCCCTCATACTCGAGAGGATGGTTCTTTACCCACTAGGCCACCACGACTTCTGGTGGTGACTCATTCAAATATTCTCACAGCCCAGCGACTAGAAACAGTCTAAGTCATACAAATAAAAACATGCAAAATAAGCCTAAATACTTTCAAAAAAAGAAGGGCGAATTTCACATATACCCAAGAAGTGACAAATACTTGTCATAATTGTAGTGTCAACAATATAATTGTTTTATGAATTACACCTGATGCCAAGAAAATGCACGCCTTGTTTACTATAACGCATTTAGAATTGGACTTTGATTTAAATAGCGTCATTATAAAATGTAGCAGGTGCTTAGTCAAAGTGTGCACATTTCAAATATGCAGAAAAACATTTTTCAGACGTCTTTATTTTATTTATAGAACGATTAGCTGATTATGCTCTGAATGGATGCAAACTGTGGTCATAAGCATAATACTTATTAATTTACGCGAAGAAATTGTGATTCATCCTTAATAGCAGAATGCTAGTGAAAATAAATGATTTGAACTCGTAATGAAGTTTTTTAATTTAGTTTTTTTTTGCAAATTGTTATTCCTATATTTTTTCCATGTGAATATATAAATAATATTTTTTTTTGACACACATTTATTTTCTTTACTTAAAACAGGATTTCACAAAAGTAAAGCGATAAACGTAAGAATTTTATACATATATGAACTTACCAAAATTATTACGCTTTATACAATGTCGTCATCGTTATGAGTCATATATACTTTAATTAATTATCATAACTTATCTATAGTCCAATTAATTATCAGTTTAATGTTTATAACCTCCGGTAATTATTTTATTATTTACGCAATCACTACCCCAAAGTCTAGCACGTTTTGTTTTCTAATGATAAATGTATCATTCCCAGTCACCAGCATTACATGCGTTCAATTTAAACTTTATGCAGATATGACATAAGTACATGGAGCGACTGCCTATCTGACCTCCTCGGCCCAGTTGCCAGGGACACCCTTTGTAAGACTGGATGTCAGATTTTCTGACTTCTGGCTACTTACTACAACTGTTAAGGACAGTTGAGACCCAGTATTTAACTTGCTCACGTCCGAAATCGGTGCACGAGTTTTGGCAGTAGATAAATGGGATACAGTCGTAGCAATAGTGCAGCAGATTAAAAATACACCTTAAAGGCATGACAATAAAGTCGAAATTTCAATTTCCGTTTCGAACGATCAATCCCACTTATCTCTAATGGCAGATGATTAAAAATACACCTTAAACATACGTCAATAAAGTTGCACTTTCTGTAATTTTCCCCACTTACCTCTCTCAACAATCCGAACAGCATATCGGTAGACAGTGACCGCTCGTGAGCTTCGTCCATGATGATGGCGCAGTAGTTGTCCAGGTCGGGCTCGCGCAGACCCTCTCGGAGGAGGATACCGTCCGTCATGTACTTGATCACCGTGTTGGGTGATGAACAGTCTTCGAAACGGATGGCGTAGCCTACTTCGTCACCTGAGGAAAATAATTTCCTATATTGACCAAATAACAATAATTGTTTACATCATAATTTTTTAAAGTACTTATCGACCATAAGCTAAGGGTGCGTCTACACGGTGCATGTAGCTGGAGAAAGTTAACATGCGCAAGTGACATGTGACCACCCGAAGAGCACCCGGGAGTGTTTTTTGCTTTGGTACATGCGCGAGTCGCTGGATTTGCACGTTTTTAAAATGCATGTGACCTGCGCATGTGCCTCGACATGGTCAAACTACTTGCACCGTGTAGATAGACCCTAAGGTTAGTGTAACTTTTACAGGTTAGCATGGGTATGGTAAACAAGGGGCCTGCGGTGCCTCATAAAAATATGAGGTGTTACAGAGAAAAAAGTAATAATATCATTAACTAACAGTAACAATGGAATGGAATATAAAAAATCGATTTTATCATGTGACCCAAGTCTACCGAGAAAGAGTTAGATAATCAGTTCAATGTTGTAAGGTTAAAATTTTATCGTTACTTAGAAGAATCGATCAACAAAATTGAAATTGTTAATTATAAATTTAAGAGAAATTGTCGCTTATAGGTTTAGGTTGGGGTTAAAATGTACGTGAGACAAACCACAATCGTAAGTAACCAGTTAAGAAGGCTTCTACACTAGCCAATAATTGATTCGCTCTAATTGGGTTAATTTAAGTTGTTTTTTTTTTAGTTAAGATGCAATAAGTTGAAAATATTTCCCAATAAAGTAAGAACTAACAGTACTTTTCTCTTTAATGATCTGTTGAGTACTTACCAAGCTTAGTATTCATCTCATCGGACACTCTCTTAGCGACGGACATGGCGGCAACTCGCCTGGGTTGCGTACAACCGATCATACCAAGACGACTGAAACCTTCCTCGTGTAAATACTGAGTTAGCTGCGTAGTTTTACCGCTGCCCGTCTCACCTGAAACATGAGTCATCATCATTATCATCACAGTCGAAATTTTTTCTATACTAATATAAAGAGGTAAAATTTGTAAGTTTGTATGTAGGGGGTAATCTTTGGAACCGCTGGTCGGATTTCCAAAATTCTTTCACTGATAGATAGCTACAGTGTTCCTGGGTGCCCATTAACTATTGCTGTAGTACTTTCTTCTAGAGGTATAATAGGTGTGGATTGCATCGACTTACTATAATCGTAACTGGAGATTTTGACAATCAATAATCAGCCGTAGCGGCTTCACCAGCGAACGCCGAGCTCATGATCTACCAACGTATAAAGATATGCTTTGCCATATGTAGGATTTCAGAGGGGCCCCACGTTTTTATTTTAGTCTAATATGACCGGGACCACCTACGTAGGTTGACAGGTAAGTAACTATTTTTTATTATTTTCTAGCTTTCAGTGCACATAAGATAAAACCGTTTAACTTAAAAGTTTTTTTACCGATTTTTTATTTTCTAGTTTTTAGTATTTAATGAAAATGCCTACCGAATATTCCTCATTCTATCTAATTCATTTAGTGCATCATTATTACACGGTCTCTTACCAGATAATTTATTACAATCTAATTTAAAAAAAGTCTATTTTTTTAACGACGCCAAAAATCATCAAGTGACCCCTCCCTGGGTCAGCAGCGGTAAAGGAGTGCCAGACTCTTACTGACTAAAAACAGTTATGTTTCATCGTAGGCCTTTTATGTACCAGGGCCACGGCAACTCTTTCGAACAATCCCGCAGCCCAGGCAGGCCTTGGCCCTGTTGGGCCCCGCTAGGGTTGCTGACAGTATTCTACTTGTGTAGCCCTTTCATTTGATACCCATATTGACGGGGTTGTGGAAAAATATGTAATCCGCCATTTTGTGCCGGCGGCCATATTGGATTTACAATGTTATTGATATTACTATATATTATTGTATTATCATCGGAATTAAAGGTGTATACAAAATTTCAGATTAATTGGTTGACAGGAAGAGGGTGAAATTTGAATTACTAAATTTGACCCAAGAATAAATAATAAATAAAACAAACGGGGTGAGCTAAATAAAACCGTTTAATAATGAATACTCTTAGTCGATAGTGGATAAAGAGTAGTCTATAATAAATGAAGATTTGTTGTGCAACAAAATTAGACGGAATATAACATACACATCTGTTCAGTTTCCATTATACTTACGCCGCTCGTGTACATGATCTAAACTTTGACCTATCACACGCTGTTAACAAAATAATATTTTTTCTCTGAGACAGAGATAAAAAATCGAGGCCCACACATCACTGTTCCTATATAATGTTGTTATTTTGGTACAAGTAACTTAGTACTGTGAAGTTAGAGTTACAGTGCTATCGTGTTTCTAGTAACGATGAAGGAAATAAATTTATTGTTTATTGTTGCAATATTTACTTTGATGGAGTCGGTTATAGGTGAGCTTTTTCTACACTTTAACTTAAATAAATAACCATGTACACTTAAACATAAATAAATACGTCAGAAATCACATTATTATGAAAAGATGTTTTTTTATTGTGTGTTTAATATAGAATTCTTTCCAGTGTTTAATCTTGTGTTATGTAAGTTGCGAGTATGTAAGTAAATAAATGAAAAATAGTTTTCAACGGCCATATTAGTTTTTTTATACAAATAATCTAAATAATATTTCATTGACATACATTTATGGTGAGTTTCTCAAGTTTTTACTCAAAAACTGATACAATATGCGTAGATGAAAAAAAAAATACTTTGACTAGCATACCTATATTGTATTGAATATTATTATATTCTGTTATGATGTCCAGTGCTATCCAGTGATACGATTTCTGTATAGTTTTGATTGATTTTCTCAAAAAGGAATTTATCATTCTCATAATAGGCTACGAAATTTTATAGGCAGTTGTGATTTTTGTCATTTTTCCACAGAAGCCAGGTGGGAAGAAACAGTTATTTATTTGAAAACATTAATTTTCAGGCCAACCTCTAAGTGCTCGAGCCTTTTCTTTCCCGTACGAGGAATTCCGAGATAAGTACCAAACAATCAGAAGCGGACAACGCGACGAAATTGCCAACATTCATAATAAATATGGAGGTAAACACAACGATTATGATCAAAATCCCATTCTCAAAAAACTAAATTTTATGCCGGTTCGATACTACTTATTTATTAGAGAACCGAAATATACCTAAAGTTAATATACTTAACAAGTACAGTTCTGTGTTCATGCATAGTGTACATTTTTATTTTCTTATATTTTCAGAATTGCCAACAGACAGTAACTTCCAAGGGCTAAGGACACCTTACGCTTCTTGGTACAAAAAATTCTATAAATCACAGTTGCGTCTGGTTTTGTAAAATTAATTTTGAAGGTAATTGTGTGTGCTCAGAAACTTGGCTGCGTTATGATTAAATTTTATAAGTAAAGACATTACCTTTAAGCTTTACTTACAATGTAAATAAAGTTATTAATAGTATAAATATGAATTAATATTATTTATTTTAGTACCTATTAGTTATTATTTGTAATCTTTTGTATTTGAAATAAACGACTGATTCAAAATTCTTGTTTTCACTCCTTGTTGATTGTAATTCTACTAATATTATAAACGCAAAAAATTGTGTACGTACAAAATTTTCAGGATTAAAGAATGGTTGTTCTTCCTTGACGCAAAGACTACCGAATGGATTTTTATGAAGCTAGGCAATAATATACATTATAGAACCAGGAGTTACTTTCCGGAAATCTATGACATAAAATGTTAGGAAGATTATATAGCCTTAATTCTCGGCGGCCGAGCGGTCAACGAGTCAACATCTGAAGATGCCTCGTGAAGGAGTGAAACACGTGTCAAGGATATAGTCGATTTATTGTCTCGCGGAATTAACGATACATCCTATATTCCCTAAAATTTTAGGCTGTCAACGACTATCATTGGCAGTCGTTATGGGTGGTCAGAAGCCACTAAGTCTAACACCAGTCTTACCAAGGGGTATTGGGTTGTCCGGGTAACTGAGCTAAGGAGATCAGATAGGCAGTCGCTCCTTGTAAAGCACTGGTACTCAGCTGAATCCGATTAGACTGGGAGCCGATAGTTGGGAAAAGGCTCAGGAGACGATGATGATCTTTCCTAACATTTTATTATTATTTTAGGCAGTAATATAGCGAGGATAGTAAATACTACACTTACCAACAATAATGACAACGCTATTTTCTCTGATAACTTGAAGAAGTTCTTCTCTGACAGCGAATACTGGTAAGAACCGCCTCTGTTCAGATATCGTCATCTTTTTCACGAAGTCTGACTTCGATTCCACTTCTTGAGGTTCTGAAAATTCAAGCGATAATAGTTTTTTTTTTTTTACCACATTTTATTTTTATTCAGTAAGTAATTAATTATAAAACTTTCTTTAAATGAAGAATGAATAACAACAATATTCGTGGGTACTCTACTACTTATATTTTACAATAATAATGTACATCATATTTTACAAGAATCAATTACCTAGGGAGAAATTTCTCAATCGAACTCTCTTTCTTTCTCGGGTATCAAATATTCAAAACAGTTGAGATAAATAGTATGCATAAGATACTATATTATTCTGTAAACGGGGGTCAACTTTTGCTACTACAATTTTGTCATTGACTTTAACTTACGATTATCCATGTGCTCAGCATATTTGTAAGCGTCTTTAGTTGGGCCGTCCTCCATTTCTTCTTCCTTCTTCTGTATGCCCATTATATTACCTAGAATAAACCAAAATTAAAATATTACCGTCTTACCACAAAAACTTTTAAACGTTAGTTTAAGACTTGTCTAAAAAAATGTCAAATTATGACGTTGACATATGGTTCATTTTGCAGCCACAATTTTTTTAGACAAGTGTAAAACAGGTGGTTAAGTTTTTGTAGTAAGGCCATTAATATTTTTTTGCTACACGTGTTAAGTAAAAGAAGAGCTCATACAACGCTTATAAAGTTAAGCAACTTCGAAAATTCTTCCGTGTTTTAGAGAACACTATAAACTTGAGGTTGTTTTGATAACTAATAATAACCAATGTAAAATGTCCTAAAAATAGGTCTAAAAATGAAAAAAGTACTAATAGGTTTTCGCTCCTTTTCTCACCTCAATAATTAAGTTCTAAAATACTTGTACAAATACATATCAACTTATATTTTAAAACGATTTTGTGTGGCATAACAGTGAAAGTAATTCTTACCGATTTTAGTTCCCTCTAACTTCCAGTGTTTTTTCTGAGCTTTTCTGCGTTCCTTCTGCTCTCTGAATGCTTTAACTAGCGCAGAACCTTTGCGGGCGTTCATTGCCATATCTGATGTTGGGTCTTTTACCTAGAATATAAATTATTTCAATAATTATACACCACTAGCTTTTGCCCGCGACTACGTTCGCGTGGAATAGTGATTTTTGGTTTGACCAATAGATGGCGCTATATGTCCGAAATAAATTTTATTTTTATATTTTTTTGTAATAAAAACTATCCTATGTCCTTTCTCAAGTTCCAAACTATGTCTGTACCAAATTTCACACAAATCGGTTCAGTAGTATAGGCGTGAAGAAAAGACAGACAGACAGACAGAAAGACAGACAGACAGACAGACAGAGTTACTTTCACATTTATAATATTAGTTAGGATGACTTTTTAGTCGTCTTACAACGGCAGCCCACTTCATGTATCCAATGACTAGTAAACGTTCATATAAAAAAAAAAATATTTATGAGATTTGAATAATTTAAAAATAAAAATTAATTCATTATTATGATGCATGACGTAGATTATAAGAACACCCTGTTGTGAGCGCTGCCCGAATCTTGTATCAATGGAGCGCGGCGCGTTGGGAAGATACCTACTTTCTACCGTTTTTTCAGTATTTTTCTTTGCACCTATTATCTTAATTAAGTAAGGCTATAAAATTAACAATCGTGTCTAGTGGTATTTTATGTCGGATAGATTGAGTGGACCACCTTTGTAAGACGACTAAAAAGTCACGGTGTATAAAAATATATAAAGTGTCGTCCTTAACCAGGCAAATCAATTTTGTTTGAGAGACAGAACAAATCAATTCCATTGGGGATGATATCTGGACAGGACTTTAGTCAGTAAAAATAGTTTAAATTCAGTATGTTGATAAAACGAACCTAACATCTAAATAGGATGATCGGTGCTGATGATGTTATTTTTAATTATCTTCATAATTAGTAGTTGTCAAAAATGCATGGACATTATCCACATTCCATTACATCTTTACTAGTATTACAGTTGCGAAGGGACATTAAAAAACTTTATATATAGTTATCGGCACGGATATTGAGCCCTGACCTTCACCTGCGCAGAAGCGATTTATTGCTTTATTGCCTTATTTGTACAGTGCGCAAAGCGATCCCCACTCTTCCGCCGAGAGCTCAATATCCGTGTCGATAACTATAACAACCTGCATAATTCTATGTTTACTTACTCATGTTGAATACAAATAAAGAATCTTGTATCTTGTAGAAATAGTCTCCTCAAGAGCAAGACCCACAAATAAAAGCATAAAATATATGTTACTAGCTTCTGCCAGCGGTTTCACCCGCATCCCGTGGGAACCTCTGCACGAACCCAGATAAAAAGTAGCCTATAGCCTTCCTCGATAAATGGGCTATCTAACACTGAAAGAATTTTTCAAATCGGACCAGTAGTTCCTGAGATTAGCGCGTTCAAACAAACAAATAAACAAACAAACTCTTTAGCTTTATAATATTAGTATAGATAAACAATACTCACGGGTATAACAGGTTCGGGCTGCTTGGTGAACACGATGCGACCGTCGAGGAACGGCGGCACTATGTTGTGTACTAACAAATGTACTCGGTCTACGTTCTCCTAGAAATTGTCATAGAAAGAATTAATAGGATATAATATAGTGCAATATTTCATTCGTTATAAGAAACCAAGACTACATATGTGTACATACAAATAGAAACTATTACTGTAAATATAAATAAATTACTTGAGAATATTATGATAAAACACAGCACAGAAGATATTTTTGAGACCATTTCTGTTTTGATGTGAACAAAGGTACAATTCTCGTCTTAAAACGGTTTCTACTTAGTGTGTCGCGTAGCCACCACTATAAAATAATCTTTGTGCATCAGTAGACAAACCTATAAAAATACTCACCTTATGTAATTTGATGCAAGATAGGTAAGTATATTATAAAAAAATAGCAGTTTAAATAAAATATTTAAATAATATATAAACAGTATTTCAGAATACCAACCTCATCCAAATCATTATTAACATTAATAGCATGGACAACACCACTGGTGAGCATCCTATTCCTCTCCCACAGCTCATTGTCTTTGTCTATCTGTTGTCTCTGGGCGGACACTTTGCGGTTGCGCCTCTTTTCTATCTGCTCCTCTTTGCGAGACACGTACTCGGCTGATGTGCCCGCGAAAGGATCTGATTCGTCGGCTTCACCTGTAAGACGCGAGTTAATAAAAATAATTAAAATTTTCAAATCAGGGTCGATTTTTCACTTGCTATATAATTTCTATCTAAAGAATATGTTCGAAGGTTTGGCAGCTTCTGTATAGAAAATATATACAGAAATATTATGTTATTCTGCCACATTTATTCCTCTGGATGAAGTTTAGAGATGTTTTAAAATCGGCTCTAAATTAATCAAATTTTCATTTTATGGAGACAGCATTTACTAAACAGGCATACATTGTTTCATGGTCTTTTTATCAGGGTGATCTTGGAAAGCAGTGATATTAATTGAACAGATGGCAGATGTAACAAACAAAGTTTGAAATTACACTTATGTATTTACCTTCACCCATATTGTACCAAGCTCGATCTAATTTCTTTTCAGCCTCTTCCCAGTCTGAATCGTCAATATCAGCACCACGGCGCGAACTAGCAAATCTGTAATTATATATCTTAGTACTAGCTTCTGCCAGCGGTTTCACCCGCATCCCGTGGGAACTACTTCCCGTACCGGGATAAAAAGTAGCCTATAGCCTTCCTCGATAAATGGGCTATCTAACACTGAAAGAAATTTTCAAATCGGACCAGTAGTTCCTGAGATTAGCGCGTTCAAACAAACAAACAATCAAACAAACAAACAAACTCTTTAGCTTTATAATATTAGTATAGATTAAAGACAAAAGCTAGAAAGAATGTTACTTGTGTGATGATTGCAGAAGAAAACATACTGGGTGAACCCATATAAAATTGGGATAAGGGCAGCATAAGGTATTAATGACATTTTATCTTAGAATTAAATCTATACTAATATTATAAAGCTGAAGAGTTTGTTTGTTTGTTTGAACTCAGGAACTACTGGTCCGATTTGAACAATTTTTTCGGTGTTAGATAGCCCATTTATCGAGGAAGGCTATAGGCTACTTTTTATCCAGGTTCGTGCAGAGGTTCCCACGGGATGCGGGTGAAACCGCTGGCAGAAGCTAGTAGAGGATATTGTGTAACCCTGTGTTATGGAGGTCTGGTGTATAAATGTCAAAACGCTTGTAGGTAATTATTTCTTTTTTTTTTTAATTTCCCAGGTTGTGCAATAATGAGAAAATGTTTCTAAGATAGCGTGCAATAATTTTGTATATTGTGCAATCAACACACTAGTCTATACTAATACAATTAAGTGCGAACATCTATTTGTTTGTACCCACAGTGGAACCACATAATTACAGCTAGTATTGTAAATTGTGCAACAATGATTAATTTGTATTAATAAATAACTTACTTATGTGGTGTAGCTCTCGGAGTATTCTCATAAGGTCGTCCCTTATAGTCCCTCATCGGCTTGCCGTACCGATCACTTCTCTGTGACCGATCACCACCAGCATCTTTAGTCAGTGGTGTCGGAAAGTCCCAACTGGACTTGCGGAGTGGTGCCTTGTCATCATCATCATCATCCCAGGGTGTCTTGTCGGTTGGTTTTAATACTTTCATGCTGGAAAATGTAAAAGTGTAAGTATGAGGAATACAAAGAATATTAATTGGTCATCAATTTCTCATATTTTTATGGTCAGCAAAGCAATATTTTCTGCATACTCAATATTTATTCATCAAGAACAATTAGTTGAAGTTCAGAACCAAAGCTTAGCTTTCATAGTCAAACCAATGAATAAGCAACCTATAAACTTTTGCTTACCTAGGAGTCCTAGGCTCATCCTTAAACCTAGGTTCATAATAACTTCTTCTGGAACTTTCACCTCTTCTGTCACTATCCCTATCCCTTCTGTCCGAGTCCCTACCATCCCTTCGTCTATCCCTATCTCTGTCTCTTCTGTCATCCCTCCTGTCATCTCTTCTTCGGTCTCGGTCCCTCCTGTCGTAACGATGACGGTAGTAACGGTCATCCTCATCATCTTTTGAACGTGATTTCTTTTCTTCTTGTGTGGAGTGGTGCACACCTTTTTCTTTCGCTTCTTTTTCCCTTCTGTAAATAACATTATTTTCACATAACTATTAAGATTAAGTTGATGGATGGAATAAAATAGGTTGTTTATATTGGACTGATATTCACAAAAATGATCTTTTCCATAGAGCTGTCATAGTGACTTTCGCCTTGATATTTGTCATTTTCTTTTCTGACATATTTTAAAAGGGCCATTACTTCATCAAATACAATACTTTTTGCATTTTTGAAATAATTTTAGTTGCTAACTATTGCAGAATTTAGGACAATAATCTAATGAGATATGGATTTGGAAAAATCGAATTGGAAAACGCTGTACAAATGTAGATTGAAGTAATGAGTACAACTTTTATTAGTTGTTAACAAAAGTTACAAGTTTTAGTCAGTTATACTTAAGTTTTCTTACTTCTGTAACCGCTCTAGCATGCGTTCCCGCGCTTGCTCCGATATACCACCGGTATAAGTAGGAGTTTCTTCATTGTGCTTCCTATATTTACGTTCTTTTGATCCACTGGCATCAGTTTTGTTATCCTCCACTTCATCATCATTAGTGTCGTCTTGAAACGATATCAACCGGTTTTGTTTGCGTTTAGCGGCCGCCAGTTTATCAAGACCAAGCAACGAAGGCTTGGCGAACTGAAACTCCCCCGGAGGTTCCTTCTTTTTGATGATTAAGCCACCCGGGGCATCACCAGAAGATCCCGCCAAACGATGCAAGTTTTCATCGTCTTCCGACATAGTGATAGCACTAACCACTCACTAACACTTAATACTAAAGGTAAACTATTGATTTTTGAGCACCTTTATGTTCTTTACAGGTTATTTTACGAAAAATTAATTACAAAAACATTGTGTTCACTGGTATGACAACTTCTTTGACATTAATTCGAACACACATGACAAAACTTTGACAGTGACATTTGAACAATGTTGCCAGTTTGTAATGTTGTAATGGCGTTCCGTTTTATTCTTGAATACTTAATTTAGTGAATTTAAAATCTGTTTACAAGGTTCAATATTTCTCAATAACATTAATCCTTATATAAAACGAATTACTGCAGAAGTAGATTTACCATAGTGAGCACTGATAACGGTCATACCAACTACTCTATTTTTTTTAACTGTTTATTTAGCGATGGCGTTTGCGCTAGTGATAGGGATAGGGTATCGGTAGCCATGTAGTGGGTCCTGATTTTTCAAATACTTCGGATGGATTTGCCCACATCGTTTTTTGAGGGCTAATTCCGCCCTTGTGTGTCATCAATCCATAAGCAGTTAAATTTTAAAAAAGATAACAAACTAGGCTTTCTTTTAAATTCATGTATTTATATCCAATTTTCTTACTGTAAAGATCAAAATAATCGCACTAGCAAACCATTTGTGACGGCCAGCGGTCCATAACGTACAATATTCACGATCTCAAAGCACATTTTCTCCGAGATTAAGGAAAGGCAAGTTGCAAGCGAACACGTTCATTCATTAAATATTTCTCAGCCGCTAGAAATACGACTCGGTAAAGGATTTATGTTGGAACTGTTTCTTGGTGGCGTTGCTTCTCCCAAGGGATGTTATCTTAGGTAATATGAATAAGTAGGCAGGCTTGCATGGCTAGTTAAGTTATAGTTAAACAGTATGCCTGGCCTATATAATTTAGGTACACGAGGCAAGTAGGAAGAGAAGATTTTAGATAAAAAAGGATGTATACTGCATATTAAAGGTTCGGGACAGGAACAAGTACGAGTGTAAAAAGAAGGCGTTTGATTTGATATAGGTAGGTACTTAGAATGTTTATCCAGAGAGCCACCGAGTACCTACGTGGCTGCGATCCATCTATTACAAAACTCCCAGTTCAAATGTGAGGAAATGAATCGCAAGGTCAGGACTTTAAACTTGAGGACGCTTTAGTATCTAACTAACGAGACCTTGACACCAGATTGAGGAAGTCTTAACATCTAAAAACCTTATAAGAAAAACTAATAGGTGCAATAATAACATACGAAAGTAGGTATTTCCTACAAATTGTTCGAGCATATAACTCTTTCAATTTGTTCACAACAACCAAAATAGAACAGTTGGTGATCATCTCTTGTGGCATCTAGACGTGTGTAGCAAGAGTAAAAAAATCGCGAACTGGCGCGAAAGTTTTTAGCAAGTTATTTTTTTTAATTAATTGTGCAATTGTTGATGAATCTGTTTTTGTGTTCAGCCTAAGTGTGTTATACTCTTTTGATGTTAAAATTATTATCGTGTATTTTGTGAAGCAATGTGAGAGAAGGAAGATAGGCGGTAAATTACATGTGACAAGTTTATTTTAAAATTGCTCTGGTTTTTGTGCGAAATTGTGTTTGTTTATTATGGCTGATGTGGAAAATACCGGCGGGAAAGAGGTTATCAAAGAAGAAGGTGAGTGTGTTCACTCTTTATGATAATGATTTCGACGATTAGAAATAAATAAAATTACCTACTAATTTAAATAACATAAAGGTGTATATAAATATATGTAGACGTCCAAAAAATTTCACAATCTACTTTAGATTGTATCTTTTACTACTTGATTAATTGCCTGGTTTGGAATTTCCAATTATTTTTAAAATTTTCGACGATGCATTCATGTTTTAATTACCAATTTTATGTTAAGTCGCTCCATTGACACTGGTATTCAGCTGCATTGACTTTGGACTGAAAGCAGATCCCAAAACAGTTAAGGAAATAAATGTTATGTGTCTTGTTCTAGCAGTTTTTGATGAAGTTTTTTCAGTTTCATTATTATTAGTTAAATAGCTAAGAATTGTTTAGGTAAACTGGTTTTACGTCTTCTTAATACGCAAGACGACGCACATTTTGTTCCTAATTTGCTCATCATTATAACTGTTATTAAGTAAAAATATTAGCCCTATAATAAAATGACGCTTAAACATTCGAGGAAATCAGTACATAAGCTTTCAGTTACCATAATTACGTCATATGAGTGTGTTTACTGTTGTTATCTTACACAAAACAACTAGGTAGGTATTATGATTCACATTACTTAACGTTATTTTAACGTTTTTGTGGTTTTCGACCTGCCTATAATTTATTTTATATGAAAGAAAATACATGGGAATATTAGTTTATTCAATAATATTGATTGGCAGGTAGTAAATTGCTAAATATGGTACTTATCTATAATTAATGATTACCTACCAGTAATATAAGTGTAGGTATGACCAAGATTTTGATTTTTGTTTGGTGGAGAATAACAATTCCTAAATTAATACTACGAAAATGAAGCATCATAAATAATTTCAGGCTTCGTATTTATTTGTTAAGAGGTGCTTGGAACATAGTAATGATCCCAGCAGATTTTTTTTATATTTGCGTTACCGATTCATTCGTACCCGGATTCGAATTTTAATGGTACCTAATCTAAGATAAAAACCACATATAAAACAGGTAAAACTAAATGTTAATCCTCTTACTTAACAGACGTAACAAATGAATACAAAACAGATTATGAATAAGCCTATTTGAATATTTAACTATGGCAACATTACCAGGGATCTTAATTTGAATTTAACCGGCGCGGGAACGAATCAATGGCTCAATTGTTTGAGACCGGGATAACTTTATCCCGAATAATAAATTCCAAGAACAGTAAATTGGATAAGTATTTAGATAAGGGAACGATCTTATTAATCTAACTTAATTTATTTTGTTTTCGATTTTCCACACTCCGTTATGTTCTCGGTTGTTTATGTTCCAGTCATTGAAAAGTAGGCTAGTAATCTATCCAAAAACCATTATTTTAATAAGTGGCGTATAGATGTTTTATCTCAGGTAAGCAGGTGAGCCATATTTTAGTGTGTATGTATAGCCTTAAATCTACGTGCACACTGTCTTTGTATCACTCAGCTAATCTGCGAATCAAACGCTCCTTATGCTGACAAAGACAATAGCTGCGTGAGATAAAAAAATCCGGAAAATTCAGACTTAAGTTTTATTTTGGCTCCAACCAAATTCACCCTTAGGTATAGTGCTAATTGGTCCTTAAGGTGAGTACAGACTATGTAACATGTTATTATAACCTGTGTTTTATAACACGTCCACATTATGTAACCTTGTTATTCAACATTGCAACATAAAACAATACTGTACACATTAGAATAACATTGCAATATAACAATGTTATATAACCATTGTCGTTTATCGTTCTTCAGTGCTATCCATAATGTCGACAATAAATTCAGTGTCCACATTATCTGAAACATGTTATATAGCAATGTCGTATAACATATTATGTTACATAGTCTGTACCCACCTTTAGAAGTTCCTATATTTATGTATTTGTCTAACTTTACATGTAGCTAATTTTATAGCTGAAACTTTGCTCTTAAGGTCAGGAAACTTAGATTAAAGACTACACCAGTTGAAGTTTACAAAGAAGTGGTTTAGCTATGCAAGGGCATTGACTGTCTATTTGAACCGGGTTCAAGTGATTGACGACCTCTAACTCTTTGCTAATAACGAGATTAGATAAAGTGTGATTGATGCTACTCCATGTTTATTATATTAAAGTTTGTATGATTTAGGTAAGTACTTATTTTAAGTAGTGAAGATTCTGAAGTGGAGTTGAATATTATTCACAAGTGGGTAATCTCATATTTAGTGTAGGTGTTTGATAAAGACACACCTCATATAGTTTATATTCAGATAAACAACAATAAAATTAGGTGCCTCATTTAACATACTACCATACATATAGTTGACTGGTAGAGAATGCCTTGAGGCATTAAGTCCGCCAATGTACCTATTTTGTACATAAAGTAGAAATAAATAAATAAATACCTACCTAAGGTATCTACCGGATGGCAATAAATATTTAGCTATTCATTCTGTTGACCTACGTCATCAATGACAACGTCTGAAGTCGCTACAGAGATACACAGGTACCTTAATCCTGACTTTCGAAATCGTTGAATTAAAAAAAAAACAGCTAAGAGCGAGTTGGACTCACGTACGAAGGGTACACGTTTGCTGTAGGTAAGGGGGCCCTGAGATAAAGTTTTCATTACTTTTTGTTATGGTGACTGACGGACGGACAGACGGACAGCGAAGTCTTAGCAATAGGGTCCCGTTTTACCCCTTTGGACACGGTACCCTAAAAATATTTATCCATAAAAATGTTTTCAGATCATTATGTCTGAAAATATGAAGTGATTTTCAGCTTGTTGACATATTGGTGAGGCCATTCACTGAACTTTTGGAGGTTGAAAACAAATTTTATTGAAGGCCTTGATAGTTTTATTTGAAGATCACTGAATATTAAGGTTAGTTATCTTATATACTTATATAAATGAATTTCTGTTCGTTAGTCTGACTAAAACTCGAGAATGGCTGGACCGATTTCGCTTTTTTTGGTTTTCAAATGTTTGTAAACGATACGAAGTTCGCGGGATCAGCTGGTTTAAAATAAAATATAGGATGTATTTTTTATGGCTCAGCTCAGAACTTTACTGTTATAAATGCGAAAATCTAAAACAATGTAACCAATCTAAGTGATTCAGAGATAGTCTAGTCTAGAGCCTAAGAAAGGACTTCAACCGGTCACTTTTTACCCGGTTCTGTAAAATGGTTTTCCTGGGACAAACCGAAGACAATAGCTGTTCATAAAAATAGGTATACCTACGTCGTATTCTACTTTCTAATCACCAAACAAATCATTCTACATTTCAAACATAACATAAAACACACGTAAAGACACACACATTTTTAGTACCTACTCACCATAAACTCTTTGAAGCATGATAGGTAAATAAACAAAGATCAAAGGCATACAGGATGTGACTACGGCATTCACTTGGTTTATTTTGAAGCCACTTCATTTCATCGATAGGTCCTTGGTTACCTGCCTTCCTGTGTTTGCACTGAATAATTACGACCGGATAGCCTAAAGCTGGCTTTGTATGGGACACTATATGTTGCAATATTTTGGCATGTTACTACATAAGAGGTTTCCAGTTGAAAAGCTGAAAGAATCTAAAAAAATCATTTCCGATATTTTTTACTCAATAGTTATAGAGAAGAAGGAGAGTTAATTCCTTCTCCGTATGAGAAGAAGTCAGCGCCCTACAGTGGTAGGTATAGAAATGGAGGTTGATTATGAGGACATCTGGCGATAATATTTTATTATAGATATATAACGCCAGACTGAAAACCGTGGAAAATTGAGAAGGTCAGGACAATCTTTTGAACATTGAATATTCTCAGAAGGGACCAAGAAAGACAACGATTTCCCTTTTCTTACATTCAAGCTTAATTTTATCATATTCTCATAAGGGAACACCAGAGACAACCCCTCTTCATACATTAAAGCTTCATTTTCTCATTATTTCTCGAGTGCAACAAGCCTTAATTACTGATCGTTAATAATAGTTTTTAAAGGTGAGTTTTAGACAAGAATAGAACTCCGTAAATATCTCGATCTTTTGGAAGTGCTGAAATGTTTTTTCCCACCTTCGAGTAGTGAAGACTGTTGATGGATTTGGTAAACTTGGTATCATCATTTGACGTAGCGCTGTTTTTCATTATTTCATGAACACTGTTTGTTTGATTTATCAGCTAGCAATCTACAAGTATGATGTTTACCATCGTATTTAATTTTTTAACTCTCTTATATGGCATGGGCATGTGACGCGGAGGAATGAGAGTCAGGTTGTGAGGAAGGTGATGAGTATGAACGTGGACGGATGAGGGAAGAGGAAGACCAAAGAATGGATTGTGTGAAAGTAGATATGGTAAGAAAGAAAGTTAATTGTGAGATTACGGCAGATACGAGTAGAAGAGTATGGAAGGAGAAAACATGCTGCGCCGGTTCCCAAATAAAATTGGGATCAGGGCAGGAGGATGATGACTCTACTCTCTTCTTGTAATTCTTTTCATGTCTTAATCTAGACTTAAAGAAGTGTGACAGGTTTTTGTAAACGCTGGTATAGGTACTGTAAGTAGGTATGTAGTCTATATAAATAGTAGTATATTATGTTATAATGAACATGCTAATGACGTGAGACTCAACGCATCTGGCATTGTTACACCCTTAATTAGGTACCTACTGTTTAACATGTTGTCTCTGTAAATTCTTCATTACACGTAAGTATTTTTAGGTTGGTAATCAGATTAAATGGGATTATTATGTAATGAGCAATTGCTTTTGAAATACTTGTACAACTTTGATAAAAAGTTTCATTATGCCCACTGTTTCAATCGGTAAGGAAATTCCACATTGGGAAGAAAAGTCTTATTCGGATATAAATATTTTGTTTAGGATTTGAAATCCATTAATCTACAACTAATGTTGTAAAGGTGATGAGCTTGTTTGTTAGAACGCTTATCTCGGGAACAAACATTTTTTCAGTGTTAGATAGCCCAGTTGTAGGCTAGACGGGTGAAACCACTAGCGCACGCTAGTTAGTAGTTTCTATGGTCAACCAAATTTAATTTCACAATTCACTGAGCTTCTCCGAAGTATAATTTATAGTAGCAAATATATTAGGAGTATATAACCACTTCAATGTTAACACAGAAAAACAAACCTTATTTGTAGTTAGTTAGCCGTTAAATTCTATTAACTCTTTGATCAGTTAAAGGCAGGACGAAAGTGGTCAAACGAATTATAGAGATAATCTTATTTTGAAGTGAGATTATTTAGAGAAAATACTGTAATATTTTTAAAATGTTTTTTACATTATTCACATTTCAATTAAAATATATTCTAGTAAAAAAAAAAACAAAATCTTTTAAATTAAAAAAAGTAACTTTGTTTTTTTTTTAATTTTTTTTTTGTTTTTGTTTTTTTTTTAATATTTAGGATAAGTATTTTGTTGATGTATAGGTACCTACTAATATTATAGAGCTGAAAATTTTGTTTCCTTCGTTGAAAACTAATTTCGAGAACTTACTAGTTCATTTTCTTTCCTGAAGATTTATCCCACGACCACGGAGCCCAGCTCATAGCGATTTCGCGTGGGCTCCATAACACCTACCTATACCAATATAATCTAACGTTAGACTAATTTCCGTCACAATGTGTCACAGTGTAATTCGGTGCTGCCATTTTACGTAAATTAATATGAATCTGGCACAAACCCAAACGTCACTATGATATATTGTAGTTACACCACAAGGTATTCTGATTTAATGAACTATTAATGTAGACAATTAATGGATATTGAATGTTTGTTTGGAATGTAGAATTCATATGGACACACTCAGAGACATTTAATGGTTACTTAAGCCATTCCTTAGTGATGGATTTCTTTGACAATCCGTCACTAAGGAGTGACTTAAGTAATCATTAAATGTCTCTGAGTGCGGGCGTTAGACTTGGAAATTATGACGATTTCTATGTTGCAGCTGTTAGTGAATTGATTTAATTCTAATGGTGAAGGGAAGAGAGATAATAACAGATTTGTTTAATGTTTAAAAAGTGTTAATATTAGTTTAAACAATCACTACTTCAGAACTTTCAAAGCTTCTTATTATAACACAAGGAATTATTTAAAATAATCACACTTTGTTTAAAGAAAATACCAATTTCATTTGTGGTCGGCGCAGCATGTTTTCTTTTTCCATACTCTTCTATCTGCCGTCATCTCACAAGTAACATTCTTTCTATGTAAGTATTTTATGCAATAAGTATTGTCTAGATTTTTCCAACGTCCACCAATATTATCAACATTGTTCATGGTATATATGCTTTTAGACAGCGGATATTTAAAAATACCAATAAAGTTACTACGCGAGATATTTGCAGAATTTCCTCCAACATAAACTGCTTCCTTTAATTACGTCATTGGCTAACTAAATTCAGAAAATCTATTGATAGTTATATCGTTTATAGATTTATAGTGGGATGCATTTGCCTTGGAGATATCCGTGGCATTTTATATCTTAGTCATGGGTAGGTAAGTAAGTATCCATATCTACACTTGATGATAATGAATTCTGGTAACTTATTAATTATTAAGGAAATAATTTCTATTACTAATATGAGTATGCTAATATTATGATTGCAGAGGATAATCTCTGAAGAGCTGATCTGATTTTGAAAATTATTTTTTCCAATAGAAGCCGCGGGAAACGTCTAGTAACTAGTAAAATGGTGGGAAACTACCAAATGAATGGTTGAAGCTCTTCAGCTCTTTAGGAAACAGTCGGATACTGTGTTATTAATTCATTTATAATTTATTTTGAGAGTCATAAAATAAATTTCAAACAGTTTTATCACTCATATTATGAGCAAGTAAGATTTTTGTAACTGAAAACTGATGCGGATTTATGCTCCCGAGTGTAATTTTCTTAGGAAAATATCGTGGCTTCAAATGTAAGCAAATTAAACGGTTACGTGAGTAAATTGTTTGTTAATATTATTTATCTTTATCTTCAGAAGTTTTAATTTGATGAGTTTGTTTCATTAAATTAGTATTTGATGGTTTTATTTATTTAATTATTCGTTTAGACGTTATTTATTTACTGTTTGAGGAGACTTTTCTTTAGAAAAGTAGATTGTTTTCAATTAGCGATCGCTATTAAAATATGTAAATACAATTAAGTATCTAAATGAATTAAATAGGTCCAAGAGTGGGTCCTATCATTAGGTAAATAGTGAAATTGAGTCAAGCTTTATACAGTTAAATATTCGCGAAACCATGTTTCATTACAATCTAAATACCT
Organism: Helicoverpa assulta; assembly: GCA_963856015.1. NCBI lineage: Eukaryota > Metazoa > Arthropoda > Insecta > Lepidoptera > Noctuidae > Helicoverpa > Helicoverpa assulta. The sequence goes on from CAWLCW010000028.1 coordinate 12,061,261, forward strand.
GATACTTATTAAGCTTCACAAATAACTATTTTAAATCTCCTAAAAGAATAATGTCATCCAGAAACTAGCAGCCAAGTCTGACACAAGAATTAATCCGCCATCTTGCTCCAATAAAATCCATATCATGACATTTTTTGTCTGCAAATAACACGTATGTTTAAGAATAACATCGTTCCAAGTTCAAATCGCGGTGACATTTGGCGCTGCGCCAGCGCAAACGCGTGGCAACTTCACGGGAATGTACCGTAAAAATGTTCGCGCTAAAAACTTTTATGTGTCCGTTATATACTTTTGATTACACGGTAATTTTGTACGGTGGTCATTTTTATTTTTTTGTATTTTTCTAAGTTTGTATGTACTTTCTAAGTATATCTTAGACACCAATGACTGTGTTTCGGTCCCGGCTGTCATTGAACATCCTTGACAGTCGTTACGGGTAGTCAGAAGCCAGTAAGTCTGACACCAGTCTAACCAAGGGGTATTGGGTTGCCCGGGTAACTGGGTTGAGGAGGTCAGATAGGCAGTCGCTTCTTGTAAAGCACTGGTACTCAGTTGAATCCGGTTAGACTGGAAGCCGACCCCAACATAGTTGGGAAAAAGGCTCGGAGGATGATGGTCATTTTTAGTGCGAAAAAATCTTATTCATACTTAGTTAAAAACTTATCTAAAAATGAAATTTTCTCCGCCTTTCCTTTTGGAAAAAAACTTATAGAGAAAGGCTGATGCTGAGATAAAAATTTGCAAGACAGCAAGATGTTAGAAGGTCCGGTTTTGCTGGCTACCCGCTGCAGCAATTTGCACTTTAACTGTGACCTTAAGCGGTTCATTAATGCTACCAGATACTATCCAGCTTGGTGTAGCTATGTTAATACATGATAAGTACTTTGGTTTAAAACTTCACGGAGTGTAGATATGGTTTCGAGCTCATAAGCTGCGCTGATTCTTTTGGACCCTTTCAAGAAGATATAAGCAATAGATAGATAAAAAATATAAATATTTCGTTTGGATGCGGGTAGTCAAACTACTTATTTAAACAACGAGGAGCTTAGATTTTCATCGTTTTCTACAAAATATATATCTAATATAATTTTAGTAGAAAATATTAAAGTAAAAACTACAATCATATTCGAAACTAAGTTCAGTGTCCAGGGATCCATATTTCCTTTTTATATCCATGCGAATAGTTCAATTCTGATTATAAATTGGCTTGAAATCTCAAGGGTATCATATCGATATTTTATATTTAGGTATAAGTCCAATATCCACAGATATGAAAGTCTAACATAATATTATCAAGACAAAGCGACATCCAGTATAGCTACGATGTGAATAGAAATTGCTGCTTTGCAATACATATTCATTACTAGCTTCTGCCAGCGGTTTCACCCGCATCCCATGGAAACCTCGGCACGGACCCGGATAAAAAGTAGCCTATAGCCTTCCTCGATAAATGGGCTATCTAACACTGAAAGAATTTTTCAAATCGGACCAGTAGTTCCTGAGATTAGCGCGTTCAAACAAACAAACAAACAAACTCTACAGCTTTATAATATTAGTATAGATTAACATTATCACTGTCATTAATTTTGTTGATTTGACGATTGTTGATATTAAAAATGTCTATTCCTTTAAAAAAATTGTTCAATGTAACATTGAAAAAATCAGTAGGTAATCTTTCTGCTTTGGGAAACTAAAAGACAGCGGCGACACACTAGGTGGACCAAGGTCGCCCGAAAGCAGTGGATGCGAGTTGCTGAATACCGAAGTGGAGAAGCTTGGGAAAGGCGTTTTTCCAACAGTGTACGTCTTTCAGCTGAAACTACAAAAAGACTGATGAAACATAACCAATTAGAGTGAAACCCCAAAAAAATGCTCGTCTTATTTTGTGCAAGTTTACAAATTGAAGACATAAGATGTACCTTGCGACGTTATCTTCATGACATGCATTAAAATTTTGAGTGAGATACATGTTTTTACTCTAAGAAGATGCTATATACTATCATATTTAAGACAGAAAACAAGATCAACAATGGAATTTACCATCGTTCTAACAACTTGCATTTACATATGAATGAAAGATTGAAGCTGTACCACACATCCGTTTCCTCGTTAACTCGCTCAGAAATTGTTTTATGATTCGTACATAGTTTGAATGTCAAGACTCGTACCAATTGTCTTGGATAATTTAACGAAGTGGATACGTCATTGTGCTTTATACTCTGCCTATAGATAGTACTAGCATTCATACGCGTATGAAGATGTTTGCGTCTAGTTTATTACCTACGATGTGATCCAAAATGCATGACTGAGCTTTCACTATATTAATTAAATGTTACCTACCTAGGAAAGATAGGTAGTGTTACGGAATTAACACTAAGCATCTTTCCGCAAAATACGGCCCGATTCCAAAATGTATCACTATTGTTGCATTGCCTCGTCCTTCATGCGTTATTTAGCAAACAATTTTGCATACTTAAAGGTGATTCCGGTTTGTTAAATGCTCTAAGAATGTAAATATAGTGCTACGCAACACGTGTAGAGTAGCAGCGTTTTCTTAAACGTTTGAGAACACGCATCAATTAGTGCTGACATTTACATGATTAATTAGGTCTAGTTTGGCATAGATTTTTGTAATGTTCTGGTCTGCTTATAGATAGACGAAGGTCTTTCTGGCTAATCTAGGCTAACTGGCTTCTAGACTTGTTGGGTTGGACGTAACTGTTTCCAGAATATTTTAATACCTAATTATTATTTGTAATGAATAATTGTTAACTATAGAAATTAATACGAGTAAAAATGAATGAATTGCGAGTGAAAGTACTTGTAGGGGAACCGCTATGCTTGATAATGGTTTGGAAAGTCGTTTTCGTTTACACTTATTTTAGAAAATTATGATTCGTTTAAGCGATAGTAAACTAGCTCATCACAATGGTATTTGTTAACATACGACACTATTTGACATAATATTTCCCGAAACCCATGAAGCTGAAAGACATGAAAATAGATGTTATTTCAGTCAGTTAGCACATACCGCGACAAATTCCGCGTACGCGCAATATTTATTTGTTTACATGTTACGACCTTGTAAACTGATCGTGTTATAGTGTTAGTGAGCTTGTTGGATTAACGGAATTATATTTAAGTCAAAATGGATTTTTAGAATTTTGTTATAGGTAGGAACGTCGGTATCTTTGCCATATGGGATTGATTGGTAAGCGACATTTAATTTTCCCGGAGTTTGCCAAACAGTTTTACTTTAACATCTCGAATGTTTATTGATTTTAATGATTATCATGAAAATACCTAGGTATCACATTTCGTAACTTTATTCGACCCGCGACATATCAAGTATCAGTATAGGTAGGTAGCTACAGTTGCAGATATTTAATATATAGATAGTTCATATAAATAGTTCAGCCTACCAGCATACTTTCATATTTTGAATGTTCTGACGACAAATCCACACGTTTACTAAATATTTTCAATGCAGACTTTACAATTTTTTCGACCAATAGCATTACACTGGCAAAACGAATTAACTATTAACATCTCTGACAGTAAGTACATACGTACACCCGTGTAATGTAACATGATGCAATTTTCTCATCCTTCACGTCATGTGCCATCTATCCCTGGAGACCCATTGCGACGAGACCAATTTATAAAAGGCAGTTTGGAAAATTCAGCGGTCGCTCTGTGGGTGTGATGTATTCATGTCACTTATGTTTTTCATTATGTATACCTATTTATGTAAATGTTGAGGAACAGCTAAGTATTTGGACCTATGTGTGGAGATGATCTTTAATACAAATATAGGGCATTAAAATTCTTTTATTTTATTGACTGCCGAGTTACACCAAGTTGCTGTCTAAATTTCACAATAATTTTAATTTTATGTCACAATAAAAAATTATATAACTTCGCACCGGGCTCCAGATATTTTTTCCCGATAGAAAAGGTTATGTTTAAGATCGAGGTTAGACAAATCAATTTGTACAATCTGTAGTTTAATTTCAATATAGTTGTATGAAATATGCATTTAATTTCGTAGACCTAGACCGTTGAACATTTTAATTAGCCACTTTACAGACATTTGAGATATTAACTGTAAGACGGCTGTCATCATAAATATATCTTACATATTACAGTGTCGGTGGTTTAATTACAAGAAAGATTGCTTTGAATCCTCTGAAACGATGATATAGTGAGAGATGAGTAAGAAAGTAATTTTATTGGTCTAGTGGAAGAGGAGGAGCTGTATCTACGTGTAGGGCTAGGTAAAATGTATACAGTTGCGAAAAGGGATCCCCAGACCCCAAAAGCATACGTCTATTAAGAGCTGAATAAGATACCAGAAATAAGAAACTTAACATGATAAAAGCTCATTAGTAGCTGAACACTCAACTGATAATAATCGCCTACGCTATGTAACCGGAAATCCATAAGTCATCATCATCATCATCAGCCTATCGCAGTCCACTGCTGGACATAGGCCTCTCCAAGTGCACGCCACTGAGATCGATTTTCGGCTTCTCGCATCCAGTTCCTGCCAGCCGTCTTGCGCAAGTCATCACTCCACCGTGCCTGAGGACGTCCTACACTACGTTTGCCGAGGCACGGTCTCCACTCTAGAACTCGTTTACCCCAACGGTTATCGGTTCTTCGGCTAATATGGCCAGCCCACTGCCACTTCAGCTTGCTGATTCGGTATTCCATAAGTGGTCCAAATAAATTGATTTGGTGGAATTAACCCTCAAAAGTTTATATATAATACCGAAAGAAGTTTATTGTACTCAAGTACATACTTCTGTATGCTATACTATAAACAAAATACATTTGCATTCATACCATCTACACTTATTTCTTGGTGTGTACTCGGAAAGAGTTATGTGTATATTTACACATTTGATGGCTATCAAATCGGTGTTTTTACAACACCTGTAAAGAATTGCTATGAAATATTGAACGTAGTATATTTCCACATCTCATCGTAAGCTTGGCTTTCATCAACTAAAAATTTACAACGTTTATTGTATTGGAGAATAAAAATAAACGAAATATAAACAATCAGAGTCTATCAATCTACGCGAAGATTACAAAAATAACTTCTATTGTTTTAAAATAAACATGTTAAGCTGTCATAAAACCGATATTTTAGGGCCCTGAGTCATGTTATAATATTACACTGGCAGCACAGAAAATGATAGATAGGGTCCTTTACGAAGCTACATGTATTAAGTGGTTTTGCAGTCCTTTGTGAAGTGTCAATCCCATTAGAGAATAGTTTATGAGGAGTTTTAAAAAAATCTTAGAAGTGGTAACCATGGGCGTAGCCAGCTTTGGGCTCAGGGTGGGGCAGTAGGGCCCTCCGATTTTTTGTATCTTGAGCCGTTAATTTCAAAATTGTTAATCTCTTAATTTGAGAGGTTTATATTTTCAGGTACAGAAAATAAACAATCACACACAGGACAAAAGCCAAAAGTAAGGGCATATAGTTTCTGAATACGCGAGCGAAGCGAGCGCGAAATTTTTATCGGACTTACACCAAATATTACGCAAAATTTAGCCCAAACGTACTTAACTTTTTGTTTGTTGATAAATGCAGAAATAAGGGCATGCAGTTTCTGAATACGCGAGCGAAGCGAGCGCGAAATTTTTATCGGACTCAAACCAAATATTACGTAAAATTTAGCATAAACGTACTTAACTTTTTGTCTGTTGACAAATGCAAAAATAAGGGCATATAGTTTCTGAACACGCGAGCGAAGCGAGCGTGAAATTTTTAACGGACTTAAACTAAATACACTCAGCGGCACGGAATCTGGCCCAAGCACATTTGGGCCTTATAACCATTATTTAAATGAAAAATCGGAATTTTTATTTTAAGATTGTTTAATTTACTCATTTTCCAAAAGAAAATGATTAACAAACAACAGAATTATGAGGATTTTCATTAAGTTACATTGAGTTAGAAAACAGAGTCCTTTACCGCAATAATCACCATAAACTTTTTAAATTCAACATTTTTAACAAAACAGAAAGTTATCGAATTTTAATAATGGGTGTTTCTTCCTCTTGATCTGATGACTGCCTGCATACGATCTGGCATGCTCTGGATGATGTTTTTTATCTCCACCTGAGAGATCTCCTCTCAGGCAGCTACCAGCGCGGTTCTCAGTTCACTAAGAGTCCGTGGTGGGTTACGACTTGCTTGGACCTGTCTTTTAAGCATGTTCCAGACATGTTCTACAGGATTCATGGCTGGGTTTCCTGCAGGCCAGTCCAATTTTTGAATACCGACCTCGAACAAGTAATCGGTTACGCAACGAGCTGCGTGAGGTCGAGCATGTCCTGCATTATACGAAATTCTTCACTTCCTATGAATGCCTGACAGGGTAAAACATGATTTTGAAGGATCTCTTCAATATACCGCACTGTTGTCAGACGACTTTCGACAACCAATAATTCAGTACGGGCTTCTGAACTTATGCCTCGCCAAACCAAGATGGACCCACCATGAAAACCGATTGTTTGCTTGGTAGTGGTGGGAAGAAACCATTCTCCGCGCTTTCTCCATTCACATTCACGGCCGTCTGGAGCTCTTAAGACGACTCTGCATTCATCGGTCCATAAAATTTTACTCCATTGGTCATGCGTCTAATTTGCATGTTCTCTTGCAAACCTAAGTCTGGCTATGCGATAGTGCGGGAGAAGTTCCGGGCCTCGAGTTGGTCTTCTAGCACGCAGATCCCGTTCCCCCATCCTTCTTCTTATTGTGCACTTACGGACGTTGACTTCTCTTGTTGTTTGCAAAGGCTGGCGTATCTCTAACGCAGTGAGAAACCAATTTTTCATTATTGCACGTACGATAAATCGGTCGTCGTGCGCCGACGAACACATTACACCCCCACTTTCTGGTCTTCTTGTGTAAAGACCAGTCTGGTCATACATTTTCTATGCATATCTTTAACTTGTACGCGGTGCACTTAAAGTTTCAACCATCTTCCGCTGCTTCCGCCCTTGACGTCTTAGCAATACTACTTGAGCAACTTGAGCTGCAGTAAGGGTAATTTTCAGATCAAATTGTGAAAAAAAGAGAAACAAAAAACGATCTTAATCATAATTTTTTTTTGGAACGTGCTTAGTACTTCGGCAATTTCTATCTGAATTTAAACTTAACTTTCTGCTTTGTGTTCCAACAACGGAATCTGTTTCTAGTGTTACAAAAGTTGAACAGACACACATTTTTCTGTATTTTAATTAACAATTACGAAAGGACTGACAATATGTCATATGAAATTAGAATTTACAACAGTTATCTGGGCTGATATCTACTTGTATTTGTTTGGGCCAAATTCCGTGCCGCTGAGTGTATTACGTAAAATTTAGCCCAAACGTACTTAACTTTTTGTTTGTTGACAAATGCAAAAATAAGGGCATATAGTTTCTGAATACGCGAGCGAAGCGAGCGTGAAATTTTTTACGGACTTAAACTAAATATTACGTAAAATTTAGCCCAAACGTACTTAACCTTTTATATATGTTTTATGTTTGTATATATTTTGTATATAGTATTTTATTTTTAGATTTGTATAAAGATAAGTAGTTTAAGTTTGTATATATAGTGTGTACATTACATAAAATAAACCGTAACTTAACCTTTTGTTTCCTGACCAATACAAACATAATATAGTTTCTGAATACTAGAGCGAAGCGAGCGCGAAATTTTAATTATTTTTTAAGACTCAAAACAAAAAAACTACGTTAAATGTCGCCCAAATATACATTTTCATGAATGGGGGGACTAGGTATTACACACCCGATTTACGTCTATACGAAAACCCCCTCGCTCGCATAGATAAGTCGATAAAAATAAAGTTAGATAACGTATAGCAACGTCGCGCAGCTAAGCTTCGCGGACCACTCGGAATGCCTCCAGGGACCACCAGTGGTCCGCGGACCACCGGTTATAACCACTGTGCTAAACGATCGTTCTATTGTACAGGTCGTACATGGCTGGGCAAGCAAAATAGCGAGCGCGGTTTTTACACTAGGATAAAATTGCATTTCCGAAATTTTGATCACATCTACCAGTTCCATCTCCTTCAATGCATTATTTTTTGGATTAGTTGGACGGCTCGGCTCGCTACGCCACATAGCAACCGCTCAATATATCAGAAAGATGCAAACAACCAACCTATCACTATATCTGAATGATCTATTTGAATGAGTGAGCCGCACACGAGTTTCGAGTTTAAACGAGCTACTGAGTTATACTGAGCTACTGATATAAAGATATGAAAGAGTGATTCATATCCCAGTGATTGAAAGATGCATATCTATCTTTTCTTTTCAATGACACATTTTGCCCATGTCTAATGCCTCGCCTCTCGCGGCTCTCGCTCGCTCGACCCTCGACCCGCATCCCGCTCAGGGGGGGGCAGCTGCCCCTCCCTGCCCGTACCTCGCTACGCCCATGGTGGTAACTGTTTTAAAAATCAAAAGTGCAAATCTGCAATTTCAATTAGGAAACACGTATTAAAATTATCTTTGTATTTTTGTATGTATGTATTATCTTTTGCTTTATTGTATACAACACGTAACGTAATTAACGCACACCCTCAAACACGCTAATTAGAATATTGTGTTATAATCATAATACACACACTGAATTTTTAATTTAACATGTATATGTAAGTATAGTTATTTACTAAATTAGTTATACCAATTCCTGGAGAACTTTTTGGTCATACTACTACGCACGCAATTATCGCGCCGCGCGCCGCTCGACTCGACACAACATAACGAATCTACGGAAAAAGCCGACAATACACGAAGTCTTATTACTTTGAGTTACGGTCTATTTGAATTTGTTTTGACTGTACAGGGTTAATATGACAATAATTTCCGTAGTTTTAATTATTTTTGGGATACAAAATTACCTATGAATGTTGCCAATGTTATCACTACTCAACTTATTTATTTATTTTAATTCATAATTTATTGTATTTATTTTAATAATATTATTGTTTTATTTTTAATATATATTATTTAAATTGCCGGCGGACGTTAACACGTCAGCTTTTGGCTTTTGCTGAAAACCAGCGCTGAGACTCTGTCCAACAGAGTGACAGCAACATGCTGAGCAAGGGCCTTTTCGCGTGGATGTGACGCATATTTCCCCCACTATTGTGTATTGCCTTCTGTAGTTCTATTTTATTATTAATTCGTTTTTGTTTGTATTATTGTTTGTATTTGTCTATGCGTTATGTCCATGTGAATAAATGTATTTTCTTTCTTTCTTTCTTTCTTTCTTTCTATATTAAAAATGATATAAATCGATTCAGTAAACGATTCTAAACAAACTAGTTTCAGGATGTGCGTTAATTAATTTACATGTTGTATATATGTGTATAATTTATATATCTTTACTATGTCCTTTTACACAGTCTATCTACTTCTCTTTTGTGCGGGACGGACGTAGCTCAGAAGCAGGAACTATGGGTGGCTTCGAGACGTTGACGCCCCGTCGGTCGCTGGTTCGTGGACGGCTGGGCGAGTGGACTGTATTTTCGATGTGGCGAGAAACAGGAATATAAGAAACAGGAGTATGAGAAACAAGAATACGTTTAGACGGGTTTTAGTACTCTCTGGTTTTAATACGTTTAGACTGGTTTTAGTACTCTCTGCTACTGTGGGTTCAGGAATGCCGGCGAAATAATAAGTCTTCATATATTTTTCAGGAGTCTTGAAGGGACGAGCTTCGACGCACTACTGTTTACTATTTCACTATTTACTTTTTCACTATTTACTATTTTGCACTATTAAAATTCTATACCGATGACTACGACTATACGGCGGAGCTTGCGCACCGAATGTGTTCGAAACTTTACCTTAACGAGCGCCTCGATTCCTCGTCCCTCCCACCAACCTCAGTTTATTTGACATTTCAATTTTACAGCGATATTACAGGTCTATGGTACATGAGAGCGTTATGGGACGCACGGTGCCAGACCCCCCATGAAGTGCGCTACCGGACTATACTATACTCACACTGAATTTCTTCAAGACTGAAACACTATAACCGAATAAACTATGAAAACTATGTGAAATCAGCCCTTGTATGAACATTATCTCGAGATAAAAAACAAACTATGGGGGCTATCTCGATACGGAAAGCAGTGTGTGTTAGGGCATTTCATGGGCTATCTGGCGATAGTAATCCTATCGATGTGACCTAAGCCCTAGTATTGACAATTTGCATGTAAAATGAAAGACAAAACACAGACATTATTTATTGTTCTGTAACTTAAACTATTAACAATATTCCTATAAAGTAAGTTGTTTTCTATATACTGAGACCTAGGCTTTCAGTTAAACACTATTTCACTAATGAAAGTTTAGGATTTTTTCTATCGAGAAATGTTTACATAGGCAAATCAGGCCGTAAACGGCAGAACTATATGTTTATTATACACAACTATGTAGGTTTTAAGCTACCACTATAAAACTATTACAATTTACTATTAAAAAACACTATAATTTACAAATCAAAACACTATCAAAACTGAATACAATTCTATACTTATTTAGAAGGAGGGTGCACGTGAAAAACACCCATCGGCGCGGCTCACGGCACTTTTTTCTCGTTACCCGCATCACAAATTGTTAGAGTATAAATAGTAACGCGCATACACGAACACTTAGGCATTATGATTTTGCACTCGCGGCGCACGGATGCGTCTGTCGCGAACATCTCTCCCGCCGTGCGGCAGAGTGTAGGCACTATCACTTTCACTATCACTATCACTATTTAGTCTATTAAACGATGAATGATGACACGATGACACGAGGTGGAGACTCGAAGCGTTGACCCGTAGCGATGACCCGTAGCTCTGGCTCGCAGCGATGCCGCATCTCCGGTGAGCGACGGCGCGGTGATAGCGCGAGGGCGCCGCGACGCCGGTGACGCCGCACTGCCCGGTTACTTAGGCAGCGGCACGAGTTTCTTCGTCGGACGCTTTAGTATGCCACCTGCGGTGCGCACATCAGCGGTCCGAACTTCACCATCAGCGCCCGGGTAGACGGCCACAACCCGGCCTCGCGGCCAGGTGTTGCGAGGCAGGTTGCCGTCGGCGATGAGGACGGGGTCGCCCAGCTGCAGCGCGGGGCCGCGGGCGTGCGGCTCCCGCCGGTATTGCAGCTCGGGCAGGTACTCGCGCACCCAGCGGCGCCAGAACATGTCGGCGAGTATCTGGGCGCGCCGCCAGTGCTTCTTGCTGTCGATGTCTCGCTCGTCGAATGTGCCGGGGCTCGGCAGGCGTGCCGAGCCGCCCAGCAGGAAATGGTTTGGTGTGATGGACTCGTCGTCATCGCCGCTCACAGATACGTGGGTGAGCGGCCGGCTGTTGACGACGTACTCAACCTCGCAGAGCAGCGTCGCGAGGACCTCCTCGCGTGGGTGTCGTTCGTGCAGCGTGGCGCCTAGCGCGGTCTTAACGCACCGCACTAAGCGCTCCCAGGCGCCTCCCATGAAAGGCGCGGAAGGCGTGATGAAGCGCCAGGCGATGCCGCGTCGGCTGGCCTCCTCCTGGCAGGCCTCACGCAGCTCACGGTCAGCGCCGTGCATGTTGGTGCCGTTGTCGGAGTAAATTTCGGTGGGACCGCCGCGTCGCGCTGCGAACCTGCGCAGCGCCAACACAGCTGAGTCCGCGCTGAGGCTGTGCGCGATCTCGAGATGAACTGCCCTCGTTGTGAGACACGTGAACAGCGCCACGTATCGCTTGTGATGCTGACGACCGACGGTGACTGACAGCGGGCCGAAATAATCAAGCCCGGTGTATGTAAACGGCCTGCGGTGATGAGCTAGGCGTGTCTTCGGGTGGTCGCCGGTTGCCGGCGTCGGCGCGCGCGCGCGACGTATGCGGCAGTGCAGGCAGCGCGCGATGACTTGCTTGACTGTCGGGCGCAGGCGCACAATCCAGTAGTGCTGTCTGACCTCATTCACGACGAGCTCGGTGCCGCTGTGTTGTAGGCTACGGTGTGTCCAGTCTATATATAGCTGTGTAATGCGGTGATCGCCGTCTAACACAGGTGGACTCTTCACGCTTTTAGCGACTTTGTCTACAGCAGCTATGCGGCTTCGCAGTACTATAACTCCGTCGTTTAGTTCTATGCGCAGCGGGTGCAGCCGGCTACTACTTGCGACTGTTTTGTTGCTCTCGAGACTGGCTATTTCTTGTGTAAAGGCTTCTTGTTGCACCACACGAACTAGCAGCTTCTCTGCTCTTCGAATGTATGTCGCGTCCAATGTAATAAGCTTGCGTGTGTTTGTTTGGGCGCGCGCAGCTTCGGCAGGCGTGCGTGGCGCTCGCACTGCCTTCGACCAATCAGGATCGTTTTCTTTATTTTTCCTTGTTCGCTTGTAGAACGTTTTTTCTGTACGTTGTTTTCTACACAACGATATAAACTGTAGTACTCTGGCTGTGGCGCGCAGCAATCGCTCCCACTTTGAAAATCGAGCGGGGTCGGGAACGGCGTCTATAAGGTTTGCTGCGCCCGCTTGTATGAGCGTGACTGTTTTTTCCTCTACAGGATTCTTGTCGAGTTTTTTCTCTATTGATACGAGTCTATTCATCGCAGTCGCGTAGCTGTCCGGCATCTGTATCTCGTCACTCTTCCATAGCAACGCAGTCTGAAGACGTCCATCTTCCAACTGTACTATACTGCGTTGTAATATATCTTCCGCCCTCTTCTCCGGGTCAGAAGCTGGTCGGCACGGGTTGATGATGAGTGACTCGAGTGCGAAGTATTCACGAAGTTGCTTGTCTATGTTTTCCTCGGCGCTATTCAGTTGATTGACGTAGTGCACTTGCTGTCCCAGCGTCCTAGTGCGGGCACCGTGCAGCACCCAGCCCAAAGGAGTTAGCGATGCTATCGGCTGATGCTGGGGCCCTCTTCTTATGTCTGTTGCTAGGAGCAGATGCCAGTTGTCTTGCCCGATAATAATCTTCGGCGTCCCTGCGTTGTACGTCAGCTGATCTGCCAGGTCAATCAGGTGCTTGCAGTCAGCGATGTCATCCTTGCTGATTGACTGCGGCGACAGGTGCAGGCGTGGTAGGGTGCGCGCCCTGAAGGGTATCTTCTTCCTATGGCAGGTCGATAGCGTGAGGTCAACTCTCTTCGACGTGGGCGTGTCGATAGTCACGTCGCTGATGGCGCCTATTTTCATCGGCTCGACTGGTCCCTCTGCACCGATCATGTCTGCTAGCTCTTCGTCAATCAGTGACACGGTTGAGCCGTCATCCAGCAGTGCGTATGTGCGCACTTCTCCCGCCGGTCCGGACAGTTGCACCGGAACAATTTTCAGGAACGCTTGATTTGCGTGGTTGCGTGAACTTGCGACTATTTCTTGCGCTTCTTGTGCGACTTCAGTAGTGCTCGCCTTCTTCTTGTAGTGAAGCAGATGATGGTGTGATGCAGTGCAGCCCTCGATTCCACATCTCTTCTTTTGACATCTGTGTCCGTGCTGACGATGGCGGAGGCAGCGGAAGCACAGGTTGTGCTGCTTGGCAAGTTCCCACTTCTTGTCTGCAGAAGCCTTCACGAACTTGTGGCAGTCTAGCGATCTGTGTCCGTCCATATCGCAGATGCGGCACTTCGATGCTGGCTTCTTGTCTATAGTGGTGTGTGTTCTCTGCGTCACACGTCTAAGTCCAGTAGCTTCACTGATGTTTTCAGGCGGTGCAAATGCGCTGCAGTAGCGAGCTTGTTCGGTGATGAAGTCACTGAAGAGACCCAAGTCCGGCGTTGACTGGTGCTTCTCAGTATATGTCTTGTACCACTGTACACGTAGCGAGTTCGGCAGCTTCTCTGTGAGTATGCGCATAAGCTCGGCGTTCATGAGATAGTGTTCCTTTTTCAGCGCTCGCAGTGTGACGATGCCACTTCGTACACGGCTGGCGAAAGTGCAGATGTCCTTCGGTGCTTCTCCGCAGCGTGGCAGCCCGCGCAGTCTGTCTGTCTCCGCTTGCGCTATTGAGTCGGGGCGGCCAAACTGAAGCTCCAACTCCTTCATGATGTCATCCGGCCTGGCGTTGCCGATAAGCTCGGAACTAACTGTATCAAGCGCTCTTCCTCGCAGGCTTCTTCTCAGCCTCGCCGTATTTTCCACATCGTTGAAATATGGTCGCGTTGTCTCATAGATGGCGCGGAACGATAGCCATTCTGTATGCAATCCACTAAAGTTCGGCAGCGTCATGATGACTTTCGATGCAGCAGGGTTGTGGTACACCGGTTTCTCTTCGCTTCTATTTCCGGCTAGCGATGCGATGGCGGAGGTGAGCTCCGTGATAAACGGACGGAGCCCTTCACCCCCTGCGGTATCTTCAACTGGTTTCTTCATTGATGAAAGGGCTTCAATATCGATGGTCTTCGAGGGGGGGGGCTCTGGATTGTCCAGGGTACCCGGCGGTCTATGTCCTCCCTCGGCGGCGGCGTCCCTTCCAGGAGCAGTACTTATTCCACGCAGGACCGGATTCACTATAACCGCGGAGGGGGGGGGGCTCGGGCAGGTCCAGGGTACCTGGTGGTCTATGTCCTCCCTCAGCGGCGGCGTCCTGCGGGTCTGGTTCCGGAGCTTCCTCCAACCAGGAACGGATGTACTCTTCATTCGAATTTCTATCTTCCATATAATCGTCGTCCGATTCTTCCTCGGCTCGCTGAAGTGCTATTTGCGCTAGCTCCAACTTAATTTTCAGTAAGTCTTCGCGCGCTTTTCTAATTTTTCTATTTGATGCCGTCGATCTGTGCGACGGTGCCTTATGTTCGGTACGGGCGTCACCCCGGGTAGTCATCGGTACAGCTCGGTTGTATGTCTTGTCGCAAGCCTTCAGTGTTTCTCCTGAACTATATTCTTCAGCACTGGTTCCAGGCGGCCTCAGTGATGACGACGCCTCAGTCTGCATCAACGACGACGGCGCTGGTCGCTCTTCACCCCCTCGCGGGGTAGGGGGGCGCGGTCGGTCTTCACCCCCCCGCGCGGCGGGGGAACACGGTCGGTCTTCACCCCCTCGCGGGGCAGGGGGGCAGGGTGGCGCCTCACTTCCCCTCTCAGCTGCGGGGCAGGGTAGGTCTTCACCCCCCCTCGGGGGAGGGGGGGGCTGCTCACTCCCCTCGGTGGTGGTTGGAGAGAACGGCGGCTGGCGGTGCACGATGGGGGGCGTGCGGCGTCCCGGTCCGGCGTCGATGATCCAGGCTTGAGCGGCTCTTCCTTGCGATCTTGTCACAGGCATACTCGCTGTTTACAACTCTTCAGTATAAGCTGCGAATCTTCAGCTGAAGTTCCTGGCTCGCTCCCCAGTCGATCCGGGTCGCAAGGACCAAACAGATGTGCGGGACGGACGTAGCTCAGCAGAAGCAGGAACTATGGGTGGCTTCGAGACGTTGACGCCCCGTCGGTCGCTGGTTCGTGGACGGCTGGGCGAGTGGACTGTATTTTCGATGTGGCGAGAAACAGGAATATAAGAAACAGGAGTATGAGAAACAAGAATACGTTTAGACGGGTTTTAGTACTCTCTGGTTTTAATTTTTTTTTTTTTTTTTTTTTTTGGTATGGCATCTCGCAGTTCAGCCTAGGAGGCCGTGTACTGCTTAACCGGACTTTTCCCTGTGGATGCCTAGAATTTAAGGCCTCCAGCCAGGGGCGTAAACAACTTATAAACTAAGCGACTGCGCTAAGGGTACCCCCTATGGGGTCGAACCTCGGCTTAGGGCGTCGCTGGGGAGGCAGCAAGAGGACAGGCTGGATCATATGATCATTATTATTAAATGGGGAATTTAAAGCTACTGGCTCAGCTCGCGGGCTGGCTCGATGAGCAAGGGTCGGGAGGACAGAGAACGGGACGTCGCGGCGGACCTCGGCGGCGAGGTTTGTACGAACGCGGTTTGTGTTTGTGTAGGGTGCTAGTGAGTTTACTACTCTCTTGGAGGACAGTTATCTCATCGTCAGGTTCTAGAAGGGCATGCCTAGGGCGGCGAATCCTACTGATGCGGGAGGGAGTATAATTACTGGCTGACACGATAAGTGAGTTATCGTGTTTCTCAGCGCGTTCGAAGTACCGTATGGCGGCACGCTTCATATACTGGCGGATGGTAGGGATTTTTAAGTCGAGATGAAGAATCTCATTTCGAACATAATAGGGAGCTCCTGTGATTTTCCGTAAAGCACGGTTTTGAAGGGCCTGCATTCTGTGAAGGCGGCGATGGCTTGCCTGTGCGAACACAGGGCAAGCATACATCATGATGGGGCGTATGCACGATACGTAGAGGCGTAACTTGCATTTAAGAGATAATTTGCTCTTTGAATTGAGCAAGAAGTGCAATCTACCGTACACAAAGGCTGCTCTAGAGCGCACCTTATTTATGTGCTCGGCGAATGAGAGGCGCTGGTCTAAGATTACACCTAGATATTTGGCATGCTCCTTCCAAGGAATCGGCCTACCAAACATGGTGACTGACGGGGGCGCGGGAGGAAGCCTACGGCGAGGGCTCGAAAAGAGTATGGCCTGGCTTTTGTCGGGGTGGAGTTCGATTCTCCATAGCCTAGTCCAGACACCTAGGGTGTTGCAATAGGCTTGGAGATGTCTCACTATGGCGGCTGGGCTGCGGCCTGAGCAGTAGATTGCCGTGTCGTCGGCGAATAGGGCTAATTGAACATGCTTGTTCTTAGGAATATCGCTAGTGTATAGCGTGAAGAGGATGGGGGAGAGTACCGAGCCTTGTGGGACGCCAGCTTTTATAGGGTGGGCCGAAGAAAGAGTGCCGTCTATGCGATAGCGAAAGGTGCGATTCGACAAAAAGTCTCGTAAGATGACGACGAGACGGTCTGGGACACCGAGTTGGTAAAGCTTGTAAATCAAGCCTTTGTGCCAGACTTTGTCGAATGCCTTTGCTATATCGAAGAGAATCGTACCGGTGAGTTGGCCACGTTGGAATCCGTGGCTCACACCTTCCACGATGCGGTGGACTTGTTGGACACAAGAGTGATGGGTTCGAAAACCAAACTGTTCTAATGGAATAAGACTCTTTGCTTCGACGTAATCTTTGAGACGCTTATAGATAAGTATCTCGTAGATCTTGCCGAATACATTGAGTAAACTGATAGGGCGATAGCTGGACGGGTCTGATTTTGGTTTACCGGGTTTGGGAATACCGATTACGGTTGCCTCTTTCCATGCCTGTGGGAACAGGTTATGGGTCATGGCGCAATTGAAGATCGCGGTCATGAGCATTACGAGGGAAGCGGGTAGGATTTTAAAAACTTTATTGGTTATTCTATCTGGGCCCGGAGCTTTACGGGATTTGAGACGTTTGATGATCTCTGCCACTTCGTCTGGAGTGACGGGAGGCAAGGGATCGTCGGGGTCTTCTTGCGGTGGTAGGGAGGATCTGCGCTCGACCTCGGCTTCGACCTTTAGTAGGTGAGCCGGGTCGACCGGTTGGGTACTAGGCGAGCATTGAGCCTCGAGGCTTTCGGCCAGACATTCCGCTTTTTCATCGTCCTCGAAGGCGATGGAATTGTCGGGGCGTTTGATCGGCGGGGTGGAAGCTACTTCATCGGATTTGAGTTTCCTTTGAAGCTGCCAGAAGGCTTGATGAGTCGGCTCGAGTTCGCTCAGCGTCTTGTCCCAGCGCGTTTGACGCATCTCAGCAAGGCGTTCCTTTACAGCACGCTGTAAGTTACGCATGTGAGACTTGTTAGCGTCGCAGGGAAAAGTACTGTAGGCACGGACAGCCGCGTTCTTCTCGGTCACCAGAGCACGCACGTCATCCGGGAGCTTGAAGCGATGAAAGCTCGTCGCTTCAACTCTACGTGAACACTTGTCCACGGTGGATTGTACGTGCTCGGTGAACGAGCCGATCGCGCCCGTCATGTCAGCGACTGAGTTGATTTCATCGGGAATTGATTCTAACTGGGCGGAGGAGGATTTCAAGCTTTCGCTTAGCATTCTCCAGTCCGTAACAATCTGGGTGGGAGGAGGGCGATCCGGGTCGAGTGGGCCTGTGCGCGAGGCTAGTTCCACAAGAACCGGTCTGTGGTCGGAGGTGAGCTCGTGTAGTACCTCGATCGAATGTAAACGTAAGTTTACGTTCTTGAGGAGCGCTACATCGAGAACGTCGGGAAGGTGGTCGACTATATTAGGAAAGTGAGTGGGATGCATCGGAGCGATGACATCGAAGTTGAGGGATTCACACTGATTGAATAGCAACCTGCCTCTTGGAGAAGTAGTGTTGCTATTCCAGGCGGGATGTTTGGCGTTTAGATCGCCTGCTATTATTACAGAGTCGCTCAGGCCTAGTAAGGCTCTGAGATCGTTCGTGAAAAGGATCGGGTCGTAGGACTGAAAGGATGAGGACGTGGGAGGGCAGTAGGCCGATACGAGAGTGATCGACTGGTGATGGGACATGGCTAGTCGACAGATCGAGGCTTCAATGCAGCTTAAGTCGGGGGGAGTGATCTCTACACAATGTAGCGATCTTTTATAATAGATAAGCGTGCCGCCTTTGTGGCGTGTGATCCTGTCATTTCTAATTAACTTATAGTTAGCTATATAAGGGCCGCGTACACGCGGCTTTAGGAAGGTCTCTTGTACGAGAAGAATGTCTATCTTATGGGATTGTAGGAAGGCGGAAATCTCGTCGCGTTGGCCGAGAATACCGTTGGCATTATAATAGCCAAGCCTAAGGGAATGAGGTTTAATTTTGGATGTATTATCCATTTCTATTTCCTAAAGTGAGGCAGGTTTTGAACTGCCTGGGCGACGTCTGAATACTCCTGCATAACGGAGTAGAGTTTGATAAGGTCGCCATTGCTGGCGACTATCTCCCTCGAAAGTTGTTGAGCTCTGTCGCTCGTGAATACACTGAACGTGCTCAGTATAACGTTCATAGAACTGAGCGCTGATACTGGGCTAGAAGAGGGTGCGATCGCTTGCGCTTGCGCGGGCTTGGCGGCTATAGGAGCCGCGGAGGGCGCGGAGGGCGCGGAGGGAAGGACGGGAGGGACGCGAGGTAAGCTCGCGGGCGCCACGGTGGAATTATTCACTGGGGCGGGAGTTGGCTGGGGCTGAGTTGGCCTCAGGGTTGGAAAGGCTCTCTGATGGTTGAGAGGGTTCCATGGGGAGGGCCGTTGTGGGCTGAGACGCTCGGGAAGTTGAGCGGTAGGTAGCCTCGCTGATGGGCTTTCCCTTAGCTGGCGGGCGTTTGCACGCTTGGCCAGCTTGGGAGACGTTTTTGGGGCCTTTGGGCAGCCGCGGTAGTTGGCGGGATGGCCTGAGGCGCCGCAGAGTACACAGCTCGGAGGCTCGGTGCACAGAGTGCGGTCCTTGGGTCGCGGGCAGTCGGAGGTGCCGTGTTGGCCTAGGCATTTCACGCACCTAGGCTGGGCGAAACAGTTGCGCTGTGAGTGACCCCACAGTTGGCAACGGTGGCATTGGGATACAATGCCAGATCTATTTGGCTTCTCGATTGAGATGCCTGTTAAATTACACACCGATTTGATGTTAAAAATCGGGTGGATTTTAGAAGGACACGGCTCGCATACTACGAGCACCATGTCGAAGGCGTGGCCGCTGCGGGCGCGGTGCATCCTATGGACTTGCGTCGCAGGGATGTTTTGTGACTTAAGGTCACTTAAAATGTCATCCGAAGGGATTTCCTTCGGAATACGGGTAATGACGACCCGGAGAGGTTTTTCCTCAGGGAGGGAGTACGTATGGAACGAAATGTTCCTCGCTCTTAGCGCTTTAGTTATCTCCCTGTAGTCGTCTGACGTAGGGAGGACGATTTTTATACCGTTGCCGGTATTGGAGGCCGATCTGTAGTTGATCTTACGATCAACACACAGCTTGGACACTTCGGTCCATTTCGCCTTGTCCTGTAAGTATACAGGCGGCGGAGGTTTGCTTTTAGGTGCGCTTTTGGGCTTAGCGGCACCTTGGGAGAAAGCGACCTGCGAGGTCGAGGGTGACGGGGCGGGGGATGCTGTAGACACAGCGGGCGGGCTAGGGAGAGGGGAAGCGGCAAGGGCAATGGTTTTGCGCGCCTTGTCGTTGTTTTTAATCTTTTTCCTCTTACCTCCCTGTACGACGGTGAAGTCGTCTTCGGAGGAAGAGGAGTCAGAGGGCTCGGAGGATTGAGCCTCCTCTGGGACGGGTGAGGCAGAGCGGGAGGACGAGGTGTCCATGCATTCGGCGTCGACGTTTGACGCAGGTGCACTCGCCTGAGTTATTTCCATTGTCTGTGAGACAATGGGATTAGGAACAATGGTCGAGTGCAGCTGGGCATCGACCATTGTATTGGGGATTACCGTTTCCGCTAATGCGGCGGTTTTCCCCGAAGAGACGATTATTGGCTCAACAATGGGGCGCGACACAGCTGCGCCGGCCTCCTTTGTTGAGCCGTTATCGGTAATAACACAATAGCGCGATAGGCGCGGGTCCTTGATATCAAGGTTACTAATAATGTCGCCATATTTGGCGACAATGTCTTGGTCCTTGAGGAGGACCTCGAAGAAGAATTTAATAACTTCGGTAGTCATTTTCCCGTGAGGGAAGAGGGCTACCGAGCTAAAAGAGGTGGGGGCCTAATTATAAAAACCTAAGACCTATCTCCTATCTCCCCGGGTGGATGGGCCCGGGGATGTGTAACCCTCCCTGCCGGGTATAGGCAGGGAGGTGAGTACCTATTGGTGAGCCCTAAGCTTGTAAACCGTTCGCCAGTCTTATTGTGCGAACGGGCCCTAGCCAGTCTAGTGCGAAGGGTATAGAGATACCCAACCGACACCAGGTGAGTAGCTGTGAAAGCAAACCAGATGCAAGGCACGACTAGGAGATCCCCCAAGGCCGAAATCCGAGCTCCCGTCCAATTGACTGCCTTGCCCTGAAGGGGTTCGGCGGGTGTGATTGGGTCAACACCCTCTCGGCTTCGTTGGCACCGTATGGTTTCAACCGAGAACCACGAAACTGTGGCTTTTACCCAGAAGGGGTCAAGTGAATTTACTTGACACAAACGTTTTAGAAACAGGATAATCGTCCGCCGCTTTGAAAAAAGCAGCTTTGGATTGATATATTTGTAGTCGGCAGAGCGACTACGGTGAGCGTTACGTCGGGCGTAACAAAGACAAAAGTCGTAAACGGGCGAGCGCAGAGCGACACGTCCGTACACGTCGAGAGTCAGAAGTGGAGTCTTCTGGTTTTAATACGTTTAGACTGGTTTTAGTACTCTCTGCTACTGTGGGTTCAGGAATGCCGGCGAAATAATAAGTCTTCATATATTTTTCAGGAGTCTTGAAGGGACGAGCTTCGACGCACTACTGTTTACTATTTCACTATTTACTTTTTCACTATTTACTATTTTGCACTATTAAAATTCTATACCGATGACTACGACTATACGGCGGAGCTTGCGCACCGAATGTGTTCGAAACTTTACCTTAACGAGCGCCTCGATTCCTCGTCCCTCCCACCAACCTCAGTTTATTTGACATTTCAATTTTACAGCGATATTACAGGTCTATGGTACATGAGAGCGTTATGGGACGCACGGTGCCAGACCCCCCATGAAGTGCGCTACCGGACTATACTATACTCACACTGAATTTCTTCAAGACTGAAACACTATAACCGAATAAACTATGAAAACTATGTGAAATCAGCCCTTGTATGAACATTATCTCGAGATAAAAAACAAACTATGGGGGCTATCTCGATACGGAAAGCAGTGTGTGTTAGGGCATTTCATGGGCTATCTGGCGATAGTAATCCTATCGATGTGACCTAAGCCCTAGTATTGACAATTTGCATGTAAAATGAAAGACAAAACACAGACATTATTTATTGTTCTGTAACTTAAACTATTAACAATATTCCTATAAAGTAAGTTGTTTTCTATATACTGAGACCTAGGCTTTCAGTTAAACACTATTTCACTAATGAAAGTTTAGGATTTTTTCTATCGAGAAATGTTTACATAGGCAAATCAGGCCGTAAACGGCAGAACTATATGTTTATTATACACAACTATGTAGGTTTTAAGCTACCACTATAAAACTATTACAATTTACTATTAAAAAACACTATAATTTACAAATCAAAACACTATCAAAACTGAATACAATTCTATACTTATTTAGAAGGAGGGTGCACGTGAAAAACACCCATCGGCGCGGCTCACGGCACTTTTTTCTCGTTACCCGCATCACAAATTGTTAGAGTATAAATAGTAACGCGCATACACGAACACTTAAGCTGCATTGAAGCCTCGATCTGTCGACTAGCCATGTCCCATCACCAGTCGATCACTCTCGTATCGGCCTACTGCCCTCCCACGTCCTCATCCTTTCAGTCCTACGACCCGATCCTTTTCACGAACGATCTCAGAGCCTTACTAGGCCTGAGCGACTCTGTAATAATAGCAGGCGATCTAAACGCCAAACATCCCGCCTGGAATAGCAACACTACTTCTCCAAGAGGCAGGTTGCTATTCAATCAGTGTGAATCCCTCAACTTCGATGTCATCGCTCCGATGCATCCCACTCACTTTCCTAATATAGTCGACCACCTTCCCGACGTTCTCGATGTAGCGCTCCTCAAGAACGTAAACTTACGTTTACATTCGATCGAGGTACTACACGAGCTCACCTCCGACCACAGACCGGTTCTTGTGGAACTAGCCTCGCGCACAGGCCCACTCGACCCGGATCGCCCTCCTCCCACCCAGATTGTTACGGACTGGAGAATGCTAAGCGAAAGCTTGAAATCCTCCTCCGCCCAGTTAGAATCAATTCCCGATGAAATCAACTCAGTCGCTGACATGACGGGCGCGATCGGCTCGTTCACCGAGCACGTACAATCCACCGTGGACAAGTGTTCACGTAGAGTTGAAGCGACGAGCTTTCATCGCTTCAAGCTCCCGGATGACGTGCGTGCTCTGGTGACCGAGAAGAACGCGGCTGTCCGTGCCTACAGTACTTTTCCCTGCGACGCTAACAAGTCTCACATGCGTAACTTACAGCGTGCTGTAAAGGAACGCCTTGCTGAGATGCGTCAAACGCGCTGGGACAAGACGCTGAGCGAACTCGAGCCGACTCATCAAGCCTTCTGGCAGCTTCAAAGGAAACTCAAATCCGATGAAGTAGCTTCCACCCCGCCGATCAAACGCCCCGACAATTCCATCGCCTTCGAGGACGATGAAAAAGCGGAATGTCTGGCCGAAAGCCTCGAGGCTCAATGCTCGCCTAGTACCCAACCGGTCGACCCGGCTCACCTACTAAAGGTCGAAGCCGAGGTCGAGCGCAGATCCTCCCTACCACCGCAAGAAGACCCCGACGATCCCTTGCCTCCCGTCACTCCAGACGAAGTGGCAGAGATCATCAAACGTCTCAAACCCCGTAAAGCTCCGGGCCCAGATAGAATAACCAATAAAGTTTTTAAAATCCTACCCGCTTCCCTCGTAATGCTCATGACCGCGATCTTCAATTGCGCCATGACCCATAACCTGTTCCCACAGGCATGGAAAGAGGCAACCGTAATCGGTATTCCCAAACCCGGTAAACCAAAATCAGACCCGTCCAGCTATCGCCCTATCAGTTTACTCAATGTATTCGGCAAGATCTACGAGATACTTATCTATAAGCGTCTCAAAGATTACGTCGAAGCAAAGAGTCTTATTCCATTAGAACAGTTTGGTTTTCGAACCCATCACTCTTGTGTCCAACAAGTCCACCGCATCGTGGAAGGTGTGAGCCACGGATTCCAACGTGGCCAACTCACCGGTACGATTCTCTTCGATATAGCAAAGGCATTCGACAAAGTCTGGCACAAAGGCTTGATTTACAAGCTTTACCAACTCGGTGTCCCAGACCGTCTCGTCGTCATCTTACGAGACTTTTTGTCGAATCGCACCTTTCGCTATCGCATAGACGGCACTCTTTCTTCGGCCCACCCTATAAAAGCTGGCGTCCCACAAGGCTCGGTACTCTCCCCCATCCTCTTCACGCTATACACTAGCGATATTCCTAAGAACAAGCATGTTCAATTAGCCCTATTCGCCGACGACACGGCAATCTACTGCTCAGGCCGCAGCCCAGCCGCCATAGTGAGACATCTCCAAGCCTATTGCAACACCCTAGGTGTCTGGACTAGGCTATGGAGAATCGAACTCCACCCCGACAAAAGCCAGGCCATACTCTTTTCGAGCCCTCGCCGTAGGCTTCCTCCCGCGCCCCCGTCAGTCACCATGTTTGGTAGGCCGATTCCTTGGAAGGAGCATGCCAAATATCTAGGTGTAATCTTAGACCAGCGCCTCTCATTCGCCGAGCACATAAATAAGGTGCGCTCTAGAGCAGCCTTTGTGTACGGTAGATTGCACTTCTTGCTCAATTCAAAGAGCAAATTATCTCTTAAATGCAAGTTACGCCTCTACGTATCGTGCATACGCCCCATCATGATGTATGCTTGCCCTGTGTTCGCACAGGCAAGCCATCGCCGCCTTCACAGAATGCAGGCCCTTCAAAACCGTGCTTTACGGAAAATCACAGGAGCTCCCTATTATGTTCGAAATGAGATTCTTCATCTCGACTTAAAAATCCCTACCATCCGCCAGTATATGAAGCGTGCCGCCATACGGTACTTCGAACGCGCTGAGAAACACGATAACTCACTTATCGTGTCAGCCAGTAATTATACTCCCTCCCGCATCAGTAGGATTCGCCGCCCTAGGCATGCCCTTCTAGAACCTGACGATGAGATAACTGTCCTCCAAGAGAGTAGTAAACTCACTAGCACCCTACACAAACACAAACCGCGTTCGTACAAACCTCGCCGCCGAGGTCCGCCGCGACGTCCCGTTCTCTGTCCTCCCGACCCTTGCTCATCGAGCCAGCCCGCGAGCTGAGCCAGTAGCTTTAAATTCCCCATTTAATAATAATGATCATATGATCCAGCCTGTCCTCTTGCTGCCTCCCCAGCGACGCCCTAAGCCGAGGTTCGACCCCATAGGGGGTACCCTTAGCGCAGTCGCTTAGTTTATAAGTTGTTTACGCCCCTGGCTGGAGGCCTTAAATTCTAGGCATCCACAGGGAAAAGTCCGGTTAAGCAGTACACGGCCTCCTAGGCTGAACTGCGAGATGCCATACCAAAAAAAAAAAAAAAAAAAAAAAAAACGAACACTTAGGCATTATGATTTTGCACTCGCGGCGCACGGATGCGTCTGTCGCGAACATCTTTATTCTAACTCTCCTACTACGGGTCTGCTGGAAGAGATTTCGATTTAGAAATAAGCAGTACCTTTGTACTATTTTACGCTATGTCTACTTTTTTTTATATTTTCACTGTGTACATAAATTGTTAAATAAATAAATAAAATGAAATGGAATGAATTTACACTGTTACCGATTGTACCGATTCAACACGCCAAAATACTCCATAACATATCCAAAATACATAAGGACACAACCACAAACTTTAATTTAATATTTGTAATTGCACCGACTGATCCTGACCTATATGTATCAAAATAAACCAACATTATCCCAATTTATCACGCCATTTTCACAAAGTCACGGCGCTTATGTCACTTTAACACGAAATATAAACACGGTATGTCTTTTCACGCAAGGGCAACACCTATGGAATGCTAGATAAAAAATAAAAAATAAACGATATAAAATCCAGAATTATAGGTCATTTGGGAATCGTTAACAACTCTTTAATAAAAAACCTGTAACTACATATTTGTTTGACATTGAAAAACCGTGACGATTGGGAATAGTAACTTTTTGTAAACTCTTTTATGAGGTTGTAATTTTCAGTAGACACCGACAAGGACACAACAGGTGGTAGGGAAAACTAATTTTTGTGGGACATTACAATCACGTCACTTTCCATTGAAGGAGGTATAAAGACAAGCCCTTGAAGAACATATTTTTATAACCGGGGTTAATAAGCTCTACAATAATATGTATCAAGTGTAATAAAATCCTGATGAGCGGGAATTATATTGCCAATTCAAAAAAACAGGTTCTGTTTTGACTAACTCTAACCGCTTTATCACAACTAAATCATCGGCACAGTCAACAATATATTAACCCTATCATAATTTTTCCACCACTAAATAAATGCACCACCTGTTCTTAATAAATCTCTGAAATGTTCTGCTGTCGACATCAATCATATCGATGGTTTTGTACGGGTTACGTCACTACACGCGTTCGCGATAAATCGAGTATTCGATGTTCGTAATCGATATTTCGCTTATAATTGATGGGAAGAATCGTAAATAAGTAATCTATGACGTAAAGCCCGAAAGACTGAGTGATTGTAACGCCCACGTTTGTTTAGCTTGTCTAGTTGTGGTGAACTCTGTGGCTATGTCTTTGAATCGATTCGGTACCTACTAGGTTTATTCGGATAGTTAAAACATAGGTAACTATAACTACTAGCTATACATATATGTAGGCTATAAGGTGATGTCATATTTGGCTGGCCAGAGAAGTGGTAACTACTTTTTATGCAATGCATCCAAAACTAGTCAATTAGTTAATGTTGCTATTCTTTAATATAGGTTTGATGAGTAGGAAAATATTGATAAACTGAGTTTTGACTAGGCCCTTTAGTCCACTATGGGTTTAATACCCTTACACCGAAATCTATATATATAAAAGAAAGTCGTGTTAGTTACTCCACTTATAACTCAAGAACGGCTGAACCGATTTAGCTGAAAACTGGCAGGGAGGTAGTTTAGAGCCAGGAGAAGGACATAGGATAGTTTTTATTACAAAAAATAAAAATAAAAAATACAATTTATTCCGGACATACAGCGCCATCTATTGTTCAAACCAAAAATCTGCCGGATGCCACTATTCCACGCGAACGAAGTCGCGGGCAAAAGCTAGTTACTTATATTTGCAAAAATTTTAGCTTAAAAATATTCCCAATTAAAATTGACAAAGACTTCTTGTCTTGAGAACAAGAAACAGTCGGCGTTTACAATGGAAAATAATAGCGCCAATGAATACAAGTATTTAACGTTTTAATTAGCTGAAATAATGCTCTAATTAGTAAGGCGCGTGACTCGTTGTGACAGTGGGTATTACGTAACAGGTTCATATTCGCTATATTTTAAAAGGAGTTTATGGGAATATCTACTAATTCATAAAAAAAAACAATAATTTCAATTAAAAAAATACACCGTTAACTAAGCTGTCATATAAAAATTAACACTAATTTGTGCAGGTACCTCCCGAAACAACCGTGTCCGGTGAGCACCTGTGGCACGCGGAAACTTCTTTCAAGAGACTCCTTTGACCTCGTCTTGCATCTCATATATTTCTGGGGTTTAAGTAACAATTCCTAACGATGTCAATTTTTGCCCCTAAGGGAATTTGCAAGCCCCGTAGCAAGAGTATTTTTCTCAATACAACCGGGAGCGGGCGCATACAGGATGAATTTTCATAAGAATATTACTTGTGCATATGTACTTACTAGGTTCTGCCAGCGGTGTCACCCGCATCCCGTGGGAACTACTTCCCGTACCGGGATAAAAAAAAGCCTATAGCCTTCCTCGATAAATGGGCTATCTAACACTGAAAGAAATTTTCAAATCGGACCAGTAGTTCCTGAGATTAGCGCGTTCAAACAAACAAACAAACTCTTTAGCTTTATTATATTAGTATAGATAAGAGATATTATACTGATACTAAGGAAGAAAATTGCCTTACATGCTGTTATTACTTTACTCGTATTATGCTAGTAATATCATAGCGAGTACATTCTTTGTAGCAGACCATAGTAGACTAATATTTGTTTAATAGAATTTGGATTCATGATGTTATTTTATTATGCAGCAGACAATTGCAATTGAAAACTGTGAATCTAACTCGAATCTTAGATCAAGTTTTGAATGAAATTCAATCAAGTTTCTGATATAATACCTATTCAAATTTTAAAAACTTTTTTAAATACAAAGACACCATGTAAGTTGTTTTAATTAAAAAAAATGAACCAATTACACCCAAAGTTAACAAGAGTAAGTAATAAGTATTATTGAATTTGATCTGATAGGTTTTGTCCAATTTACCAAAAAACAATTGATTGTGAAGCCTGACTTTACGCTACTAATGAAGATATTGGGCACTGTCGTTTGTCTTTTGGAATGTGGGCGGTATTCTATTATTTGATTTAATCTGGAACCATAGACATCCATACGAATAATTATAAATGCGAAAATAGCTCTGTTTGTATGTTTGCCGCGCTCTCACCCCTAAACTACTGAACCGAATTAAATGAAATTTGTATACAGGCAGCTTCAAAGAGAATACTTACTTTACAAAACTTGAAGTAGGGCTACGAAATATGTATCTACAGGAAAACCTCGGACAGAAGCTAGATTTTAATATTAATTATGTCAGTTAATTTACATGTATCAATTTACCAAATCATCCACAATTTACTGAATTCTATTTTCAGCTAACACGATATAAATAACTCATTATATAAAACGCATTGTTTAAAATCGAACGCGTAACATTTTAGCCTTTTGTTAGTGACATATTGCTTTGTAACTAAATATGGATACTATTCATAATAATGTGGTTCAATACGGAAATAATACAATATTAGGTAAGGGAGTTATATTGGTATCTAACCCTTTGTCCTAAAGGGCAATTTATTACATTGTTGAATTCAGTAGTTAGCTCAAGTTCAATTCTCTAATCCACTTTTTGTATGTTGCATAATGTAAGAAGTTCCGACCATTATCAACTGATCTAAATGCGAAAGTTAGTCTACATATATGCATGTATCTGCTATGCTGTGACACAAAAACTACAGAACCGATTTGGATGAAAACCTATTTTCATCGATCCCAGAGTTCGTACCTTGGAAACTTGGAGAAGAAACTTTAACGATGACTAATCTATTCGAATGCACCTGCATGCACAATCACGTAAAATCCTTTAGGCTTACCTTATTAAGGTAAAAATGAGCACCAATTAAACAGTTACAAGCCTGTTAGTCATTTAGGTCTAGCCTAGTGCCTGTTCAACTATCCTGTTATCTTTCCTTCTTTCTAAACCACAATCAAGACAGCATTTTTAATGGTACGTGACTTCATAGAGGAAAAACTACAACACCACATTGGACGTACTATGATATAGTATAGTTTATTATAGCAGGACGATTATACCTATTGTTATGCGTAAGTAGTAGGTTTGTAGTTACGTTGGGATCAGCTGTGTGGTATGACTAATGGTGATCTACCGTTCCTATATATCCGTTGATTTGCGTTAGAGATTGAATTTTGATATAAGCTCCATATATATATTGCTTCAATTATTTCAAATTTCAATCTCCAATCCCAAAACCGAGAAATCTGTAGTTAAACGTTACAGTGTTTCAAATCGTTTAAAAAACGTTTTTCCTCGTAACTGCCATAACAATTTCAATAATTAGACACAATTAATGAGCCTAACAGCCTCAAACACTACCTTAAAAGGCTCGTACTCTAATATATAATGTAGAAATTATCACGCTAAGTACACTGCTTGGCATAACTGGTCGGTTAATCTTACTAATGCCATTGTGGCACATAAAAGGGAACAGTTTGTAATATAATAAACACATCTGCTTTAATGAAATAAGTCTTAACGTCCTCTGTGAATTATAAACGGTGGTTTATTTTATGTGGTTCTAAACTGTTAAAATTATTATGTGACATATCGCCGGTTGCACAAAGCTCCATTAAAGTTAAAGCTTCTTTAAATCTATTGCTGACTCTTTCTTTGTCAACAAGATAAAAAGTGTCAGCAATAGATTTAATGAAGCTTTAACTTTAATGGAGCTTTGTGCAACTGACGTAAAGTTCCACTTAGTAAAAAACCTCTTTTGTCGTTAAATGATTTTTAAGCGATGGAAATATAGTGGCCTCTTGGCAAAATATATTTTTGAATCGTTTGGGGTTGAAACCCACATATTTTTATACCTATGTATAAGTAACCCAATAGATTAGAGTGTTCTTTTTTTAAATGTTATATAACTAATTCAATAAAACAATTTTAAACAATAACAAAATTGTAAACTGATTTAATTTCGCTTTATAGGTTAAAGACGTAGGATTAAAGATCAAATTCATGAAGTAACACCCTTAAAAACACAACCCTTCTTCTGTTGCAGTCGGATAATGAAAAATATTACCAATACCATGTAAGGCTAGCCGCTGATTGCAACTTTTCGTAATAGTTGCAGCAGCAGGCAATGCTGGAGTGACGTGACTGTCACTCGCCCTGTACATTACTATGGGAGTCCACTCACTGGTGACTTTTTGTCACTCAGCCGGCATACAAAAAATGAACGCGATTTGTCACCCAAGAACAGATTCAGTGAGCGCATCGTGGGTGACAGCAGGTGACAGTGACAAGAAGTCACGGTGACAAAAAGTTGCAATCAGCGGCGGGCCTAACATATTAACAATAGATTGTATAAAACTTTTTAATATGACATTGTTATTCATCCTATAACCGTTTGCCTCACGTTTGTCCTCAGTCAATTTCTTTCAAAATTAGATTGTCTGAAGTTTTCCTAATCATGTGATTGAAAATAAAGTTTCATCTCCTTCAGTAGATTGTATAGAAAAGTACCTAACTCAATTCTTGTCAAATAATATTCTACGTTTTTCAAAAAAAGTTTTGTAAATTGCAAAATGAAACTTCGTTTCTATCTGGCTTTTGAATAATCAGAAGGACCATTTATTATATGCACCTATTCTTGACTTTGAATAAATAAAAAAAAATCTTTATTTCAAAATATTCATCACTGGTAAGATTATCATTAAGAATTCTTCTGTAATTACCGGTCTTTTCAGGCATCATTTTCAATTACGGAACATTTTACATTCGCTTTGTATTCCATGTTGAATTTACCGATCGCATCCAAATTGATTACATGATCAGTTAGTAGTTAATGCTCGACGTTTGTAAATAATATTTATATGTATATCTTTTTATATTGATCGTATATTGTGCTCTTGCTATTATTATATTAGCACTAACATAGCTAATTCTGTTAGCACAAAACTCTCAAAGTAAACAAAAGTTTGTTGTCCTGTCAAAAGAAGTTCATAAACTTATTGCAACAGATCATTAATTTCAGTATTTTCTATGAAAATGGCTTTAATAATTATCTTTATTTACCTAAGTACTTTAAAATAAAGTTACATGACATCTACATTTTTTCGAAATAGAACTTTTCCTTTACCTACAAAAATATTAAATACTAGCCGTTTTCTCGCGGTTTTACCCGCGTCCGTACCGGGATAAAATATAGCCTATGTTACTCGTGGATAATGTAGCTTTCGAATGGTGAATGAATTTTTAGAAACGGTCCAGCAGTTTTTGAGCCTATTCATTACAACCAAACAAATAAACAAACAAAGTTTTCCTCTTTATAATATTAGTATAGATAGTATAGACAAACAAACTTACACACACACTGAAATGTACTTTCATATACCTACTCAGTAGTTTACCCCTACATCTAAACCACAGTAACTGCACTTCGTTAGTTAACTTAGATAGCGCACTACACGGAGGACAAGCGCACTATAATTGAGTTGAGGGCAAAAGATTTAGATAAATTGTTGTAACCGCCTCACGGGTAGTAAAACTGCCCGTTCCTATAGAATACATATATCTAGTATGTTTTATAGATATTGGCTAAGGCAAATTGTATTAAGGAAAAGTTACCTGGTATTTATCTATACTAATATTATAAAGCTAAAGAGATTGTTTGTTTGTTTGTTTGAACGCGCTAATCTCAGGAACTACTGGTCCGATTTGAAAATTTCTTTCAGTGTTAGATAGCCCATTTATCGAGGAAGGCTATAGGCTACTTTTTATCCCGGTACGGGAAGTAGTTCCCACGGGATGCGGGTGAAACCGCTGGCAGAAGCTAGTGTAGTATAATGTAAATGGTGTTCTCCACTGGGGCTCCAAAATCAAGATAAGTAAACAAGCAAAATTAGTTCGTTATCCTCAAAAGGTGTTAACAGATTTTTTTGAGGAAAAATGTTTCCTTTAGTCTTTCCTGTGTACTTGGTTTGTGGAATCATATTATCTTTAGTAATAGGTATTAGTATTAGTATTAGCTGACGAGATTTTTTTGTTTGGCGATGTATACGTTACTAGCTTCTGCCAGCGGTTTCACCCGCATCCCGTGGGAACTACTTCCCGTACCGGGATAAAAAGTAGCCTATAGCCTTCCTCGATAAATGGGCTATCTAACACTGAAAGAAATTTTCAAATCGGACCAGTAGTTCCTGAGATTAGCGCGTTCAAACAAACAAACAAACAAACAATCAAACAAACAAACAAACTCTTTAGCTTTATAATATTAGTATAGATTATCAATTAAAAGCGTACATAAATATCAATTTTTAAAGTAAATGAAATTGACTTTTCGCTCAAATTTTTTTTAGATATTTTTTCTATTTTGATAGAAAATAAATATTCTTGTTGTGTATAAGCCACAAAAAGGGTGAAACGTAATGGAAACACTATGATAACTAGAGTTCAAATTGCCAGAAAATTAAAATATTAAAGTCAATCTCTTGCACGAGATAAGGGCAACACAAAACTCATGTAGGTGGAAAAGCTAAATGCTATATTTATCTTGTATTTTACCCGCACATTGCAGACTAAACAGTCGGCCGACAGTTGCCATTGATATATTTTTGACATGAAAAAGTGAATTCAATCAAAGTTTTAAATCGATTTCATACCGTCCAAACACCTGATCGTCGTTATATGAGTAATACCTTTCATTATCATACTGATTTATGAGACTGATGCCCGTTATCACCAACAATCTCTAACCTAACTGAGTGTCACTTAGAATAGGGGTCCCCCAATAATAAGGTTATTCATATTATTTATTTGCATTCCACAATGTATAAAGTAGGTGTTACAATTTGGCTTAGAGCTAGGTAAAATTGTGGACCCTGTAGGGCACAGCAAAATAAAATAAAACTTACAACTAAAATTATAAGGTTAAAAGGAACACTTAAACTTTGGTGAGAACCAAATTCGTATTGATCCCTAAATGGTCTTAGGGGGTCACTAAATAGGTATTTGTTGGTGAAAATGGGCATGAGTAAATTGTCGGCCAACTAAAAGTTTGTGGTTTGCGGCAGCTCTTTGAAAGATGAGGTGAATGAAATATGTCTAGATTCAGTATTATGTTCGCTTGTTTATTGTTTATAATAACGAGAAGGGTAATGGCCGATGCAACCCACCATGTTGTTATATTTGAAACTAGCGACCCGCCCCGGCTTGGCACGGGATTGCAGTATTTCCCCACTATTTAATGCATGTTATTATACATATAAACCTTCCTCTTTAATCACTCTATCTATTAGAAAAAACCGCATAAAAATTGGTTGTCTAGTTTTGAAGATTTAAGCGTACAAAGGGATATAGGGACAGAAAAAGCGACTTTGTTTCTTACTATGTACTTAGTGACGAGTCAAGAGAATCTATGAAAGTAGGGGATGGAAGCATAGTTTGTTTCTTTGAATGCGCTAATCTAAAATACTGGAACGAATTGGCAAATGCTTTCAGTGTTAGATAGCTCGTTTATCGAGGAAGGCTTATGTTCTTATACGGGGGCTGCGGTGTAGGTTCTACGAGACACGCACGGGCACATATTTTATTTTAGTCGTAGTTAGTTAGTGTAGATTAACAGGATAACAGATTTTCTGTATATTTATCTGGCTAGAAATCTGAGTGTACAATCTTTCATTCCAATACAGCAGTAAGTGTATTTTATTTACATTTAAAGACGATGAGATATGTTATGGCTCTTGATAAGTTCTTAATGCAAGTTTTTATTAACAAGGATACTACACCGAAATAAAATGCGCATATTTAAGTATGTCTCGAAAACGTGAGCCATCAAAATGTCTACATTGTGTTGCAACAAATAGGTAAGGTAACTGCACCAGTAATGGTAAGCGTTCCGGTAATGGTCAATTGAAAAAAAAACCTTTTAAATAAGAATCACACATGTTGTAGAGAAAATTGCAACACTCAACAACAAACTATAGACTATTAGCTTGTCAAAATATGATAAGTGAGGTCTAGATGTCGTTCATTTACAAAAATGGTGGCCACGTAAATAGACGCTGTCGGAAAGTTACAAATATTTGTTAATCCTTTTAGTGGAGTGAGTACCTATTGAGAGTTGTTTTTACTATGAAAAATAGTGTTTGATTTGTACCTTATCATTAATATGCATGTTAAGATGTTTAGGATACGATTAACAACATAAATTAATTAATTTACTTTATATCTTTTTTTTTAACTGGGGTGTTCATTACTGGAACTTTTAAAAACGGTTAGTACCAATTATGGTCAATCTGACCATAACTGGAGAGCTGGCGTTTTAACCGTTATTCATCAAATTTGAATTTTAAATATAACGATCATTAATTTGATGTTTGTTACGCAATAGTACAAACGACGATTCTAGTAATGGTCATCATTGACCATTAATGGTGTGACCATAACTAACACATCATCACTCAAGAAAAAGCATGGTATGGTACCTTTACTTTAATCATTATAACTTGAATAAAAGGATTGTTTGAAAATAAAATGTTTAGTACTTATAATTATCACCATATTTTGTTTTAATCATCATCATCATCAGCCTATCGCAGTCCACTGCTGGACATAGGCCTCTCCAAGTGCACGCCACTGAGATCGATTTTCGGCTGCTCGCATCCAGCTCCTGCCAGCCGTCTTGCGCAAGTCATCACTCCACCGTGCCTGAGGACGTCCTACACTACGTTTGCCGAGGCGTGGTCTCCACTCTAGAACTCGTTTACCCCAAAGGTTATCGGTTCTTCGGCTAATATGGCCAGCCCACTGCCACTTCAGCTTGCTGATTCGGTAGGCTATGTCGATGACCTTGGTTCTCTGACGGATTACCTCATTTCTGATGCGATCCCTCAGAGAAACGCCGAGCATAGCTCTTTCCATAGCCCGCTGAGCGACTTTAAACTTGTGGACCAGCCGTACCGTCAGTGTCCACGTTTCGGCTCCGTAAGTCATGACAGGTAGGACGCACTGATTGAAGACTTTTGTCTTTAGGCACTGTGGGATCGACGATGTTAGGACTCGACGTAGCTTCCCAAATGCAGCCCAACCCAACTGAATTCTCCTATTCACCTCGTCCTCAAAGTTGTTTCTACCCAACTGCAATGTCTGCCCGAGGTATACATATTTCCGAACAACTTCGAGAACGGCGCCGTGTATCGCAATCGGTTCCGGTAGAACATGTTCATTGAACATGACCTTGGTTTTGTCCAAGTTCATCCGTAGGCCGATGCGTAGAGAAGATTCAGCCAGGTCGTTCAGCATCTGTTGTAGGTCCTGCAGCGTTTCCGCCATGATGACGATATCGTCAGCAAATCTCAAGTGAGAGATGTGTTCGCCATTGATGTTGATGCCGCGTCCGTTCCAGTTCAGCGTCTTGAACATATCCTCCATTGCATTAGTGAACAGTTTCGGGGAAATAACGTCCCCTTGTCTCACTCCTCGATGCAACGGTATGGGCCTTGTTTGCTGATTCTGTACTTGGACGGACATTGTAGCGGCTTCGTAGAGACATCTCATCACTTGGATGTATCGCCAATCTATTTGACAACGCTGCAGGGACTCCAGAACAGACCAGGTTTCAACCGAGTCAAAGGCCTTCTCATAGTCCACAAATGCTAGACACAGGGGCTGATTATACTCTTCGGTCTTCTGTATAATCTGCTGCACTGTGTGGATGTGGTCTATGGTGCCGTATCCGCTCCGAAACCCAGCCTGCTCCGGTGGTTGGAATTCGTCGAGTCTTCGCGCAAGTCGGTTCGTGATCACTCTTGAGAACAGCTTATATACGTTGCTTAGGAGGGAAATGGGTCGATAGTTCTTCA
Organism: Helicoverpa assulta; assembly: GCA_963856015.1. Taxonomy (NCBI): domain Eukaryota; kingdom Metazoa; phylum Arthropoda; class Insecta; order Lepidoptera; family Noctuidae; genus Helicoverpa; species Helicoverpa assulta. The sequence goes on from CAWLCW010000028.1 coordinate 12,097,294, forward strand.
ACTGGGTTTTGTCTCCCTTTTTGAAGAACAGGACGACAACACTCCTACTCCACGCCTCTGGAGTTCTCCCTTCAAACAGGACGGCATTAAAAAGCTTCTGGAGCTCCCCCAGTACGTACAATAGCTCTGTTGTAATGCCATCCTCGCCAGGGGCTTTTCCATTTTTGAGCTGTCTCAGAGCGATCTCGATTTCGCCACTGCTGACTTCTGGCAGGTCTTCGGTGAAATGGCGAGTTAATGTGGCTCTAGAATCCTCATTTCCGGGATCAGGTCGAGATGCATGCGATGCGTATAACCGGCCATGGAAATTTTCCACTTCCGAAAGGACTGTCGGCACCGAAGAAACGACTTCTCCACTTGTTGTGGTCAGCTTCGTCAAGTGGCTTCTTCAAAGAGATTGTACGAACACCTTTGACCCCCGATTCAGCTCAATTGCTCTTTCTTTTGTTTTAATAAACCTATAAAAACTTACCTGGGTGAGATTTGATTCGATTTATGTAAGTATATTTTTTATGACCATTACTGGCTGTGCATTACTGGATTTGACCATAAATGGTGGTCCATTACTAGGTATTTACCTGACCATTATTGGTGATAAAAATTTAAAAATTATTTATTTTATTTGATTTATTCTAATAAAGATAAATTAGTATTTGTAATTTCCACTGTTAACTGATACCGTCTTTCACTAATACCACAATAGAGCAGACAGATGCGGCAATAACTACTTTGATAAATATTAAATAATACCAAATATTTTTCTACTACTGACCATGATTGGTGCGTTTACCTTATAAACTTGTAGCCAAAATTATAATATTTCCGGGTATCCCCTTGATCACAAAACTAAAATTAAACTACGTAAGTATGTTTGTATGTGTAGGCATACCATTCATCATGCGATAAAAATAATCCTATAATCGTATGGTTCTTACAGACGGATTACTAAGAATCCGGAAAATTCCTCCAAGGTCACTCCTATGTTTATCCAATTATTAATTTATTATTATTACCTATTGGATGGGTTATGATTATTATTGTATGTGTTGCGACTGATTGAATTTATATCTTTATTGACAGATGCGCATCGGCTGTCGTGAACGTGAAATTCAATGGGAGATGAGCCAGATATAATGTTTTATTTCTCTATTGAATAGTTTAACTTAGGCTTACGAGTCTAGATAAAACGTAGAGGTGTTATATAAGTGACTTTCATGCAATCGTCTTTTTAAGCGTTCCCATAACCAATGGGTAATTGGGAGCCTATAAGTGAGACTTTGATATCTGTCTTTTTATCTTTCACCGGGCTGTGTCTCATAAACTTTCACAGTTAGACATTCACATATGATGCAGCTGTTACATCCAATACTGAAAGTCAGAACAAAATAAAAACTTTGGTTAAAATATGTTTGAATTTGAGTACAAAGACTATTCCTGCACACACTCTATCAAAATACCCAATGTTTTTCAGTGGGTTTCACGACTTAACATCGAGACGAAACTGTGTGTCGTATAAAACAGTAGGTAGGGACAAAATAACCGGATGATATTCCGTGTATTTTGAGAAACTAGAATCTGTGTATAATTATCATGATTTATGTTGGAAAACTGTGTATTTTCGTATTTTCAGCGTGGACTACGCGGAGAATATCCGCAACTTTCATCGGGATTATTCGTCAGTATCATATTGCTTTAATATTTTGTAAGCTAGACAACGATTTATTATTAGTTTCGGGAGTTTTTCTTGTAATAACGGTTTTCCTTTTCAGCGGGGATTGGAGCTAGACAATAATAGTTGTGTTAGCCTCCGGTGTGATTATTTTTGTGAATCTATACCCAGTAGCGATATCCCACCGTACACGTCTTAAAGTAACGAACCTTTCCTAAGTTTTTGTCTCTCTTCTTAAGAATCTCTTTCATTTACAGTTTCTGAAGATACAAATTTTCATTTCAACATTTGGTTTACCAGGAAAACGTAACAAATAGATAAAAAGTACTTTGACTTCTGCTGTAAAGAGTGAATACAAACACACAATTCTTCATTTATCACCACAAAGCGATTGACGTCTTAAGGATCTGCTAGAGCCAGTACACGCTGTTGATCTGTAGTGCTCAACAAACATCAGTATTTACAAACAAGCCACAACAACTGTATTAAACTTTTTAATTGCTGTTGTGTTTCGTTTCTAGTGTTCTTCAGCTTTCATTGGCTTTTTGCCAGATTTGGATGAAACAACGAATGTTTTGTGGTGTCTAGTTTATTAAAGGATTTTGGTAATTTCACTAGCTGTGCCTCAACGTTCTAACCGTGTCTCCGGAAAGTGTCCCTTTCAGAGAGTTAAAAGGGTCACCATGTGATACTTACCTAATTTTATTTTTCTTAATGAATGTTAATGTAAGTTTTGTTATGAACTGTCACGGTAAGAAAGTAAGAATTACTTTTATGATGAATTTGTGTGTTAAACTGGGATTTCAATTGTCTAACTTTAACGGTTCATGAGATGCAGCTTAGTGACAAACGGACACTAACAAGTTCCGAATGATATAAATACTTCGTGATTACTCAACCCTCTGATAGGCAGTAGTTTGTGCACAATATTGATGTTCAGCTCCATCTAGTTCCACCGTAACCTTCACCCACTTCGGCACTGAGCTACCCCATTGGTATGGCCACCATTGTTCGAGTCAGGGTTGTTATACCATGGTGTAGCTACGGCCAAGGTATGGCCTTAGATGTTTTGTTCCGTGGGTTGGGTATATAAATGGCGTTTCGGAATTTTTGGATGGGTATGAATTGTGATTTGAAATAAAAGAAAAGATTTAACGTTTATTTTTTAAATATAATAGACTATTTACGTCTTGTTACAAACCCGACAATACAAAAAAAAAATACACTCCGAACACATAAAGTCACACACATAATTACTTTAATTTTGATAAAAATTATTTCATAACGAATTGCGACGTTCTAAAAAAAACATCGTTTAGAATCTTGATGTGATAATTTTCACTATTGCTTGTGGATATCCAACTTCGAACGTTGCGCTTCTAAAATTATTTTAATATATATATACTCGACAAAATAATCAATTCCATTCATAGTTATTAGTACCTACCTTATTGTGGTTTGTGCTGCAGCGATTCTTCAAATTCCCGTTTTACAGAACTGAAATAAAAGCGCGTTGGCGATAAGCGTAGGATTTTGTTTTTAAAATAGTCTCATCCGTGCGTGAGCTGGATTAAATGTCATCTCGTTATGAAGTTCATTTAGGAAATATTTACTTAAACATCTGTTGAACACTTGAGTAAAAAAGTGTGGCTGTAAAACGGACCTTATTTCAACGTCATAATCTGATTTTTTTAGACAAGTGTTCAACGGACGTTTAAAAGTTTTTGTGGTACGACAGAGTTTGTGTAAATCTTAATGCATTATGACATATTATTAAACAAGATTTAAATACCTATTCAGTTTAAATACCTTCCTCGGCTATTTCAGATTTCAATAATATAATTTACTAGCTTCTGCCAGCGGTTTAACCCGCATCCCGTGGGAACTACTTCCCGTACCGGGATAAAAAGTAGCCTATAGCCTTCCTCGATAAATGGGCTATCTAACACTGAAAGAAATTTTCAAATCGGACCAGTAGTTCCCGAGATTAGCGCGTTCAAACAAACAAACATACAAACAAACTCTTCAGCTTTATAATATTAGTATAGATAAGTAGTTGAGCAAAAGAAAAAATCACAGATACCTAAGTAGTAAAAGTGGTTCAGCATATATTTATGTATTGACTTTCTTAAATGTTTGTTTTTCAGAAGGGAACACGTAAAAAAATATGTAACTAACATGAGTGCCATTGAGATGTCACTTCGTGTAGAAGTTGGCAAAAACTATCGCAGATTTTTATTGTTGTCTAGGTCAAGGAAACTATCGAATAGAAAAAGCTACAACTCATTATATCAAGGAAAAACGAGTAGTCTTTGAATAAACTTTCTCAAGATTGATTTTTACGCGTAGTTCAGAATGAGAATGCAATTTCGTAGTCATACTTACAATAAAATATTCACGCCTCTTATTATTAAACCTACACAAAATGCATAATAAATATAAATCTGCAAAGAAAATATCATCTTCGGTAGGATTAAAGTCAAATAAATACTTCTTGCTACAAAACTCATTACTCGGTTGAATAAAAAAAAAAACATTCCTAATCCAAAAATCCGAACGATAATATGAAATAACAGAGCAATAACAAAAGAACATCGCTTGTTCGAAATACAAAATTACAGTAGTACGATTTTCCCGCGCACTACCGGCTGTTTTTCTTCATTCATTCATATTGTCAGTCTGCTTCGGTTCGTCGCGAGGGGAGGTCGCGCGCTTTCCCGAACTTTTTTACGTACTTGTGACTCCGAAAAGTGAATTTCAAATCAAGTTTTTGTTGAATCTGTTCAGTGTTAGTGCTATTTGAAATGGTTTTTGTTTGTTTTTAATTGTTTGGTTAAGTTTTTGTTCTAATTATGGCTGATACGGACGAAGAAAACATTGAGGGTAAGTTTGGCAATCTCGTCTTTGGATATTTTAATCCTTGCTTTGAAATTGGAATACCCATCGAAAGTAATGGTGACACTTTAATTACGAAGAAAATCTGAGAAGTTGCCGACTATATTTTACTCTTGCTTTAGAAAATTATAATATACTTTGAACAGTTGAATAATTTATTACATTGACATTAGGTATGTAAGTAATTACGTATATAAGAAATATATATATACTGGTTTACTATAGCATAGTAGCAATGACGTAGATTGTATGCAAAAGTGACGTTTTAATGCATTATTCATCGTTTCATACCTAAAGTTTCTTGACCTACGGCTGATAGACTAAACAATATAGGTATGAGTAGTTTTGTTTTTCATAAATATTTGTTATTGTTGTTTGCACAATTATACAGAATTTTAAAATTAGAACTGTTTAACGTTTTGCGTCCAATTAATTTTTGACCATTATAGTTATATTTTTAACCATTACTTCTTATAATTTCCTTTGGAAAATGGATTTGGTTACCCCATAAATATTCTACTTACCTCTAATGTATATTATTCTCTAGAGGAATACAGTACAAATATATCGTTATTTACTGACTACCAACAATGATATAGGTAAATTGAAAACCCACTCTAACTGACATATAAAGGTCCTTAGAGGCTTATATGTAAGTGTATGTATGTATGTTTAGGCTGATTTTGTAACACAATGGTAAATATTTAATGATCCGACAGACTACGTGTCAGGCAAATCGTGAGTTATGGAACAGGGTTTAAGTATACGGAAAGCATTGTTATATTTCCCAATTTTCCTAACTATGTTTTCCAATGTTGTACTGTTCTTGTTTTCTGACTGAAGAAATGTGTATTAATTGCTGTTTCTGGACTTTGTTAACCGACTTTCCAAAAAAGAGGGGGTTATCAATTCGGTTTTTTTAAGCCGTAAAATATAAATTTTATTTATTTAATAAGTAAATATTCTGTTTTTATTTACATCGTAAAACTGGATTTTAATAATGTCGGTTTAGATCATTTTTCACGGATTAACAAAAAACTTTGTACGATTCTGTACCTTTCCAAAATAACTGTGATCTTTCAATTGACAAATTGTTCCTAATAAGAGATTGTAATTTCAAAATTGTATAAGTATTATATATTGCATAATTGTATATTACATTCAAATAAAAACTACAAGCGACATGACAAGCTTCCAAACGCAATAAAACTACTAAGCTACTAGAACCTTGTTGTATGCAAAGAAAGGAAAATTGCCTTCATATTGTTATCAAGTAATCTAATTCCCTCGGGGATGCTCCGTCATTAAATAAAGGAAGTATTAAATTTTCTTCTTTTTAATCTGCTTATCAATTTGTTGAAAATAAAAACAAATACGATGACCTCATCATAAAAGAAAACCCTTCATCTTACCATATCTCGATACTAAAATAATTTTGTTCATAAAGAATCATTTTTTAAGCTCGGCATTTTACACTATTACATAAAATTGCTACTACCTCTACATGATTTTTTTTAAACTGCTTGAAAAATAAAACAGTTTTTAGAGCAATAATTATACACAGTACCAACTAGCTTCCACCTGCAGTTTCAACCGTATCACATGAAAACTTTACGTTTTTCCGGGTAAAAAGTACCCTATAGTTTTTCCCTATAAATAGGCTATATATAATGGTCCATTAGTTCCCGAGAATACCGCATTGAAACAAAAACACTCATAGCTTCCTAAAGTACTAGACAGTAGTAACTCATACTACCTACATTTATCTACCTACGTAATCCGCCATTCAATTTTCGTCGTCGTTACCCAACATCGTACATATGAAAGATACCTCCAATTTGAAATCGACTGAATATCGAATCGCCTTAATAGGCAAAATATCGATTGTTGCTCGGTCAAGTCAAGGCCGAGTATTTGGGCTGACGAAGAACTAAAGAAGCGTTAAAATGATGTCGTGTTCGAGGGTAGTCCTGAATTAAGCCAACACGTGGGTACAAGGCTAACAATAGATGTAGGTACCCTCTTTGGTGGTCCAAAAGTAGGTTCGTTATTTTTAGGACCCGTCAGCTGTTTAGTAGGGGAATGCGTGAATGAATATTTCGGTACATTCTTATAATAAAGTGTGAATTATTTTTTGGCACATCTCGCTTGAAGTTTACACATATTTCTGTTTTGTTTATTAGCACAATTTGAATAGAAATACTTATTAATTTTGTGTGAGATGCGTGAACTTTGGGACAAGAGAGAATAATATAAATGTACTAGCGACCCGCCCAAGCTTCGCACGGGATTACCGCTATTTCTCCACTATTTAATGGATGTTATTATACATATAAACCTTTCTCTTTAAACACTCTATTTGATAAAAAAAACCACATGAAAATCGGTTGCGTAGTTTTAAAGATTAAGCGTACAAAGGGACATAGGGACAGAAACAGCGACTTTGTTTTATATTATGTAGTGATAATAGACATAATACAAACTCATTGATAGGTGGCAGTAGTATAATTTCGCTTTTGGCATGAAAATTTACATTAGGTACCTGGTTTGAAAAGCTGGTATTGTTAAGATTACCCATTGGGGCAATAAATCTGTTCAGTCTAAAGTTTGTTCGTATGTCAATCACCTACACAAAAATTCAGAGACAGCCAAGAAGTAAAGCAATAAAAAGATTTTCTTTTGTATGGAATGAAAGAGAGAAAGAAAGAAAAAAAAACCATTTATTTACGCAAAAGACAAAATTCGAAAAAAAAATTGCTCTGATGTAACTACGTATATACTATATTACTGGAAACTTTCATCGATTCCATTGTAATTGTCATATTAGTAGGATTTTAAATACATAAAAATAAATTGCCGGTCATGGCTTTTCTAATTGATAGCAGTTCTGTGAACCATTTGAAAATGTTTTGAACATTCTGCCGCATAAATTGCGCGGGAAAATGTACGGATGGCCGCCATGATGAATTTTTTACGTGGTTTCAAACGTTGCACAAAAATATACTTACTTTGTTACTACAATACGTTATATTTTATATATACGGTCACATTTAAACTGCCTCGTTGGTCTAGTGATCGCAAGCCCGGCTGCTGTGCTCGAGGTCTCGGGTTCGATTCCCGGGTCGGGCCGAAATCGCTTTGTGGGTTTTCTTAAACTTTCACAAAGCAGCCCGTGGTCTGGAAGTTGGTGATTGATTCACCCGTGCATCGGAGAGCACGTTAATGTCGGTCCTGCGCCTGATCTCTTTCCGGTCGTGTCGGATTGCCGTCCCATCGGGTTATGAGAGTGAAGGAATAGGGAGTGCACCTGTGTCTGCGCAAATGCTTGTGCACTATAATATGTCCTGCGCAGTTGGCTAATCTCCTTACATGAGAACAGCCGCCGTAGCCGATAATCGGCTAGGAGGACATCATCATCATACGGTCACATTTATGCAAGAGTAAATCGTAGGAAATTGATAGAACTTTTATCGTTTTAAATTACTATTTTTGTTTTGAAAATATAATATTTGCAACTAATTGAATAGCAAGAAAAGCCACCTATGAAAACCTCAGGAAAATGCTAGAAGCAAATTGTGCAAAGCCAGCCAAGTGACTGGGTAGCCATCTATGGCAGTGCAGCAAAACTATTTGCATACACAGCATCTCTATGCAGGAGTAGGAACCATCAGCATTTTCCTCCCCTTACTTCGCATTTTACAAATTGTTATTTATCTTATCTTCAACGTTGCTGAAAACAAAATACTTATAAAAATTTCAATATGGAAAAACAAAACCTTCCGACAGTCAGGTAATTAAGGTCAACTCTTTTTAACTAAGATCACAATATCAAATAATTACATTATTACTTCAATATTTGTCAGATATTCATTGAAAATATGTTCGGACTAATATAAGGAAAATATTTTCCATTTGATATTGGCATTTTTATCAGCCAAGTTAAGATTTTCAATCGAGAGCCTTTTCCACATTGGGAAAAGTTAATTTAGGAGTTATAAGCTCTATTTTATATAGAAAACATCAAAATCTATTAGAAAAATCAAAATGAAATTAAAAAGCAACCCAACTCGTGAAGGATTCGAACCTCCGACCACCTCTTGACATTCGTCATAAGGGCGTTCTGACCACTGAACTAACGAGTCCTGTGATTCCCGATGAAATAGCGCTTCCCTATCGAGTTTGTGACGTCATCAATCAATAATATAGGGGTTGCTTTCAGTGCAGAGGTTGTACGTAAGCGTTTTGTTATTGCAACTATGTATGTACCGTTTACAAATATTTTGCGGCGGTTCCTTAATAACAAAGGGAAAATGTGGTCTTTCCAGTTTTTCATTTCATGGGAAATACTCTTATCATCATCATCATCATCATCCTCCGAGCCTTTTCCCAACTATGTTGGGGTCGGCTTCCAGTCTAACCGGATTCAGCTGAGTACCAGTGCTTTACAAGAAGCGACCGCCTATCTGACCTCCTCAACCCAGTTACCCGGGCAACCCGATACCCCTTGGTTAGACTGGTGTCAGACTTACTGGCTTCTGACTACCCGTTACGACTGCCAAAGATGTTCAATGACAGCCGGGACCTACAGTTTAACGTGCCATCCGAAACACAGTCATTGGTATCTAAGATATACTTAGAAAGTACATATAAACTTAGAAAAGTTGCATTGGTACTTGCCTTACCTGGAATCGAACCCGCGCCCTCATACTCGAGAGGTTGGTTCTTTGCCCACTAGGCCACCACATGTTAATGTTGTTCATACTTACCTTGATAAGAGTGGGAAATACTCTTATCAAGGTACCTATGTATTTCAAAGAGCCTTTTTTTATTTTTATTTTATCTAATCATCTGGTATAACTAACGCAAATATTGAGTAGCTATTGACTTCTAAGAAAAGGAAAGTCAACAACTTTACTCACCATTTTTCCTTGTAAATGGTTTCACAGACATGTATCTTGAACTTTTCCTTTAATTGAGCTGAGCTTTGGAAACTCTATAACCGTCACACAATCTATATGATTCGAAATCATCAATTTTTGTTTAACTGAAAAATATACGTAAAATTGGCTAGAACATGGAAAATTTAGTTAAAAATTTGACTCGTCGAGGATTTGAACCTTCGGCTTCCTCTTTACTTATAATGTCATATGTTGTTTTTGATCAAAAACTAGGCATTAAAAATACATCCAAATAAGTGCAACCCTTTCTTTTCAATTGTGACGTCATTGATCGATGCAAGGGCAATTCTGTAGAACCTTTCTTAGAAAAATAATGCATCCATATGCGACCTTTTGCTTAAGTAAACGGTATTGATTTAAACTGCTTGTTTGTATGTATATCCCTACTAATATTATAAATGCGAAAGTAACTCTGTCTGTCTGTCTGTCTGTCTGTCTTTTCTTCACGCTTAAACTACTGAACCGGTTTGTGTGAAATTTGGTACAGACATAGTTTGGAGCTTGAGAAAGGACATAGGATAGTTTTTATTACAAAAAAATTGAAAATAAAAAATAAAATGTATTCCGGACATATAGCGCCATCTATTGGTCAAACCAAAAATCTGCCGGAAGTCACTATTCCACGCGAACGAAGTCGTGGGCAAAAGCTTGTATACATATATATATACACATGATCTGGGTTAATTTACCCTAATTTACCTTTATATTTTTGAAATTGCATGTGTCGATTTTGAACATTTGATTTGAACAACTGAAATCTCAATCATTGCGATATAGGTACCTATTCATTTGCAACACAACCATTAAAGCTTTTACAGTTTTCAATGTGTAGGTATATTTTAGTTTATGGGATGAAAAACTGCAATCTACGTTGAATATGAAAATCAACGTTACTTGCAAAGATTTGGAAAACGTGTTCGATAAATCCAAAGAACAAAAATACAATCTTATGAACTACTTCAATACTTATCAGTTCAACAACTGATTTCGAGTTTAACATTTGATACTATCAATGGAATGTGATGTTTCTTTCACTTAATCTTTTTTATCTTCGTAGGTATACTTCTTTAAGAACAGAAGCTGGGATTTATCTTGTTATGTAGATAGGCTCAGATATGACTTCATTCTTTATTAATTTATCAACAACACTGTGAAATTCGTTTACCATGATTTTTCACCACACAAAAGAGGAACCTTTATAATCCTAATAGGATAGGCTCAGTACAATGTGCCGATGTAATTACGTCCAGAATTAATTAACACTATCAATAGCCATTTTAGCATTACACACATATTGCTCCAGTATAATGCGATTTGAAGCGTGGTGGGATAAACAAAAGCGGTTGGTTTTGCGATGGTGTCCATTAAGCTTACACCTTTGTAAGCGTGTAATCACCATTGTGGGTTAGGGTATGAATAGTTTGTAGATGGCTGCTAATTAGGTGAAGATGTGAAAAGATAATTAAGGGTTAATTTGATAAACGTCTTAAGATTACAACACGATATAGGTAAAAAAAAATTACAAAGATGCTTATTATATGCATAGTTATTGAAGTAAAGGGAGTACGAAATACGAAAAAATGCGGAATAAAATTAAAATTTTCCACTTTTTTTTAAATCTCGTGTAGGTAAAACCAAAGTACGTATGTATATAGAATTTAAGTTTTGCTGACGAACTATAATACATAATTCATATAGCATTTTTATTCTATGCCCCTTTCAAAAACGATGGTGCACCAAAAACAGTCGGAAAAATGAACCATAGCGCTCTTCAAAACCTCATACTCAAGGCCCAACAATTTATTACGTGTGGGACCCTGCCCATTGTTTGACAAATCCAATTCCAAGGAGGTCTCCATCCTGAAGAGACCAGTAATTTGTACAAATCCAATTTGTTGAACTAAAGATCTGTTTGTACTATTCCTGGAGTTTGGACACGTATATAATTGAATGGTAAATGCTTTATTTGTGTTCTGTAGTCGTTGTTCGATAATATTTATGGACGCTGGTAATAGTGGTAATGGATATTAGATAAGTTTGTGCTGTTTCATATTTGCGGTAGATAAAGTTTTAGGATATTAAATCGTAGGTTCAGTAGGTAGTAAAAAATGCTGATGGTGGTTTTGTAGAAGTGTAGGAAATTCTTAAATTGATAGATTGAACTTTCAGTATAAAATAATTATGCAGATTTTAAATAAATAAAGACTATATTCTTGCGATTTCTCCCACGTGTCGGGATAAGTATTTGTCATATCAAAGTTGAGTTCACTTTATTCAGATCAGATTCAGCAGTTTTGGCGACAAAGCGCGACAGACAGACAGACATACAAGGTTACTCTCGAATTTATATTATTACTAAGGATTTAACAAAGCATTAAAATTAATAATGATCATCGTGGCAAGGAGTCAGCGTACAACACGTGTAAACAAATATTATCTTAATTTAATATTTTTATATTTCGACCTTCAAATATAAATAACAATCTTAAACATAACGCAAATAGCTTGACGAATTACTTAAATTAATTCTAAGCACGAATTACTAACTTATTATTTATGTCTAGCTTTTTCCTTGTAAATTGTATTTAATGTATCCAAATAAATGCGATGGCATGAACTGACTGAAAATATTTTATTAGCAATAATAATAAGACTGGCTCTTTATCTTGTAAGTATGTATCTTTATTACTTTACTTTAAAGATTTCCTCGTAATGTATTTTTTTTTTGGTTTTGTATTATTTCACAAAAGTGCTCACGATAGTATGAGCATTGACTTTAGGATTTTATGGTCCCTTCCACTTTGCCTTTTCGAGACCACACGAGTCCTTTCTCAGTAAAAATATCACAAGACAGAAATTTTGACATTTCATTCCAAAACTGTATAACATATTTTTCAGTGTCACTTGCATACCCAGAATTCTCAGCCAGCCAACTAAAAGACTAATAATTCATATATGCCACAGTCTACCTCTTGGTTAAGCGGTTAATCAGTCTAAAGTCATTTGAACCTTGATAACCCAGACGAGATATGGGTGTACATCCCAGAATTGCATCCTCCTATCCTGACACCCAGACCCCTTGTACGACGGGAAGTCATACATCAGACCATTTGCATTCAAACTCAACTCTTCCTAGTCTAGTCTGACATTATCTGACATAGGTGTCAAATGAATCATGGGTAATTTGAAACGAAAAGCTCCCACGCACGGTTCGTAGCAGAGAAAGTGTATTAAACTGTCGTAGCACATTCTCGTAGCAAATCCGTAGCGAGCGAAGTGGAGGTGACGGCTCGTAGTAGCTTGCTTTTAAAAATTACTAGTGGTTTTAACCGTATAAATAAAACGTCGTGTATGAAATAGATTTAAAATTAAATAAATTTACATTTAAAATTATTGCGCTTGTAACATTCATATGTTTAATTTTAATATAATATGCGGGTACTTAATAAATGCCCTTAATTATCGTTATCATGAAGCCATTTGCCAGTGAACACACCTTCATAAATTCGGTAATAATGTGTGAACTTATCCAAATCTTAGTCGCTTTTAAATAAGTAATACTTTTCAAGTTCCATTAAAATAGAGAAATCTGCATACACACAATGCACATTTACAAATAAAAACTCGATAAATGGCTCTGTGACTATCTAACACTGAAATATTTTTTTCAGACCTAACCAGTAGTTCTTAAGATTAGCGCGTTAAGCCAAACAAACAAACTGTATTATTTTTGACAAACATAACAATACACATCGCTTCTATTTACAAACAGAAACACAAACCCTATAATATCAAGAAACAAGACCCCACTTTACATAAATCGGCTAACACAAAATTAGACTTTTGGCAGCGTCACCGTGTCAGCTATCCAGCGTATCAAGCATAGTGACACTCAAATGACGGATGCATTACATCGGCGCTTTACAACGATCCTACAATTGTCACTCAAGGAGAAAACAGTTAATGTATCACAAACGGTCATTGACCTTGACTCTGGTTTGGCATTGTACCAAGAACTTCCTGCACACAACAAAAATGATTTACTCCTTATGTTTATTGGCATAAGGTACATTTTCGTGTGAGGTTTGTTTCATGAATCGAATGATACGGTGGTCGGGCGTTTATTTGGCATCTTTATGAGGAACTGGTGGAATATATTGTGTCTATTAATGTTTTTAATTCACTGACTTTGACCATTCGTGAAACTATGTGAACTACTCTAATTATAATGTATGGTGGCAGATGTTTTAGACTGAACACTAAGATGATGTAATTACTTTATGTTAAGTAACATTTTATATAAAGGGTTTTCATTAGTCTGTTTACTATCCTACCACTAAGTAATGGTCTATCTTCATACCTTCCGCATTGATCACCGATCTCGCTCAATGGAAACAGTTTACAGAAGATATTATTTTTTTTATTTTTTTTATTTATTTATATATTTCCACACTTACATCTATCTTTACAGGATCTTAACCTAATGCGATAGAGAAGTAAATAAAAATTCTAAACATATCAACTAAATTGAAACATAACCCTAAAAATATATATAATTAACAATTAAAGTTCTAGTTCGTAACATACTACCCTATATGCAATCCTTGTGAAGTCGTTCAACGAACAGGAAAACAAATCAACATGCTCAGCGATCGCGTTGAGCGTGCGCAGCGCGCGCGACATCGGCGCTTGCTGCAAGAGGTTAGTGCGTGCTGTTGGCACCACCAGCAGCCGCGGCCGCCGCCGCCGTCCCACATACTCATCTGGCACGCACAAACGAAGTTCTTCCAGTATTGCTGGATTACAATTTTTACCACGTAAAAGTTGAAATAAATAAGTAGCCAGCGATACTTCACGTCTAGCTCCTAGTTTATAATAGCCCACCATACCAAGCAAAAACAATGTTGGATATAGTAGCGGATAACCTGGGTAAACACTATGTAATTTAAAGTAAAGGAATCTTACGAACTTGTTCTGAATTCTTTCCAACATTGTTTTGTACTTGGCTTCACTTGGACTCCAAATGGCCGCATTGCATTCCAAATGACTTTTCACTAATGCCTCGTACAAAGCTTTTAAAGCTCTGACATTAGTGAAATCAGTGGCCTGACGTAAAACGAATCCAAGATTACGGTAGGCTTTCTTACAAACTTCAACAATATGCTTCCTGAAAGTTAGATCTGCAGTAAAGTGAATTCCCAAATCTCTGACCTCTGTAACACGTTGTATGGGTTGCCCCTCCATTTGATACGGGCAGTGACTAGGGTTACGTGTACGGGTGAAGGACAGTACCGAGCATTTTTTGACATTGAAATATAACTTGTTCTCCTTACTCCACTTAATAGCATTATTTAAGTCCTGCTGCAACAGACTATGATCCACAGCTTTGTCTTTAACTATCATGCTTAGTTTGAGGTCATCTGCAAACAGAAGGCACGTGGAATATTCAACTACTTTTGGCAAATCATCAATCATAAGAACAAAAACATTACCCTCCTTCTTTGGCAGTCGGGTAAAAAGTAACGGTCCTAAATTACTCCCTTGACTGACGCCAGATCTTGTGTAATAAGGCTCGGAATGGTATCCACAACAGTCAACAAATGGGCATTGAACAATTTTTTCGACCCTCATTTTTTATTTAAGATTTCGATAAAATAGAGCATTCTAAGAAACCAATTTGAATAATTTTTAATTTTATGGAGTCGTTCTATTTTTATTAATTATTTAAAATTAGGAGTAACTTTTTTACGATTACGTCATCATTTGGCTGTATAATTTACGTGTCCTTGGCCTTTACTTAAAAGAATTTCTTTGACGTTAGAGAAATGTCAATAGGTTGTCAATCTGTTCATTAGTGTCATACAGTCATAAATAATGAAAGGTTATAAAATATCATAGGTTTGTAATAAGTTGTGACAAGTGCTAATGGCGATTAAACCAAAAAATGTATAGTATCTAGCTTTATGATATCAATAATCTTTACCTCCAAATGATCTTCACAGCAATACATTCTGTAAATTTTAAAACACTCCGCCTTAGCTTCACGACACCATTTTTCTTTCAAGTCTTCCCGAATACGAACAAAAATTTTATCTGGACTATTTTTTGAGTCATTTTTACAGGTAGGAATGAAGCAATCCCTATATTCCATCGTTTTTTGGTGGTAATTTCGCTAGACGCTGAATAGAATAATCAAATTTTTGAAGAATTTGAGGTTATGTTTATTGTTTATATATCTTGACACTTTTGACAGTTGTAAACAAGTGTGTGTGAGCGCGTATATATTTGATGGCAAAGGAATTGTCCCTTTAGAGTCAAAAGATGACGTCACTAGAGGTCAAATTAAGGTTATTTACTTTTAGCGATAAATAACAATAATCCGTGAATATTTTATTCTTTTAAACGCTAAATTGTCATGAGTGACCCTATTCCTCGAAACGGATTTCATATTTACTTATTTTAAAAAAAATGAACAATCCCCATTGACGTCTCTCGCGCAGGTAACTGGCGAAGAACTTCAATGTGTGAGGTGTAAAACCCATGTCAGCCAGCTTAAAGAGTAAGACGTCATTGTCGACTGTGTCAAAGGCCTTCCGGAAGTCCAAGTATACGACATCTACCTGCAGCCCAGCATCGACTGCTGGAATCATAGTCGCCATTTGATTATAGAATGAGACATTTTATAGAACCCTACTTGTGCCTTTGAAACACAGAGAAACTCTCACGATACCATGGTCCTCACTCACGGGTCCGACTGCACCAAGCATTGCTTGACCCCATTAATCGCACCAAGCGGTTTGTTTGTTTGTAATAGATTAACACAAAAAATTACTGAACCGATTGTAGAAATTCTTTCACTATTGTAAAACTCCGCTCTTTCCCCGTAACATAGGCTATATTTTATCCCGATACGGTCAGTAGTTCCCACGGGATGCGGGTGAAACCGCGCGAAACCGGCTACTACTTTACCTGTCTTTAAAATTTCAAAGAAGGTCCCATATGACTATAATACTTTACGAGTTGTAGTTATCTATAACCATTTTATGAGTTGAGTGGTATACCTTCATACGTACCACGGAATGGGCTTTCAGACTGACACTACCCTCAGATTTTATGGCTAGCACTATTCCTATAATATGGCTAGACATTCATGAGGAAAATGGAATTCAATGGCTCGTTGTTGTTCGTAGTGGACTGAAGAATTTAAAGGGAAATGTGTAGGTAATTCTTAGGTAGGCATTGTTTAAGTAGTTTTAATGAGGAGACTTAAAAAAAAACTATTGAAAGACCACGCACGTGCTAGCCACGAAGGAAGTTAAGATGAGCGGAGATGCCATAAGGCAGGTAGGTCAGACGCCTTCTCGTAGGTCACATAATGTACGTTAGGCGTTATCAAAATCTTGGTTGATTGAGTGGTGATATCATTATGAAAATAATTTGGCGGTTAAAAGGCTTATAAAGGCGCAGTTAGTAACGTTCCTCGTCTCCCGTACACCCGCATTTTGACGCGCTACTTTCTTGGGAGAGTTTTCGTTAAGACAGCTTCGCTAGTCATTTTGTTCTCCATGCTTGTTAATTACAGATCTGTCTGGAGAGTATTGAGTCTGATTCATTAGATGATTTTCAATTCTTAATACGCAGTGTGTAACTGTCCTTGTAATGAAAGAATGACAAAACTACAGTGACATCTTTTGTGTCAACAACAACCTCTCGAAATAATAATGGGAAAGTCCAGCTGTGCATGCAATAATATTCCGTTTTATCATTGTATATGTTTATTGCATGATTTATTAAAGCCATGGTGGATATTGTACTAAGTTTTATAGTACATAATAACACTTTCCTGAGTATTTTTTGTTATTTCCTATGTTATTAAACAATGCTCATGGGGTTGATATTATAACAGAATTGAATATAAACAACTGTTTGAAAAAGTTTGTAAACAGGTTTTGTTACTACAGTTTTTGTTGCAGTTTCTTATACTTTCTTAGAAACTTAGACAAAAGTAGCGTTTCACTGTCTCCAGGGTTAAGCTATTAAACGTTGAATGCGTTACGAACTCACATTTGTAATGATAATATCAACTAGTTTCCGTCATCGTTTTCATCCGCATCCCCTAAGAACTACTCCGTGCAACTAGATAAAAAGTAACCTGTGTCCTTCTACGATGAATAAGCTATCCAACACTGAAAGAAATTCTCGATTCAGTCCAGTAGTTCCTTATCTCATCTTTATCTCAGTTTAAAGTCGTGGTGGCCTAGTGGGTAAAAGTCGTGGTGGCCTAGTGGGTAAAGGACCAGCCTCTCAAGTATGAGGGCGCGGGTTCGATCCCAGGTCAGGCAAGTACCAATGCAACTTTTCTAAGTTTGTATGTACTTTCTAAGTATATCTTAGACACCATTGACTGTGTTTCGGATGGCACCTTAAACTGTAGGTCCCGGCTGTCATTGAACATCCTTGGCAGTCGTTACGGGTAGTCAAAAGGCAGTAAGTCTGACTCCAGTCTAACCAAGGGGTATCGGCTTGCCCGGGTAACTGGGTTGAGCGACCCTGTGACGACAAAACGCTGCAACCCGGGTTACATTGTTTTATGGGAATACAACGTAACATAATCTAAACGATGTAAGCTTGATACAGGTTCAATCTACTGTTGAATAACAGTTCCCATTGCCAAAATAACTCAATGTTTCACTTCACGGTAACCTAATATTCGCAGGAAATGTTTTTACTAAACGCTGTACTCAAGATTGCAGCGTTTTACCGAGATAGGAGAGCGGACGCGCGGCTCGCGCGGGAAGGCCTCCCCCGATCTCGAATTTTGGTAAAACATTGCAAGCTTTGTTTGCTGCGTTTTGTCAAAATAATAATAAACAGCGGCGCCAGCACAAGGCTCGAGCCTGGCCATACTTACATGTCTGATGACAGTGATCATGGTGTCATAACTAACAAAATGAACAAGTCAGGTAACTGGTACGATTGAGATGATTACGTTGAGACGTTTAAAAGGTCCCGAAAGAACTCGACAGCTCATGTACATGACCACCATGAAGTTATGCTGTTTAAAAGCGAACTAAAAAATGTTTTCCCTTGGAATTACACCAGCTTTAAAATTGTAGAGTTCCGAAGAGGTTAACCTACACTGTTCATAAAAAATAATTACCAAGATGTTGAATTGAAGGAGCTCGATGTTTTGAAGAAAGGATTTTTAAAACAAGAAATCATAAATGCAGCCGTAGGAAAAAAAAATTACATGTTTATGAATATCGCAAGAAGGACTGAAGCAGAGGGAATTTCAAGAAAAAAGAAGGATGACTTAATAAAACTTATGAAGGTTTGCTGGTTAATAAAAATATCACCGAAGATTTGGACAAATCTGCTTCAGAAACATTTCATCATCATCATCATCATCTCAGCCATAGGACGTCCATTGCTGAACATAGGCCCCCCCTTAGATCTCCAGAAACTTTTATCTACTTTGAATTAATTTTTTGTTCCCTACTTTACAATAAAATTTTAAGAGACCTATGACCAATTTTTATGTAGGTAATTTACCTTACATAAATGAATAAAAGCTAGAAAGAGTACATTTTGTTAATCTGTACAATATCTTAAATACATTTAATTTTAGTTGTTAATTAGAGTTAATGCAGATAACAATAAAACAGTACACAAGTATATCTCTTCAAAACGCAGTAATTAACGATTACATTGTTATGTCACAACAGAGGCGAATAGTGGCTAGGTACATGCTGTTGTAACAAAACAATTTTTTTAATTTTTGATAGGTTTCTTGATTAGATACAATAATAAAATGTTTTATTGAAATTGAATAAATATTATGACGAATCAGTTCTAAAAAGAACTATACTATTATCTATACCGGATAAAATTTGGTAACGAGGTAAAGATGTAAACTTTTAAACTCATTTTTCTCAAATTGACCTTTTACAGATTACAGCGTTTTGTCCTAACAGGGCCGTGAGGAGGTCAGATAGGCAGTCGCTTCTTGTAAAGCACTGGTACGCTGCTGAATCTGGTTAGACTGGAAGCCGACCCCAACATGGTTGGGAAAAAGGCTCGGAGGATGATCTCAGTTTTCTGAATAAAAGAAAATCACATATACCGTTTATCAGTCAGCCAGTAGCCTACAAGATAAGAATAATAGTAATATTGTTACTCTTACATCTAATAACATTATTTTTATCTCAGTCATATTATCTTATTTATCGGAGAGGAAAATGTAGGTAGTTCTTCAAATTATTATTTGTTATTTTGTTCAGTGGACTTACTTTGGTGGTTAATTCTAATAATGCTGTGTATTGGGACACTCTTAATTACAGAACTCATTAACAATTTTCCCTTATAAATATATATTTGTATTTGTTAAAGCTTCTAATCGGCGCACTGTGTGTTTCACTTCCATATTTTATTTTTGTGACGTAAATGAACACATTTTAATAACCTACATATGCATTGTACAGTCGCAATTTCTATAATATTTGTATAGGTATCTAAGCCCAGGAATCAAACTGACAACAATGACAATCCCTAACAACGCTTTTACAGCAGCGGATTTTCCACTCAGTTATTTTAGTTCTGCAACAAACAATTTTTTGACAACTACTTTTTGAATACCTGTCGCAAGGTTTCGGGTGTCATCGTTTGTTCTAATAGTTGTAAATTGTTCGTCGTCGCGCGGAAAATCCGCCAGTGTGAAACTAAAACATCTTCGTTAATTAGGTTCAGTAGTTTTGGCGTGAGTGCTCGACAGGCAGACATATAGTTTAATTTATAGAATGATAAGTAGGTACGTAGATATAGACTGACGTACTATTTGATGTCACAAAGCGCATGCTACGTGACCCCTGTAACCTATACGGAAAATATTTTCCATTTGATTGGTTGATCTTTGTTGCTAGACGAGTTTCTTACTTGACTATAAATATGACGTCATTATATTACTAGTGGTCTCTTTAACTAGTTGGACTATAGATTGGGAATAGTTAACAATCAATAATTTTATTTCATTTAGGCCTTTACAAGCACTTATGAACGTGGTAAAAATATAAATAAGTTTGATTCTAGTTGCCCATTCCAAAAATAGCTTCCTCTGGAGAAGAACAAGCAGGAAACTCTATGGTTACTGAAAATCATACGATCATGGGACCTAAATGGGTAATTTCAGGCTATTCGTATTTATATGAGGTTCATGAAAAAGATGCATCATTAGGTACTTCTGTATTTACAGGGAGTACTTAGTTACGTAACGATGAAATACATAACAAATTAACACAAGCTATGAAGCTTAACTAATTAGATGTTGTTAGCAGGATACAAGGCTAGTTTACTATCGCAGATTTTATCTTAACTAATCATTACTTCGATAACTTTATTATTTTCTCATTAGTAGGTTGGAGCAATTTTTTTGATAAAACCGTTGGTAATACCTCGCGAAAACTACTAGATATAGACCTCAATGATGACTAGTTACCTATAAATAAAAATCTGAAGAAAAAAAATACTTAATATAGTTTATATATTTATATACCTAATTCATTGTTTTTTAAGAGTGGGCCGTGGTGGCTGCTAGCCAAAATACATGTTGTCCGATTATCGATCTCCATTACTTTTAATCGCAATCACAGTTTAATCGGATAACGTGACACACAGATAAAGTAACTGTATTGACAATATAGTAAGGAAGTAGTGATGTAATGATACAGTTTAACAATGTATCTAATGCATTGCACGTACTGTTATAATGACTCATTCCTTCAATTGTTTTTTAAGAGGCTGTGCACACCAAACTTTTTAAACGTCAACGGGGCGCCTGCATCCTATAGAGCAGTTTGTGTCAATAGGCCAGTGATGCAAACGTGCGTCGATGGAGCGTTTAAAAGATGTGGTGTGAACAGGCCCTAAGGCTGATTAGAATTATTAAGAGCGTTTAGTCTGTATGAATGATGTTTGATTTTAAAGTTACTTTGGATCTGTATAAGACGTTGCTTCTGCAGTGCGTAGGTTTTAATTTAAGATGCTTACTACATTTATAGAGTTTAAAAAAAAAGTGATAAGATATTGTGATAAAGTCTTGGGAAGTTCACGGAACGCGGATGAACTCACACAAAACATTTATTAAAAAAATAGAAACTTATTGACTGTCTGATAGTACAGCACTCATTTAAAATTCAAGCTTCGTATAAAATATTCCTTAAATGACGCAGGCGGGGACTTTTAGTTCTTTTCCCAACCATTTTTGGTTCTAAAAGTATCACTGTATGCAGCTGTATGTAATGTTCTACAAGGACAGTTTGACTTAATGACGCGCGGGGTTGCGATAGTCATCGAGAGGATCCAGCTGCTGGGCCTGGAGGTGGCCTTGCACAAATCCGAGGCCATGTGCTTTCATGGGCTTCGGAACGCGCCACCTTCAGGCTCCCAAGTCACGGTGGGGGGGGCTACCATCGGCGTCGAGAGGGCGATGAAGTACCTGGGACTCGTCCTCGACGGCCGGTGGAACTTCGTCGAGCATTTCCGACGTTTGGGCCCCAAACTGGAGAAGGTAGGTGCTGCATTCAAGCGGCTCCTGCCCAACCTGGGCGGCCCAAACGCCCCCTGCCGCAGACTCTACGCGGGGGTCATGCGGTCCATGGCCCTTTACGGGGCCCCGGTATGGGCACGTTCGGTACGGCCGCGGGCTGTACACTACCTGAACGTGCCCCAAAGGGTGATAGCCATTAGGCTAATCCGGGGGTACCGCACGATCTCCCGCGAAGCAGCTGGCCTACTTGCTGGACTGCCACCGTGGGATCTGGAGGCGAGGGTCTTCTTGCGCCTGTACGACTGGCGCGAGGAGGCTCAGCGCCGGGGAGAAACCCCGTTGCCGCGGCAAGTTGTCGCGCAGCGGGCGGAGCTCCGGCGCGATCTCATGGTGGCCTGGAGGGAGCGACTATCGCAACCCAGTGCAGGGCACGCCACCATCGTGGCGGTAAGTCCCCTCTTTGAGGAGTGGCTCGGGAGGAGTCACGGCGCCCTCACGTACCGCATGACGCAGGTCCTCACCGGACACGGTTGTTTCGGGAGGTACCTGCACCGCATCGGTCGTGAGGAGGCGCCCGGGTGTCACCATTGTGCGGACAGCCCCGAGGACACGGTGGACCACACAGTCCAGGTGTGCCCCGCATGGGAAGGGCACCGCCGGGTCCTCGTCGAGGCTTTGGGCGGCGGCGACCTCTCGCGTCCGGCCCTGGTTCAGGCCATGGTCCGGGGCGAGAGGGAATGGGATGCCGTCGCCTCCTTCTGCGAAGCGGTCATGCTCGAGAAGGAGGAGGCGGAACGCCAGAGAGTTCGCACCTCTCATCCCGGCCGCCGCGCTGGACCAGGTAGACACCATGGGCGCCGGGTGTCGCGAGATGACTCCCGGCCACCGTAGGCGTGGGTCTGTAGGCGGTGAGTTCGGGTGGCTCATCGTCCCTCTGTCTTTCTAGACGACAGACCCGTGTCGACGGCGCGCGTTGTTCCACGCGCTCCTCAAAGAGATGTCAGCAACCCCAGCGGGGCCCAGCAGGGCCAAGGCCTGCCGGGGCTGCGGGTTGTTCGAAAGAGATACCGCGGCCCTGGTACATAAAAGGCCTATGACGGAACACGACGATTTTAGTCAGTAAGAGTCTGACACTCCCTCACCGCTGCTAACCCACAGCGGGAGGGGTCATTTGATGATTTTACGTCGCTAAAAAAAAAAAAAAAAAAAAAAAAAAAAAAAAAAAAAAAAAAAAAAAAAAAAAAAAAAAAAAAAAAAAAAAAAGGACAGTTTGACTTTCTCAACCCAGTTACCCAGTATCACAATATCCATTGGCTTATATGCTTTACGGCTTTTCCAAACCAAGGCGCCTAATTACGACCAAGAAATTGATGTTGGGAATCCCCAAAGACACATTGTCATACCTTTCAATCAGGCCCAAAACCTGATGAGGAATGTAATCAGACTTATTCTTAGAAAGTCACGCAGTCATGCTTAAATGAGCAAGAGCATGGGTAGGTACTCAATCTTCATTTGAATTGGTACTTTGGTCTGAGATCATAACATTTTGTTTTGTAATATTGTTGTGAAATAAAGTGCAAGGCTAAAATGTATGTGTAGATAATAGAGTTTATATAAGGTGAGTTTTGCGGTTTTTGCCTGAATCTTTAGGTGATATTTGATATAAGTAACGTGCAAAAGCCAATTCTAGTAAGTCCGGGAGGCCTATGTTCAGCTAGTGTAGACGTTCTATTGCTGAACTGGGGCCCGATTCTCCTAAGTTAATAATGTCAAAATCGAATAGAAATCGAATCGCAATATGATCGCAATAGCAGTTTTAACCATATCGGGCATTCTGCTACTAATAAAAGACCAATCGTATTCGATTGACATTTGATTGGTGTGCGATTGGTCTGCTTTTTTGGTGATTTTGGTCTATACGGTAGTTTGCTGTACAATCATTTTGCAATCGTAAATCATTTGCAGACAAAATGAAATTATTGAATGATAGAAAAGGATAAAAACGTTTATTTCAAAGAAAAAATAGCGGAATGCCACATACGCTTCAATCGTAATCGAGTCGGGATTGGATCTCAGTCGAATCGAGTCGAACGTCGATCGATCGTCGCTTAAGTAAAATTAGGAGAATCGGGCCCCTGATAATGATGATCCCTTATCCTCATTACATTTCTTTTCCAAACTCCTCGATCTCTCACTATCTCATACACATTGTTTTCTATGCTTTGCATTGTAAACCCGTACCTATTTTTTCCGGGTCTTCATACCTTCATAATGTTCAAAACCTTGACTAAAAAGGTCAAAAATCTGCTCCAGTATACCCAAGTTCTTTGTCACGGTCGACGCTAATATTATATTTATGACCGTAATTTTCCTTTATTTTCGTACGTCAAGAACTAATTTGGATACATACGCGTTTAAGATTAACATAACACTGTTTATCTTATATCCTTATTACGTAGTTTGTGCGAATGTAAGTTTGTGCGTCATGTTGACATTAAAATTGCTGTCCCGATTTCAATGAAACTTGTTATAGGTACTCATAGATAAAGAAAAGCTATACTAGATTTTTACTGGTATATAGTCAGTTCTTTTGGAACATAACCCCACAGAAAACAATTTTTATATCTAGTAGGTATAAAAGAAAGTCGTGTTAGTTACACATTTTATAACTCAAGAATGGCTGAACAGTTTAAGCTGAAACATAGTGGGGATGTAGCTTACACCGAAGGACATGGGATAGTTTTTGTCACCATCCGGGACGCGGGTGAAGCCGCGGGCAGAAGCTAGTATCTTATAATTTACAAATTCAACCTAAAATACAAGTAACGCCACGGGCTTAACCTAGTATACCATAAAGAACAAGTTCTCTGTCACTGCCATAATAATGACCAAGTCATGTCATATCGTGAAATCTACAAGCAGTAACAATGAGACAATTCCATTGGTTTAATTGTTCTGTTCCGCCATTTAAAGGCACTAAAAACTTGGAACATCACAGCTGTTTTCCTTCTAAAAGTTCTAAAAGTTACGTCTAAAAGTATGTTCTACTGTATATGTTAAATATATATATTTTATGTTCGATGGGCGCGGGTTCGATTCCAGGTCAGGCAAGTACCAATGCAACTTTTCTAAGTTTGTATGTACTTTCTAAGCATCTCTTAGACACCAATGGCTGTGTTTCGGATGGCACGTTAAACTGTAGGTCCCGGCTGTCATTGAACATCCTTGGCAGTCGTTACGGGTAGTCAGAAGCCAGTACCTAAGTCTGCTGACACCAGTCTAACCAAGGGGTAACGGGTTGCCCGGGTAACTGGGTTGAGGAGGTCAGATAGGCAGTCGCTTCTTGTAAAGCACTGGTACTCAGCTGAATCCGGTTAGACTGGAAGCCGACCCTAACATAGTTGGGAAAAGGCTCGGAGGATGATGAAATCTCAAACTCTGTGTAGAACCTACCATATCGTTTTCACCACCACCTTAAGGTAGACTGGCACAGAACGCCTATGGCGTAAAATCCGCCGTTGTACAGTGTACAAAAAGGATAAATAAATAAATAAACTGTATGTCTGCGAAATATTAGGATTCCTGGGTCCAGAAGTGACATATATTGGGTTTGTTTTAGCCAGTATAAGGCGAGATTTCGCCAGTGTGTGACACTACGAGGCACACAAATGTCTTCTGGTCTACTCGCTCTAGCAAAACTGTAACAAATTGCCTGGAAACATTTTGAAATGTCCGCGAAATTGCAACCTTTGTGTACGCATACGTGCCAGCAGTGGACTCACATTGACACATGCACATTTTTTGTTCGAGGACAATTTTGGTGGAATCTCTGTAAGAGTCCAGTACACCCCTACGCTAAAGGATGTCTATTGTCTATGATTATTGTTCTATGACAAAAAGACCTAAGCTTAGTGTGTTAAGAATTCCCGTGGATTTCCGAGGACAATTCAAATACGTACTCCACAATAAATGTAGTCTAGATAAAAAACCTAGAAAAAAAAGTGCAAATAACGGAGCGCGGACAAGTTATTTTTAAATAAATTATGTATGGATTTTTAAAAGTACTTAGCGTCATAATAAGGACTTTAGGTTAAATCTTGGTAAGATTTGCACATTTTAAAACCAAAATATTTTTCATGAATTTGCTCACCACACCACAAAAGCTGTCGTAAGTCACAGTCTACAAATTGTCTAGCATTGTTTAGATTATCTTAATGGGCGCAAATTGTTCCAACTGTATTTCACGACGACACACACGACGATTTTATTAGACTGTGACAAAAATACGGAACTATATAATATTTTGTAAAATTAACATGGTGACGAGGGTTGGGAATCACCGTTTGCTAATGTAACCGACTGGAAATTATTTTGAATGTATTGTCACAAAATCCCTGGTGAATACGTGGATTAGGTAGGTATTATAAACCTGTTTAAGGTAGGCATACCCACATAATTTCGGTGAATAATGATAGTCAATGATTTTTATATTTTTAACTAGCTTCTGCCAGCGGTTTCACCCGCATCCTGTGGGAACTACTTCCCGTACCGGGATAAAAAGTAGCCTATAGCCTTCCTCGATAAATGGGCTATCTAACACTGAAAGAAATTTTCAAATCAGATCAGTAGTTCCTGAGATTAGCGCGTTCAAACAAACAAACAAACAAACTCTTCAGCTTTATAATATTAGTATAGACTAGCTTCTGTCAGCGGTTTCACCCGCATCCCGTGGGAACTGCTTCCCGTACCGGGATAAAAAGTAAGCCTATAGCCTTCCTCGATAAATGGGCTATCTAACACTGAAAGAAATTTTCAAATAAGACCAGTAGTTCCTGATATTAGCGCGTTCAAACAAACAAACAAACAAACTCTTCAGCTTTATAATATTAGTATAGAATCTATACTAATATTATCATATATAATAATATAATCTAGCTAGTATTATCTATACTATAGATAATACTAGCTATTCTAAGCGATTTCACCCGCGTCACGGGATTTGACCCGTACACGGATAAAACATGTTCGGCAGAGTATCCTTAGTATAGATATAGATTATTATTCGTCAAGGAAGCATCAATCTGAATCGTCTTCTTATCGAGTGAGCTGCAGGTTTTAATCACCTGACAGACACCAGACTTTTCTCAAACCTGCCTGATGACCTCTGACGTGGTATTTCTTAGTAAATACTATTTAAATAAATGCTATATGTATTATTATATTTAAATTATGATAGCCAATTATGGGCATGCTCGCGTGATTTACTTGTAATTAATATGAATATATGTTTATTCAAATCATAGTATATTCTCCGAATCCCGCTATTGTTTTCATATTTGTGAAAATTAATGTCAAAATTCGGTAAAATATTTCAGTAATGAGAAAATACATTTTCGCAAAAAAAAAATATTTGTTATCTACCCACAAAATTATTTGTCATGTCAAATCATAGACAATTTGTCAAGGTTTCTTTTTTGCCCTATTGTACAAACGGGGTTTTGCATTCAAATGACATAAATACACGAATAGGTATTGTAGTGGATGATGTAAGTAAATCGTGAGAGAATTTGTAATGAGTTTAATTTAATATGAGGATAATGTTATAATATGCATTATTATAATTGAATTGTTCAACGATTACAATTTATAGTATCACTACAGCGCCTTACTTGTCGATTCCAAGAATCGTTTGCATTTAGAATAAATAATATAAGTATAGACAGACGTATTTGATTAAAACTCTCTAAAAGATTCCACAGACCAAAATTAAATGACATTTGAACATCACCATTTGCTCTGTCTAAAAATGTATAAAAAAGAATCCATTTTCAAAACCACGAATCCGATTAGCGATAATTCGGAATCGTTTGAAATCTGACTACCAGCAATTCTCTTGAGACCGATTTTGTCTAATGGCAGACATCGTCTGATAGTGTGGAATGTAATACCAAATCGATGTCGGTAAGCGTTGGCGAATCGCCTTTATCGAGAACTCGGTGTACAGTTTTATCGATGGTAATCGATTGAGTGATAGCTTCGTCGATGTAGAGATGTCGCGACGTGATAGACTAGGACGTCTGGTGTCGCTGTTCCTAATTTTTCGCGCTAGTGGGTGACTGGTAAAATTTTTATGTTAAGTTACTTTACGTCCATTTTCTCCTAAGAGAACTTTCTACAGCAGGCGTTTTCAATACAAAAATATCATTACGGAAGTCGTACTTTCAGAGCATTCATTTAAATTCATGTCATATAGTGTCTGACGGGAAAAAAAATTAATGGATTTTAAATCTGGACTTACAAGATAAGAAGAAGAATACAGAATCGAAGACAAAGAGATTTGTGGTAGTAGACCTTTTGTCAGAGGTTCTGACGTAATTCCCTGAAGACGCGGACATACTCACAAGAAAAATCTAGTTTCCCATAAAATTACATTAACGGCTAATAATAATATGATAAGATACATCAATCGACGATAATGTGACAATGTCAGCGTAACGATACGGACATGAAACCGTAACGAGTTAATTAGTGCAGGCTAATGAGCCGGTTTAATGGCCCAATTGCGGTAATTAGCGCGTAGAACTGTTAGAACTTGCTTAGTAACAGAAGTGATAATGTTTACCTTTACGGGTTTTCTAGCCCTGGTTTTGTCTGCGTCCCGAAGAAATTATATCGTTCACTCTGATCAGAAGTCGACAATAGACTGTAATTTTTTATCGAACTATGTTGTAGGTAGTTTAAAAGAAACAAACATAAAACAAAAAAAAAACAATATTGTTGCAGTTTTTAAAACAGCTTTAATTTACAAAAAAAAGGTATCCAATTCGGTTAGTTCGTTTAAGAGCTTTGTTTCCACAGACATATTAGAGAATAATACTGCCCACATACTCAGCTTGACATGGGTATCTATCTACGGACCCGTATTTTCAAACTTTTAAAATTATGATAGCTAGTGTAATCAGGGTGATTATAAGCTATACCCTCTAGTGGTTTCACCCGCGTCCCGTGGGAACTACTGCCCGTACCGGGATAAAATATAGCCTATGTTGCTCGGGAAGAGTGTAGCTTTCCAACAGTGAATTCAAATTGCTTTTTTTCTTGTTGGATGAATGAATATTTATTTACTACCGATTATTCCAGTCGCTATCAAGCTGTTATTTATTATTTACAAACAAATTAAACAGTTAAGATTTACGAGCAATTTTAATCTCCAATATTAATAACAGACATTATAAACAGTTGATTTATTTATATTAAGTGTAGTCTATTATAGAATAATTTAATAGTCACTGCCAAGTTTGTTATGTAAAGTAGTAATTTGCATGTGTTATTAAAACAACGTACGTTAATAGACTCGATTACAATGTTTGTACTGGCTTCCGCCAGCGCTTCCCGAGGGAACCGCTTTCCGCACCTGGTTAAAAGGAGCCTACATATATGCTATTCTAGTGTATAAGCTACATACCATATTAACACGGGATGTACCTCTAAGTGTAACTGATGTCTGAAGTTAGTTATTAATTAACTTGAGACTCGTTGGTCTCGTTGGTCTAGTGGTCGCAAGCGCGGCTGCTGTGCCTGAGGTCTCGGGTTCGATTCCCGGTTCGGGTTGAAATGGCTTTGTGCGTTTTCTAAAACTTTCACAAAGCAGCCCGTAGTTGGAAGTTGGTGATTGTGCATCGGACAGCACGTAAATGTCGGTCCTGCGCCTGATCTCTTTCCGGTCGTATCGGATTGCCGTCCCATCGGGCTATGAGAGTGAAGAAATAGTAATTGTGTCTGCGCAAAAGCTAGTGCACTATAATATGTCCTGCGCAGCTGTCTGATCTCCTTATATGAGAACAACCTCCGAGGTCGAAATCGACCGTGGACGCCATTATTAACTATAAATTAATTAATATTTTCCATTGTAGGTATCATATTCCTAAAACATACGTGAGTTTTTTTTTTTTTGTGTTGAAACATAATTTTGCAATAACCAGGCCTTCAGAACGAGTGGCTTTGATAATCCTACGCAATGGGCCTATGTGTTAACTTCAAAAGATTCCCTTTTTAATGGTTTATTGTTAAATACACAGGCCTATATTTTAATTAGGTCTAGATTTAGAGCTGAACTAATTAACTAAAAATATGCTTATCTCTCGTACAAATTACCTCTATCTACTGCAAAATAAATTAAATTACCACAGTTTAAATTAATTAAAACGGACTTTCATTGGTTCCTATAATCTGTAGGAAAGATAGCTCCTACTATAATATTATAAATCGGAAGATTTTGTATGCATAAACGCGCTAATCTCTGTAACCAGCGGTATTTGTAAAAGATATGTTAAGTACCTCTAGTGTAAAAAGGACGCGGGTGACCTCTTGCGAAATCTAGTAAAAATTATTTACCTAAATAAAATACTCGGTTTTGCAGGTTTGAGTCAGTCTAGGAAGCAGTCTTGTAGAAGAGGAAGATTGATAAATTAAAACATAGAAAAAGGTAAAACCACATTAAAGTAGTACATTCAACATGTAAAACCACGCCAAACAACTAGTTAATTATAATCTTTTTACTAAACTGTTGCGTGGGACGACAAACTCAGTAACTGTTTGTATTACAGACCTCGAAGCTTAGTCCTAACTTTCAGAGTTTCGTTTATATTAGATTTAAAACTATACTCTCAACATACAGTTTACAAACATGTTGTATACTTGTTTTTATTTAAGTACCTAGTACTAAAAGTTTTAAGATCAAAGACTGTAAAGTAGTGTATTAGAGTGACCTGTAATGGTCTCTGCACACAGCGGGCGCGGCGCGGCGGGACGGGACGGCGCGACGCGACACAATGTACTAGATCGTCGCGTCGCGTCGCGCCAAGCGGGACGGCTCTGTGTGATGTCGTCCGTAATATCTAGTACATTACAACTGCTCAGCGTCGCGTCGCCGTCCCGTCCCGCCGCGCCGCGCCCGCTGTGTGCAGCGACCATAATTCATGCTTTTGATTAATGTCACTTTCCAGTTATCGGAACAGTCTAGCCAAAGCATTAACCATTCACCACTGAACACAGTTATTTATTGTTCCATAATAACCAGTAATAAATAAAACCTGAAGAATAGTATGTATAACTCTCGAGATAGTTCAGTTTACTTACAGCAATAGCTCAGAGGCTAAGTTTAAATTTTTATCCCTCCCGCATGCTGCGGACTAAACAGTTAGCCGTTTTTAAACAAAAGCGTGAATCCAATTTTCGGCCAAATAGGTACCATTGGTGTAATTCAAACTCAAACTCAAACTCAAACTCAAATTTTTTTATTTCAAATAGGCCTATGAAAGCTCTTTCGAAACGTCAAAGTTAGGTGCACGGTTCCAAAGAGTTGGTCTCATGGAGAAGAACCGGCAAGAAACTCCATGGACACTCTTTTTAAAAGAAAATAAAAATAATTACAAACATACAGTTTTCTATCTAGTCCTGAGAATGTTATACAATCCTAATTGAGCTAAAAATGTATTAATAAATTATACAAAATAATTTTAGTGCAATCGTTACTGGAAAAATAATTTATACAATTCAAAAAAAAAAGACATATATTGGGTAACCAAGTTCTTATATAATGCAATTAGGGGTCTTGCTGGCTTGGGCTTGGCTGGTCTGGGCGGAGGCACTCTCGTGCCCGTGGTCGCCGGGGAAGCCACATGTGCAGAGAAAAAGAAAAAACAATATTAATTTAACGCCAGGCATCACTGTCATTAATGTAATCCTGGATTTTATAATACGCCTTTTTAATCAAAATGTTTTTAACTACATTCTTAAACTTTTTATCAGTGAGATCAAGGATACATTTAGGTAGCTTGTTATAAAAACGTACACAATTCCCTAAGAACGACTTATTTGTTTTTGTTAGCCTAAACTTGGGAACCACTAATTTATGTTTGTTACGTGTATTTATCTGGTGAATGTCACTTTTAACTGTGAATTTATGGATGTTTTTGCGAACAAACATAATATTTTCAAAAATATACAAGGAAGGTAATGTAAGTATATTAATTTCCTTAAAGAATTCTCTTAGAGATTCGCGAGAGCCCATGCCATAGATCGCTCGGATCGCCCTTTTTTGCAAAACAAAAATTGATTGGACATCAGCCGCTGCCCCCCACAGCAAAATGCCATATGACATCACGCAATGGAAATAGGCGAAGTATACAAGCCTGGCCGTAGCTATAT
Source organism: Helicoverpa assulta (assembly GCA_963856015.1). Taxonomy (NCBI): domain Eukaryota; kingdom Metazoa; phylum Arthropoda; class Insecta; order Lepidoptera; family Noctuidae; genus Helicoverpa; species Helicoverpa assulta. The sequence goes on from CAWLCW010000028.1 coordinate 12,129,566, forward strand.
CGGTCAGTTGTCTGATTTTTCTGACTGCAAAAGCAGCAGAACCAAGTCGCCCTGATAGGGAGGATATATGGGGACCCCATTGCAATTTACTGTCAATGGTAATGCCCAGAAATACTGTACTGTTAATTAACTCTAATTTGCTCTTATCGAGCATTATATTTGTTTCAACCGCAGTGACGTTAGGCAAACAGAACTTAAGACATTTAGTCTTGGAAGCGTTTAATAATAAATTGTTGGCTGCGAACCATTTGGAGAGAATTTCTAGGCTTTCATTAATGTGACTAACATTGGGGTTCTTACGCTTAACTTTAAAAACAAGGGAAGTGTCATCCGCAAACAAAATAACATCCGAAATATCAGACAACACAAATGGAAGGTCATTTATATAAGCTAGGAACAGAAATGGACCCAGTATAGAGCCTTGAGGCACGCCCATTTTTACAACTGTCCCCGAAGATGTTGAGCCGCAGACATCCACTTTTTGCTGTCTGTTGGATAAATAAGACCGGACAAGTTCAAGAGATTTTCCACGAATGCCGTAGTGTCTCAGCTTAGAAATGAGTGTATCGTGGTCCACACAATCAAACGCCTTGGAGAGATCACAGAATATACCGACGGCATCCTGCGAACTCTCCCACGCTTCCAAAATTTGAGTGACTAACCGCGCACTTGCGTCCGTAGTGGACCTACCCTTTGTAAAGCCGAATTGACGGTCGTGCAGTATATCGTTTAAGTTGAAATGGTTTAACATCTGATCAAGCATGATCCTTTCGAATATTTTACTTAGAGCCGGGAGAATAGAAATGGGTCTGTAGTTTGACGGGTTTTTCTTACAACCTGACTTAAATATTGGAATGACCTTACTGTGTTTCATCAAATCAGGAAAGGTGCCTTCATCTATACATGAGTTAAAGATTTGACTGAGTGTTGGTGCAATATTGTCAATCACGGAGCTCAGGGCTTTAACAGAGATGCCCCATAAGTCTTCCGTTTTTTTTAAATTTAGGTTTTTGAAAGCTTTTTTTACTGTATTAAAAGTTATGTAATGGAATCCGAAATCCGGTACTTCTTTAGTAAAATTTTGTTTTAGTAATGACTCTGCAAGTGTAGAGGACGAGTTAAGTGATTTAGTAACCTCTACTGGTACATTAGAGAAAAAATTGTCAAACGCGTTAGCAACCTGCACATTATCCGACACAGTTGCATCATTAATCGTTAACGATACTTCAGTATCCCGGACTTTAATTTGACCCGTTTCCGCATTTATTATTTTCCAAACGGTTTTTATTTTATTATCCGATTTAGTTATTCTGTCACTAATTGATTTAGACTTTGCAAGAATACATACACTTTTGAATATCTTAGAGTAGTTCCGTACATGATCATGAAAAGATTTATCAGATGTCATTGATTTTTCTCGATACAGATTATACAATACATCTCTGCTTATCTTAATCCCTTTTGTACACCATTCGTTGAATTTTAATTTATTGTCGATTTTTAGTTTCTTAATAGGACATGATTTATTAAATTCTAGACAAAGTGTGTTAAATAACTTATTAAATTTAGTATTCGGGTCCTCAGATTTAAAACTACTGCATAATTTATTGACAATATTATTTTTAAAGGTTTCTAAGGTTCTGTCTGTTAATTGTCTGTATTTAATTACTATGCTTGACGGAGCGTTTTTATTACCAGGAAAGCTAACAAGCTGCCCCAAGTGATCCGATCTCACACCAGCAATAATGGAAGAATGCTGAACCACACAATTTGTAAAAATATTGTCTAAACATGAACTTGAGGATTGTGTAATTCTAGTGGGTTCATTAAACAAATGTTTTAAATTAAAAGATTGGAATAGAGATAACAGTTGATATTTATCAGAAGATTCAGAAGATATATCTATGTTAAAGTCACCGCAAATGAAAACTTGTTTATTTGACTTAAAAATCTTCCTAAGTATTTCCTCCATATTTGTAATAAATAATGAAAAGTTACTTGCTGGTGGTCTATATACACATAAGAATAAATGACTTCCTATTTCTGCACATGCTACCTCGCACAGGCGATTAACAGAGCTCGAAGTGATGTCGCTTCTATCCTTAAATTTTAAGTTATTTTTACACAATATCAATGTACCCCCACCCTCTGCAGTTACCCTATTAAATACACTAGCAACCTTGAAATTATTAATATTAAATAACATTTTCTCAGGCTTGAGCCATGTCTCACAAAGACATAATATATCTATAGAAAAAATTAGCGCACTTTTCCATATATCTCCATACTGATTTATGAGCCCGAACTTTATCGGCCGACTAATAGTTTGCAATGTGCGTGTATTCTTACACGTATGAAGCCACGTGCAGTTGTGTTCTAATACAGAACAACATTAGGTCGGTAGCTCTATGAATCTATTATATTACTATGACTCACTGTTTATCTGCTCATAAAAATTGCATCATGCCTCGGATTGACGTTTACTACCCATAGCTCTGATAGTGACCATAAAACTTAATCGATATTACAGTACTTAGGCATGTGATACAGTTGTGTCATTATAGTTAGCTTCCGCACAGCGGTTTCACTTGTGTATATTGTGTACTACTCTGTTCTCCAAGATAAAAGATAACCTATCCTTACAGCCAGGTACCTTTCGATAATAAGGCTATCTAACCCTGATAAAACCATTTAAGTTGGTCTAGTAGTTCCCGAGATTGGCAGCTCTATATAAAATACTAGTGAGACTGGAATCCGACTTAAACGTAACTACTTACTTAGGCCGAAGATAAAGCTGTAGATAATGGACCCCCAAAATGAAATACAGGTGAAAATCTTCACTTGCAACCTCAACCCACTTAATAGCAATTTTCGTCCAAACCACCTTTCTAACGAAGAAATTATTTAAATCGTATCGATGCACCCCCAGCTTCCAATAGACAGAACAATGCACTTTCTTATCGAATAGAAACCGCTTCATTGGCCCAGAAAGAACGAGAACGTTCTACAATCGTATTTGTATCAAAAGTATTAAGGTAGGTCCACATGATACCAACATCTCACAGACTAATAGAATTTGCGCAACAAATCGTGCAAACACTGGGTCAATATTAGCCTGCACAAACATCATCATCTTCCGAGGCTTTTTAAGTATGTCGGGATCGGCTTCCAGTCTAACCAGATGCAGCTGAATACCAGTGTTTTACAAGGAGCGACTACCTATCTGACCTCCTCAACCCAGTTACCCGGGTAACCCAATACCCCTTGGTTAGACTGGTGTCAAACTTACTGGCTTCGGACTACCCGTAACGATTGCAAGAACGCACAAACATCTTGTCATCAAAGGAGATGGCCAAAAAAAAACCCAGAGTCGACAGAAACCTCGCATATATCATTGGATTCAGTATAATGTGAGGATTAAAAAAAGTATTTCATATCATCCGAAAACCATGGGGTTCTCTTTTTATAACGGTTTTTAGGGTTCCGTAGCCAAAATGGCAAAAACGGAACCCTTATAGTTTCGTCATGTCCGTCTGTCCGTCTGTCCGTCTGTCCGTCTGTCACAGCCGATTTACTCGGAAACTATAAGTACTACAGTGATGAAATTTGATGGGAATATGTGTTGTATGAACCGCTACAAAAATATGACACTAAATAGTAAAAAAAAGAATTGGGGGTGGGGCCCCCCATACATGTAACTGAGGGATGAAATTTTTTTTTTCGATGTACATACCCGTGTGGGGTATCAATGGAAAGGTCTTTTAAAATGATATAAAGTTTTCTAAAAAACATTTTTCTTAAAGTGAACGGTTTTTGAGATATCAGCTCTCAAAGTCGTAAAAAGTATGTCCCCCCCCCTCTATTTTTATAACTACGGGGTATAAAATTCTAAAAAAAATAGAGGTGATGCATGCTAATTAACTCTTTCAACGATTTTTGGTTTGATCAAAGTATCTCTTATAGTTTTTGAGATAGGTTGATTTAACTGTAATTTACGGAACCCTTCGTGCACGAGTCCGACTCGCACTTGGCCGGTTTTTAGATCAAGAATTTAGGTTATGAAAAAGTTTGCCATTACTATTTGCTGTTCATTAGATGTATGGGATTTGCAAAATATTTTTTTTGTTTGATAGGGTATACTTCCCAGATGTTCCCATAGTCATCAGGGCAGGATCTGATGGTGGAAACCCTGAGAAATCGAGGGCAACTTACGAAAGTTGTAGGCGTGCATAGGGTAAAAACTTGACTCTCAGCTGTATGTCTATTAGCACTATACAAGAGTGGAGGTTTAAAGTTGACTTGATGATGGAGAGCAAAGAAGATCGAGGGAACTCGATGATTGAATATGTAAACTATCTCGTGTTTGGGCTTATATTATTCGTATTGACGAGATCCTTCCACTAATGCGGAGCCAAAAATAATATAGGTAAATAAAACTTTTTATAAAAACACTGACTTCTGGGCCGATGACATTATTAACCTTCGCTAGTTATGAAGCTTGCACATAGCTGGAAAACCTCTCCGAGTAGATAAGGTCGGTGTTTAATCGTATCTGGAGTGGTTCATGTCAGTAGTGCAATGGGTAGGAGTTAAAATTAAGATCTTTTAATCTCCAGGCAAACTCTGTAAATATCCCCATATTGCTATTGGCTTGTACAATGTTAGTAAACCTTGTTTTGATGTAAATAATCTTAAAAATCAACATAAATTCAACATAACCTATTTTTGTGAAAATATGATATAGCTCCTATACCCCATGGATTTCAGGCTGGACTTTTTGGCACCATCAAAGGTCTATCATAATGAACCCATTGGTACCCATTTCGTTGCTGTCGATTCTGGGTTTTTTTACTATGAAAATTTGGCCATCTCCTTTCAAAGATTTAAGCCTTAAGTAAGTAATAAAGCTTTAAGTTCGTACAGATATTTATACTTTAAAGTCTGTATCGTGTGGACCTACCATTAGAACTGTACGATGCTGCCTCATCTAATAGCCAGCAATCTCCACATGGAACTATTTGAAACGGTATCTGTAAGCGGTTTTTTAAGTAGACAATTGTTTGAAGAAAAGTGTAGGTTTAAGGTTTCTATAGCTGATTATTGTCCTAGCAAAACTGTAGGCTTTATCTCACTTTGTAGGTGCTAAAAAAGTCTTGTAATTTTGGCAGGTGTCTAAAAAGGTCTTGCAAAAAATTTGGGATTGGCTATGGTGATACATTGGCAATAATTTCAGACCTCAGTTTTGGTCTCCTTAAAATAAAATATCATTTTCAGAGTCTTTGTTTTGAAAAAGCCATTATTTCCCGTTATAAGACTGACAACATACAGCCGATCAAAAAGCTTATGCCAATGATGAGCACAAATAACTGACAAAAAAAGAAAAAAAAAAGACTTCACAGTAACAAACAAAGCAAATATATCTAGATTCTGTAATCCCAAAATTTCAACTATAATCTTACTACAATCCATGATAACTCGACAGAACAAGCAAGTAGCACAGATGTTCCGTCCTTGTTCCAACATAGGGACCTTTTAAAAGGGGTCAATTGGCCAACTAACTCAATATTGACTTAGCGGCCAATTTGAGACGATTTCTGTTTATCTTTAAGATGAAGTCTGTAAAGTTTGATGGATTTTTTTTATTAGGATGATAGCTGTGTTTTTGTTTGCAGTTTATTTAGGTCTTGTTTTAATCCAGATGATTTAGGATTGCGGTTTTAACTGGATGCAATTGTGCTAGATGAATGCTGTTTTGATTGTGATGATTCTCGTCTGAGTATTTAATCTGTTTATTGAACAAATTGCAATAAGAACAGTCGTCAGAATTAAGTCGATATTATATTGTTAAAGAGGTATAAAATAAAACTCCCGGGTAACATATAAAACATAGAAAAAACTGGGTACGATCAGAATTATCGTTTCTGCACCTACGACAAATTCATCATTGTTCATTACTATTAATCCACTATAATTAATACGATTATAATATAATCAAACTACACACTATAATCAAACTAATTTAATCACTATGTAGCGTACTTGAATTAGCTAAATATTTGTACAAGTCAGCTCACATATAGAAATACAAAGTTTGCCCTTGCGCTCGATAGATGGCGTTGCTTAAGTTCCACCTTTTCCTGAATCGCGGTATGGTTTCGTTCACAACACAGAATGTAGTCCCTGCTACATTTATTTGACATAAGAAAATGGCGTACAACGTCCGAGGAAGCCACGTCTTTTTTTGGGAGGCCAGTGTGAAAATACGTTATGGCCTCTGTAATACCTTTTTATTACTTACTAGCTGTTCCACGCGGTTTCACCCACATTTTGTGGAAATTACTCCGCGTACCTAAATAGAACTTATAGGCTAAAGGCTTCCTCGTCAAATAGACTAACTTATATTGAAAGGTTTTTTCAAGTCGGTCCAGTTCTTGAGATTAGCAGTTCAAACAAATTCTTCAGCTTTATGATATAAGTAATTATAAACTATTACAAAGTCAGTTACCTTGTTGTGATATAAAAGTAAAAAAAATACCTCCCGTTCTAGCAGTTTAATCTTGCAATATCCAAAGAAATATGATATCCAAACATCCTATTCTAAAAGGTCTAAAAGGATCTATAATTTTTGTCAAAAATGCTAGACAGTGACTGCAAAAAAATGACCTTTACTTTATAAATCGATCATAGAGAAGATGTTACTATATAGGTATCGACAGCTTCACCGAAAAGGTTGTCAACATTCCGACTCGATCCCGACATGGTAAATAAAAATATCTTTAAAGGATTTTCCGCAAATATTGGCTGAAATTCAACTTTAGCTATATTTATTTACTTTTACACTTGGTGTCACTCAAAAGGGACATTGCGGTATATTCCCATGCGCTTTGAAAAGTATTGTTGTCGGTAAAAAAGTTTTTTATGTATGTCTTTCACACATGTCTAAGTTTCTAAGTTGATGCTCTTGTCAGCATCAGGGGAGTTAGCAGATAATTTATTTACAGATTTATTTATTTTTATTGTTTGCAAAAGAATTAAGTAAATATTAGTACTTAGTTGCAAACGGTTAGTCTGGAAGCCGACCCCAACATAGTTGGGAAAGGGTTCGGGAGATGATGATGCTTGCAAAAGAATTAAGTAGCTTTTGAGTTCAAATTAGTTAAAGTACTTTCTAGCTAGACAATTACAGTTATACCTTTGAGGGAAGTCATATTAGAAGTAGAAATCTTTTTAGAATTACTACCAACTAATCTTTAATAGATGCAATGGCTCCATTATCAGAACACGTTCCAAATTACCGATCTCGTTAACTTAACTAGAGCCAGTTAACACGGTTAGGGAAATAGTGTGCTCTATTCTACATGTTGAAACCTTCACACCGTTGCTAATTTGTGACAATGATGAATATTACAAAGGATTGTATTGTAATATTCTGGTGGTAGTATGCACGCATATGTAGCCTATGTACCTAATATAATATGTTAGCTTAAACCAGCGGTTTCACTCAAGTCACGTGAGTATCAAGATAAAATGTAAACCGAGTAAAATGTCGGCCTCGATAAAAAGGCTATCTATTGAAATGTTTTTTCAAAATGGACTTTACATCCTGAGTTTAGTTCATTGTAGCAAACAAACAAACAAACTTTTCAGCTTTATAATTTACCCGACTATGCACAAAGTGGGGGTGACTTAAAGAAGAAAACCCATCAAATCTAATTCACCAAACTATTGCATCAAAAACTAATTTAACCCTACAAACAAAAACAAAACAATAGCAAAACCCACAAATAACAGTACCCTCATTATTACTAAAGCACAAACTGATTCGGAAAGGGTAGGGTCAACAATAAAAAAATCTGACATTACCCTGTGCCAATCACATCCCTTCGAAGGGTTAGAATAAAAAATACGTCTGACCTTCTGTCCGTTTTGGATTTAGTTTGTTGATTGTATTGGTATTTAAACTTTTGTTTTTAATTCAAATGAAAGTAGCATGTTTTAAGATAGGTTGAGGGTGTGAAGCTGCTAAGCCGTGTCGTGGTTTTATCGGAGTCTTAAGGCGGTTGGATAAAGTTCTTTCTGCGTATACAGGGCTAAACGAAAGAAAGCATCTTGCAACTTAGACATTTTTATGTCTTCTCGAATTCGAGCCATATTACTTCTATTGTTTAGTTTTTGTTTAGCTGTAAGTCCTCCATAGTATATTAAATAAATAAAATCCAAAATCTTTATGTACCGAGAAATTCTGATACTCACTCTTTTTTGGCCAACATGGATGTGGATGTGATACATAGGGTGTAATTCAAAGCACTTTTACTCTTAAGGAACAGGCAAAAGGCGAATTACACAGCAACACTTATTCAAAGCAAATTGTTCCTAAGTCACGTGCACAATGACGTAATAATAGTTTTTTTATGGAGAAAAAAGAATTCAATTTCACAAGTCCACACTATAAATACCTATTGATATGTAGATGAACCTTAAATATGTAAATATGTATGATCGAGGCTCGTTAGACCGTCGGGAGTCGGGACCTGTCATTGACAGTCTGACTAAAAAATATGAGATTCGTCATATGGTATTGGCAGTAGTCAACGATGTAATTGCCATTTGCTATGAGTTTACTTAGGTTTAGATTTAGATTAGGTTTCTTCGGTCAATAAAATTCATTTATTTTATAAAACGTCTCTTATAATGAGTTGCACTATTTAATGTGATAACCGATCAGTCAAGTCACTGTTCAATTGACAAATCACCGATTAACCAATGGGCGACACGTTGTTGTTGTTTTAGTTACATGGTGAGCATTTTATTTTATTTTCGTAGCTATATGAGGCCACAGTTGTGCCCCTGTCAGCCGGACGCGATACTAAGAACTATGTATAAAGCGCAATACACACAATGCGCCCGCGCGTTGCCTGCCGACATGTTGGCGGCTTGGGCGCGATGATTCGCGGGTTGGGCGGCAATCACTGACTGCCAAATAAATTTCTCATCTCAAGCCGCCAACTAGACCGCCGACAAAAAGTTTCCGACATATGTCGGCGGCCCGGCGGGCTCAGTGTGTATTGCGCTTAATGAGGTCCTGTCACTCTCCTAACATAAACTACCTCTAGGGGGGAGTGAACAAAAATTAAGCAAACTTATAATTATCTGATCATGACTTACTTTTTTTTCACTTTACCTTGATGCACAAAACATTTATTTTTCAACTCTTCCCCAGCTTATCCCTTAATGATGACTTTAAATCTTCACGACACTCCTTAAAGAAAGCACTGACCTAATTTCAAGCGGACAAAGAATTTACGACTTTCATTTTTTTTTTTTCATTCTGTCAACAGATTACACTCAAATTGGGCTAATTGTTGTGTAATGACTTTTTCGACCCAAATCGTCTTGTGGCCGCTCCCAATATTCTATCTATCCAGGTTTTCCTTACTAAATATAGGAATTCGCCATCTATACTATCCTACTAATATTATAAATACGAAAGTCCGTTAGTACTACACTTTCACGCAAAAACTACTTAACCGATCATCATGAAACTTTGTACACATATTCTTGGTGGTATTAGAATGAACAATGGAGAAGGAGGACTTTTTATCAGCACACCACGCGGGCGAAGCCGCGGGTGGAAGCTAGTAATATTATAATGAGGAAAACTTTGTTGGTTTGTAATGGATAAACTAAAAAAGTACTGGACTGATTTAGGCGTTTTCATTTATTAACAGCTTTCGTCCCTAAAACGTCGCCCACATAGTTTTAAGAAACCCGTTTTCTAAATGACTTGAGTCGCTAAACCTAATCTAGCCATTTTATACAATTTCTATTCTCTCTTAGTCATAGTTTTCTTTTGAGATTCAATAGATTCGTCTTCCCATCCGCTTCTTGATGGATGATGTTTTCAATTATGTTTTCAGCATAAAACAATGTTTCGACCCCAAGACATATATAATAAAATGTCTTGTGGAGATGCCATAATGTTTCCTTCGCAAAGACGACTTCACAAAACCTCCGTGGGTTTGAATATTCTATAAGTAGGTATTATAGATTTATGGCCGATACTTTAACGTTATAATGAACTGCATCATCAGGTTATATAGAGAAACTTCAGGTTCATGTTTCATCTTAATACAGTCTTTTGTTCAAGGCTTCAGCATAACAAATGAATGTTCTTCGAAAAACATAAGACATAAGAAAACTAGCAAACCCGGCGAGCTCCGTTTCGCCACCAGATGGCTTCGTTTTATGTAACATTTTGTTTGATGATTAAAAGATAGTTTTTTTCTGCTATAAACCTCACGGAGCCCGAGACCTTTCCAACGAATGCAAAACCGTGGAAGTCGGTTCGTGCGTTCTGGAGTTATAGCGTCAGGAAAGAAAACCCGACTTATTTTTATATATTAGATTGATGAAAGCAATTGAGGTTTTCCAAGGACCAGAATAACTCATTTTCTTACCCCCTGTAAAATTATAGGTAAATATTTAGTGCAAAAGTACGAAAGAAGACGGATCATAATCCATACAAAATTGCCCCACGTCCTATAACAATGTGACGTATCTCAAAAAAAAGATAAAAATGTTTAAAAAAATATGGCATACTCTTTAATTTATTTTTTTTACACCTTCATACGAAAAAAATGCTTCAAATGTTTAAAAATTGTTCAGGCGCTGTTATGAAAACATCGTTCATAGGACTATTTATGGACCATTTTTTTAAATTATTTTTTTGTTTGATATGGTATAGGTGGTCCCGTAACCATTAGATTAGGTTCTGATGGTGGAAACCCTGAGAAATCCAGGGCAACTTTTGAAAGTTGTAGGCATGCGCAGAATAAAAACTTGATAATAAGGTGTACGTCTGATAACACTATGCATTAGTGAAAGTTTGGAGCTGACCTGATGATGGAGACGAAAGAAGGTCGAGGGAACTCGACAACTGAATATGTAAACTACCTCATGTTTGGGCTTATATTATTTGTATTGAATAGACCTTTGCAACAGTGAAGGTTTGGAGCTGACCCGATGATGGAGACCAGAGAAGGTCGAGGGTACTCGACAACTAAATATGTAAACTACCTCGTATTCGGTCTTATATTATTTGTATTGAATAGACCTTTGCAACAGTGAAGGTTTGGAGCTAACTTGATGATGGAGGCCAGAGAAGTTCGAGGGAACTCGACAACTGAATATGTGAACTACCTCGTGTTTGGGCTTATATTATTTGTATTGATGAGAACTTTCCACTTATGCGGAAAGTGACAACTGTGCTTGTCACTTTTTTTGAAAAGCCAAAAATAAAAAAACTTTTTACAATAAAATAAAACTGACTCCCAAAAACACTGAAAAGCAAAAAAAAAAACTATTCTTAGGAGCATCGGTCTAGAAGTCTGTGGGGAAATAAACTTAGGTACATCCATTAGACACCGACTTCTGAGGTAGTTTACATATTCAGTTGTCGAGTTCCCTCGACCTTCTTTCGTCTCCATCATCAGGTCAGCTCCAAACTTTCACTAATGCATAGTGTTATCAGACGTACACCTTATTATCAAGTTTTTATTCTGCGCATGCCTACAACTTTCAAAAGTTGCCCTGGATTTCTCAGGATTTCCACCATCAGAACCTAATCTGATGGTTACGGGACCACCTATACATATTCGGTTGTCGAGTTCCCTCGACCTTCTTTCGTCTCCATCATCAGGTCAGCTCCAAACCTTCACTGTTGCATATTGTTATAAGACATACACCTTATAGTCAAGTTTTTATCCTGCGCATGCCTACATTTTCAAAAGTTGCCCTGGATTTCTCAGGGTTTCCATCATCAGATCCTGACCTGATGATCATGGGACCACCTGTGAGGTATACCCTATTTATATATAATATATATTTTATATAATATTTTAATAAAATAGTCCATAAATAGTCCTATGAACGATGTTTTCATAACAGCGCCTGAACAATTTTTAAAGCATTTTTTTCGTATGAAGGTGTAAAAAAAATAAATTAGAGAGTATGCCATATTTTTTTAAATATTTTTATCTTTTTTTTGAGATGCGTCACATTGTTATAGGACGTGGGGCAATTTTGATCCATCTTCTTTATTAACCTTATATGTGTGAAATGTTCTTTGTTACTAGGTACTTACCAACTAATAACTGGGTCGTTTTCAAAAAAACTGTAAGCTACAGATATGAAACAGATAGAAAACTATATTATTTTAACAGAAAAGTATCAGAGATGAATTATAAGGGGCAGTATATAACGACGAACTTTTAAAAGAAAATAAGTATATGTATACGCAATACGCTTCCCATACATTTGTTGGTTGCCTACAATTATAACAGATTTAAATGAAGTATGAATTATGTTGGATATTAAATACAAATATTTAATATTAAATAAAATATGATTTACATACATACATATAACCACAAAATAGGTACCTATGTTTCGTGTTTACCGCGAGCCATTGTATTGTTGCGCAAATCCTTTGAGTAGTGGTTTTCTTTGTCAAATAAATGAAATTAATTATGTAGGTACTACTGGTTTGTTTCCTTTTGCGGTTTAATTAAAGAGACCTTATTAGTGACTTACACGATGATTGATTTTTAGTAATACTTTCATATTGTGTTACACTTTCCGTTTCCCAGGGAAAATCCATGTAAATAGAGAACTTTCAAGTATGTTAATCCAAATAATGAATGAACCTTGTCCTTTGTAGTTCTTTTACACAGTCTGTCTACATCTCTTTATTCTAAATCTCCTACTACGGGTCTGCTGGAAGACATTTCTTTATAAATACTTAAATACCTGCAGCAGCAGTAGGTACCTTTGTACTATTTTATGTTACTTCTTCTTCTTTCGTGTGTGTTTACTGGGTGTACAGTCGGCAAAACGGATAGGTATGCAGGCCACACAAAAAGAGCGGATCTAGCTTCGCGAAAGGGGATGTTGACCGTTGATTGTGTTTGTGAAGCAGCACTGATATCTATACTAATATTATAAAGCTAAAGAGTTTGTTTGTTTGTTTGTTTGATTGTTTGTTTGTTTGTTTGAACGCGCTAATCTCAGGAACTACTGGTCCGATTTGAAAATTTCTTTCAGTGTTAGATAGCCCATTTATCGAGGAAGGCTATAGGCTACTTTTTATCCCGGTACGGGAAGTAGTTCCCACGAAATGCGGGTGAAACCGCTGGCAGAAGCTAGTTATAAATATGCGAAGTAAAACACGTTTTGCTTTACGCACACTAACACTGTATGTTTGTGTGTGTGGCCTGCATACCTATCCGTTTTGCCGACTGTACATACATGGTTAAATATAGTTTGGCAAATTCGTTATAGTGACATTACCAACATCTATCTACAATATAATATCTAGTTATCGTATAATATCACTATCGTTACTGAATACAAAACAAAACAAATTATTAAACTGACATTATCAACAACTTACTTATCTTTTTTTTCTCTCAAGATAACTCAAACTCTTTAAACAAATGAACGCCCATCATTTCCCCATAATAAAATAAAATTTTATTTTTATTTTTATTTTATTTTATTTGGGAAACAAACAATCATACATTTCTTATTATTTCTAAATTACACAAACTATTACTAAATGTACAATCCACTACGTTTCCACATATTACTATTTAGAAAAAGATACAGCAGATAAAATGCCAAGTTAAATTAAAAAAAGAACAAAGCTCACCATTGATATACAATCTGATACTAGATCGGATAGTTGTTTAATGTATATGGAGCGTGCGCGTTTGAAGTAGCGTTTAGTAAAAAGAATGCTAAACTAGCTGTACCGTTATACCGCTGGTGTGCTCGCAACGCTGAAGCTGTCAAGTTGTCGCTTCCAGCGATGGTTATAACAGGGAGTGTTTACAATCTCAGTTTAAAGGCAGAATGAAGTCAACGGTTGTGATATTTTAATGGTGGAAGCTGTTTTTGTCTATGTAGTGAAGCTATGTAAAATGTTATTTAATTTATAGGGTGAATGACATTGGTTTGTTTCAAAACTTACTTTATAAGTTAACTGAAAAGAAATTTTCGTGTTCTAACACGCGCTGAATTCCAAAAAATACTCTATTACTGTGCTATGTAAGCCTAAAGTCAGGTCATTCTTTAGTACCTATATTAATGTACTACCATGTGTGTTGTGTAAGTCTTGGCTTCTTACTTGGAATGTATAGGAAGATCAATTTAATCAGTAAAACGTCAACTAAGCTGCAATCTAGCAACTACATAAATCGTGGTTGTGCTCCCTTTAAAACTTAAGGTTATCTTCTCTACTATAACAAGGCTTAGACTATGTTTACATAACTAGAGAAATGTGTACACCTGGCTTACCCTTCGGGGAAGACAGACATGATGTTTTGCATATAAATTAACATTTGCTGCGCCTATTCTGAGCATCTATCTACCTATAGTAAGAAAGAATACTTGGCCTACCTTCACAGAAAGATATAGGTAATTTTCTTAGTTGTCCAAAATAATCGTATTTAATGTTATACACAGGTCTGTTAAATCAACTCTATATATGTGCTACGCAATCACGCTAAAACGGCTGTATCAATTGTGATAACGTTTTCATACAGAAATGGAGGATATACTGGAGCTGACATGGGCTACTTGACTTGCTTGAAGGAAGTAGTTCTTTCGGGACTCGGGTGAAACCGAACACTAGTTCACAAAAATTCTAAACCTTCGAAAATCAATTTCAATGCAGTTCACTTTTCCGTCCGCAGATATTTTCACCAATATCGCATAACCGAATTATTTGCGGTCGTACCCGGATTTTTCCGGTGCATACCAGTTACCAGAGTCGTTTATTTCTTGCAGGGTTCGATAGATTTTGGTTATGTGACCTAAAAGCTTCTATTTTTAACCGACTTCCCAAAAAGGAGGAGGTTCTCAATTCGGCCGGTATGTTTTTTACTCGGCCAGTTTTGGAAAACTAGTACGTAACATAGGATTACTATAGGAATAACGCAAGGAAAATGAACCTACTACGTTCCATTTAATTTTCTCATTCACTCCTTGTGCCTTTTCATACAATATACGAGTGTAGTGTGCTTACAAGTAAGGACTTTTATTGCTGACTATAAATCTCTGACTCTTCCAGTAATGTTAAAGTTCTTTTAGTGTTAGATGGTTCATTTATCGAGGAAGGTAACAAATCTATACTAATATTATAAAGCTAAAGAGTTTGTTTGTTTGTTTTATTGTTTGTTTGTTTGTTTGAACGCGCTAATCTCAGGAACTACTGGTCCGATTTGAAATTTGAAAATTAAGCTGGCAGAAGCTAGTGAATTAAATTCACTAGCTTCTGCCAGCGGTTTCACCCGCATCCCGTGGGAACTACTTCCCGTACCGGGACAAAAAGTAGCCTATAGCCTTCCTCGATAAATGGGCTATCTAACACTGAAAGAAATTTTCAAATCGGACCAGTAGTTCCTGAGATTAGCGCGTTCAAACAAACAAACAAACAAACTCTTCAGCTTTATAATATTAGTATAGATAAATTAAATTATGTCTGAATGGGTTTAACCTAAGCGCAATCGTAAATTTCCAAACCACGTGTAAAAATTCCGAAGTAAATAAAATGCATATACCTACATATTCGGTATGCATAATATGCACTTATAACTGTGAATGCGGATGTGACTTTATTTTTGTTTTTTAAAGCTGCCCACGTCAGACTTTATAGGACAGATAATAATCGGCCGAATTTTTGTAGGACTAACTAGGATTTTCTGACAGACTTCGTATGACTTATACGCTCTGCAGTATAGCCATCAGTGTGTTCCTACAAAAAATCTGTCTTCTACAAAAAATCGGTCACCGACTATCGAATATGGGCGGGCAGCCTTATGTTATAAATTCTAACCTTTGCTCACAGTTTCAAAAGTGACATTGTGATTAATTAATACATTTAATTGATTACACATTATAGGTTTATATATGTACATCCACTCTGTTACGACGGTATCCACTATCTAAATACAAATGCCAAACACATACTATATTACTATTTTACAAACAAATTTTCTCTCAATTACACTTAAAGTCATAATTATTGACCTATTTTTCCATTGTCCACAGAGGAGGAGGGCACAGAGTTAGAGCTAGAGGCTTTATACAGAAGATACTGCGTGCGACTCAAACATGCGCTGTTCGTGTCAGCGTTGTGTGTCACGCTGTTCTGTTGCGTTCTACTGTTGTGTGCGGTGTGCATTCTGCACTCAAGTGTAAGTATCAATTCCGCATACCGGCCTATCGTGTTGCTCGACGAGGTGGGCAAGCTCTTTGAGCGAGTTGTCGCACACCGCCTCGTCGCGCACCTTGGGGGGATAGGGCCGGACCTTGCGGACCACCAGTTTGGTTTCCGCAAGGGGCGCTCAACGGTGGACGCCATCATGCGCGTGAGAGCTCTCACGACGGGGGATGCTGTGTCCCGGGGGGGGGTCGTCTTGGCGGTGTCTCTTGACATCGCCAACGCCTTCAATACCCTTCCCTGGAGTTGCATCAGGGAGGCACTCCGGTATCACCGGGTGCCGACCTACCTTCGTCGCGTGGTCGAGGCCTATCTGTCGGATAGGTCCATCATTTACCCTGGTCACAACGGGGAATGGAATCGGCGAGAGATGTCGTGCGGTGTTCCGCAGGGGTCGGTACTGGGGCCGCTCTTGTGGAACATCGGCTACGACTGGGTGCTGCGCGCCGACCTCCCTAGCGGCGTCAGCGTGGTCTGCTACGCTGACGACACGCTGGTTCTGGCACAAGGGAGGTCGCACCAGGAGGCGGCCGACATAATGACGCGCGGGGTTGCGATAGTCATCGAGAGGATCCAGCTGCTGGGACTGGAGGTGGCCTTGCACAAATCCGAGGCCATGTGCTTTCATGGGCTTCGGAACGCGCCACCTTCAGGCTCCCAAGTCACGGTGGGGGGGGCTACCATCGGCGTCGAGAGGGCGATGAAGTACCTGGGACTCGTCCTCGACGGCCGGTGGAGCTTCGTCGAGCACTTCCGACGTTTGGGCCCCAAACTGGAGAAGGCAGGTGCTGCATTCAAGCGGCTCCTGCCCAACCTGGGAGGCCCGAACGCCCCCTGCCGTAAACTCTACGCGGGGGTCATGCGGTCCATGGCCCTTTACGGGGCCCCGGTATGGGCACGTTCGGCACGGCCGCGGGCTGTGCACTACCTGAACGTGCCCCAAAGGGTGATAGCCATTAGGCTAATCCGGGGGTACCGCACGATCTCCCGCGAAGCAGCTGGCCTACTCGCTGGACTGCCACCGTGGGATCTGGAGGCGAGGGTCTTCTTGCGCCTGTACGACTGGCGCGAGGAGGCTCAGCGCCGGGGAGAAACCCCGTTGCCGCGGCAAGTTGTCGCGCAGCGGGCGGAGCTCCGGCGCGATCTCATGGTGGCCTGGAGGGAGCGACTATCGCAACCCAGTGCAGGGCACGCCACCATCGTGGCGGTAAGTCCCCTCTTTGAGGAGTGGCTCGGGAGGAGTCACGGCGCCCTCACGTACCGCATGACGCAGGTCCTCACCGGACACGGTTGTTTCGGGAGGTACCTGCACCGCATCGGTCGTGAGGAGGCGCCCGGGTGTCACCATTGTGCGGACAGCCCCGAGGACACGGTGGACCACACAGTCCAGGTGTGCCCCGCATGGGAAGGGCACCGCCGGGTCCTCGTCGAGGCTCTGGGCGGCGGCGACCTCTCGCGTCCGGCCCTGGTTCAGGCCATGGTCCGGGGCGAGAGGGAATGGGATGCCGTCGCCTCCTTCTGCGAAGCGGTCATGCTCGAGAAGGAGGAGGCGGAACGCCAGAGAGTCCGCACCTCTCATCCCGGCCGCCGCGCTGGACCAGGTAGACACCATGGGCGCCGGGTGTCGCGAGATGACTCCCGGCCACCGTAGGCGTGGGTCTGTGGGCGGTGAGTTCGGGTGGCTCATCGTCCCTCTGTCTTCCTAGACGACAGACCCGTGTCGACGGCGCGCGTTGTTCCACGCGCTCCTCAAAGAGACGTCAGCAACCCCAGCGGGGCCCAGCAGGGCCAAGGCCTGCCGGGGCTGCGGGTTGTTCGAAAGAGATACCGCGGCCCTGGTACATAAAAGGCCTACGACGGAACACGACGATTTTAGTCAGTAAGAGTCTGACACTCCCTCACCGCTGCTAACCCACAGCGGGAGGGGTCATTTGATGATTTTACGTCGATAAAAAAAAAAAAAAAAAAGTGTAAGTATCAATCTTATTTTTTCTTCAAAATAAATAAGTAAATTGTATTGTTATTCATACAGTTCGCAAACGAAGAGCAAAATAAGAGATCGTGTTAAGATAGGCTTAGTAAATTAATGACTGACAGCCTTACAACGCTTTCACACCAGTAGATTTCCCGCGCGGTTACGCTCAATTTATACGAGTGGTGTCGTTCAAGACACTGTGAGCTATAGCCAAAAAAAATATTCAGAACTGTCGATGCTGGTGCAAATGATGAGTTCTGAAACATCAAACAAAAATCTGCAAGTGTGAAAGAGCTGTTAAGGTAAAAGTGGAAAAAGGTAGCCGCCACAAACTTTATTCTGTCAATAAAAATGGAGTACCTACTCAAAGAATTACCTAGAAATATGTTGTCATAATTGAATTAAACTCCTAAGAAAAAGAATAAAAATATACTCAATCCACATAAAATACAAGAAAAAAATATCTCATAACCACTGAAATACTTTGCAAATGAATAGCGCAGACCGCAAACGGAATTGTAAATGATGGAGCGAAGAATTAAATAATAAGGAGATACGGAACCACCACGGTTTAATCTCTCACTCGTTGAATACTAAACCAACAGTTTACAAAGGGGTTTAGAATTGAGGTTTTATTTACGGTTAAAAGGAAGATTAAAAAGCTTTTTAGATTAACCCTGCGGTATTTTGATAATACTGATTGAAATAAAAAAGTTTTTTTTAGACTGATCACTCGTGTTATAAATTAATTTAAAGTATCTTGTGGTTAATTAGGAGCCCCTCATGTTATGCAGTCTGCTGTTGGTTAATGGATGGATGACCATTTCTAGTATTACAAGTTCATGTTTAAAGTCAGAAGCCAGGGAATCTGATGACCAGTCTTACCAATGGCTGTCCGGTTACCCATTCTTTTAAGGGTTGTTTGTGCTTCGCCGGTGGGGGACTGGACGCCATATATTCCCAGACCCCCTCCACTCAGGCGAGGTCGGAGTGCCGCTGGGCCTTTTTAGTGGGTATACCGGGAACGTCTTTACCGGGGAGTCCCACATACCCCTCTCCCGTCCCCCGACGGAAAGGGGATGCGTAATAGCATTTTTAGCCAAGCGACAACAAAAAAAAAAGGGTTGTTTGTGCTCCAGATATGCTGTATGGCTAAATTAAGTTTTTCAGTTCAAAATATAAAAATCCGGCTTAGTTGAACTGACTGTCGCGCTTAGAAACAGAATCGTCTCTCCACGTAGTTTATTAGCATTTGTTGTGTTTATGTAGATACGTAACAATATTAATTATCACGTAGGAACGTGTAATCAGTACTTAACGGTAGTTAGAATTCCGAGCGAGAGTAAGACAGTCACATAATTCGACGCCCACGGAATACACGTGGCAAGTTAATGCAACAGGAGCTTAGGGACTATATTTTAAAATAACGTGTACTTTCTCTTACTTATGTATGACAATCTTGTTAACATTCAAAGCAAATAAACTTGCTTTAGTTTGAGGATTAAAGAGTCCAAGAAAATGACTCTTTCAGGAATGACAAACAATATTGATCTCCGTACCTACCTACAAAATAAACTATCATCCAACAATTGACTTACTAACCCTTCATATTATCTCGTTTAAAAATGAACCTTTCCTTTCCACCGTCACAATAAATTCACACATGTTTTTATCAAGATGACAAAAATCTATGCGATACATATGTTACACTATTGTTCCTTTTACAAGTACTCATCAGGCCCTAAGCCTTTTGCCAATGGTCCACCCTTGCATACATGCACCTTTTAATCGATGTGAGGTTGTTACTTAGTCGATACAGTACCTGAAATCGCTTTAAGATACCACTCAAGCATGCAACATCTATTAGTCCAAGATCACAACCTACATGGATCTACAGTTATACAGTGCACCTTAATGTATGCTAGGAATTGCATTACCGTACCACTCGACCACTAACTCAATTGACGGTCAAGGGATTAGACTTTAGCGAGTCAGCCATTTGCCATTAAGTCTGGAAACTCTAGGCCTAGGAACTGGACTTGTAGGTAGATGCACTTTGGTTTAAGCGCCACTTAATTCTAGTAGGCACTTTAATTAGAAGACATTAGGCACTATTATTAGGGGTGAATTAATTGGTAATGCAATTGTCTAGCTAGGTAAATCAATGTTTGCACTAAGAAAGGGGTAATTTGTGTGGCCACATACTTATCACGTTTTCTTAGGACTTAGAGAATAATTAGGTTATAATTAGGAATTAATTAGGTTTAGAGTCTTCAATCTAATTATGATACATAATTTACCTATCGAAAGGTAACAAATGCCCCAAAGTAATGCCAACCAAATTCTTATCTCTTGTAAGCAAATCACAGATAGAGACAGGTTATAAAACTTGCTGTTAATCTTCCTTTTCACGGTCGATTTACTGTCTAACACTGTCCTGAAACCCTAACAATGATAATAATATCCTTAAGTTATTCTTAAGTTTAATAGTAAAGCTGTCGTTTAAAACACGGCGGTTTTAAGCTTTCTTGCGTGGAGCTAAGCCGTGTAAGTAGTGTGTAGTCTACATTAATAAGTAGTGGTAGTCTGGAGTCTTAAGAGCCCAACTTAAGTAGGTTAGAAAGCCGACAAGTAGCATGTAACTGAGAAAATCTTACTGTCTATTTATTTCTACTGGTAAATAGTAATTGTTTTCTGTAGGTATTTTATAAAGACTATCTAGAGAACTCTGACACCAGCTTGCTAGGTGATTAAACCTGCAGCTCACTCGAGAAGAAGAAGAATGTTTTCTTTATTAATATTACGTAGAATAGAGAATTGTATCCCAATGCAACGTGGGAGTAATTGTTTATGTTTACTTCCTGGCGAATATGAGTGAAGATTTTACTGAACTTCTTAGTAAAATAATGCGTTTTTGTAATAGTAGAAAAAGAGCTAAATAAACAGTTTTGCTTAAAAAAGAATTAATTCATCACTAATGTTACTAAGTCTTCTAAATACTCTAAAGGTCATGGCACATTATAGCGGCACCGCAACAGCACGGCTGCAGCACGGCTGCAGCACGGCGTCGCCTCGAATTAAGACTACGGCTAGCTGCCAGCGCGCTAACTACGCGTTGTCCGCAAGGTGCCAGCTCGCGGTCCGCGCGCCGTCCGCGCGTCGGCCGCGCGCCGGCCGCGAGGTGTAAGCTTGCTGTCACCACAAACTCGATATTATTTTAAGACAGTTATGATTGAACACGACGCAATGACGTTGTTTCGCTGCCGGCTCGGAGTCGGCGCGCTGTACGCATGAGGTCCGCTCGCTTGCAGCACGCGGGCGGCGAGCCGAGTTGTGTGGTAGCGGCAAGCGCGCTGACTGCTCGCCGTTGGCTTTTTCATATTGACATTACGAAATATATTATAATAAACACGATTTAATGCTCTAAATTGAATGACAACTTAAATGCTGGTGTGGAGCCGTGCTGTTGCGGTGCCGCTATACTGTGCCATGACCTTTATAAATACCGAAATAACCCAACTTTACAGACCAGTCTGATTTGATCATTAGTCACAAACAGTCTTATGACGGATTACTGCCATGTGATCTGACATTGCTGTCTGTCTGAAAGCGCTTTATAAAGCCAAATGGTTTGTTAATATCTGAGGGCACGGCAGTGCCCCAGCCAAGACTCGAGCAAAGCGGGCACGGCCGTACCATCTTTTCTCGAAGCGTTTCGCGGCTATTTCAGCCCCCTGTATCTTCCACGTGAACAAAGCTACGAGTTTAGGTTTTCGATGACCAAGAGTAAGTATTAGAACAAGCTCAGTCTCAAAATTACAAGACATTTGAATAAATAGTTTACGAGTTATGAGCGATCAAAGTTACACCATTTTGTCACTGACTCACTCACTGACCGATCATCAAAAGTCTAAGGTACTTCTAGCAAACTGAGAACCTTCAAATTTGGCACCAAGACAGGTTATCAGCTACATATAAAGGGAAAATTATAAAAACCTTAAAACTTAATAAAAAATAGGAAACAAATTTATATTTGCGGTTTTTCAAGAACATTGTGTATGAATTTTGACTGCATTGATAACTTTGTTATTTATTTGTGTACAATATACCTATTATGTTACTATTTGTTTTATTGTTACGTAGTGTGGTATATTGTTATTATGTATTAAATATAAATATATATGAATAAAAAAGCTAGGTTAAAATGAAATGAATAATGATAAAATCTTTCATATCAATGCAGTGCGATAAATACTGCATGCTCGCTCGATAGATGGCGTTGTCCTGGTCTAAATCGCGCTACGGTTTCGTTACATAACTTATACTAAATAAGTAGTACTTTAAAAAAAATCCTATAATTTCATGTGATAGCGCCATCTACCTCTGAAATAAATCTCTTTTATTCTAAAAGATATTCGATTCAAAAATTCGACAATTTCGAATGTTTTAGTTTATTTAAAAAAAAGTTGTTTACGTGCTACTTTAGGTGTACATTTATTTAGTTTGTTATATATTTAGTTAGTTGCATGTAAGTTAATTTAATTTGTTATATACTTAGAGAAGAAAAAGACCTACAAAAAATAAATGAGATCCCACCAAAAACATTAAATGTAAAAAAAAGCCAATCCTCTACGCAATTCCTCCACCGTGAAAAGTTTTGAGATCGCATAGAAGCCAAGTCCTGTTCAACTTTATTTGTAATAATAAATCAATATTTTGTGACTATATCAATAGTTTTATTCACATTACAATAATATTGTCTTGGCCATGAGCACAAGTTAAAAGTCGCTCCTTGAAATAATGTGTAAATACCATTGAATTGATAAATTCTATATGGACATGATTTTACGATTGGACTGATTGGAATTTGAGATCACCATGGACTAAACATGCGCCATAGTACATGTGCAGTTCATTGATGTTGGATGATACTGACTGTCGGTCATTTAGTAACAATTGAATAAACTAAAAGTAATTAATTCTGTGATATTAAACTTCATGTTTGACTTTCACCTCTCCAAGATATGCTGTATTATATTTGTAGTTTATTGTGCTCATGGCCAAGTCAATATTATTGTAATGTGAATAAAACTATTGATATAGTCACAAAATATTGATTTATTATTACAAATAAAGTTGAACAGGACTTGGCTTCTATGCGATCTCAAAACTTTTCACGGTGGAGGAATTGCGTAGAGGATTGGCTTTTTTTTTACATTTAATGTTTTTGGTGGGATCTCGTTTTTAAAGTAGTGCAAAATGGAGATGACAAGTTGTCAATTTTCGATAGAAACACTATTGGGGCCTCAAATAAGTTTAATAAACTGAAATTCTGGGCAAATAAACTTGTTACTAGTTTTTCTTCGAAGAATCAACTAAGTAATTGATTATTAGTAAGTAATTTTTTTTTCCAGTAATAAAGTAAATAAGCTAACATCAGAATCCTGATGTCATGATTAAAATTGGACTGACGTATATAATTTATCTTTCGCAAGGTACACAGGGAAAATAAGATCCTCAAATAATATGATACGTCTGTAATTGTTTACATGTGGATAAATTCCAATTAGAATCAGTAGGTAGGCAACACATAGGTACGCTGGTTGTGGAAAAAAGATTCGTTTAAGAATGAAGAAAATAGCTAATTCTCAAACAAATAACCGGCCAAGTGCGAGTCGGACTCGCGCACGAAGGGTTCCTTACCAGAGCAAAAATGAGCAAAAAAATCACGTTTGTTGTATAAGAGCCCCCAATATATTTATTTTATTCTAGTTTTCGGTATTTGTTGTTATAGCGGCAACAGAAATACATCATCTGTGAAAATTTTAACTCTCTAACTATCACGGTTCATGAGATACAGCCTGGTGACAGACGGACGGACGGACGGACAAAGGAGCGAAAACAAGAGGGTCCCGTTTAACCCTTTGGGTACGGAACCCTAAAAAAGAAACATAAGTATAACCTCATCCGTCACGGAAAAGGAGTCAAGTTTTATTTCAGTCGAAGATCACAAGAACATTTAATTGAAACTCCTCAGTTTACCCCCGGGGTAATAATTCCATCCACTTTATTAAGACAATCTGGCCGCCAGCAAATTCATCTCATAATTTTATTTACGTTTTGACGAGATGCCTAGTTTAATAAGACCGGCAGTTATACCTGAAATACTTTTGGTAGCTTAAAAATTATTTAGGAATATTTAACTTGTCCTTGACAGCTATACCTACATATAAATGCGAAAGCAAGTTGTTTTGTGAGGTATGCATTTACGTTGGAAGTATTGAATCGATTGAAATAAAATTTGGCATGGGGGTAGGATGTTATGACTGTTATGAACTCTTTTATGTACTCCCCTTATGTACTCTCTTATGTACTTCTCTTATCTACTCCTCTCTTATGTAAGCTCTTATGAACTCCTCTTAAGTACTCTCTTATGTACTCATCTTATGAACTCCCTTATGTACTCTTTTATGTACTCTCTTATGTACTAATCATCCCTATCTATACTAATATTATAAAGCTGAAGAGTTTGTTTGTTTGAACGCGCTAATCTCAGGAACTACTGGTCCGATTTGAAAATTTCTTTCAGTGTTAGATAGCCCATTTATCGAGGAAGGCTATAGGCTACTTTTTATCCCGGTACGGGAAGTAGTTCCCACGGGATGCGGGTGAAACCGCTGGCAGAAGCTAGTTAATATATATAACTCTGTCTGTCTGTCTGTTACGCTTTCACGTCTAAACCTCTGAACTGATTTTAATGAAATTTGGTACAGAGATAGAGTTGACCTTGAGAAAAAACATACATAGGATAGGTTTTATCCCGGACTTTTGAAGAATTTACTTGGCGGAAGCTAGTTTGTATTAATCTTGTTTTCTTTTTATATTTGGTAATTTTGACTGTCTTGTTAATTTATAATTTTGAGTCTTGGTAATTGATTAATTTATAACCTACGAACAGTTAATAATTGTACCGTTTAGTTCCCGTGTGTATAAATAAAATGTGTGTGAATACATATAATAAAAACGGAATGTTTTAATGTGTTGAGAAAAAGTCGTGGTGGCCTAGTGGGTAAAGGACCAGCCTCTCAAGTATGAGGGCGCGGGTTCGATCCCAGGTCAGGCAAGTACCAATGCAACTTTTCTAAGTTTGTATGTACTTTCTAAGTATATCTTAGACACCATTGACTGTGTTTCGGATGGCACGTTAAACTGTAGGTCCCGGCTGTCATCGAACATCCTTGGCAGTCGTTACGGGTAGTCAGAAGCCAGTAAGTCTGACACCAGTCTAACCAAGGGGTATCGAGTTGCCCGGGTAACTGGGTTGAGGAGGTCAGATAGGCAGTCGCTTCTTGTAAAGCACTGGTACTCAGCTGAATCCGGTTAGACTGGAAGCCGACCCCAACATAGCTGGGAAAAAGGCTCGGAGGATGATGTTTTAATGTGTTGAGAATATGGTATGTTCTTGTATGAGTACAATAATTTTATACAAACAGCTTCTGTAAGGTTTTAGCCACCTCCAACGGGAACTACTTTGTGGACCCCGTTATAAAAATCTGTAGCCTTCTTCGATATATTGGCTGTCTGACAATGTGAGATTTTTTTGTAATCTGCCCAGTAGTTCCTTAAGGTGGGTACAGACTATGTAACACAACATTGCTATATGTTTCAGATAATGTGGACACTGAATAACATTATTTATTGTCGACATTGTGGATAGCACTGATGAACGATAAACGACAATGGTTATATAACATTGTTATATTGCAATGTTATTCTAATGTGTACAGTATTGTTTTATGTTGCAATGTTGAATAACAAGTTTACATAATGTGGACGTGTTATAAAACACAGGTTATATAACATGTTACATAGTCTGTACTCACCTTTAGATAGCGTCCTCAAACAAACAATCACTACAGATTTGTACTAGTAACATCAGTATAAGTAGTAGCTGAAAAAAACCTACGAGTACCATATAAATACAACAAAATAATTACAAGTTTAAGGAACATTCTAACAGAAAATTATAACTTATTTATTAACTAAACCTGACCTACCACAAACTAAGGAAAAAATATATTTTCCCTTGACTGTTCAATACCTACATTACATTATTCGACAATATCTGAATAACATTTAATCTGAATTGATTTAGCTGATGACAAATATGTAAAAAAGACAGTCACACATATCTAAATCATTTGCCTACCTTCCTACTACTATTAAGTAAGTTAGCTATTTCTCGCGGTTTCACCTGCGTTCCTATAAAGATAAGATAAAAATAAAGATTCATTAATTGCCTAACTATGTACATATTGATGTTAATTAAATACAATAGATTAGCTCAACAGTCTATACAAGTCGGACATGCAATATTAAAAGAAAGTAGTTGTTTGAGTGAGAAAAGAACTTGACGCGGGCGAAGCCGCGGGCGGAAGCTAGTTTATTATATTAGTCCACTCTGAAGTCCTTTAGGCCTGGTTTACTATCACAGTCCCAAAGGAAAAAGGCCAATAAGCAATTGGGACCTTCAGGATTTCAGTTACGTTTATTAAAGATAGTATGACACTTTTTTTGATGATTTTTGTTGTGACGAATTCATTTCGTTTTCGGGATATTTTTCGTTGATGAAAGTATCTTTCGTTCTTTATTATATTTTTATAGAAAACTAGTTCATTCAATCGGTTTCACTTGCGTGGATGGATATCTTTTTAACTTTCTTCAGTGTCGATAGATAATATAATTAATAATGCCAAAATCTAATTTAAAAATAATTACAGAACAAACAATGAAGAAATGTAGAAATTCAATTACCATTATAATTGCATCAATGGTTTTAACTAATCAATTTTTCTCCCACGGGACTCCCGAACAATTAATATAATGATTTCCACTCACATTAAATTCATCAATTTCGAATGAAATGTTCAATTATCAAAATTAAAGATACAACTGCTTTCTCAATCGTCATGCAGGAAAATGACGTATTCCGTGTCATAAAAAGCACTACCCATAATTAGCAATTACCTTGATGATGCGTTCCAGTTAAATTGCACACGTGTATCTGGATTACACCGGTATGAACCAGTGCGCGTCAGTTGAAACTGGTAATAACCGGATTAGAGCAGTGTTTAGCGGATCTAATGCAACGGATTAATAATTTGAAACTCACGGTGCGCGAATTTTAAACCAGTGGAGCTGAAAAGCCAATTAGTCTGGTCTTAAAATAAATGGGTTCCTAAGTTTTACTACATTATTATGTCCCATAATAATTTGAGTACCTAGGTATTAAATCTAGATTTGGGTAAAAATAAGGTAAAAGGCCAACATATTTTGGTCTCTAAGGGAATTTATGTGAACATGTGTCACATTTTCATGGACTGAAAAAAGCTAAAGGTGGGTACAGACTATGTAACATAACATGTTATACGACATTGCTATATAACATGTTTCAGATAATGTGGACACTGAATGTTATAAAACATGTTATAATAACATGTTTTATAACTATTTATTGTCGATATTGTGGATAGCACTGAAGACCGATAAACGACAATGGTTATATAACATTGTTATATTCCAATGTTATTCTAATGTGTACAGTATTGTTTTATGTCGCAATGTTGAATAACAAGGTTACATAATGTGGACGTGTTATAAAACACAGGTTATATAACATGTTACATAGTCTGTACTCACATTTACACAACTTATTTTTTAAATCTATCGATCTGCAACTTTATAGATTAGAAACGAGCCTCTCAAAAGCCCATTTAATTTAGTCAAATTACTAAATGGCTATAAAGTTTCTCATAATCTGTCAAAGAACTAGAATCTACCAAAGAGTTGAACCCATTAAATATAATTAAAAGTCATAAAATACCGACCTAATAGTGACTGAGCTGAAACTATAAAAGTTATTCTGAATGCCATAAAAAGTTATTAGCCCTTATGTAGGAAGGAATTAGGCATAAATTCGTGAGGCAGTTAGTTTATTGCTACTAAAACCGTGTGGTCATGTCTGCATTTGATTAGATTGCTAATTGCTAGGAATGGGAGTTTACGTCACAGAAAAAAATATGTCGATAGAGAAAAGTTATGAGATATATTTTTTAATACCTAGTTTTACTAGTAGATTTTTCTTCCATAGAGTTTTCCCAACTACCATGCTTACTATGTTAACTGCCTACTAATATTTATAAACGAGAAAGTTTGTAGGTATGCATAGACGTTTGTTCCTCTTCCACACGAAAATGACTTACTTGATTGTAATGAAAATTGGCGGTAGCATAGCTTATCATATAGGCTACTTTTTACCCAAGTGCGGGAAGTAGTTTCGTCAAGAAACGGATGAAACCGTGAGCAGAAGCTAGTATCGTCGTACATGCAAAAATATGGCACGCACAATAATTTCAATCGTATGTAGAGGTAGTTCGCGTATCAACGCTCGTAGAAGCGTAGTCACGCGATTCTCATGTCGTAGCAAGTATCACCGCAATGACGCGTAGCTCTGCGGCTACGTGCGTAGCAGCGGTTTGTGAGTTACGAAAACTCGTAAATGTGTATCGTATACGATGAGTATAGGTACAGTGTAATTTATTAGTGTGTTAAAAATAAATCTATTTGATCGGTTAAAAAAACCGAATAATTAAATTAATGATTTTGATGTACAAATTACTGTAGAGGTACTTTTTGGAGTAGATACTTTTCCTTTCAGCTTATAGTGTCCCACTGCCGGGCAAAGACCTCTCCTATAGCCTAACTATACTAGTCTCTTTTGATGGCTAGTCCACGACGAAGCTATCAAAGTCTTCTCTCCAGCGTTTCCTCGGTCTTCCTCTGGGTTGCCTTCCAGTATCAGTAATCCATTTTGTGTTGATAGTGGCCACCTGAAAGTAAGTTAATTTGCATTATAATTTAATGTCCTGTCATAGTTAATTTAATTATAGTTTTAAAAAATTACACACATTAAAATAAAAAGAGTTGATAAAACGAAATGTGAAAGGGAAATGTTAATTTTCCACGTGATTAATATCGTACATTTATAATTAAGCTGGCAGTGTACATAACTTTTCTTTTATCTTTAAACGTAATATTTCATACCGTTTCATATGCCCTGCGGTGAACAATCTACATTCTGAATGCACGGCAAAAATGTGGTTTTAATTAGGAAGGTAGTAACGAATGATGTAATACGTTGCATATTATTTCATTCTAAATTACGTAAGAATTTACTATATAAAAAAAACATGAAAAACAGTTAAATAGGGACACCTTGCTGGCAGAAACGAAAAAAGAGTTACCCCAAATTTACAGTTTTATTTGGCAATGCTACAGACATCCATCTAAATTACTATATCAGGACAACCTTCTGGAATCTTCTGTTGGCTGTCAGCAGGGTGACCCACTCGGGCCTGTGATTTTCAGTTTAGCCATAAACCCAATAATTCGGCAGCTAAATTCGGAATTCAAC
The DNA here is from genome assembly GCA_963856015.1 of Helicoverpa assulta. Lineage (NCBI taxonomy): Eukaryota > Metazoa > Arthropoda > Insecta > Lepidoptera > Noctuidae > Helicoverpa > Helicoverpa assulta. The sequence continues at coordinate 12,159,296 of CAWLCW010000028.1, forward strand.
GTTTGGTACCTTGATGATGGAACCTTGGGGGGCAAAGTAGATACAGTACTTAGTGATTTTTCTTTTCTCCAAAACAAATTTCAAGAAATAGGTCTTAATCTTAATTACTCCAAATGCGAACTTTTTGTACAGGACAATACTGACAGACAGGACACACTTTCAAAATTCAATGCAATAGCCCCGGATATTAAATTAATTGATAAGCACTCTCTTTGTCTCCTTGGTTCCCCAATATTTGAAAATTCATTTTCGAATTTTATTCAGGACAAAATACAAAATTTCAATCATATTTCGGAAAGGCTGCTCCAAATTAACATGCACTCAGCCATCACAATCATTAGATATTGTTGTTTTGGCCCAAAATTAACTTACTATTTGCGCGCTTCCAATCTATGGAAGCACACAAACCTTTTGGAACAACTTGACAAAATTATCAGACACACATTATCATCTATTTTAAATGTGGCCCTAGACGACCGAGCCTGGGTTCAGGCTACTCTTCCCATTCGCATGGGAGGGCTTGGCGTCCGCAAAATTTCTAGTATAAGTTTACCGGCCTTTATATCCTCCGTCCATGGTACTGAGAAATTGACCAGGAAAATTCTCCCTTCCACACTGGTCAATTGCGAGGTACCATGCCTGGCTGAGGCTGTAGAGGCTTGGAAAATCACCTGCCCGAATATTGATCTACCCGCCAATCCATCCTCTCAGAGACAGTGGGATGAGCCGCTCTGCAGAGCTATACGGAATAATCTGATTAATACGTCAATTTCTTCTGCAGAGCGAGCGCGCCTTCTGGCTGTGGGCGAATGGGAGTCGGGTTTATGGCTTCTGGCACTTCCGTCGTCAAACATAGGCACCTTGTTTGACGACACCACTTTCCGGCTAGCTATTTGCTTGCGATTGGGTGCTCCGTGCTGCTCTCCTCACCGCTGTCCATGTGGTGAAGCTGTCAGCAGCCTTGGACACCACGGCTTGTCATGTAGCCGCAGCGCCGGCCGTTTTGCACGGCATGCGAATATCAATGACATAATCCGTCGCGCTCTTGTTGCCGTCGGAGTTCCAGCCATATTAGAACCCAGTGGTCTGGCACGCGACGATGGCAAGAGACCAGACGGTATGTCGTTGTTCCCGTGGAAGATGGGTAGGTCTTTAGTATGGGACGCGACCTGTGTCGATACTCTTGCACCATCTCACCTTCCTAGCTCGGCGCGATGTGCTGGTTCCGCTGCTGCGGCTGCAGAGGACCTCAAACGGCGCAAATATAGTACCCTGGTGGGTAACTATACGTTTGAGCCATTTGGGGTTGAAACCCTCGGGCCGTGGGGTCCAAGTGCTCATCTCCTATATAAGGATATCGCTAAGCGACTTGCTGACACTTCAGGTGACCCAAGGGCTGGTTTTTATTTCGGCCAAAAAGTAAGCATTGCCATCCAACGTGGCAATGCTGCCAGCCTCTTGGGTACACTCCCGGTGGGCAGCGATGAGGAGGAGTTTTTTGATGCAATTTTTTAAAATAGTAAGTGTATATATTAGGTAATAAGTTAGTTGTATATATTTTGATTATTAAGATATTGTAAAAAGTTATTTGTTAATTGTTAAACCCAAATAAATATATTTAGTACCTAAAAAAAAAAAAAAAAAAAAAAACAGTTAAATGTAATAACAGATTTCATTTAAAACATTTCTATATAATAAGTATCTAACTGAATCCAGCGTTCATTTTTATATACCTACCTAGTATCATTTTAGTATAAAAAGTCCAGACATTCTTCGGTCTAAAAAAGTGAAAATAATCAGACCCATCCTTTTTTTTATTTGAGGCTATATTCGATACTTTGTGAGTACTTCGTCGTATTACAGGGTATAACATTAAATTTGCGAGGTCACCGAACTCGTTAGCTTAAAAAACCTTACATAAACGATGCACTTTAAATGTCACCCTTTCTTTTCTACCAGTTCTTTGTTAAAAATGCTGTAATAATAATGACGCCTGATATTTCGTTTTTGACCACGGAACTAAGTATTCGTTCGCTGTATAATGAGCGAAAATAATCTTCGCCATTCATCATCCTCCGAGCCTTTTCCCAAGCATGTTGGGGTCGGCTTCCAGTCTAACCGGATTCAGCTGAGTACCAGTGCTTTACAAGAAGCGACTGCCTATCTGACCTCCTCAACCCAGTTACCCGGGCAACCCAATACCCCTTGGTTAGACTGGCGTCAGACTTACTGGCTTCTGACTACCCGTAACGACTGCCAAGGATGTTCAATGACAGCCGGGACCTACAGTTTAACGTGCCATCTTCGCCATTAACAAAGGCAAAAAGGTTTTTGTCAATACTGTGAAGAAAGTCGACATTGTAAATAAGGCCACTTTTTACCCAACTGATTTGAAGGGTTATGTTTTAGTGTACTTTATTAAAATATTTTAAATTAAAATTTCAATATTAAAAGGGCTTTGTACATTATTGTCCATAACTATTGCTGTTGGCATTATTTTATACGCATTTAAACATTTTTTGGCATAAATTACATTATAGCAGAAATTTATTAAGATTCACTTGATTTAAGTGTGTTCTAATACATTTCAACAATACCAATAATGGTCTTCAATTAATTTGCTACTGTTAGTAAAAATAATAGTAAAAAAACTTCCTCGTTTTTTTCTCGATATTCTCCACATCGACATTCCCCCATCCCTACTAATATCCATTGTCCCCGACTATAAACCAGTAAGGTTGTTTGCGTTTAGTTTTTGAGTGGGGACAATGGTCGGCCTTGTCGACATCTGAGGGTAGTTTCACTTGTACACATCATTGACTGGAGCCTTTTATTTCAGGATTCAGGCTTTATAGAATGTCCTTTTGTTTTTTCCGTATTTTAAGAGTCATGTAGAGTAGTTTGAGCTGGGACTTAGTGCTTAATAACTTGTGATTGTTTAAAGTACCTATGTTTCTTGATGTTGGTAATGTTATAAGCATCTATCTCTTGGAAACTTCTTCGGTTCAAACTGAGTGCACAAATATGAGGTACATCTGAAAATATTTCTTTTAATACCAAAATATATACATTTCTCTTCTCGAAGCCACGCTATCTAGAAAGATAAAATCTAAGCAAATAATCTTTCGGTTTTCAAAGATGAATATAATATTTTTAGACCAATAGCTATGTGTAGGCACATAGATGGGTCTAAATCTTATACAGTAATAAATCTTTTTCAATTTTATTTGCGTTCATCGATTTTGCATATCAATCGCCAATAATGTCTCGTTGTCATTTGCCCTCAGGTTATGGGTACGATAGCAATCTCATATCATTTATTATTGAGAAAGTAATATCAAGAATCTGTAGATATAAGTATATATTCTATTTTTTTATTCTTATCTTATTCCAAAATTTATCCGATAATTTAAAAATAAGTTGGCTATGAAAATGTAGGTAGGTATTCTTAATTTATATATTACGATACTAAAATTGGATTTATTTATAAGCTCACAAAAATAATGTACAGAATATATTTAACTTAGGTATATCAAATCGGGTTTTGCGTTACTTCGTAGGCATTTTGGTCTGGTTATTTATCAAAAAGAAGGAAATATTTTTAGGAAAGTCCCGACATATCCATAGTGACACATACATAATATTATCGGGGAATCCCACAAAGTTGTACCTCTATAGTTCATCATCCTCCGAGCCTTTTTCCCAACTATGTTGGGGTCGCTTCCAGTCTAACTGGATGTAAGTTAGTTGTTAATTGTATAGTTGTAAGCCAATAAAGTGAACTACCAAGAAGGTGGACAGACGACCTTATAAAGGTCGCCGGAAGACGCTGGATGCAAGTCGCCTCCAACAGGTGTCTGTGGAGATCTAAGGGGGAGCCCTATGTTCAGCAGTGGACGTCCTATGGCTGAGATGATGATGATGATGATGAAAGTGAACCATTTTATTCAAATTTAAATATTTTTTATTGAAAAGATTTTCATTATTAATGTATCTTTCTACAACTTTGCACATCATTGATTTCAGTATAAAAAAATAATAAAAAAAATAATTTCTCTTGTTACAGGAACTATCAACCCAAACCAAAGCGATCGCATCCCTATCCGTCATCACATTCGTGCTGTCAATAGTGTTGTGCCTAGCGCTGTTACCAGCTGCCCCGGAATGGGAAGCACTAGCGCTGGCCGGGTCACTTCTAGTGACGTTCAGTCTCGGGGCGGGGACGCTGATGGCGACGCATCATGCGCCGTTGCCGCTCTTCGCGTTGATATTGGTGAGTTGTTAAATATTATATTGAAACGGAATTGTATTTATAAGCCTATGTTCTCAAGAGACGTGTAAAAGTTGGGCTGCGGGTTCTTCGAAAGAGATACCGCGGCCCTGGTACATAAAAGACCTATGACGGAACACGACGGTTTTTAGTCAGTAAGAGTCTGACACTCCCTCACCGCTGCTAACCCACAGCGGGAGGGGTCATTTGCTGAAAAAAAGACGTGTAAAAGTGTTTGTGGTACGACGGTTATATTTTTAATCTATTATACTATCAATAAGTTTATTAGGACCCATACCCAAAAAATTAGGCTGTGTTCAAACCAAAATGACTATCAGCCGCTGAAATGTAAATGTGCATACAATCCGCGTTGCCGTGCTGAAAAATCTAACGGAGAACTCGTCGAGATAAAAGTGACGAAAAAGGCCTTAAAACTACTAGCCTACTTTCACCCAGTAAAACGCTCTATCAAACTTTATTATTTGTGGAGCCTTAACCAGGGCTCTTGAGAGTGTTTCTTACATATTTGATAGCATTACCTGTTAGGTCGACTTCATCATCCTCCGAGCCTTTTTCCCAACTATGTTGGGGTCGGCTTCCAGTCTAACCGGATTCAGCTGAGTACCAGTGCTTTACAAGGAGCGACTGCCTATCTGACCTCCTCAACCCAGTTACCCGGGCAACCCGATACCCCTTGGTTAGACTGGTGTCAGACTTACTGGCTTCTGACTACCCGTAACGACTGCCAAAGATGTTCAATGATAGCCGGGACCTACAGTTTAACGTGCCATCCGAAACACAGTCATTGGTGTCTAAGATATACTTAGAAAGTACATACAAACTTAGAAAAGTTGCATTGGACCTGTTAGGTCGACTTAGCCGGATCATTTATTTAGAAGCCGTTGCTAGCGTGCTTGATAGAATTTTTGAACGCTGAATTTTGGGCTGTTTATTGTAGTATACAATATTTTGGGGATGTTTTAAGCTGTTTTCCACATCACTACGGTACTTGTTAAGTTATATCAATTATTATACGAGATACAATTTATTAGTTTTAAGTTGTATGTATATTTAGCACTTTCTGTGCGAGTCCTTTCTGTACAGTCTATCCCACCAAAAACATTAAATGTAAAAAAAAGCCAATCCTCTACGCAATTCCTCCACCGTAAAAAGTTTTGAGATCGCATAGAAGCCAAGTCCTGTTCAACTTTATTTGTAATAATAAATCAATATTTTGTGACTATATCAATAGTTTTATTCACATTACAATAATATTGACTTGGCCATGAGAACAATAAACTACAAATATAATACAGCAAATCTTGGAGAGGTGAAAGTCAAACATGAAGTTTAATATCACAGAATTAATTACTTTTATTTAAATGACCGACAGTCAGTATCATCCAACATCAATGAACTGCACATGTACTATGGCGCATGTTTAGTCCATGGTGATCTCAAATTCCAATCAGTCCAATCGTAAAATCATGTCCATATAGAATTTATCAATTCAATGGTATTTACACATTATTTCAAGGAGCGACTTTTAACTTGTGCCCATGGCCAAGACAATATTATTGTAATGTGAATAAAACTATTGATATAGTCACAAAATATTGATTTATTATTACAAATAAAGTTGAACAGGACTTGGCTTCTATGCGATCTCAAAACTTTTTACGGTGGAGGAATTGCGTAGAGGATTGGCTTTTTTTTACATTTAATGTTTTTGGTGGGATCTAATTTATTTTTTGTAGGTCTCTTTCTTCTCTAAGTATATAACAAATTAAATTAACTTACATGCAACTAACTAAATATATAACAAACTAAATATATGTACACCTAAAGTAGCACGTAAACAACTTTTTTTTAAATAAACTAAAAAATTTCGAAATTGTCGAATTTTTGAATCGAATATCTTTTAGAATATTTCAGAGGTAGATGGCGCTATCACATGAAATGTAATGAATGTAATATAATACAAGGTGTTGATTTGCATTTGTGCCATACTTCAGGAGGAGGACATAAAATACGTAAATAGTCGATTGGAATCACAGTAGACGGGAAATAGCTAATATGCACTGCTTTTTTTGTCATTGTAATGTCATAGTATTTCAGAAGTAATCCAATTTTATGAATGAAATTTATGAATAATCGTTGCGTATGCTTTGTGTTTGCGTTTGTGTGAAGGCGCAGCACGGTTTTAAGGCCAGTAACACACGCGCCAAGTTTAAATACGACTAGATGACATTGACGGATTTCCGAAAAAAAATTAAAATCAAAAATTTTTGTACCAATTTTTTTGTTGATTTGGGTTGAGAATCATTAGTATAATTACGTCCTTGAATATGGCACGGATGCAAATCAACAGCTTGTATAATGTAAAATAATATAAATTCAAAGTACTACTTATACTAAGCTATGTAACGAAACCATAGCGCGATTTAGACCAGGACAACGCCATCTATCGAGCGAGCATGCAGTATTTATCGCACTGCATTAATATGAAAGATTTTATCATTATTCATTTCATTTTAACCTAGCTTTTTTATTCATATGTATGTATATTTAATACATAATAACAATATACCACACTACGTAACAATAAAACAAATAGTAACATAATATATTGTACATAAATAAATAACAAAGTTATCAATGCAGTCAAAATTCATACATAATGTTCTTGAAAAACCGCAAATATAAATTTGTTTCCTATTTTTTATTAAGTTTTAAGGTTTTTATAATTTTCCCTTTATATGTAGCTAATAACCTATCTTGGTGCCAAATTTGAAGGTTCTAAGTTTGCTAGAAGTACCTTAGACTTTTGATGATCGGTCAGTGAGTCAGTGACAAAATGGTGTAACTTTGATCGCTCATAACTCGTAAAATATTTATTCAAATGTCTTGTAATTTTGAGACTGAGCTTGTTCTAATACTTACTCTTGGTCATCGAAAACCTAAACTCCTAGCTTTGTTTACATGGAAGATACAGGGGGCTGAAATAGCCACGAAACGCTTCGAGAAAAGATGGTACGGCCGTGCCCGCTTTGCTCGAGTCTTGGCTGGGGCACTGCCGTGCCCTCAGATATGGCCGGTTTTTTGCAGTTTTTAGGGTTCCATACCCAAAGGGTAAAACGGGACCCTATTGTTTTCGCTCCTCTGTCCGTCCGTCCGTCCATCCGTCTGTCACCAGGATGTATCTCATGAACCGTGATAGTTAGAGAGCTAAAATTTTCACAGATGACGTATATTTGTTGCCGTTGTTGTTATTTTATATATAACAATTACTGAAAACTAGAATAAAATAAATATTTTGGGGGGCTCCCATACAACAAACGTGATTTTTTTGTCCGTTTTATAAATAACTAGCTTCTCGCCCGCGGTTTCACCCGCGTCCCGAGATAACTGCATCCCGTAGCCGGATGGTGACAAAAACTATCCTATGTCCTTCTCCTGGCTCTAAACTACCTCCCTGCCAATTTTCAGCTAAATCGGTTCAGCCGTTCTTGAGTTATAAGTGGAGTAACTAACACGACTTTCTTTTATATATATAGATGGTACGGAACCCTTCGTGCGCGAGTCCGACTCGCACTTGGCAGGTTTTTTTAAATTATTTTCCTATTTTTAAAGTAAACAGGCGCAGAGTATTCTTTTGTCAATTTGAAAGATGGGATGGAATGAGCATTTGATAGTTGCCTTGCTGTGACGTACAAAGCATATTACCGTCATAGTCTAGTCTGTGAAACCATAGTAACAGAATTCACTACAATTATTGTTCCTTTCGATACTAAAATTAGTAATAACCAGATTGTTAGCCTAAACCTTATCTAGCCGTTCTAACAAGATGATTTTGACAGCTGTCTAAACAGCCTATCCAATATCATTAGCTACAGACAAAGGCGTCTTGAACATCAAGATTTTGAAAGCTTATTATTGCTAATACGAGAGAAGAGTCAAAGTAAATGTGGCATAGTTCTAATATGGGTTTAGAAATACAGAGGTTCATTTTCTTCTTACATTTTGAACAATAAGAAAGTTTTGAGTTCAAAGATAAGAAGTCGAACACAAACAAATGGGTTTATTTCTCAGTTTATGTATATTTCTGATTGTATTTACTTTATTGAAAGTCGTACATTTATATTAATTGATCTTTTTCGCAGTACCAGTTTGGTTTGTCTAACTAAAGCGTAAGATACAATTTTGAAATTATTTCGATGTGACTTGTATCGTTAACAATACAAGATAATAGGTAATTATGCATTTCTCGCCACTATTTTTTATGTAAGTCGTATGTTTAAAACATGCTTTTATTAACATAAGTTCCAAATCAATCCCTTTTAATATCAAAATGGAGAAAATACCAATATTTGTCAAAGTGATTATCAGAACGTATTTTGTTTCGTAGTAATTAAACAGTGCAGACTTAATTAGTCAAACAAAACCTCTGTCTCATTGTTAACACGTGTGAGACATATTAACAGCTGAGAGCAGATAAATACTAAATAAATAAATAATAATAATTTATTTCAGACTAGTTGTCCATAGAATGTTAGTAGTACAACGAAAAAATAGATAAGCATTCCCTATTCCCATTTTCTTATCAAAATCCAAAGAGAAATAGATAGAGAGGTTTCCCATGTAATCCCAAGCGGTAATTTTTTGTGGTATTTTCACAAAAAAATTGTGGATAAGTGGGGATAATCTGTTAACAAATGTGCGCCAATTATCTTGATTTTTGCTTGTGTCCTGTTGAGTTTTTAGTGGTAAAAACAGTAGTCACAGTTTAAATATATGTAGAGCAGTTCGGAAACTACGAACAAACGTTCGAAACGGCTCACTCACACAAACATGGCACACCGACGAGGCTCCGGGGGGATCTCGCGGTGCTCTCAGTAACGCGTGTCAAGACGAGTGGTCGCGTTTAATTTTTTTTTTTTTTCCGAAAATGCCGCGAGCGAACGATTTATTTATTGTTATACTGCTGCGGGTTGTTCGAAATAATTATATTTTAACTGTGATGCGGCGGTTATGAGGATATTTAAAGCCGATAGTGTAATAGTTGTAGAAAATGTAAATCAAAGATGGCGGCAGAAATACGTATAATTTTTTTCGTCATAGGACACCCATCACCCATTTTCAAGATATTCGAGGGTGCTAAAAACGATAGTGCAGTCAAAACGTAAATCCAAGATGGCGGCTGTAACAGGTATAATTTTTTTCGTCATGGGTGTCATTTTCATGGTATTTGAGGGTGCTAAAAACGATACTGCAGTCAAAACGTGAATCCAAAATGGCGGCTGCAGCAGGCATCATTTTTTTCGTCATGGGTGTCATTTTCATGGTATTTGAGGGTGCTAAAAACGATACTGCAGTCAAAACCTGAATCCAAGATGGCGGCTGTAACAGGTATCATTTTTTTCGTCATGGGTGTCATTTTCATGGTATTTGAGGGTGCTAAAAACGATACTGCAGTCAAAACCTGAATCCAAGATGGCGGCTGTAACAGGTATCATTTTTTTCGTCATGGGTGTCATTTTCATGGTATTTGAGGGTGCTAAAAACGATACTGCAGTCAAAACCTGAATCCAAGATGGCGGCTGCAACAGGTATCATTTTTTTCGTCATGGGTGTCATTTTCATGGTATTTGAGGGTGCTAAAAACGATACTGCAGTCAAAACCTGAATCCAAGATGGCGGCTGCAACAGGTATCATTTTTTTCGTCATGGGTGTCATTTTCATGGTATTTGAGGGTGCTAAAAACGATACTGCAGTCAAAACGTGAATCCAAGATGGCGGCTGCAACAGGCATCATTTTTTTCGTCATGGGTGTCATATTCATGGTATTTGAAGGTGCTAAAAACGATAGTGCAGTCAAAACGTGAATCCATGATGGCGGCTGCAACAGGTATCATTTTTTTCGTCAGGGGTGTCATATTCATGGTATTTGAGGGTGCTTAAAACGATAGTGCAGTCAAAACGTAAAACCAAAATGGCGGCTGTAACAGGTATCATTTTTTCGTCATGGGTGTCATTTTCATGGTATTTGAGGGTTCTAAAAACGATAGTGCAATCAAAACATGAATCCAAGATGGCGGCTGCAAAAGTTATAATTTTTTTCTTCATGGGTATTATTTTCCTGGTTTTTGAGGGTGCTTAAAACGATAGTGCAGTCAAAATTTAATAATAAATAAACAAAGAATTTCGAACGTGCCGTAGCAGACGAAAATATTTTTCTGTTAATATGTTGTAGATATAAATGAACAATAGGTATTTTTTATGTAATGGGTTTTTAATTATTATACCTACTCCAGCTTTTTAGGTAGTTATCTAAAGACTTTTAATTTAAAAAACTCAGTTTATGAATAAAGAACAGCTAAAAATAAGTGTAAATACAATAACAACAATTACTTAATCAATTGGAAGATTATTTTAAGCAGTAGTTTATTTGTTTGATAATTATGTATTTGTGTAAAAAGTCCTTGAGCCTTGTCTGCGCGCCATCGCGCGCGAGGTGGTGCGGCGACAACCGCGCGCCCGCTCCAACTAACGCCCGAAACATTTTCGTCCAAACTCGGCTCGCTTACTCCCGCCAAAACTTGCAAAGTTTACGCCACCGTAATTATAAAAGTTACAGATCTAATATAAAGCTATAATTTAGTAATAACAAGTTGTTGTGTAAATATTATATGTTTTTCGTGTTCAAACTATCGTTTTTTGCTGAGATTAACCAAAGCCATGAAATTACCTATTTAAATTGTATTGTAAGCTAGTTAGGTAGTTAATTAAATTCGATGATTGATCACTACAGAACAAAAAAGTAAAAAAAAACATCACCAATATCATTAAAAGTGACAACCCTATTGCTTCAACGGAGCGTAGGTAGTTATGTCCGCAAACAGGCTTAGTTTCCATACTGTCCATATCTTTACCGTGCAGTAGTTGCTATAGAAGTGTTTTGGTAAAACCGAACCGGTAATGAATGAGGTATGAAATAATGAAAAATGCTTAACTATTTGTTTAGGTTCAATAATTAACCAGTTGGTTTCACCTGCATCCCGTTGGGATAAAGTACCCTATAGCTGATAAACGGATTATCTGTTACTGAAATCTTTTTGCAAATCGAAAAAGTAACTCAGCTCAGCTTTAACACCAACTGAAATGTGTTTAATATTAGTATAGAAGATTAGCTAAATGTAACATTTAATCTACCATAATAAAAAAAAAAAAACATAATCGATCCTGTTAATTTATTTGTTCTTTACCTAAAGGTGTTCCATTAAAGTGTAAAACAATGTTTTTTAATGCTTTTCAAAGACAACTATTTTTTGTTTAGGATCACCAGGTAATTAAAACTATAAAATGTGATAACGAGCTTTAAATAAAATAGTTTTACCTTAAATCGTATTACACGGATGGACAGGGTTTAAGCCGAGATCAGGGAACAAATCGGGTTGATTTCAAAAGTTCCCTAATTGCTAATTTGAAAACGGACTCTGTAATAACATTTTATATGGTTTGGTTATTTTCGGAGATAGTTCGACGTAGTTAGCTAAAATGAATTGTGTAGTGTTGGACAATCACAGCAGAAAATACAGTTTAAATTATGAAATTGCAATTTGAATTTCAGAATTCCGAAATTATCATACTTAGTTATATGTACCTAGATAGAAATGTTGTCTCTAGTGTAATTTTTAATATCCATGATTGCATAGTGTATGATGATTTGAGGAACTTGGTCAAATATTGGTATCGTTATCTGAAAAGAAATAAAATCAAAATTAAGTAGGGACGTTATCATTTATTTCAGCAAAAGATTTTGGCAATTTTCTATTTTCATAAGAGTCCCTTCACAAGATGAGTTCCTCTTCAACTAGCCTTATAACCAGGCTAAACAAACAACCAAACGTCTCCACTATTATTATATAATATTATCTTCGTTATAACATCGGCTATATACACACTATGATCTGAGTCTTGTTCAAACAAGACCTTCCCTCAAGGAAGGAACATACTTCAAAATTACTTGAGTATTATCCTTATCTTACCTAAAATAATATATTTCCTATATAATATATTCTAGCTTCTGACCTCAGCTTCGCCTCCGTCTTTTCACCCCTGTTAACCGGGATAAAAAGTACCCTGTGTTAATCCATGATGACACCTATCTACCAAATTTCAACCAGATTGGTCCAGCCATTTTTGCTTGAGAGAATAACAAACATACATCCATACATTCTCACAAACTTTCACATTTATAATACTAGCTTCCACCCGCAGTTTCGGCCGCGTCGAGTTGGTTATATCGCGTTTCCAAGAAAACTCTTCAAAAGTCCGGGATTAAATCTATCCTATGTTCTTTCTCAAGGTCAACTCTATCTCTGTACCAAAATTTTATTGCAATCAGTTCAGCGGTTTAGACGTGGAAGATCCCAACATAGTTGGGAAAAAGGGCCGGAGAATGATGTTGTTTAGACGTGAAAGCGTAACAGACCGACAGTCAGAGTTATTTTTGTATTTATAATATTAGTAGGGATTAGTAGTAGTAGGATTTTGCTTAGAAAGTCCATTAATCTTTGGTGAGTTTACCTTGAATTCTGCCGACCCCTTCGTGACGAGGTTTCATTAATTTGAAGTTTTTACATTGTAAAGTGTTCGATAAGTTTTTGGAGACAGCTTCTGTCAACTGCTTTTGTTATGACTAGCTTCTGCCAGCGGTTTCACCCGCATCCCGTGGGAACCTCTGCACGAACCCGGATAAAAAGTAGCCTATAGCCTCCCTCGATAAATGGGCTATCTAACACTGAAAGAATTTTTCAAATCGGACCAGTAGTTCCTGAGATTAGCGCGTTCAAACAAACAAACTCTTTAGCTTTATAATATTAGTATAGATATGTATTATGATAGTGAGATTAGTTTTCAGTTGAGTTAGATTAGTAGTGTCTTGAAGGACAACAAAAGGTTTAATAGTTAAAAGAATTTGTTGAAGAATGTTCCTAAAAGTTGTGTGACAATGTTTTTGTACAACGATAGAGTTATAAGGATATAAAGTGTCATTATGTGCCGGGTATTTTCAAAACTATGTTGGAGTCGGCATCCAGTCGAACTGGATGCAGCCGAGTACCAGTATTTTTAACCGGCTTCCCAAAAAGGAGGAGGTTCTCAATTCGTCGGGATCTTTTTTTATTTTTTATGTATGTTCACCGATTACTCGAAGACGCCTGGACCGATTTGCAAAATTCTTTTTTTGTTTGATAGGGTATACCTTACAGGTGGTCCTATAATCATCAGGTCAGGATCTGATGATGGAAACCCTTCTTTCAGTGTTAGATAGCCCATTTATCGAGGAAGGCTATAGGCTACTTTTTATCCCGGTACGGGAAGTAGTTTCCACGGGATGCGGGTGAAACCGCTGGCAGAAGCTAGTAGATAATAACTATCGTTAAAGCTAAATTAGACATTAGTCAATTACGATTCCGGATCTAATATAATCGGTTTTTTAGGGTTCCGCACCCAAAGGGTAAAACGGGACCCTATTGTTTTCGCTCCTTTGTCCGTCCGTCCGTCTGTCCATCTGTCACCAGCTGTATCTCATGAACCGTGATAGTTAAGGAGCTGAAATTTTCACAGATGACGTATTTTTGTTGCCGCTATAACAACAAATAGTATTTTGGGGGGCTCCCATACAACAAACGTGATTTTTTTGTCCGTTTTATAAATAATGGTACGGAACCCTTCGTGCGCGAGTCCGACTCGCACTTGGCCGGTTTTTTTTTTATAAAATGCCTCCAATGCCTACTTATATTTAAACATTTGCAAATCACTTCCTACTTGATAGCGACCACATTTAATAAACCAATAAAAACAAAACTTTAACCAAACAAAAACATACTCACAAAACTTCTTAAACCGAGCTAAAACATACAAAAGTTTGTTCGAGTATATCAGGGAAAATGCTCGTGTAAACACTGTGTAACTTTGGTTATGTTTGCATAATAACTTCGTAAGTGTTGATGTATCAGCGAAACCCTCAACAAAAGACGAGACTCATCTTAAACTCATGAACCCTTCACGTTACCTTATCTCTCTGTATCCTAGATAGGGTTTCTACATAACCTTTCTTATGAGGATTCTTAGGAATAGTGAAGTGTAAAGAAATCTTGTAGATAATGACTACTTAGTTTATCCGAATACCTAATAAATCACGAAATACTTAGGCTACCAGAGGAAATTAATAAACAAAAGCAGTACGTCGATTCTATAAAATTCAGACAACAACTCGCATTTCACTTCGCATTTCACTTCGCTATTCACTCTCATTTCGCAATCGGTTCAAAACGTTCTAAAAGTCATCTCATACTTTATCTGTCAAAATCTCGAGTTTAATTTAGTTCAACTCGCAAACACGCTCGCAAGAGTAGCGCTAGTGTAGTAACTCACGGCGGATTCAGATGCGAAGTTTAGAGTGAAGTCTTATAGAATCACACTGCAGGAAACATTCGATCGTTAATGTACATACTTTGAAATAAATAAATAATATAATAAATAAATGAACGAAATTTTAATAGTAAACAGCTCTTTGTAGCTTTTTGTAGAATTTAGCAGTACCTAAAAACTATTTTCTAAAAACTAATGAAAAATGTATAGTAACACTGTTTTTATCACTAAAGTTGGGAACCCTAATCTTAACCCACAAAATACCGTAACATTTACCTTCACATCTGTCCAAGTTTTCCGTCCTCCGTCGCTGACTTGGCATAATTGTGCGAAATTTACATAAAATTTCAACTTTACTCCGCTTGTCCGGTTTAATAAAATCTAAAGGTGGTACGCTGTTGATGTTTTAGTCCGCAATTATGTCTTTGAACATTTTAGGGTTGAGATTTACGTTTGTTGTGATAATTAATTTCTTGGAAGTTTGAGTTAGAATTATTTAAAAGAGGGTCTTTGTTCCAAAGTGGAAGTTGGAAAAAGGTGAAATGATTCTATTCTAAATTTTTTTATGACAAATTGTGTCGATGCTTTTCCCGAAAAGTGATATATTTAGGAGCCTACCTAAAATAGTGGCTTTCATATAGCATACGTATCTACTGAAAATTACTGACCTAGGTACCTTAATATCTACCCAAAGATTTTCAAGATGTTACTTGTTAGTAGTTAAAAGAAATATGTACACTAAATCAATTATTATCAATTTAAAATCCAATCATAGTCTACCAAACACAAAAAAAACATCACTACAAACCAAACCAAATAAGAAGAAAAATCACAGAAATAAATTGCAAAAATTACAGACATGACATTTGAAATAATAAGCTCGGTGCTCGAAGCAGTCGAGTGGTCGCCGGGGCGCCCAGCGACCAGGGCGCTCGGTCGCCAATCACGACCAATGCAATTTATATAACAAACGCCTTGCAGAGAAAAAGAATGCGTCGTGTAAATTCAATTTGCCATGCAGGGGATGGGATTAGTTCACACTTGGTATTTAAAATTGCAATTATTAATTACTTGTTTTTCTTGCAATTTTAGTGGAAATGTTGCTCTTTATTCTGTTCTCTGTTACTGACTTTTGCCTCGAAAACTGTCGTCCATTTTTAGGGTTCCGTACCCAAAGGGTAAAACGGGACCCTATTGTTTTCGCTCCTCTGTCCGTCCGTCCGTCCTTCCGTCCGTCCTTCCGTCTGTCACCAGGCTGTATCTCATGAACCGTGATAGTTAGAGTTAAAATTTTCACAGATGATGTATTTCTGTTGCCACTATAACAACAAATACTGAAAACTAGAATAAAATAAATATTTGGGGAGGGGGGGCATACAACAAAGGTGATTTTTTGCAAATTTTTGCTCGATATCCATAACGGCTCGATATCCATAATATGCGGTTTTAAAAATAATGGTACGGAACCCTTCGTGCGCGAGTCCGAC
This sequence comes from Helicoverpa assulta, assembly GCA_963856015.1. Taxonomy (NCBI): domain Eukaryota; kingdom Metazoa; phylum Arthropoda; class Insecta; order Lepidoptera; family Noctuidae; genus Helicoverpa; species Helicoverpa assulta. The sequence continues at coordinate 12,175,491 of CAWLCW010000028.1, forward strand.
TCGCACTTGGCCGGTTTTTTCAATTTATGTACTTTGTTTAGTACTCGCATATAAATGGGCGATAGGACTTTGTTGAAAGAATTGACTCGAATAATAGTTGTAAAACATACCTACTTATACCTAAGTAACAGCGACACATATCACAACCTTTCATAAAGTTCAACAACGTGTGGCCTGGGCAATTCTATCTTTTATTCTCTCGCGTTTTCTGTGAAAAATTTTGCTTAGTCAGCGGTTGTTTACCAGACACTATACATACATATAGTTCTTTATCATAAGTTTCGTGCCAATATCACTCGCACTATCCTATCTTTTTACTACTACAACTTTGAACCATCTTCACACCCCCTTACACTCGGCTGATATCTGAAATATCTGAAACGATCACGTCATTTAACCTCAGACATATCAGGGACGCAATCTTAGCATGGATCGGCTACGGAATTCAATTTCCTTTGCGGCCTAACATGTTGCGTTGTAAACATGGAGAACAAAATGACTTGCGGACATGTTATAAAGCAAAATTTTCTATAAGTAAAATGTATAAATGATAATGTAAAATGTGTAAATCTATGGTGTATGCAGGACGAGGAATGTTACTAGCTCCGTCCTTGATGTCTTCATTAGAATCTGCCCATAATTTTCAAAATAAAATCACCAGTTAATTAAAATCAGTCTTTTACAGATTGGTTTTTCTTGACAAGAAACCCGAGCATCTCATTAGTTCTCTAGTCACTTATAACTTACAAGAAAGTGCCTGACATACCTTCCTTATGGCATCTCCGCTATCTTTCCTTCCTCCGTGTTTGTATATCATCGCGATATGGGACATGTCCATACTATGTATCTCTTTTATGACTTGTAGGCCGTTTATGAAATAAATGGGACTTTTCGTTTTAAATGGATTTGGTTTAAAAGGTTTTTTTTTGTGTTTGAGTGGATTTTAATTAAGGGTTTGTGTGTTGTTATGGGTTATTTGGATTTGGGTACCAAGATTTTATATAGGTATTTTTGTATTAATAACTTTTCTGATTAAGTAGGTATTGATTTAACGCGTGGTTTAACGTCGTCCGCTCATGCCACAAACATTTTTGGAAATAGTCGTAGATTCAATAAATATTTCGTTATAGGTCATTTCGTTTGCTACTTAAGTAAATTGAAAAGTAAATATATTTGTTATTTTTATTTGAAGTAAATAATACCTATCATATTCTGATGCATTTAATTTGATACAATTTTTAATTATGTAATTATATTGTGTAGTAGGTAATTAAAATTCTCAAGATGTAAGCTATTAAATTGCAAGAATGCTGATAAAACTTGATACTGCTATTTAAATGAGCACAATTTATCACAAGGAAGTATTTAAATGTACTCGTTAATAAGAATATCATGGGTTTCCATTGCATTAAACAATAGGTGTCAGAGAACAAAACCTTGACTCTGTGTTGATGAATTAATTATATGTCATTTTAATGCGATTGTGGTTTGTTACTAACCATTAGGTACTCTTGCTAATATTATGAATACATAAATAACCTTTTAACTTTATATGTCGGTCCGTTAGTCAGTTGGGCTACTGAACCGACGGTGGAAAAAGTACCCTACAATGGTGTACCAAAATACTTCATCAGCACATGCGTGAAAGGTTTATATCGGGTGTGTCGTTCACAATCACATTAAATGAAATGGGTTAATATACTGGTTAATATATGTCGATTAACACAAATAAAAAAGAAAAATACGTAAAAATGAAAAAATGAATTTTTCAAACAAAGTAAATAGAATAAAAATGTGCGTAAATTAAAACACCATATAAAAGTCAGTCATTACAAACAACTGAAATTCTCCCTTGAAAACTGACAGCTGTCAACTGATCAAAACATTCGATACTCCTAACTTTATCTCTGCTTTACACATGATGTTGTAAATTATAAAAACGAAAAATAACTCCTGTGGCTAAACCACTGAATGGATTACGTTATTTTTCTTACGATTCGCCATAGAATATCATATAGTATATGCGATAGGATTTAATGTGATTGTGAACGACACACCCTGTATACCTACTTACTAGAGTTCACATGCGGTTTCACATTAGTCTCGTGGGAACAGTTCTACACACCCGGATAAAAAGTACAAGCCTACAAGAGTCAATAACCCTTTCTCTGTAACGGACTAGGACTATCTAACGCTGAAATATTTTTACGATCGGTTCAGGTTCAGTATTCAATTCTGAAGATAAGCATATTGATACAAATTTTGCAGTTTTAAAATATTAGAGTAGTGTGTGATAGCATCCTCCGAGCCTTTTTTCCAACTATGTTGGGGTCGGCTTCCAGTCTAACCGGATGTAGCTGAGTACCAGTGCTTTACAAGAAGCGACTGCCCTGCCTGACCTCCTCAACCCAGTTACCCGGGCAACCTAATACCCCTTGGTTAGACTGGTGTCAGACTTACTGGCTTCTGACTACCCGTAACGACTGCCAAGGATGTTCAATGACAGCCGGGACCTACAGTTTAACGTGCTATCCGAAACACAGTCATTAGTGTCTAAGATAGTGTGTGATAGCCTTCGCTAAAAATAACGCTGACGGAAAATGAGGGAAGTTAAAATTAATTTTGCTGTGACAAAACTTGTGTTAGCACGCGCGTGGAATGAATTAGAACTTTCTTATAAATATTATTCTTTTGCTATTCTTTGCGAGATTGAAATATTTGCAGCGTCTGTTGACGGTTTGTGTTTGTTACGGGAGATTAAAAATCTGACCTTACAATGTCTACAAGAACGATTATCTTTGCATAACTCGGTCAAAGTTGTTTTTACTAGACTTCATTTTGTGTTTTCTTTTTTAGAGGTTTTCTATACCTAAAAATAACTGGTAGATGCATTTTTGAATATTGTCTTGCAATATTTTTAAAATGTGTATTACAATTTAAATGTAGTTTTACGAAAAACATCCTTTTTAATTCATTTACTAAGTAGGGTTTTTACACTGTATACGCAACCATTAAATGGCTGGAGGCTACATAATCTTGATTATAATTAATTAGAACAGCAAGGTGTAACGATCTACCGAGTTAGAATTTCCCTTGACCTTTTAAAACGCAAACTCCTTTTGTCTTCAATGATTAGGCTGATAAACTTAAAGGTGTCTTGAATATGCAACGGATGATGTAAGCCTGTATTATCATCATCATCTTTGCTTAGCCCTTTCTCAAACTATGTTCGGGTCGCCTTCCAATCTAGCTGGATGCAGCTGAGTATCATTCTATTGGAACGACTGCCTATCTGATCTGCTCTACCCAGTTATATAGAAAACCCGATAACCCCTGGTTAGACTAATGTCAGACTTTCTGACTACAACTACAAAATAATTGCAACTGTTCAAAATTTGGAAGGGGATAATTTTATTATACTCATCGATAAAAATCTGTCGGTGTTTTTTTTTAATAATTGACTTCAGCAATATTCCTCCTGCTATATTCTCCTCTTCTTTTTCTATTTGCTAAAGGTTTCATTCAATTCTTCTTTTCACAGATGGTGCACACAATGATGCCGATAGCGCGTCCCATAGCGCTCGCCATGTCTGCCGTGCTCACGCTGGCGTACGTCGGTCTGGCGCTAGGAGTGCGCCCTGATGGTGAAGAGTCGCAGTTCTACCAGCAGGTATGTAGTATTACATGATAGGCACACTATTATAGCGCGTCCCATAGCGCTCGCCATGTCTGCCGTGCTTCAACCAAGAGACAGAATATTTTATATTATATTAAGATTAAGATCGTAACCACATCGTTACAGACTAATATATACCTACAAATATTATAAAGCTGAAGAGTTTGATCATTTGTTTGCTTGAACTTTATTTTAGTACTAGCTTCTGCCAGCGGTTTCACCCGCATCCCGTGGGAACCTCGGCACGGACCCGGATAAAAAGTAGCCTATAGCCTTCCTCGATAAATGAGCTATCTAACACTGAAAGAAATTTTCTAATCGGACCAGTAGTTCCTGAGATTAGCGCGTTCAAACAAACAAACTCTTCAGCTTTATAATATTAGTATAGATCTATCGAGAGAGGTGATATGCTTTTATACGACTGTGTGAAGTAGTTCCCATGGCACGCGGGTATAACCACTGGCACAAGCTAGTCATGAATAACAATTTCAATCCTAATACCAACATTAATCAACCTTACAAGCGATTACAATAATTGATAAACCCATCACTTTGCCTACTGACACACCCCTCAGCATACAATAATTATATCAAGACCATGGAGAACAAAATGACTAGTGGAGATGCCATAATAGAATATCTCCTAAGAAAGTAGCTCACCGAAATGCGGGTGTTTGATGCACGAGGAACGTTACTGTCTCTGTGCTTACATGCCCTCTTTGTCATATGACAAAAATCCTTGTCATATGTCTCAAAGACGGGCAAAAGAGTCGAAAGAGGTACCGCTGCCCTGGTCCGTAAAGGGCTTCATAAGAAACGTGATGAGTTTTAGTCAATAAGAGTATGACACTCCCTCATGCTGCTAACCCACAGCGGGAGGGGCCATTTGATGATTTCGCATAAAAAAATATGTCTCAAAGACCCCACTCTCAAGAACTTAGTTCACTCGTCACTGATCGTTTTAATCCTGCCCATCGTTCGTATTTGACCTAGAAGAAGACGCTTGACTTACTTGCATTACGATATCTCTTCTCATCTTTCCTTACTCCGTGATCAAGTCGAGGCACGTTCGTAGAACAATCTCATCAGTATTGAGCTCCTTATAAAATTGGAGAGGAAGCAAGATTAATGGGATTAAGATCATGTTTACAGCAGCCTGATGAACCTTATGTTTTCGACATGTTTTTATAGGAAACTAGCTTTTGCCCGCGACTTCGTTCGCGTGGAATAGTGGCATCCGGCAGATTTTTTGTTTGAACAATAGATGGCGCTGTATGTCCGGAATAAATTGTATTTTTTATTTTTATTTTTTATAATAAAAACTATCCTATGTCCTTCTCCTGGCTCTAAATTACCTTCCTGCCAGTTTTCAGCTTAATCGGTTCAGCCGTTCTTGAGTTATAAGTGGAGTAACTAACACGACTTTCTTTTATAAATATAGATTACTGCCGCGTATAAGAATGATTTATACCTAATTCTATGTAAATTTTATCGATGTTATCGATGTAAAATTAACTCTGACTCTTGAGAAGGTAAGTGTATACCTGTAATAATTACTTAAAACGATGTTTGGGTCGTTCCTCTTTATAAACCTTTTGACAGAACAAAGTTACAGGAAATAGTACCTGTGTAATGTATAAGGTAGGTAATTAATAACTAAATATATGCGACAATCCTAAATAGGTCCGTAGTTAGAAACATACTTCGGTAACAATTCACCATTCATCGTATTTATAGTTATTGACTAACAGAGTTATATTAGTTACGGAGTTGTCATATCGTGGTAGTTATAATATTGCTTACTAACTTAACTTCCTGCTTGATTCTATTATGTCGTAATCACATTATAACTGTCTCCAAAATTATTGTCCTTGGAGAGAAACTAGTTGTGTAGTGAATGATGATATTCACAGATATATTGTTTTTAATGTGTCTTTTCTCGCTATATATTGCAAGTGAAAAATTAAAGTCAAATCATTTTATTTCATTTAGGCCTTTACAAGCACTTATGAACGTCAAAAATATAAATAAATTTGATTTTAGTTGCCCATCCCAAAAGCGGCTTCCTACGGAGAAGAATGGGCAAGAAGCGCCACGGTAGATAGATCTCAGTCACACTCGTTTATTTGTAGTTTAGACAGCAAAAACTAAAAATTAATTAAAGCAAGCCATTAGTAAAGAATCCAGACTTCAAAAGTCACAGTTTTCAAACAATTAGTCTGAAAACCAGACACTTAATTGTGTAGTTCTATCAACAAAACGAAAACAGAACTTAAACTAGCTGCAAGAGACGATAGTTACGTAACTCCCATTGTTTCAACCCTCTATTCTCTCTATTCAACCGTGCTTCAAGGCAGAATGCTCTTTTTACAGAGTCGAGCGAAAGCGCCTGACAGTTTCAGATAAGCAATAACTCGGGGCTGCTAATTGTGTGTTGCTACTAATGTTATTGCAGGCGCTTATGGTTATTGCTTTTGCAATTTATTTAATTTAATTAATTAGATTTTATACTTAAATAGTGGCTCGCATTACGTGCTTTGCTACATATAAAGTGCACCATTTTGTTACAAAAAATGTGATAAATGAAGAAGCGCTTGATCCGTCAAGCGCTATATGAAGTTTGAAGCACAAAATCCGTTTTGTTCTTCAAACTTCACATAAACCTAAATAGTCCGAACAAAGCCTAAACATTTGGTTTGGACAGTTATAAAATAACGACAAGTGTCATTTTTTTTATATGTATTTATAAATATTTCAATTATTTATAGTTTGTTGTATAATTGTGGATTGAAGCCTCTTAATTTTAAACTGAATTTAATTTAATTTTAATTTCACTTAGGTACGTTGCATTCTTTATAATTACATTATTAATAAGCTTTAATTTTAATTATAATATGACCTTTAAAATATCCAGGAACACGCAAACTCTGAAAATATTAACCAGATAGCTGTATAATAATTATCAGAATTAATATATGTAGGTAATTTACTTGGAAACTCGTACCAACGTATGTTGTGAATTTCATGTGGAAACTTGGCCCATTATTTGTGGTAGATACCTGTAATTTCATTGTTCTAAATGTAAGGTACAAACTTAATTTTGAATGTTTTATTCAAAGTGTCTTAACGGGGTTTAAAAATATCCTTGAGTTTTTCGATTAGCCCTATATATGTGAAAAATATTTTAGAGACTGCTGCGTTGTCAAAATACCAGTTTGAAACATAGACATGATATTTTCACGTACCTAAGTAACTTTACTTTAAATAAGCTTTTGCGAGAACTTACTGTTTATAAGTCCAATGAAAAAGAATGCGACGAAAATGTCTTTTCATAAAAGACTAAATAACAATAAAACAATCCGACAATACCTTCCAAAAAACTCAATCTTAATAAGTCACAACTTGGCTCATTTAGAATACTCTGTCCTTACAATTCCGTGTCTAGAGTCAATAACCGTTTATATTATTTGTTTTCATTGCGAGACAACCTTGACACCGGCGTCTAATAAACTTGAGTTTGACCTTGACTGACAACCCTAGTACATTAATAGGGCTGTCTGTGTCTAACTGTCTGTAGAATGTCAGTACAGTCGGGATATTCCGATGGGTCAATAATATCATGAATGCGAGTCTGGTGACCCTAGTACATGAACAGGGCTGGCTCACGGAGTAAGGAAAGATGAGCGGAGATGCCATAATGCAGGTAGGTCAGGCGCCTTCTAAGTCAAATTCGTACGGTGGGCGTGGCCTAAACGTTCAGATTCTAGTGAACTAACGAGGAGTTCGGGTACTTTGTTCGGGTGCTCGGGTTTTTAAGGGCGGAAACATTAACGTTCCTCGTCACCCACTCACCCAAATTTTAGCGCGCTACTTTCTTAGGAGATTTTTCGCTATGGCACCTCTGCTTGTAACTTCCTTTTTGTTCTCCATGGGCTGGCTTTGGCTGTCTGTTGAATGTCGGGAGATTCCGATGGGTCAATAATATTATGAATGCATGTCTGGTGACCCGATTTTGATGCTCTCAATCACAATAATTGGAAGTACGTATTACATGGAATATGTGGATTGTGGATATGTAGGGTTGAAATGACTTCGGTTTATACCTCTACATTTGAATAAGTGGACATTGGTATGTCTCGTTGCACAATAATAAGAATTAAGACACAATTTGGAGTTTATGAAGCTTATGAAAAAGAAAATACGTCGATGACTCCTGTGACTTTTTCTGACTTTTTAGTGGTGGATCCAACCATTATTACTTCTGAAAAATTGACCATCAATATTTGTGATCTTAATTGACGTCTTATATTTAGCAGTATAGTAAAGACTAGTAAAATTCTAATTCACCCCAGAACCTTCAGTTCTTTTACAAAGAGTTATTTATAACTTAACAATTAAGATATTTTAAGGTAACCTCGTGTGACTAAACGCCATTAACTTTACTTTGTAACAAGAAAGCGTGTGCCAGTACTATGCTGAATTCATTAGCTTTTATACATATTTACTTTGTTTATGGAAGTATTTAACCCTCTTGTTATTCTGGGCAAGTAAAAGGTTAATTAAGCAATATAGGTTAATAAGGCTTTTGTAAGGCGATTAGTTTTGTTTCCGACATGTTGAGGAAATTCGGCTTCGGTCTCTACTTTGTTATTACTTCTAAGAATGCTTGTTCGGAAAAGTTTCACGGTAAAACAACTGTTACGAATTCGGTTAGGTCGGGTAGTCGGGTAGGTTTAGGAAGCGAATAATTGTTAGTGCTTTATAATTATTTTCTTCCTAGGATTATAACTACGGTAACTACTATTACTTACTTATTGTTATAGTCTACAGTAGTACTCATAACTTTGAAGCTTTTACGTGCTGATAAAATTAAAGACTCATTCGTAGATAACCAAAAATTCATGATGTAGGTAAACAAAAAACGACCCGCGAATAGAACCCGCAATATATACTTACTAGCTTCTGCCAGCGGTTTCACCCACATCCCGTGGGAACCTCTGCACGAACCCGGATAAAAAGTAGCCTATAGCCTTCCTCGATAAATGAGCTATCTAAGACTGAAAGAATTTTTCAAATCGGACCAGTAGTTCCTGAGATTAGCGCGTTCAAACAAACAAACAAACAAACTCTTCAGCTTTATAATATTACTAGCTTCTGCCAGCGGTTTCACCAGCATCCCGTGGGAACTACTTCCCGTACCGGGATAAAAAGTAGCCTATAGCCTTCCTCGATAAATGGGCTATCTAACACTGAAAGAAATTTTCAAATCGGACCAGTAGTTCCTGAGATTAGCGCGTTCAAACAAACAAATAAACAAACAAACAAACTCTACAGCTTTATAATATTGGTATAGATAATATTAGTATAGATTCTGTAAAGAGAGGCGAATATATTGTTATCTAATCTCAGGAACTACTGGTCCGATTTGAAAATTTCTTTCAGTGTTAGATAGCCCATTTATCGAGGAAGGCTATAGGCTACTTTTTATCCCGGTACGGGAAGTAGTTCCCACGGGATGCGGGTGAAACCGTTGGCAGAAGCTAGTTACGGAAATAAATTAACAAGCTTTCTCCACGATAATTCCCCATGGCAAATCTCAGCAATACCAACACTATGCTAGACCAACCTCAACTCTTCTTTAAGCATCTTCAAAATCAGATCTCCAAACAACTCCTTTCTTTCCCAGCTTATCTGCGAGCTGTCACTCCTGCTATCAGCAAGCGGCATCGGGTTATACTACCGAGCGCTCACGGAGCGAGCTCACAGGAACACCTTTGCTGGCACCAGGACTTGTCTGGAGCAGAGAGTCAAGCTGGAGTGTGAGAGGGAACAGCAAGAGAGGCTGCTACTGTCGGTTATACCGGCGTATATTGCTGCTGAGGTAAGTTTTATTTTCTTCTAGTGACCCGCAGTACGTTCGCAATGTATAAAGTCCACCATTTTGTTACAAAAAATGTGATGAACAACGAGCCGTTCGACTGATTTTGTGCAAACTTCACATAAAACATTTATTATATAGTTTGAACGAAGCCTAGTTATACAATTACAACATACATTAACTTATATGCCTACTTATATGTATATATAGATGTGATTTTTGGCTATGATGGCGGATGAAGGCGACGATGCAAACGAATGCACTGAAAATGAAAGAGTATACTGTTGTTGGTGTTAATTTTATTTCTAACATAGTACGTAATTATAGTTATTCAGTAATTTTAGTGATGGAAAATAGTAAAAACTTTTTTACAAAAAAATATAACCGACTTCCAAAAACACTAAAAAGCAAAAAAAAAACTAATTTTAGGAGCATCGGCCTAGAAGTCGGTGTCTAATGGATGTCCCTATGTTAATTTTGCCACCGACTTCTAGGCCGATGCTCCTAAAATTAGTTTTTTTTTTGCTTTTTAGTGTTTTTGGAAGTCGGTTATATTTTTTTGTAAAAAAGTTTTTATTTTCAGCTTTTTAGTGATACGAATAGGTCACTATCCATGTAAGTGGAAAGATCTCATCAATACAAAGAATGTAAGCCCAAATACGAGGTATTTTACATATTCAGTTGTCGAGTTCCATCGACCTTCTCTGGTCTCCATCATCAGGTCAGCTCCAAACCTTCACTGTTGCAAAGGTCTCGTCAATACGAATAATATAAGCCCAAACACGAGGTAGTTTACAGATTCAGCTGTCGAGTTCCCTCGACCTTCTTTGGTCTCCATCATCAGGTCAGCTCCAAACCTTCACTGTTGCAAAGGTCTCATGAATACGAATAATATAAACCCAAACACGAGGTAGTTTACATATTCAGCTGTCGAGTTCCCTCGACCTTCTTTGGTCTCCATCATCAGGTCAGCTCCAAACCTTCACTGTTGAATAGTGCTATCAGGCATACATATGAGTGTCAAGGTTTAACCCTATGTATGCCTACAACTTTTGAAAGTTGCCCTCGATTTCTCAGGGTTTCCATCATCAGATCCTGACCTGATGACTATGGGACCAACTGGCAGCTATTCCGCGTCGAACAAAAAAAGAATCACGTAAATCGGTCTATAAACCTCGGCGTAATCGATGTACATACATAGAAAAAAAAAAAAAAAAAAAAAAACATACCGGCCGAATTGAGAACCTCCTCCTTTTTGGGAAGTCGGTTAAAAATGACCCCTCTGTGGGTGAATTGAAAGAATCCCGTAGGCACAGGTAGTAAGCTGATACTCTATAAAAATATTCACAAAATGAAAAGTTCAAAAAAATAGATAAGACTATATTGAGTGTTGCAACGTCCACTGAATAGAAGAGATTAAAGTTTCATCCGACCAAAAGCCTAAATTGACACGAAAAAAAATCTAATATCTTCTAACTCAAACAACTAGACAGGAAAGTAGGTATATCTATACTTTCTTGGGAAACCTCATTACAGTTTTATAAAGAGCTCGTGTCGGTCAGGTGGTAAAATGTTCTGGAAGCCGAACTTCATTGATGCTCAATTGTCTGGAAACGCAAATCTATCGATTATCGATAAGAGTGAGGCCGTGGCTGTTAAGGTCTTCCCACATTGATGAAACAGCAGCGATATAATTCTTATTTGGTAGATATGCGTCCTTATTTGGTAGGAAGACCCATTACATGACCTATAGATAAGTTTTTTGGCTGTGATACAATTGTAACAGCAACTTAGATCACAACAACTTTGCATGCAACAGTGGTTGGTTAAAAAGATAAAATTAAAACAATTTGAAGCGTGCATTATGACAGATGAACTATACCCCGCGCGGCCAATGATGATCCCTATGACAGTTCGGTAGCGCTTAACATTGTAGTGACGTCCTGTCACAACAAATCCTTTACAGGCCCATAAAAAATTTAAAAAAATCATAATTGGGTACATTTTTTAATAATAAAAATGAATATTAAGAAATTATTACGTAATGTTCGAAAATAATGGAAAAAAACTCAATGCAAATGTACATGGTACGTGCTGCAAAAGTTACGTCGCCAAGCTGTTATCGAAAAAAAGGGACACATCGTTAAACAAAATATCGATAATTTGTAGTAAAAAATTTACAAATGCTTTGAGTAAAAAAAAAACACAGTATATTTGTACTTTATTTAATCAATCTGAATCTGACATGACTGAATTAAAAAAAAAACGGTAGGTCTAAGGCCTCCTTTTAAATATTTTTCCATAAAGCTGGAAATTATGAATTCTTTAAAATTAAATTCTAAAAGAATTCTAAAAATTCTTCTCTTTAAATTGTGCAATTTTAATAAAAAATAATGTACAGTAAAATAAAATATAATAAAGCCGTTGAAACAGAATTTTATCGAAGTTTCGCATCACTATTACTACTGTCAGTTGAAACGTCATACGGATCATGATTCGCCGCGTGGAGTATAGGCATAGAATGCAACTGATCAAGATTTGAAATTATTATTTATTTCTAAGTGACGTCCCATGACACTTGCATCTTTTTTCTCTTTCATTAATATTATTTTCCCATCAAATAATACATGGAACTTGCACTCAAAACGTCCGATTTATCTTGCTCATCTGACATAGCCTTTATAGGTCACGCCATCGCTATGGTGAAGGTGTGAAGATACTTTATGGCGTAATTTCGGAAATGTGGAGTTATAATAATAGAGGTATTGTTTGGTTCACCATAAAAATGAGTGTGGTGACAGGTTTGTTTATAGGAGAATTGGACCAGGATATGGAACCTTAAATGTGTTGTGAACGAGTATTAAATAAAAACCTATAAATGCATAATAATATGTCGCTTTCTAGTGACACCGGTGGGCAGAACTTAATACAATGTTTAACTGGCAAAAAGGCAATCGAAGTTGTAAAACATTTATTCCCACTTACCTATATGAGCCTTAATATTTTTTTAATCAAAAGATTTAAAAATTAGTAGGTAGATAAATTGCACGGCATGCGAATATCAATGACATAATCCGTCGCGCTCTTGTTGCCGTCGGCGTTCCAGCCATATTAGAACCCAGTGGTCTGGCACGCGACGATGGCAAGAGACCAGACGGTATGTCGTTATTCCCGTGGAAGATGGGTAGGTCTTTAGTATGGGACGCGACCTGTGTCGATACTCTTGCACCATCCCATCTTCCTAGCTCGGCGCGATGTACTGGTTCCGCTGCTGCGGCTGCAGAGAACCTCAAACGGCGCAAATATAGCACCCTGGTTGGTAACTATACCTTTGAGCCGTTTGGGGTTGAAACCCTCCGGCCGTGGGGTCCAAGTGCTCATCTGCTTTTTAAAGATCTGGCAAAGCGACTTGCTGACACTTCAAGTGACCCAAAGGCTGGTTTTTATTTTGGTCAAAAATTAAGCATTGCCATCCAACGTGGCAATGCTGCCAGCCTCTTGGGTACACTCCCGGTGGGCAGCGATGAGGAGTTTTTTGATGCCATTTTATAATTGTTTTTAGTTGTATATATGTATAAATAAGTTTATTTTCACGTCATGTAAATATGTACATAAAAGGTAGATAAATACGTTAGTTCTTCCCTGATTTTTTGTTTTTTGAATGTTTGCATAGGATAACTTGTTTGAGATGCAAGTATAAGTAACTAATGCCCGTTTTCACCAACAATCTCTTAATCTAAGTGCCACTTAGAATAAGGGCTCTCCCAATTTTGACATAAATAACTATGTATAAGGGACACCTAAACTTTGGTGAAAACAAAATTCTTATTAAGTGTTCCGTAAATGCTCTTAGGGGATCCCTAAATTTAGGTATTTGTTGGTGAAAATGGGCATAAAAGAATACCTGACTATCCCCTTTGTCTCAGTATTTCTCAGCGCCAATAAACTAAGACGTTTCTCGTTCGTGACTGAAACCTTCAGAAACCAGTTCACTTGGTCACCCATTTAACTTAACAACTAAATCAACAACTAACAATGCGTGGTAACATATCCGTCACGACTTACAAACATCCTGTATGTTTGATGAACGGTTTGCAACTTTATATCCTAGTTCTTAAGGTTCAATTTGAAACTAAGCTTCTTTGGAATTTGTAGACAGGTCTAATTAATATGTTTTTTTTTGGTAATTTATGTTGATAGTGTAAGATTTTCACCTTTACGATAATGACTTTAAGGTTTGGAATCGGACGTAAGTATTATTGTCGTAGTTCTTTTATTTTAATTACTTTGCATGCACTGTTTGTTTTTATTGGAGGCTTTGGTTATATAATAAAGAAAAAGGCTACACAAATATTGCACAATTATTACAATTGTTTCGGAAATGTGGTGAAGATTTATTAAATAGTGTTTTTTAGGTATAAACTTCTCTACTTCCCGAAGATATCCGTGCATACTATTCCTGTAAGTATATGATAAAACTGAAGCATTTGTATGATGGTATTCTTGAACTCGCTTATTTCCGAAACCCTGTGTAACGAGCCCTTTTTATTCGGGTGCGCGGAATAGCTCTGACGGGACGCGAGTAAAACCGCTGGCAAAAACTAGCCAAAAATACGTCTTTGAAACCAGGAACCACCCACCTCAGTTCCAACATTCGGAAAGTCTTTTTATTTCTTAAAGTGCGAAGGTTTTCATATCGAAGTAAGGTTTCAGGCAAAGGGTAGCCACTATAAGTGCTAAGGAGCTGAAAAATGTTTGCCTGAACAAAATAAACGGCCTTTCAGCCTTATTTATGAGCGCGGTTTTGGTGTACATTTTCAGTATTGTATTGTATTGTGTATTGTTTCTTGTAGGTAAAGTTCGTAATAGGAAAGGAGTTTTGTGGCTGTAACAATAAATAGGTGTACATGTCGTAGCCATATCGTAGATTTGACCACTTCATGAAAAGCTCGAGCATTTCATGAAATGGTCGCGTTTCATGAAATGTTCATGTTAATTTGACCAGATCGTTAAATCGTCACCATTTCTCGATTTTGTCATCCACGTCTGGCCTTATGGTATAATAGGGTATCCATAAAGTATTTAATATAAATCCAGAATATTTTGGGTTGCGGGAAACTCGCGTAGCGTAGGTCTGTAAGTCGACGCATTGAAGTTTAATTTAATCATGGCACAAGTCAATTATAGTCATTGTGTTAGGAAACAATTAGTCCACATATGAAACTACTGGAAAATATTACCTACCAATCAATCGAGAAAATAAAAATACCACTTTCATGACCAAAATTGGGCTTGAGAATTGAACGCTGGACTATATTTTAAGCGGTAAGGCAATTAGGCTTATAGTTATCGGCACGGATATTGAGCTCTCGGCGGAAGAGTGGGGATCGCTTTGCGCACTGTACACATAAGGCAATAAACCAATAAATCGCTTCTGCGCAGGTGAAGGTCGGGGCTCAATATCCGTGCCGATAACTATACTCTATTTCTTACTTACTACAACTCTATTATTACTTATAACAAAAAACTACTATTATCACGATACATAAGTAATATATATAATATAAACGATATATAATATAAACAGCGTACATAAGTATTTAAAAACTTCCCCAACAAATTAAAAGGACCTGTACAAAAAATACATTTTTAATTCATTAAAAGTACCAAAAGAATTTACTAGAACAATATTCCATTTTTACGGAAACGTTGAAATCCGACAATTGTGTCTAATAACTCACAATAACTTTAACCTTGGCTTTTAAGTTATAATTCTTCAGAGAAAGAAGAACTTTTTGTTTCGTCAAATTATGTAATTATTCTTGAGGTAAAATAATGAAGAACATTTTCCTTTTGTAAATACCTATTCTATCTTCAGTTTGTTTCCATTGTTATCCGGTTTTGCGAAAATAAAAACTATTCAATCATCAACTATCCAATATATTTTATTATTTTTGTACATAGTTTCTCCTCAAGTTAGTACCTAAAATAAAAAAGGAAGCACAATTTAAACGACCCGCTTTGAACATTACGAAATAGTTTTACATTTTGGCTACCTTGTTTGGGAAAGTCACATATGTATATTCTGCTGAACAACTAGAGTGACTAATTTTCAGTTATGATATCATAATAAACAAAACTATAAAAGCCAACATTTAAGACGGAGATTATTATATTTTCAGTTAAAAAATATTTCTCAAAATTCAAAATGTCGTATCGTCCTTACAATGGACAGGCACACAGCACCGTGCCTCAAATTACAAGTAAGCAAGTGTTACGCTCGTATTAAGGCTGCCATGTTAATATCCTGGCCTACTCCACATATTAACATTAGTTTAGAAATGTCTTGGACATTGTGAAAGCTGTGACTTGACCTTGTGAGAGAAGAAAAGTTGAACGCCTAATCAGAAGTTTGAATCTCGCAATAATAAATTAGGTATAGTTGTTTGTCTGTTCATATGTTATACCTATGGCACTCTTGCCATTAAAATATTAAGACCAATATTATCCGTTATGTTTTATCCAGATGTGCTAAAAAGTTCCAAATTGTATGAATACCAGAGTGATACGATTTTGATGAAGCGCTTCTTCTAGTACTTATTCTAGTGCTGCAATAATTAAGGCAAAATAATTTAGCAACAACAATTTAGCAACACAATTTAGCAAAAAAAAAAGTCGTGGTGGCCTAGTGGGTAAAGGACCAACCTCTCAAGTATGAGGGCGCGGGTTCGATCCCAGGTCAGGCAAGTACCAATGCAACTTTTCTAAATTTGTATGTACTTTCTAAGTATATCTTAGACACCATTGACTGTGTTTCGGATGGCACGTTAAACTGTAGGTCCCGGCTGTCATTGAACATCCTTGACAGTCGTTACAGGTAGTCAGAAGCCAGTAAGTCTGACACCAGTCTAACTAAGGGGTATCGGGTTGCCCGGGGACCTGGGTTGAGGAGGTCAGATAGGCAGTCGCTTCTTGTAAAGCACTGGTACTCAGCTGAATCCGGTTAGACTGGAAGCCGACCCCAACAGGATTGGGAAAAAGGCTCGGAAGATGATGAATTTAGCAACATTTACATAATTATATTTTCTATTGTTTTCCTGTTGATTAGAGTATCCGCCGTATCCGCGGTGTCTTTGTGGACCAAGTTAGGAAACTATTATAATTTTAATTTTCTTTCGCGTGCTTACTCGTCGCTTTTAGAAAGCAAACACACTGTCATTTTATCCTTGACACTCATTTGCTCAGTCCATATTCATTAACCTTTATAAACGTTATTTAGAAACATATTCTATATTGTTATATAGAAAAAAAGGATCCAATGTTACTTTATTCAATTTTGTCACCACATAGTCAAAGGGTTTTATTTCATATAGACTTAACAGATTCTGACAAAACGTCAGTTTTTATTTCATGTAGATGTATTACAGGTTCTGACAAAACGTCAATAGTTAGGTGGAAAGTGGTCCAAGGAGTGGGTCTTATGGAGATGATCCGGTGAGAAACTATAAAATAATTTATGTTAACGAATCTAAAACGGGTACTAGGTATACAGACCATAGTCTGTAAGACCATATCATCAGGCATGTATATTAAACAGCTCTCTGTGTAAAAAGGTTTATCGTTATGTGCATGATATTTATAGGAGATCTAGAAAATTGTACTTGAACCCCACGTGCCCCCTTCTACTGTTGGGGATCAATCTAAGTGTTGTCTAGACGATTATTATTTTATAATTTTATAAATCATCAAAATCGTTTGCTGCAAAAGATTGCCAGGAGATTGAATTTTACACTTAAATGAAATCAATTCTAAAATAGATTGCTGAAGATATATTGATAGAAGTCGTGGTGGCCTAGTGGGCAAAGAACCAACCTCTCAAGTATGAGGGCGCGGGTTCAATTCCAGGTCAGGCAAGTACCAATGCAACTTTTCTAAGTTTGTATGTACTTTCTAAGTATATCTTAGACACCAATGACTGTGTTTCGGATGGCACGTTAAACTGTAGGCTTTTTCCCAACTATGTTGGGGTCGGCTTCCAGTCTAACCGGATGTAGCTGAGTACCAGTGCTTTACAAGGAGCGACTACCTTATCTGACCTCAACCCAGTTACCCGGGCAACCCAAAACCTCTTGGTTAGACTGGTGTCAGACTTACTGGCTTCTGGCTACCCGTAACGACTGCCAAGGATGTTCAATGACAGCCGGGACCCACAATTTAACGTGCCATCCGAAACACAGTCATTGGTGTCTAAGATATACTTAGAAAGTACATACAAACTTAGAAAAGTTACATTGGTACTGCCTGGCCTGGAATCGAACCCACGCCCTCATACTTGAGAGGTTGGTTCTTTGCCCACTAGGGCCACCACGTCTTTTTAAATTCTATCTCTCTCTAGTAAACAAAATACCACATAGATACAATATTGAGAATGGCCGTTAGTGGTTAGACAACCAATTATATGTTATCTACTATTATATAATAATTATGAGGATTTTATCACTTTTACTAACGTAAACAAAATAATTGATTTTAATGCAGTTTTAGAGGGCAAAGCTGACGTCAATCACATAACTATCGAGTTACTAAGTTGCATTTGAACATTAAACTTAGATATGAATCTGTATGATTTTATAAACATGCTTATCAATTTATGTAAGGAAGTACACTTTTGCTAGGTCATTTATAAACAGATTTTCATGCAGATGTAGTAATTGGCAGTTGTGAATTAATTATTATTTTATATAGCTGCTGGTTTTATTTGCTATTTTCTGCAATAATATTCTAAAATCCAGATGATATCACTGATTGAAATCATCTTCATAAATACAGACATCAAAATAATAACTTTGGATTGGAACTAAAGAGAGTTAATTTAAGCAGCAATTAATTGCAATATAATATAAACTACAGGAAGATATAAATAAAAATGCAAATGTAAAAAATCTAAGGATGTATTTTTATCTTACATATCCGTATTCTTAAATACTAAAAATTATTCTAATATTAAGGCTACATCAGTCACAATTGGCGGTTATTCGCAAACTCAAGGATTTAGTTTTATACACGTTTTAGAGGTCATTTTTTGAATTCACCTCTTGATGTAATTCCCTCTCTATGAATATATTTAATAATGTTAACAGGAGCTTTATTTAGACAAATAATAGTCGTAACATTATCATTCTCCACTATAAAAGACTTTGTCGTCAATTTGTGGATATCTTTATTACCATTTCTGATTTCGTCTTTTCATCATCTCACTTGAGTTTGCGAATACCACCAACAGCATTACTTAATCCAAGCTTCTCAACCACATCGTCATTAAATACAAATGATTCTATTTTTATATTTAAATGCATAATCTAATCGGAATGATAATTGTGAATTATTGTAAGATTGTCTGTCACTGCATTGAGCGCACTAGCTTCGATGCCACACTCGATTTTCTCAGCACCCGCTTGTTCAAAGCGAAATGATGCTTTCGTAAATAGAAGAACATCACTATAAAATTTTCCATCAATCGTTCAAGATTCAGCGTAATCTTTTCTAAGTAAATCTGAGTCTGATTTACCGATATTTACATGAATAGTGATGGCTTCGTCGTTCTCTGATTTCATGACCACGTCGTTCCATTGTACTTCAGCCTTCTTGCCGTACGCTTCATTCTCTATGAGGATAGCAGATTTAGTGCAAAGGGCTTTGCTTTGGAATTCTATCAAAGCGCAGTAATCGCTTTTCTTTGTTTCTGACTTCACATCAGCGATGTAGCCAAGCTTCCTCCTCATCACTTCTACTCTGACATGATAGTTGTAGATACACACTTTAATGATGAAAGCGCTTTTCTGGTGCAACAATATAATCTTGTATTTTGTTCTACAGCACGCTGTCTTCTTCAACTTCGTTTGGAAGTTTTCTATTAAGATTTTGATCTTCTGTGAGTATACGGCGATGATATTGTGATTGTTCTGTAGATGTGATGATAGTTCCTCGAACGGTACTGAGCAGCAGTTGGCTGTGATGGGACAGATCATGGTGTCGAATTTGCAGTCTTCTTCATGCTTCACTCTTGTTACAGCTGTGAGAAGTTCTGTGCAACCGCGTCTGTGAACAAACAAATGTTTTTACTAATTATTTGAATTTAAAATCTGCATTCGATCATGATTTGAGTGGAGACTGTATGTTTATGGAGATCAAAACATGTAACATGTGAATGCAATAAAATGCTTCATTTTCTCGTAATAACATCGTAATGCTTGTGAAGAAATTAGAATTTCTGGTTGTTACAAATCAATTAATTATTAATTTAGCAGTGCTTGGTACTGCCTCGTAAGTGGTGCATACTGATTTGAAAATAAATGAATTAAACATGAAAATTAACGTAACTTGTTTATTAGATCAACAAATACATAATGCATAAGAAATGCGACGAAATACGCGTTTTTATAGAAGATTTGATCACGATTATTGGATACTATTTTTAGGACATCAAATCAAACTATCAATTTTAACAGTGTTATAAGTGTAGGTAAATATATCAATAACCAAATTATTTAATTAAAATTCTTTAGCATTTCTGAGTTATTATCTGTCACAAGGTGCAGCCTTAGATTAGGAATGGAGTTCCTGTTAAGGGTTGAAAGTGCTGCTAGATCATAATTTTGATGAGCAGCTTAAAGAGAAGAAATCTGAGATCACGTCATTTATAATCAAATTCTAACCGTCACATATAAGGCAAGAAGGTAATTGTAAATGACGTCTCAGTCACCGCTAAGTCTGCAAACAGCCTAAGCCATAAAATCGTAACTTTAATATATCACTAATGTTTTATCGGAAAGCTTAGTTTTATTTGTCAAACAAGTGTTGTTATTAGTTACCTAAGTTTATATGACGCGGTTTAAGTATTTCGCGTTTACTATTGTCGATAAAATAGAGATTGGTTTAGCTGATATCGATTTATGTTTGTATTGGTATTGAAGTGGTTTATTGTCTATATTGAAGAGCCTATCATAATATTGGCTTTGTCACGTAATTTCTTTCAGTGATAAAAGTAGACGTGACTTTAAAAATGTAATTCAGGTCATATTATCGCTCTAATTCAGACACACGTTTTTAACTTTAGATAAACTTAAATTACACATCTTTAAATTACAGACATCTAAAATATACTATTCGTCTAACAACATTAAATAATGATATTTTTCATTGAAAAAACGGACATGGGAAAGTATTGTTACAATCATATATTTTAAAACTCTTTGTTTGCTAACCATAACAACGCAGCATAAACTACTTGCACGAAACCTCTATAGACACAATACCTAAAGCGATGAAGTAGCTACATACTTCATCGGAACAGCTACTGATATTAGTGTTCCAGAATGTTCCATTCACTCTACGCTTTGTAACACTGTCGCCTTTGAATCTGATGACATACTCAAGACAGACAGGAAATACTCTAGACTACTGTTAAGTATTTCCTAGGTAACGCTGATAGTATTCCTAGACTGTGACGCAATGGCTCGTCAAAGTGCGTTGGAATTATTTATTTATTTTATTCGTTCGTGTAATGTGTTACTGGAAATATGATTCATAATACTGGCAGTTCCAGATGGTATAGCTGTTTAGACTTTATTGGTGTACTGGGCTTCCCCTTGTGAGGCCATACAATTGATAAACTTATTCTATGTCTGTTTTTTAAGGCGATGATGACCTGAGACTCTGTGAGGACATTTTTGGTCACCTTATTTACTGTCTTTGTGTTTAAGGTGATAGCCTGATACTCTTCGAATCTATTTACTTTTGATAGCGACAAAGTGGTCTTATTGATATAACTATGGACAGCTAAAGACTTCGTTGTCTTAAGTCTGATTACCAAAAAACCACAACTATCTTTCGTTTCTGTTACAAATAGAGCCTGGTCACCAAAGGACAATGCCAGGGTCTGGGCTCAAAGTTTGTCCAGCAGTGGGAGTAGTTCCAGCTGGTTCCATAGTGCACTCTGAACACGAAATCCAAATATTTTTGAAATCGGTCCCAGAGGTCCCGAAAAAAACCGGTTCAAATGTTCTCCATAGATAGTCACTTAACAAAGGCTGAGCCATTTGCCCAGTAGTGAAAGTGGTCGAAATAGGTTCTTTACTGCACTGTTAACACGAAATCCAAATATTTTGGAAATCGGTCCCAGAGGTCCCGAGAAAAACTGGTTCTAATGTTAAACTTGAACAGTCACTTTATAAAGCCCAAGCCATTTGCCCAGTAGTGGGAATGGTTAGAATAGGTTCTTAACTTCACTGTTATCACGAAATCCAAATATTTTGGAAATCGGTCGCAGAGGTCCCGTGAAAAACCGGTTCTAATGTTAATCTTGAACAGTCACTTTATAAAGCCCAAGCCATTTGCCCAGTAGTGGGAATGGTTAGAATAGGTTCTTAACTTCACTGTTATCACGAAATCCAAATATTTTGGAAATCGGTCGCAGAGGTCCCATGAAAAACCGGTTCTAATGTTAATCTTGAACAGTCACTTTATAAAGCCCAAGCCATTTGCCGAGTAGCTGGAATGGTTAGAATAGGTTCTTTACTTCACTGTTATCACGAAATACAAATATTTTGGAAATCGGTCGCAGAGGTCCCGAGAAAAACCGGTTCTAATGTTAATTTTGAACAGTCACTTTATAAAGCCCAAGCCATTTGCCCAGTAGTGGGAAGGGTTAGAATAGGTTCTTTACTTCACTGTTATCACGAAATACAAATATTTTGGAAATCGGTCGCAGAGGTCCCGAGAAAAACCGGTTCTAATAATTAAACTTGAATGGCCTTACTACAAAAACTTAACCACCTGTTTTACACTTGTCTAAAAAAATTGTGGCTGCAAAATGAACCATATGTCAACGTCATAATTTGACATTTTTTTAGACAAGTCTTAAACTGACGTTTAAAAGTTTTTGTGGTAAGACGGGAACAGTCACTTTATAAAGCCCAAGCCATTAGCCCAGTAGTGGGAATGGTTAGAATAGGTTCTTTACTTCACTATTATCACGAAATCCAAATATTTTGGAAATCGGTCGCAGAGGTCCCGAGAAAAACCGGTTCTAATGTTAATCTTGAACAGTCACTTTATAAAGCCCAAGCCATTTGCCCAGTAGTGGGAATGGTTAGAATAGGTTCTTTACTTCACTGTTATCACGAAATACAAATATTTTGGAAATCGGTCGCAGAGGTCCCGAGAAAAACCGGTTCTAATAATTAAACTTGAACAGTCACTTTATAAAGCCCAAGCCATTTGCCCAGTAGTGGGAATGGTTAAAATAGGTTCTTTACTTCACTCTTAAGACGGAATCCAAATATTTTGGAAATCGGTCGCAGAGGTCCCGAGAAAACCGGTTCTAATGTTAGCCAGCCATTGTTAGCTAGCCATTATAAGCAGCCACAAACCTAACAACCTCTTTTCTTGAAATAACATTCAGATAGTTAGTGGTTTCACTGTTAATAGGATAAAAAAAAACAGGAATAGACGTTTAAAGGAAATTGTTGTTACTCTTGCTTTTGAGTCTCTATCTACCACAATCAGTCCTAAGTTCGTGTAGCGTCATGCAATTAATATCCGTAATGGCAGTGGAAAAATCTTATCAAGACGAATAAAATAAGCTCGAACACGAGGTAGTAAATAGATACCGTTGAGGAGTTCCCTCGTCTCACTGTCGTCTCCATCGTCAGGTCAGGTTTTAACCTCCACTGTTTTGTGGTGTCGGAGACATATACCCGAATGACAAGTTTTTATTCGATATGTGCTTACAATTTCCGAGAGTTCCCTATTGTTTTAAGGTTTCTATCACCAGACCCTGGACCGAATAACAAAGGAACCATTTGGAAAGTAGATCCTTTCAAACAATAAAATGATTGTTTAAATCGGTTGGTAAACGACGGAGCTATGCACGTACAAACGTAAAAAGAATACAAAGTAACTGAGAAACTCCTCCATTTTTTGAAGTCGGTAAAAAAAATTCTCGTTCAATACCTCGTATTTGTTGATTAATATTATAATGCATTTCAATTAAGATAATAAAAGTGGAATAGTTAAGAGTTCGTAAGCATATTTTTCGTAATATTGAATAAGAGTCAATCCAGTTTTTCTCAGGACTCCTGGGATAGATTTCGAAATATTTCGGACTGGGACCTATTATAAGCCTATGGAACATAATACACTATGCAGTTACCGTGGACAACTCTTGAGCCCAACTTCCATACAAAGAATAGCATTGTCCTTTAAAGACTCTTGGAAACCTACCTATAATTCCGACACGGCAGCATGAGATCGTTGATAAGTCGCTGGAGCGCCAGGCAAGGGGCAGCCGGAGCCCTAAGCGCTCCCCTGCACCAGGCACACCGTGACATACGCCGGGAACACCGCCCGCACCAAACACCACCACACCATGGGCATACGCAGGGACCGCAACACTGGAAAATGAGAAAAAAGAACATAAATAAGGGGTTGATAAAAAAAAACAGTATAGTTAAATCATCAAATATAGGACAAAAAATGCAGTACGGGAGACAATTACATAGGTATGAATGAGTAAGAGTGCGAGGATTGTTGTGATGGCAATCGTCTTTTACAATGCGCTTAACATGTCATTCAAACTACAAATCACACAGACATATTTTATCGATTTTTAAGAAAATTTTGATAGTATGTTAGCTATCTCATTAGCGATTTCTAATTAAGATTATAAGCATAACAAAGACTTCAAACAGCTAAAACATCCAAAGAATTCATATTCGTCTTTGATCGCGAACAAATTCCTGTGCGCAAAGGAAATGCATAGCGAAAATACTTGATGGAAAATCAAGCATTATACATGAAACGTGGCGGTGCCGTGCTTACTTAACTTAGACATAATGAACTATTAGAACATCTAAGTTGTGCACGGTAGTCGTGTAATCACCTAGCACTAGTTTGCATGTAGTTGAAGAAAGTACGGCTTGTGAATGACGAATTTCTTTAAGAGTATTCTCTTAAAGAAAATGTTTTGAGCACTGTCTGAATATACATTGGTATCTAGCAATTGTACTCTTTAAAATTCTGATAGTAAGATTTGCAAAGTTTACATTTAAGGTTTTAGTTTAAGTGATGACATAATGAATGTCAACTTAAGCTCATTGATAAAGTTAATCGTATTTTTATGTAAATCTGCTCTTTAATATTTTTTTGTATTGGTTTCAAATTATGTAAAACCTTGGCTGCTTTTAACAACCAAAGTGGCAAAGAGAATTTTGACAGCTGTCACATCAGCTCAGTATTCAAATTCATCGTAATGAATCCGTACTTACAGAGCCTAGCACACATGGTCTTACGCTAACAGTTGTTAAGATTCTCTACGTTGCTCCTTTGCCGTGATATTAATATGAGGGAAACATTCTAGCTTTTAATTAAACAGGAAAATTACGCTTTCTTCCATTGTTTACTTGCATGTTAACTTATAACATATAAACGTAGTTTGATTACGTAGTAGAAATAATTAGCGTACTTTAATGTAAAAATCACGTCAGATCGTAGTATCATTAATAATGTAATTACTGGAAGGCCTCAAACTAGTAATTAAAGTGTAAGACCTCGTGATGATGAGTCCTCATTCAAAGCTAGAACCTGACCTAAAAAGAGATTCATAGCAACAGGCAAGAAAGGTCTAAGCAAACAGACCCTTAGCTCATTTTCATACAGAGTACGGTTAGTCTTATAATCTCTTTGATGAATATTAAACGAACGCGCTTTAAGTGAGATATAAGGATTTCAAATCTGAACGTGTTTTTCTTGAGTTCATAGATTAGAGTTGAAAATATTTGCATTAATTTTCTTTTTAAAATCAAAAGCTCTATAAATCCTTCAGGCCTTGATGATAGTTTTGAATCCCTACTAATATTATAAATGCGAAAGTAACTCTGTCTGTCTGTATGTCTGTTACGCTTTTACGTCTAAACCACTGAACTGATTTTAATAAAATTTGGTACAGAGATAGAGTTGATCTTGAGAAAGAACATAGGATTGTTTTTATCCCGGACTTTTGAAGAATTCTCTTGGAAACGCGATATGACCGAACTCTGCGTGGGCGAAGCCGCGGGCGGAAGCTAGTATTTATTATAATTATGATTAAGAAAAACTTACTTGTAATGGTTCCAAGCATATGCTGCATTCTGAGAATCGTGACAGGAGTTCATCACAATTGGGGCAGGCACATTGAGCTGCATGACCTTCTTCCGGAGCTACCAGAGCTGGCTGTACTAGTGGCAGAGATTTATCTGAGGAAGACAGAAAAAACATTTGTTAGTATAGTACGTAGATTAGTAGTAAACGAAGTGGCACAAAAGACGATAAGTAAAGGAAGGAAGTAAAGGAATTCGAATTTGTTTATTCTGGATCAATGACGTGGATTCGATCAAGTAGACATAAAATTGCTTTTGGCACTATAATAAACATGAGACATTTGATTTAAACAATCAACGAAACTACCCCTTTTCACAAATTAAGACTCATTTACATAATTGTCCTTTCTGTAAATTTTCCTGGTTAGGTACTTTATTATGTATAAATAAAAAAAACTGTAAAGAAATACGTCGATGACATTATCGTATCGTCGTAGATATTTAAACAGTCATAGTTGAAAGATGTGGGCGTGACTCGATGACGCGTTATTTCTTAGAACATTTATCATTTAATATTTTGTCATCAATGACCTCATACAGAAAAGGTAAATTATTGAGAAGAGGCCTCACAAGTTAATCGAATTTAATGACGTAATACAGTTTAGTATCATCAGTTTTATCTTTGATTGTTTTAATCAGTTAGGGCTCACTAAAATCAGGCCATATTCCTACAATTATATTAAGTTATAGGCATATTTCCTTAAACAATGCACTTGGTTATGTATCGTACACAAATATAGTCACTATAATTATTTATATAACGATTAACATTCAGTACATTCTTCCATTAGTCTGTACCGTTATCTTTATTATTTCAAGTTTAATAATAGACTTGTCTGCTTATATAATAACGTGCTGGTTTGTTTAACGCATGTTTGTACTCATGTGGTGCAATGTTGTGGCTTGGGTGCGTATAAAATTTATTTGATGACTCATTAGAACTAATTACGAATTAGAGCATTTTTCAGAAAATAAATATATAGCACTGTATTTAACTACTTCTGTAATTTATGTCTACAAAAATTGTTCAGTACTAAATACATAATTTATTTATTTTCAATTTTTGTACACGCACATAATAAAGAAAGAATACAGGAAAGAAAGAATTTACAAAGGTAATGCGTATTTCTAAAGAAATCTCTTCCTGCATGACTGCGAAAAGAAAATGAGAATAAAAGAGATGTAGAAAGTGTTGTTGTAAGAGTGTGAGTAGTAATATTTAGGTTAACTTGAAAATGATTTTAGGTTGTCTTGATGTTTAATAATTATCATTGGATTCATGATCAATTGATCATGTTGAAATTAATCAAATTTTCATTAAACAAGTATATTCAAATACGCAATATTTCTATAGAATGTTGCCTGACCTTCAAATGTGACCTAAGATTTCAAGTTCATTATGTAACATACACTCCTATAGTAAGATCGAAATGCCTTGATTTGAAGCACTTGCATTATGTAGAAGTCGTTCTATCTAGAGTGCTTCTTTTATTGCATTGTCTAGATAACGATTATTGTTTAAATGCAGATAATTTAGAGTGTTTATATCAGTATCTTCATTAACTTTAATATCTGTAATAGCTTCCAATCGATATTGAATTCTATTTTCATCTATGACAAAAACTTGAAGAAGTTAATAAATAATCGATTTATTACCTTTAACGATAGTAATTTGTTTCTTTTCTTTTTAGTTATTAGGAACTTCAATCATAATTTATTCAAAGCTGTTTGTACGATTGTTTCGTAAATAACTAAGAGAGTACTTTTCATTAGCTAAAACCCCGGTTTTTTACTAATGAACTGTACCTAGTTAACTTAAGTGACCCATTAACTTGATAGAACTCTAAGCTAGTATAAAATGAACATTAAGTGTTACTTGTAATTTATTTCTTCACATAACATTTTTGTTTAGGATAAGATCGTAATTTTACGATTTTAGTAGCTATAAATCACAGGACTTGAGGCTCAATGGGCCCTTGATTTTATTATTATTTTAGACAATCGATGTTATGGTAAACAAATGACGACATTTTTGAAGTCCTCAACCAGATCTTTGGAATTTTCATTCTTATTTTGACTGTATGCTGAAAAAAATAAAAACACATCCCGGATGACTATACCGATTATACTCATGGAGTATACTCTAGTATAATTTTATTTATAAATAAAATATACACGTGTAGTTGATATTATAAAACTGGGAATTAAAATCAATGATGTTTTTTATTCTGAATAGGCTCAATGTTTGGCCTTTGCCACTTGAAGTCAATGATCTCATAATCAGTGGTTTATTGATATCGCGGCTAGTATCAACATCATAAGGTCATACTGTATTATATCATATTCTTTATTTATGTTCTGACTGTACTCGCGTGATTAGTAATTCCTTGATATTTTTGTTTCAATGCTAGACCGAGAATGTAAGTTCATTCTTCAAAGTCATTTTTTCCTGAGATTGAATTTAACAGATAAGAAATGTACTTAGTATCTTTTACTACACACTAGTATCTTTTACTGCACTTAATAAGCTGGAGATGATATTCTAGATTAGAATTTAGTAATTTAGATAGTGAAATGACAAAGGAGTATGTAAGGAAAAGACGTGCTGCCTAAATCCAAAAAAAAAGGCAGGCGAGTGGTGTTTGAACTATTAGAATGCATTGATTTTTTACTCAAACCAATATTAATAAATAATGTTTACCTAGAAAGCCAAACTAATATTATTGATTGATAGTTCTTCATTCCTATCCAAAGTGGGTAAATGCAACATCAAAACATGAGGCAACTGCAAACTATGTCAGTTGAAAGAGAAAGGACGCCAACCGAGTCTCGATGAAAATCTAGGCGGTTAGGAAATATGCCGAAGGTCTGTCTGCAATATTTTGGTATTGAAAATTCAAGGTTAGATTCTTAATCCTTAGTGATCTTTTTAATGCTAGACTCTAGCAAGAATAAGTTTTAGATTAGATTCGCAGATTGTCTAACGATTGACGTGATTTTTATATTTGATGCAAAACTGCAAGTAGGTAATGTAATCAAGACTAAAATGGTATAGTAACAAAATAATAAGTTGAAATACCTTTCCCAAAAATACATATTGGATGATGAAATATTATGCGTTAAAAATCAGATCTACAATACTGCAATAAAATAAGATTTTCAAGAAAATCTTAACTATGGCCAACTTGCCTAAGCTCGTGTTACAATCAGTAACAATATTGACATAACAAAACCTAATGGTGAATTCAACAAGTATAGCAACGAATGACGTAAAACTACAAACAAGATATTACAAAAACCTAAGTAGTATTTAAGACATAATACTGTTAATATTAGGAAGAAATTGCGAATGATGTAACCTATACTGATTTGATAACAAAAGATATTGAATGGATTGAAGACAATGATATAGATATTGCAGCAACGGCAAAAAAGAATGAACGAGATCATTCCGATGTTTGTCATTTATTTTTGTAGCTAGATCTCCTGCTAAGATAACTTTATCTTATCAACTAGCCCTGGGGGATATTGTTATACTTAAAACGCATGCCTTTTGATGTTCAAATGTCATCTTAAATCATCGTACTAGTTAATTGGGGTAAGTTTTCTGTTTTCATATTATGTTCTTCAGTTTTATGATTACCATATTCTTTTATTCCCTTACTTTGAAGTTTTTCTTCATTTATTCTCTCACTTGCATCTTCGCTTATAGATGATTTTATATCCTTAGTTTATGCATACCTATATTATACAAATGTTTTGTTCAACCAAAGAATAACAAAACTAGACACAAAATTAAAATTCTAAACTCGTCTCAACTGCGGATGCATAAAAGCAACAAAAACAAGAACCATACTTTTATGGCCGTTTATGTAATAAAATATTCATAATATAATACAAGCGAAGGTTGTAAATGTTATAATACTGCATAATGTAGTGAACGTTATTTATGTAGGCAAACCCTTTGACCAAGAATTAAGGTAATTTACAAGGCTAAACATTTGTGTTCTCGCGTTGGTGTATGAGGTGGGAGTTATTTAGTATTTTAGCATTTGATTATGCTTAGGAACTAGTTAGTGCTGTTAATGTATTGAAAGTAGCTACAACATTAATATTTTGATCTTTAACTACTCGTCTATTGTTATTTAATTTATGATCTCCCACTTTTATATCTACCTCTAGATCAACATTTCTAGAGCTGTGGAAACTAGCATTCAGTAATGATCCTAATTCGTTTTTTTGGTTTTTATCAATATTTTATTTTTAGTTACTGAGAACTTTTTTACGATTATAATTCGTTAATAAAAAAAAGATTGTGTTTTAAGAATGTTAAGAGTAATCTCATTGTATTTGAAGATCTGATGTAAGCAAATTATTGTACAGTATGCAATTAATTATTGCATCAACAAACGGATTATCATGTAGCTCTTAGTAAACCTTTTTCATTTTTTTTTGACGTAATTAAATAATGTTTGCCACATTATCCTATAATATCCTATTGCAATAAAATAAGTCGGTTAATAAGTACATACAAGTTTAATTTCACACGAATATTATGAGATAACAGTGAGAGAAATACCAAAATATTTTTGATCCAGAGACCGAAAACATATACCTACTACACAATATTGTAACCAGACTAATATTTTAACTTTTAGAAGGTCAAGCAGATTAGTCTAACCCTTCGTAATAAAGCCGTATCCATTACATCATTTTAATACCACAACAGTCAAGGCTGGCTATTTAATTACATAATAATGTGTGAGCATTAGTAGGTCACCGTTTATTCGCAATTTTTGCGCCACGACGGAATATTCTCTCACAAAAAATTAACAGCTAGTCTTGAAATATTTTGGAACTAACAAAAAATTTGAAACTGTTATGAATTTATAGCTGTTCCGATATCCAATATGGTGCAAAATAACGTGACCAGAAATTGTTTGTGAGAAAATTTTACGCGTGGTTTTAAGTTTTTTCATGTAATAGGTATTGGTGACCGTTATAATTTTGCTTGGTGCTAAGAAACTTACCAAGGTCAAATCTGTTTTTAATAAA
Organism: Helicoverpa assulta; assembly: GCA_963856015.1. NCBI lineage: Eukaryota > Metazoa > Arthropoda > Insecta > Lepidoptera > Noctuidae > Helicoverpa > Helicoverpa assulta. Next base: position 12,206,296 of record CAWLCW010000028.1, read on the forward strand.
TAGGTAGGTATGTAATTTGAGAATATTTTGTTCAAATGTAAATGAAGTGTTTTTCTGTCCAGTAAAAATCAAGCTTTAGTAAAAAGTATATATTCATCATTAGATGATATTTTTTGTTGAATGAAATGATAAATTAACTCGTAAAACATCAACGAAAAAAACTAAGTGCGACTTAGGTACGTTTTATTTTAAACTGGCAAATAGTTAAAGCGAAGTTTAACCAGAGATCTGGATTATAAAAATTATATTGTTGAAAATAATCAAAAATATCTACACGTTTTCTTGCATATCCGCTTAATTTTTTGCACTAGACATTAGTCCATCGTAATCGACCTTCCTCATTGAATGCAAAAGTCAACACCCCAATTGATTGAGTTCAACTGTTAAACAATGACTCATTAGTCATTACAATCAATCAACATGCAAACATACATATTGTATTGTATTAAAGAGATGAAATAAATAGTGTACATATGAATCACCTTTACAAATGATGAGAGTAACAACAATCTCTTTTTATAATATATTAAAACATTTTACCGGATGTAGAGGGAGACGAAGAACTAAGAAAGATGGGTGGATTGCCTGAAAGATGACATGAATTAGGGGGGAGTGAGTGCCAGTATGACGAGTGACAGGCAGGAATGGAAGCAAAAGATATAGGTAATATTGCGCCGATCTCAAATAAAATTGGGGGAGGAAGAAGAATAAGACATTTCACTCTGGCTGAGTGTATTTTAGTGTATTTTCAAAGCACTTCTTGTTTATTTAGTTTCTCCAATATTCTATTTACATAATTTTATTATCTACTGTTCATAACTTCAATTCAATAGACAGACAAACGCAGTTTGCAGTAGCCATTAATATTACCTAAGTAATTACGGTGAATCAAAAGTGACTTAGAAGAGGATAAGCAATAAAATACTCCATCATCATCCTCCGAGCCTTTTTCCCAAACTATGTTGGGGTCGGCTTCCAGTCTAACCGGATGTAGCTGAGTACCAGTGCTTTACAAGGAGCGACTGCCCTATCTGACCCCCTCAACCCAGTTACCCGGGCAACCCAATACCCCTTGGTTAGACTGGTGTCAGACTTACTGGCTTCTGACTACCCGTAACGACTGCCAAGGATGTTCAATGACAGCCGGGACCTACAGTTTAACGTGCCATCCGAAACACAGTCATTGGTGTCTAAGATATACTTAGAAAGTACATACAAACTTAGAAAAGTTGCATTGGTACTTGCCTGACCTGGAATCGAACCCGCACCCTCATACTCGAGAGGATGGTTCTTTGCCCACTAGGCCACCACGACTTTCAATAAAATACTATTTTACTATAAACTTTTTCGTGCGTAAATGCATGTGGTTTTATGAATAACTTTGAGGTGGGGAAAATGCAACATAATTTTGTATTTTCATAATAATACCAGAAAAAAATGAATTTTATTAAAAAAAACACTTCATAACTATGTTGTGGATAATTAATTATTACAAAATGTAAGATAACAGTATAGTATAGAATGACGGAGTTGGAAAACCAAACATGAAAAAAGAACTTTTTGTTACAGTATAAATTGCAGCGATTGCCTTGAAAATTTCAGGAATTTATCAAGTGAATTGTTGAAAATTAACTGATAGACAGATTCGGTACTTTTTGTTGTACCTACATTTAATGAGCGTTTTCTTGTAACTAGACCCAGTATAGTATTGAAGTAATGATGAACAATGTTCATAGTTACACAATTTTCCTCCTCATTTCTTTTACGGAAAAGATACGCATTATCTCTTAAAGCAAATGAATTTTGAACGAAACTCATTACATCAACAATGAGACATAAAGATACTCGTCTTTTGCGTACTATGACTTATAAAAATTCTTTGAAGATAATGAAGTCATTGATGGCATCTAAATTGTGATTCACGATATCAAGATGACAGTTCATCTGAATTTAAATCTTATTTGCAAGGTCATAAAGTCCATTTTTGATTTTTAAGGTACACATTTCTTGAATTATATGTTAAAGTATAACGGTATTTTTGATGATTTAAGTCGATAAAATAATGTTATTGGCTCTTTAATAAAAATGATAGTGATTTAGGTTATGAAGGATTTTGCCAATATCTGTGTTTAAACGAGTAACATAATAAAGATAAATATATCATTAGCTAAATATATAATTTTCTTCGTAAACCGTATAATTACATATATCATACGATATTTGATATCGTTTTCAATGATATCGAAGTTTATTTTTGGTACATTACAATAAATTAATCTTTACAACATAATGTATGTTTTTACTTTTGTTTAACAAAAAGGCGAAGGTCGCTTTTATTAACATACAATGCATTTAATTTGGTACAATCGGAGACAGTAAAAAACTGAATATTTATTACTTTTAAGCATCACATAATATCAATCTACTATTAATAAAAAGTTAAAAATTGTTACTTCTTCACACGTAAATAATTGATCTTTTATATGAAAATAACGTATAGGCCAAATTTAAACGAATTCTGGAAGTCGTTCCTTCAGGAAGCGAGTGAAACCGCTGGAAGATAATATTAATGCTGAGAATAATAGTTATTACATTTTCACACATTTCTATCGATGCCACAATAAAGAGTCCATAGATCTCTTTTATCCCGGATATCTCACGATATTTTCCTTCCCCGTACCTATATTTATTTGTTTGGGTACCATATTGCTTTCGGTGCCGACCTGAGAAGGAGGTCAGACAACAGTTTTGTTTCGTACATACTTATAGTAGTAGTTCAATATTTATTGGACTAGATAAGATAGTAAATAAAGGTGATAATGACATCAGCAATGATTGAATTGAGTATGGTCTAATATATAGTCTGTGTTTCGGATGGCACGTTAAACTGTAGGTCCCGGCTGTCATTGAACATCCTTGGCAGTCGTTACGGGTAGTCAGAAGCCAGTAAGTCTGACACCAGTCTAACCAAGGGGTATCGGGTTGCCCGGGGAACTGGGTTGAGGAGGTCAGATAGGCAGTCGCTTCTTGTAAAGCACTGGTACTCAGCTGAATCCGGTTAGACTGGAAGCCGACCCCAACAGGATTGGGTAAAAGGCTCGGAGGATGATGATTGGTTTCGGTGCCGACCTGAGAAGGAGGTCAGACAACAGTTTTGTTTCGTACATACTTATAGTAGTCGTTTAATATTAAATTGGACATGATAAGATAGTAAATAAAGGTGATAATGACATCAGCAATGATTAAATTGAGTATGGTCTAAAGTCTGCTTGAAAATGCAGCATAAGACAAAGTTGAATCTATTTAAATAAGTATGCTAAAAGGTATCTTAGAGCCGACTAACTCTCTTTGGGTTTGCTTATATTTTTCCTGTGTGATGCGTAAAACTAAGGGAATATACTAAGTGATATAAAGATGAGGAGTTCATTTCTCTAGTTGAACACGCGAATCTCAGAAAATACTGAAAAATTATTTCAGTCTTACATAAGTAGCTCTTTTATCTAGAAACAACAGGCTTTTTGACAGAGTAGGCGAAACCGCGAGTTTAAGCTAGTAAGACATGTGAAAGGTCATTGAACTATTCAACACATTTTACTAATGGGCGTGCCCAAACAATAATTCACGCATGTAACATTATTTTGATCGACTTGAATCACGATCATTCAGAACATAGATACAGTTGGTTACAAAATAACGGTAATTACTAACTGTACTTATGTTAACTTGTCGATCAGTTTTCAATACTTAGCCTGTGCATTTCTTTATTTAAGTTATTTATGGAATGCATTTAACAGCTCATTTTTTATAAAGATATTAATTAAAAGTGCTTTGATCATCGACTGCCAATATTTGTAATGCCTTTGAAAGAATACATTTTTTTAATCATTTTTTTTTCAGTTTTGAGTAATTTATTTTTACTGTTTTTAAGATACTAACAGCCAATTATAAAGAGGTAAAGTTATATGACAAGAACTGTGCTCTTAAGGGAAGGGTATTGGACCCGTGACACGTATAGCTTTGATTACAAAATCTTACTTCACACGAGAGCCGGCCGGTTTTACAAACCGGTTTCATTTATTGTGAAAATAACGTAAGATTATACAACTTTCAAATGGGATCAGTGCAGTATGTTTGTATTTACTTAAAAACTTTCGGATGAGAAAGAAAAGCGACATTTTTGTTTGTTTTATGAATTCAAATGTAAGTTTATTAGGCATTTTATAAAAGTTTGTTTGTTAGGCATAACTGTGAAACGGCTGAACCGATTTCAATGGAATTTGGCATGGAATAATCTAGATTTCTAGAACAGGTTGCAGACTACTTTTTACTCGCTTGTGAAGTAGTATCAAAAGGTAGCGAGCCAAACCGCGGAAAGCAAATTAAGTTACAAAAGTAGAACTCACGAATTTTATTTTGATTTATCGATCAACGCGTACGCAGCCTAGTAACCGTTATTTACCGTACCCAACTGTATTTTTGACAACCAGTTTTATTTCGTAGTAAGCAGTAACTTTGTTAATGTAATTAAATTGTTTTGTTTACGTCTCGTTGAACTTGAAAGATTAGCAAATAAAACGATTTGCATAATCTATGCATGTAATATTCGGACTTGTTATGTAATAGGTATTAATTAATTTGCTATGTTATAGGTATTAATTACAAGTCGTGGTGGCCTAGTGGGTAAAGAACTAACCTCTCAAGTATGAGGGTGTGAGTTCGATTCCAGGTCAGGCAAGTACCAATGGATCTTTTCTTAGTTTGTATGTACTTTCTAAGTATATCTTGAACACCAATGGCTGATAAAAAGGTGAAGGAAAACATCTTGATGAAACCTGGACTAAATAGTCTGAAATTACCAACCCGCATTGAGTAAGCGTGGTGATTAACGCTCAATCCTTCTCCGTGCGAGAGGAGGCCGCAGCCCAGCAGTGGGACGATAAAAAGGCTGTTACAGATTACAGGTATTAATTAACTTGTTATGTTATATGTGTTATTAATTGGTATTCGGACAGACTTTGTTATTTTTTTAAACATTTATGTTAATTATTGTTAATCTCAAAGTCATACAGACTCTATAAAAAATAAAATAAAAGAAATAATGAACTTATAGGTCGTGAAGGTGAAAGAAAAAACAAAATGATTCATTGTAAAAATATTCAATGTTATTATTGACGTCATATTGTATACTTATAATCATTATTACCTTTTATAGTAATAATGCATGGTCAATTGGTCATACTGTTACATCATTTAGCTATAATTCTGATTTTATATGGAAAGGGGTACTCTATACCTACATATTGGTACGTTTTATAGGTAAAATACCTTGTATGTCTAACTATTTGCGAGTTTGATTCACGATATTACTGAAACAATGTTTTTAATTGAAATTTTATTCAGTATATTTTTTACGTAAGCACTTAAAGACCTAGGTAGTAGGTAATAAGTTAAATATCATTTTTCTTACTTATTTATTCCACATATTGATTGCCAGTTTGTATCAAAGGACCGCGAATTTAAAGTTTTTGTCATGATTTATTTAGGTCCAAATTAAAGTGATAAAAGAAATAGTTGAATTAATACCAATAGCAATTTCTTATTTGGTCCTTATTATACCCAATTCTTAGATTCCTTTGGTATCACAAAAAAACCCCACTAACCTATCCATTAATTAATAAAATAAAACTATTGACATACCTTCAATCTCCACATTTTCTCCACTAGAAGAGTCTGAGGAATCGTCTTCTATCTTCTTCTCCGTTACTATGGTAACGCTGTTTTCTCCACACTCATTGTTGTGTGACCGTTTGTCCGTCACGGAGTGGAACTGTGGACAAAAAGAAAATTTACGTTAATTTAAAGTAAATATTATAAAGCTGAAGCGTTTGTTTGCATGGACGAATCATATATCAGAAACTACTGGTTTGATTTGACAAAATCTTCCAGTGATTCATCGCCCTATTTTATCAAGAAAGGCCAAAGGCTTTTACACGACCTTCTATCAGAGATTAAAACTAAAAATAAAACTTGTGGATTATTTTTTTAATGCTGTATTTTGAGTGCCTTGTAAATTTTTAGTAGTTAAATAAATCACAGTATAAACAAAAATTGAAAGCCAATTAAAACTACAAAAACGCATGCATTAGTTCACACGTGTAGATTTCAATCACTATGCACTTTGATTACCTACAAACATTGTTAATATGTAGATATAGGTACACTATCGTTATGTAACCGCATATTTCCTTATAGCGGTGACATTTAATAACGTTATCTACTTAGTAGTTATTATACGTCATTGCGAATATTTGCCGTACTGATTGAAGTGATTGCTCAAATATTGTAACTATGTTAAAGGAATATTTAACGTTTGATAGTTTCATCTTTAATATTTGCTGTGTGATTTGTATATATAAAGTTTTGCTTTTCATAAACATTTTTGCCATATTAGTATTGTAGGTTGGTATGAACAATAGAATTACTTCGATCAACTCATTATTACCTCATTACAATACTTCTAACAATCACAGCCAATGTTTTGAAAATAATCGGTGGAATATTTCGTCTAACTAGTTCTATAGTTTGATAAGGCATTTGCACCTAAACCTAAGTCACGTGACTGCTTTTCAGCTATTGTTTTGAAATTAAAAAAAAAAATATTTTAGTTTTTTTTTACCGTCAATTGTTTTTGGTCGATATTCAAAAGAGTAACTGCGATGAAATGAACTACCTATTGCAAATTTTGTCCAAGAATTTGCTTATTTGTTGACTGTGGGTTTTCAATAACCTATTTATACCATGTTTTGGTTTCTAGAGATACAGAGAAGTCTATCAACAGATAGTATAGCTAGGCTATCAAAGTCAACCGTAACTCAATTTCGCGATCGAACCTTAAGTAACTAACTGGTATATTTGAAAAAAAAAAAAAACATTAAGGCCACAAAAGAAACGACCTACAAAGCCCTATTGCGCTGAAAGGTTATGCCCCAGACCTCAAAACGCCATAGTTCACACAGCTGACATAAATCATACTTACCTATAAAGGCAGAAACACACTTAAATGTCCAAGTTATGTCATGAACGTTTTTACAATAAAATAAGTTTCTCACACTAGCAACTTCACTTGAAACCGGTCAGCCATGACATAGTTCTAAAAAAGGTTAACTTGAACACAGTTAAGTTGTGAATCGATAAGTTTTCCTTAGTGGTCAGATCGGGAATTGAACTTCGAACATTGCAACAGTCATTGAACTGTTGCGAAGTATGGAGTTTAAAGATGGTTGACCAAGTGATGCTATGACGAGATATTTGAATAGTTTTGATAATAATTTCATATTTTTCTATAATTATTGCAGCAGAAATGATTATGCCTCTATTATTTTTATCTGTGTAAGCTCTTCTTATTTTTTATTAAAAAAAAACTTATTTAATAGTCATATTTTTCATAAATTTTATCAATATTGACTAAATACAGCAAAATAAAAATAAATACCATATGAAAGAAAAGAAACAGTCGCGAATCTCTTTCCGACAGCCTTATTCTACACGAGTTTTCTATAGTCGTTAATAACAATAGAGTACAATGTACCGGTTTATTAGCAAAAGCAATATAATCATAGGATGATATAACACCTGTTATCTACTTCAAACAACTTGAATATGCATAGCATTGACATTATAATGCGGAAAATATTACGAACGTTGACATCATCGCACTAACTTATGTTCATATAATTTATGTTGGTCTCATTTGTGTAAATTATTGGCTGTTTTTCGCGGTTTTTGCGATAATTTTCTTTCCACACAAGTATCTTGGTTGAGCAATTCTAGATACAATTTGAAGGTACACCTAAGTTTATTGAAATAATGTAAATAGGCTTTTTGTTGCCAAAATTGCTTTAAGCACGACAATTTATTATAAATAAAATAAATAATGCCGGGACATTTTTTCACACACGGTCGGTTAGCCCCATGGTAAGTTATTAATTAACTTGTGTTATGGGTGCTAACACAACTGATAAACTACATATAGCTACATATATACATATTTATAAATACATATTATAACACCCAGACCACGGCCAACAAGCATGCTCATCACACAAATGTCGACCGAACCGAGAATCGAACCCGGGACCTCAGGATCGGCAGTCCGGCGTGGCGACCATTGCGCCATCGAGGTCGTCCAATCCGCGTTGTCATGAAACTACATAAAACCATCTTGTTTTTATTGTTTTTTCATACCTAAAAGTCGTTTACAGTTTATTAAATAAATTAAATGCTAGTCGAACATAAGAGCACATCTAGTTTGAAAGTCGGTTAACATTTCTTATATTTTAAAATAAATATAAAAGCTATACTTTCCCGCTTCACATCGCATATCTTGCCCGGGAATGGCAACTTTAGTTATGTTTTGAAACGTCTCAGTGTGAAATGAGAACGGTTGAATAAGCCACTGTTTTTGCCACCTAGTGGGGTAATTCTGTGCCTCAGCAGGAAACTTACGGTACCTGTATCCGCGTTTTATCTCCGTAATATGATAACTTACGGTATGGTGTGTTATGCGGAGAAAAAGTACGGGAATAGTTATTTTTTGTGGTGACTTTGATGGTCTTTTGTGAATGATGATGATCGTCTTATTTTTAATGTTTTGAGGTCATTTTGATTGGAATAAAGTTTCCTTATGACGCATGAAGTAGATATGACTTTTTTTTAAAGGAGTGAGACAATAGCCGTAAATTAATTCGCTACAAAAATGGAAGATATCAGACCAAAAACAAAAACGGGAAATATAATTTTATTACCTCTCAATGACGTCATTACAATTTAATGAATTGAAAAAAGTCATTTAATTATGCACATTTGCATCTTATTTTCACAAAATATAAAATACATGTGACAATGTCCCATGTTGACCTTGGCATAAAGAAAAGTATACAAGGACCAGTTTGTACCAGATTTAATAAACCTGCAGATGATTATGGTATTTAACTAAGTGATAATAATGTAGAAATTACCGAGATTACTCTAATCTTAGGAGTCACGAAGGTTTAATGTCTTGTCTTGGTAACTTAGGAAACTTTTATACCACTATGTTTAAGCATGATAGTTTGAAATTCGTGTGGTGAATTCTTCGTGTATCTCTTTGCTAATTAGCGATAATTTTCTTTATGGACATCGAATTACTAGCTTTTATATCAGTGCTAGTGTTTAAATTTCGTGAGTAGGCGGTTTAACGGACATTTTGAATTAACCTATAAATGTTTGATTGTTGCTAACAGTGGTTTTGGTTTGTCCCTAAGTAGAGGCCATAAAAATAATGCATCCCTCTATTTTATAAACTTTTTTTTTTATTGGAATCGAATTGTATTGAATTTTATACAGAGGTGACTACATATGTTGAACTTAATGCAGATTGCATGCTTTACCTAAATAAGTATCCGTGGAAAAGATGTGCAGAACCAAGGACCAAATATGAATTACCAAAACGATCCCTAAAAACCTTTCCTACCGGATTTCGTTCTCGCTAATTGCCTTAGAATTGGCAAATTATTCGTAACCCACTAATTCTATATTAACATAAGACATATTATATGTTATGTACATATAGTCCACGCGATTGAAGCATGACATACCATCGCGGTTTAGAATTACTTACTTTAGCTTGCGTGGGTAAAGGACTAACCTCTCAAGTATGAGTGCGCGGGTTCGGGGTCAGGTGAAAACCAATGCAACTTTTCTAAGTTTGTATGTACTTTCTGAGTGTATCTTGGATACTGATAACTGAAAAACATCTCTAAGGAGCGACTGCCTATCTGACCTCCTCAACGTGGTTACCCGGGCAACCCAATACCCCTAAACAAGACTGGTCGTCAGACTTACCTACTGGTTTCTGACTACCCGTAACGACTGCCAATGATGTTTAAAGGAGGCTTGTGCCTGATGATATTCTAGCTTACGTACATAGTCCACGCGATCGATGCATGACAAACCTTCAACGTGTAGAATTACTTAGAGTTACTTTAGCTTTATGTAATGTATTAGTTACTGGATATTATATACTTTACATTGTTGTTAACTCAATGATACTGTCGCCGTGAGCTTTGTTAGTGACGCGCTAATGTGGATGTGGTGACAAAAATCTGGTTTTAAGTAGAATGTTACCATGTAAGTACTACTTCATGCTCTAGTGAAAAATTATATGGGCACGTGTTAGACCATTATACTTACTGGTTATTAACCAAAAAAAACTTAAGTCAGTTAGTAATATTTCTGCAGTTACTTTCAAGTACTTTTGAGAGACTTTTCTCACGTCTTGAAGCAACCGTACAACCTCATTCTTGACTTGCTTAACAAGTTAACAAGGGTTCAAGGCTTTTGCTATTATAAAATCATTAGTATTGATGGCATAAGGACCAACATATATTAAGATATGAAAATACAAAAGGACCAACATTTATGTGCCAATACCTCCTTATAATACCTATGTAATAATAATCCAATAACAAATTAAGTATTTCCAGATTCTTCAAAACAATAAGTTCATTATATTTCGTTTGGTGTACAGTAAAGTTACAAAATAAGACAATATCGTAACCGCGGTAACAGAGACAAGGTCAGCTTACATTCACTTTGAGTCAAGTGGTGCTCTTACGGATTTGTGCAGGATTTTAAACAGGTCTTGTTCTCAAATATTGTAAGGACCTGGTTTAAATAGGACACTATTTTTAGTGGTAGGTTTAACCTATGGTTCTGATTTTCATGACACTATTTGAAATATATTTTGGGAGGTGCACTGTGCTATATATGATATCACGTAGATAGTTTGAAAAAATAAGATATTAAACACTGAAAAATAACTTTTGATATCAGTCCAATAGTTCTTGAGAGTAGTGAGTTCAAGGAAACAGATTCTTTATAATATCACTTTAGAAGTTTAGATCGTCACGAGAGACGATTCATTTCGATTTGTAACAAAACTTTTGAACACAAAAAACTGAGAAATATCAAAGACGCTTCTTGTGAAATACTTGTTATGCCAGGAAATTAAATCTCCGCCGATGTGGGGCAATATTTGACACCTGTCACAAATTGTTAGTCCCTTGCCAGTCAACCGTCAATTTTCTTGTCAATTTGGTGACAAATTACTCGGCTTTGATCACGAAAAGTGTTGTCATGTTTTTAACATTTTAGTTTACAAGATATTTACTAAATATTTTCTTGGTTAATTGTAAATATCTAATAAAGATTCTGAAAAAAAGATATTACTTGATGCTTATTGTTTTTTGTAACATTGTCATACTTATAACATGCCGTTTTTTTGTAAGTACCTTTGTTAAAATGACTCAAAGATTTATTCATTTATATACAAAAATATTCCTATGTAGATATAGAAAGTCACATAAGACATGGAAAACACTGGAAGGACAAAAAATCGGTTTGTTTTTCTCATCTTGTTTTTTCGATGTCAAATAAAAATTAAAGACGCGTATTTAAAGTTATTGAAAACTAGCTTTTTGAGGTAAACTTTATTTACCGTTGGCTATTATTGCTAATTTAATATTGGGCAAGAAAAACGAATGTTTTGCAATAGTTCACCAATAAAAATATAGGAAACTTGATCAAGTTTAGACGACCAATTATTTGTGGTTTTGCACGAATGACAAACAAAGTAGATTTACATGTTAATTGTTTAATTATATCAAAATTATCAAAATAGATAAGAACACTTGCAGTCACTAAAAACTTATCAGTGTTTTAAAAATATTTCTCAAAAATGACTACACTTACTTGCAACTTTAACAACCCAACACTTAATTATTAAATTCCTTATATCTTTTTCCAAACTACAAAATAAGCAGTAAAACAAAACCGACAAGTCCAACTTACCGAACGACTAAGAACAATAATTTTCGATTCTCTTCTCAACCGCCTATAACTTCGAAAGTCGTAAAAACAGTCGTCTTCGTCATCTGAACACGGGACATTATAGACGTGTCTACGCATTTTAATCACTAAACCTTACTTTATGTCACTTCACCTTTGTTTGAAACGCAAGTGTAAACGGATAGGACGAAAATTCGGGACAATATTTCCTTATTTTAATTTTAATTTCATACTTTTTTTGTTAAAATCCGTTAAAAATTTCCACGGGAGAAAAAATCTATTGTGTCGCTTGTACCGCACAAGGTTAGATTTCAAATAAAATCGTAAAATCTAATTCGAACGTCTAACCGACTGTCACAATCATTGTGAACTGACACTCGATTGTAAAAGTATCTCAACCGAATTGTTAGTTTTTTGCTTCCTTTTTAACTTGGTTTATTTTTGTTGTTTATACCGCGTGGTGTAAGGTTCAGGAAACGCGAAACAATAGTACGGTACTTCCTGAGATTTTAATTCAAACAGTTTTTGTTGATATGTGGGTCGGTAAATATGGCTCGTAGTGTACTCGGTTTTTACGCTTCGAGTGTGTTAATATGAATGACAGCGATCAACTTTGAACCTGTGAAGCGCTTTATTCTACGTACAAAAAAAACTACAATTTTATGTTTCTTGAGTACATTGACATTTTCTAGGAAACACTTTTATAATATTATACAAGAATAACATTTTTCTTCACCTTTGAATGGGTAAAAACCTACCCATTTCAAATATGTGTAAACACATTTTTAATCATAATTATTATGGTAAAGCCTAGAATAATGGTTTTACCTATATGTATATTTTTTAGAAGGCATAACCTGTTCTATTGCGCAAAAAAAATCTTAATGACAAATAAATTATACTTTGCATAAATAAATGATTTATCAGTAAAGGGTTTCAGCTCTTTCAAATAAGTATGCATATTTTGTATGGTATCGATGAAAAAAAAAAAACAAAAAACTAACGCTTCATTACTATTTCAATCGAATGAAATCGATTCTTAAATCGATTAGATTCGATTGTGATTCGTTTTTTATTTATGTAATAGAGTGTACGTGGGCTGGGTCATTTGGTAAGATCATTCTTAATTGCTATGTATTAAGGGCCTATACAATATTTTAAAATTGATGCTGCACACAAGAGAGAGTTCTTTGATGTCTCAATAGAGAAATTAACAACAGCAAAAAATATCTCTATCGCATTTGGACACAACTACAACTATATAGTTTGGTGAATAAAAAGATGCAGGACATGTATACTCCATTTAAAATAACATTAAAAAATTTAAGTAAACCTTTTTTACTGTTTGTTCAACCGATTTTGACTTCTATTGCGTTAGTAGTATGATTAATTGCGACTGCAGTAAATATTTGGTATTGTAACCACTATTTTGCTTTCAATTCCGTTCTTTTGTCTACGGAATAGAAGTCAAAATTGGTTGAACAAACAGTAAAAAAGGTTTACTTAAATTTCTAATGTTATTTTAAATGGAGTATAGGTATTTTTAAGTACCAATAAATAAAAAATAAAAACTGGACCTCTGCCCAGTTAGTTAGTAGTGTAGAAGCTCGGAGACTGGATACCTACGCAATTGGTTACCCTACCAAATACGAGTTCTTTATGACTGGCAGAATGTCAGTGCCCTAACACGTATCTTTCAAAGTTTAGCTCTCAGAAATAAAACTAACCATCAAACTATATGTTTAAGTGTCTGAGCCTTTTCACAAATAAAACAATCTCAGTAGAGTAGACGTTGTAAATATTTTTAATGCTTGCAATAAAATCAAAGAAACCGGCCTGAGTGCGTGCTATCAATGTGGGACGATAGACAAGACGGGTTCAATGACCTCGTGGCATAAAAATAACAATTATAGTAAACAAAATATAATTTGGAGACGCCACTTTATCTTAGTACTTAGTGTAAATTAAGTATTTAGTTTGTGTCGGTATTAGGTATAGTTATCGGCACGGATATTGAGCCCTGACCTTCACCTGCGCAGAAGCGATTTATTGGTTTATTGCCTTATGTGTACAGTGCGCAAAGCGATCCCCACTCTTCCGCCGAGAGCTCAATATCCGTGCCGATAACTATAGTTCCAAATGATACAAAATATACTTATTTCCTATTTCGGAAGTGGTTACTGAAACTAATATTGTATACCTACCTAATAATTACTTCTTAGGTAACACCAAAAATACTTAACCCCGTGCAGAATATGATTCTAAATTTATTATGTCAAAGCACTGTGTGTTTCAAAACTGGCTTAACATTTGAAACCCACCCACAAACGCACAAACACTACACCTCTACAAAACAGCGCAGGTATCGATGAACAAGACACGTCACATTTGATCGATAAGTCGATAACCCCTATATCTACAGCGTTATCTATGAGAAGTGTGTCAATATGCAACGGCCATTATTCTATGTTTGCATACAGTTTAGACTATCTTATAAAGGTGATAAGATTAGCTGTATAAACGATAAAGTAATTACGTACTAGAACTTTGTATTGTTTGGTATGGCAATGTCATGTCATGGAATCTGTGTTTGAGAAGAGTCCAGAAGGTGTTAAGAAATTTTTAAAAATTAATTGTTGGCCTAATTAATATACTGTAAACAAACAACGAATTTTAATCTATGTATGACAAAAGGTCATTAACCCCAGTTGTTCTTCAAAAAGTACATATTTTGAAACTTGCTCAAGTTGTTTCGTTAGTCCGTTGCTGTTTTGAAGTCATGAAAATGTGTCAAGAAATAGCATTTTTTTTAATTATTTACACTTAGGTACCAATTCTCCTAGGGTTTACGAATCACAAGGACCCATGTCAGTTAAAAAAATAATAGAATAAAAACGTTTTGTTTTCATCAACATATGAGTAGGTTTGGCCATTTTTATCCTCAAGCATGTAAAATATTTTTCCTTTTCCATACATTTCAAAAATTCATAATTTTAACACTAAAAGGGGAACATTTTTCGAAGGTACTAGGCTCGCATAAGCAGGATGGTATTGCGTCGTGAATATGGCATTTAAATATTTCGCAAAACTGAAGAGAGAGTTCCGAAGTATGGCAACAATCTGTTGTAAGTCTTGTAAGGTATTGCCTAATTATTACCATGCTTGTATCGGTTCTTGCAAAGGAATTTTGACTTAAATTCGTAGGTTTTAAGACGCATTTTTGTTAATGTTGTTGTATTTTGAAGCTCCTGAGGATAAGAATTACCACTGCCCATAACATTAAAAATAGGTTGGATAAAAATAATTGTAAATTGTATTAGGCATGTTGATCACGGTTTATCAATCGTTCAGTTAGGGACTACCCTTAGGAACGTAGATCAAACTATATGCAACATCAAAACTGACAATGTCCCAGGTAGGTACAGCAGGAAAATGTACCAAAAAAACTTGTCACACTTAATCAAAACAATCAATTTACGATTACCAACATCGTACTATGTCCCCTTTCTGTATCAAACACATAATCCGTCTTATTGGAAGTAGGTTAATAAGATAATAGTAGTCAGCCAGACAATATGGAACATCTTGTCAGATAAGGTGTGCAAATATTTAATACTGCCTTAAGATAAAGTCGGTTGATTTTGATTCTTATCGTGGGAACGCACTGCGCATATTGAGAAGTATCTTAGAACGGTTGAACTGAACTGTCCTTGGAAACTGTAGGCTTTTGCATTATTATTCTCATTAGTTTAAGCCTAACAAAATATTTAACTAGAAGTCAGTTTCTTATTTTCCAAAACCTATACGAATAATTCGAGTGTTATGAAGCTGAAGTCGTGGTGGCCTAGTAGAAGTCGTGGTGGCCTAGTGGGTAAAGAACCAACCTCTCAAGTATGAGGGTGTGGGTTTGATTCCAGGTCAAGGCAAGTACCAATGCAACTTTTCTAAGTTTGTATGTACTTTCTAAGTAATCTTAGACACCAATGGCTGATAAAAAAGGTGAAGGAGAACATCTTGAGGAAACCTGGACTATATATATAGTCTGAAATCACCAACCCGCATTGAGCAAGCGTGGTGATTAATGCTCAATCCTTCTCCGTGTGAGAGGAGGCCTGTGCCCAGCAGTGGGACGATAAAAAGGCTGTAACAGTAACAGTATGAAGCTGAAGAGTTTGTAAGATTGCGCTAATCTCAGAAAACTCTGATTCTATTTGAAAAATTCTTACAGTGTTAGATAGTACATTTTCCAAGAATAACTAAGCCTACTTTTAACCCTGGCACTCTAAGAAGTTGCCACGGAATACAAGTGAAACTCCTCCCGGGAGGAAGAAAGTATAAAAAGCTGGTTTCAAAAGGACAAAACTATTTGACGGGAACTTCATCTTAATACAAAATACATTGTATATCAAAGAAATCTATCTCACGTCCACAACTGCATCATTGCACTTTAACTTCCCTCTAGTTATGCAACGTTTTATATGCATTGACGTGCATTTGCGTCACTCTTCATACCTTGTCTAGTTTTATGATAATGTGGACGAATAATGTTTATTATGGGGTACTGTAGTTATGTGAGTTCTTTGGAGAAATTGTTTGTTTTGTTCTGTAGTTTTGTTTGAGACAAATAAAATTAATTTAGGCTAACAGATGAAAAAATAACTGTTGTGATTCCAGAATTATTCTAACATAATTGTAGGTACTAGGAACGTCGAAAACAATTAATAACAAAAGTAACATGAGGTTAAGTTTTTTTTACAAACGACCATTTGTATTGTCTAAAATGCCAAAGATAAATTTGTCAAAACTCATAATTCATTTTATAAATTAGATCTGTGAATATTCCAAAATATTCTTCCAAGACATCAATCATAACACCAAAACTGGTGTTGGTTACACCACAAAAAAGTAACCAATTAGTCATATTATCATAATATACCCCAGTTCTGCATATAGCCACGCACAGACAGACATACTATTTCGGGAACAAACGCCCGACGCGTGAGTCAGCGGAAGACTGTGTCATCGGGAGTTTACCTATAATAACGTATTTTCAGTGGATGTTACACTAGACAGTTATTTTACTGCTAACACATCTGCTCCTGAACTATTTTGTAGAGAACCTTTTGGCAATTGCATTTTATAAAGAACACTGAATGTATTTTAAGTTACTAAGTCGTCAAAATCTGAAAAATTGTTTATTCAAAGTAGGCTGAAAAACAGCACTTTACAGGATTACTTTAGACAGGTCCAAAAACCCATTATTTCACTTTATGATTAAGACGTGATATTTCAAAAATTAGATTTTTTTGCTACAATTTTTATCTGCAGTTCAGATAACCTACTTTTTTGTTGCTAAAATTAGTGATTGAAACATTAAAACTAACTATGTATTCCTGAGAAACGCAATAGGTATATAGCTAAACGAGAGAAATAGAATAAGTTTATCACATTATAAAAATTGTTGGACTGATTACCTATAATATTTCCCAAAGTATCATAAAAATAGTAGCACATGTTAACCATTGTATCTTTGTTAAAACGGCCATCCGCCATATTTTATGACAAGAGTAGACGCGCAAGAGCATTGCAACAAGTAAACAACCAAAGTATTTACTTGTAGCTCTCTGACTCATTTCTAAGGAATTTCTCTCCATTTCTTTGTCATTTTATACCGTGGAATATTAATTTCTTGCTCATTAATTTACTAAGTGCGTCGCATGATTAATATGTATGCCCCTTACGATGTTTTTTGTGGTTAAGATGATAAATTGCTGTAAAACTCGTTGAGCTAGTAAGAATTTTTATTTGTCACATTGGCCACCTGTTTTACATGAAGAAACTAAGCAATTCTACTCTAATTCGAAAGACAGCATATAGCTTACAATCACAAAATATTAGAAAAACGATGTAACGTCCTGACTTACATCTGGTTACTGCGTTTTGATTTTCAGCAATCGGGACTATAACCAAATTGTTTGCAAACACACATTTACATTACTGATTATACACACGGACCCGTAATATTTATTTATACAGATATTTAATACGATCACTATCAAGAGTTTATCACGTCATACTTTATAAGAATATAAATGTATAGAGAAGAATGTATAGAGAAACTTAGCCAATGCTAAAGAAAATTTCTTCGCAAAGAAGTGAAATAATCCAATGATTGTTCGCTGGCCTTTCTAAGGTAATTAAAACTCCAACTACACTTACTATCTACGACGCAAAACTTAATGAACCAACTTTAGCGGAAACTCGTTAAACGGAACCAATGACGCAAGTGTAGTATTTTTTTTTTCATTTCTAGCAACACTTTTCTTATGTTATGATATTAGTTTTAAAGTTTGTTATATGGTTCTCTTCAAAAATCATAATTTAAGTTTGCCTGTGGGCTTTGAGTTGATCACTACACCTGTCCTTCTCTACCACTTAATGTTTTTTGGCTCATTAATTTTTAGGATACCTAACCGACATTGCCATTTAATGTGGTAATGCTGCCAGTCTCTTGGGTATGCTCCCAGTGAGTAACGATGATAAGTTTTTAGACGCCATATTGTAATTATTATTTTTATTGATAACATACATTATAATAATGTATAATTAATTAAGGAAAACAACTTTTTTATTAAAAAACCACACAAGACATATTTCATATTATCAACATTTTTACCTGCACTAAATTACTTTTTATTTTAATGTACTTACGATAAGATATGACAGAATAAAAACTATACAACGTAGATACTGCGGAACCCGATACAGTGACATGTGTTCTTTTTTCTATATCAAATGTCACAGCGAGGGAAGTGCGATAACCATTCACTGTTATTTTTTTTTTTTTATCAATTGTTATGAAACTTTATTTGCTATCGGCCTTGTTGTGTCTGTTTCGATCCTGTGACGCTTTTGTATCGAACTAACGAGTCATCTGATAGTTAGATATATTTTTAGTATTTTTTATTAAACGTGGAACTGGTTTTCCAATAAAAATATGGAAGCTGTATGTGCGTTTATTAAATTGAGTTTGCGAGAAAAATAATAAGAAAAAAATGTTGCCAGTATTTAAATATATAAAACCTTCAGTTAATATTAGCCGCTCATTATCCTTTACCAGTCATTCGTGACAACTATTCAAACTCAAGGCGAACACTTTCGACTATCACTTGACTTGCCTTCAACTCAGTTTATTAACAAGAATTTTATTTATTTTTGTTTTCGGGGAATTATTTTAAAATGTCAGTTGAATAGGTAGTAAAGTTTATATTTTAATTATGCTACAATTCTACATACTACTTTATAATATATATTTTTTAAACGACTGCAATATTCTCCTTAGTAACAATGTTCGAGTAATACGCTATTCTGAACTTGTTCAATAATATTGATACACTGTCCTACTTTGTCGAAACCTCGAGAGACCTCTCACAGAACAAAGGGATGATACAATATTGACAATACACAAACAAAATGAAACATTACCAATTTTCACACACATTAAAAATATAAAAAAAATCCTTTGCAAATATGCCGAAGGTCCCTTTGTTTTGCTGTCACATACCAGGTTGTTACTCACAACAGCCCAATGCCATTGGCAAGGTCGCTTGCGTTAGATTCAAGTCGTGAAGAAGGAAGTCTGTTGTAAAACAAAACCTGGTAAGTATGTGAATGTCGCTTATCGCATGATAATGCTTTTGGGATGTATAATAAATTGCAGGTTCGTGTTTTGTTTGACTGTGACAGTCTGCAGAATTTCGGAATATATGTATTTCCTTATTACCTATTTGGCATAATAATAGATGCCTATCCAATCTTCACAACCCAGCTACCTGGGCAATCCCTGGTAAGACCGGTTTTCATGCTTTCTGGCTTCTGACTACCCGTGGCGACTGTCAAAGATGTTCAAATGACAGCCGGGACAGGCCGATAAAATTGATTTATTCTTAAATGCAATTTATTTACTCTCCATAATTTTAATAAATAAAAAGCAGCCGAATGTAATTTGCTTCGGATGTGTATTGTAATTAAATCACTCGTAAAGTCAATTCGTATAAAGTGCTTCAATGTAAGAAAGGGAATTATGCAGATACCCATGATAATCTAATCTGTACGACTCGAAGTTAAGTGAGTTTTTTATTTCACGAAACAATAAGATTTTTATTTCTTTTTTTCCTAAATTCGAATTAAAATAATCTGTTGATTCGTTAGAATTAAAAAACAAGTACCTACCTAATATTGACTAGTTCGCTTTTGCCTGCGCCATAATATTGCTATTTTCAAGTATTATTATACAGTAGTTGATAGACATAAAATACAGATGTATCATATCATTGCCAATAACATCATAACGAGAAAAGTTTTATTAGTTTATCATAACTTTTTATTACTAATCGAACAGAAATATTATTTTCTATTTTTTTTGTTTTATTCGATTCATTACTGTATATCGATAGCATGTGGCAAGCACCGATTTTCAAAAAAGTTTTTTTTTTAATAGAAATAAAAAAAAATGTTCCATGGCTATAACCCACCTGCTCCAATATCGATAGTAATGCATCTGCTTCACAAAAGCTGGCAAAAAAATTGGGAACACTTTTAACCAATGACAGTCAACCTGTCATAAATTTTTTTTTTTTTTTTTCAAAAATATGGCTTCTTGGGACTTGTAGACACAATATGAAAGAAAGTTGTTATATTATATTTCTCGCTACAGCCACCTTATGTTACATTATTATGTTAATATACCTAGTAGAAAGAAATGTGTTTCTGGGGCGTTTTTGTGTCATTTTTGCTTCCAGAAAAAATGTAAGTGTTGAATAGTGAGCGTCTTGGGGACAATTTTTTGTTATGTTGGCGGACAAGGATACTACTTTGGCTTGAGCTAAGTTCAAAGTTAATAATAACATAATTATATAATAACAGAATAATTTTACTTATAACGTAAAGCTATGTTCAGTAACTTTCAATTAAATAGTTCTGACGGTGAGTCAGTTTTCATATCAGTCCAATGACTTTAATACTAAAAAGATTAACTTATAGCAATCAGTAAACAACATTTCATTAATAAAACTTTTATGGTTGCAATTGAGGTTGCAATATTCAATATATTTTATTGCACTAAATACAAAGACACCAACCAAATATCACAATTAGGTTATTACACAATATTGTAATAAAAAAAAGATTTGTAATATCGCCATTTCCCTTAGCGAAATATTTTCAATATAAGGCCATATAATATAAAAAAAAGTACGTAAATCCAATTTATTTCACACACACTACGTCCTCAGATTAACACGGCACAAAACAAATGAACTCATCAAAAAAGATCAGTTCAATTAAAAACATGTTCATTTACAATTGATCGTGTTTGTTTGTTTAACTGGTTGACGGTACAATACATTCCCTGTACATGTTTAAATTGTTGGAGTATTTCAATTAAATTCGGTTTTGAAATATTTTTGTTTTTCATTAATTTTGTTGGCATTACAATTGAGGTGAAAATTGTGTTTGAATTTTTTGTTCAACATTTAAAGCGGGTTACTACGTTTTGAATGTTAATAGTCAATATAGACTTATTCTATTTCCACATAACCCTTTAACGGCCATTCTCAATATTCTATCTGTGGTTTTTCTTACGTACTAGGTATAATAATGTCAAAAGTACCTATGTCATTAGTAAGCAAATGAACAGATATACAGAATACTTATTAGCAACCGCCGTTTTAGTGTATTTAAAACATAAACACGTACATTCTTTTACACATACTTATATTTTTTTTTTTTTTTTTTTTTTTTGGCAGGGGGAAAATCCTCATGGACTTCCCTCCACCTGGGGTCGGTGGAGGGGGTGTGCCGGACTCTTACCGGCTAAAAACCCACCCAGTGTTGCCTTCTACCTTACCTATTGTCGAGGGCACGGGTATCGCCAAAGCATTCTTCCGCACCCCCGACAGGTATTGGCCCGCCAGATGTTCAAAGGCGGGCACCGTCAACCTCTGTAGCCGTCACCCAGCGGCCACAGCAAACTCCACTAAGAGAGGCGCGTGCAACACAACGCCACCGTCTCGAGGCCTGTTTCTGATCGGACGACAGACGCCCCTAGTCTGTCGCCCGCAGGCCGCGCCCTATGGTGGCCGGAGATCAGCCACCCTGCGACGCCCACCACGTCTGCTGCGGGCGGGGAGAGAGGAAGCAGTTTCTCTCTCCCTTTCCGCCGCCTCCTTTAAAACCATCACATCCTCACAAAAGGAGGCGACGGCGTTCCACCCTTCTTCGCTGCCGACCATGCAGGACACAACAGCCGGCAGCGAAAGACTTCCCGCAGCATTTACTGCTGCCGCGAGGTCACGGCGCTGCGTTGCCCATGCTGGGCACTCCACCAACGTGTGCAGCGCCGAGTCTTCGCTGCAGATCCCACAGTGGTGGCATTCGGGCGTGGGCTCCCGGCCTATGCGACACAGGAACTTTCCGAAACACCCATGTCCGGTAAGAACCTGTGTCAGGCGGAAGCTGAGGGCGCCGTGGCTTCTCTCCAGCCACTCCTTCATAACGGGCCTGACCGCCGCGACAACGGTGTGCCCTGCCGTGGGTCGTGCAAGTCGCTGCTCCCATTCCACCATTAACACCTGGCGGAGCTCTGCCCTGCGCGCCTCAACTTGTCGAGGCATGAGGCACTCACCCCGCTGCACTGCTTCCTCGCGCCATGTATAGAGTGACGCGAGGACTTTCCCGTCTAGGTCCCATGGTGGGGATCCGGCTAGGAGGCATGCCGCTTCAAAGGATATCGTACGGTATCCCCTTATGACCCTGATGGCCATCGCTCGCTGAGGTCTTCGCAGCACTGCAAGATTGCGGGCCATCAGCGTGTTCGCCCACACTGGCGCTGCGTAGAGCGCCATCGCCCGTACGACCCCCATATAGAGCCTCCGGCAGGAGGTATTGGGTCCCCTGAGGTTGGGCAGCAGGCGTGAGAGCGCAGAAGCTGCGGCCAACAATCGGGGAGCGAGACGTTGGAAATGCGGCCCGAAGTCCCACCGACTGTCGAGAACGAGACCGAGGTATTTCATCGTCGATTCGACAGCGATGGTGACCCCTCCTACTACGATGCTAGACCCCGGAGGTGGCTTCTTCCTCGACCCATGGAAGCAGAGGGCCTCAGACTTGTGCAAGGCCACCTCCAGACCAAGACGCCGGATCCTACCCACGACCTGCGCGACACTGGCTGTGGCCCGAATGGCCGCCTGTCGGTACGTCTTCCCACGTGCTGTTACTAGCGTGTCGTCAGCGTAGCATATCACGCTGACGCCGTGGAGAAGCGCACCGCGCAGGACCCAATCGTATCCAATGTTCCACAGGAGAGGGCCGAGAACCGACCCCTGAGGAACACCGCACGTCATCTCACGACGACCCCATCCTTCTCGACCCGGGTACACGATAGCCCTTTCGGACAAATAGGCCCCGATTATGCGACGGAGGTACCCTGGCACTCCGTGATAACGGAGCGCCTCCTTTATGGTATTCCAGGGCAGGGTGTTGAACGCGTTGGCGATGTCGAGCGACACCGCCAAGACCACCTCGCCCCGGGCGACTGCTTCCTCCGCCAGGACCCTCACGCGCATGATCGCGTCAACTGTTGAACGCCCCTTGCGGAAACCATACTGGTTGTTGGCCAGATCCGGCCCCTCTCCGGTTATGTGCTGAATAAGGCGGTCGGCGATGATTCGCTCAAAGATTTTTCCCACCTCATTCAGCAACACAATGGGCCTGTAGGCAGATGGTGTGTCTGCGGGGCGTCCCTCCTTCTTGAGCAGGACCAGCTTTCCGATCTTCCACTGGTGGGGAAACTGACCCTGCTGCAGACATGCGCTCAAGAGTCCTGCAAGTCGGGGCCCGAGAGCCTTTACTTATATTATTACACATACTTATATTATTTTTCTTTGTTTATCAATTATTCTCAAAACACTTCAAGGCTTCATAAAGAATCGAGTGTAAACCAATTCAGCGATGCATTGTAAATGTCAAAAAGAAATAAACACGCCTTGTTATGAACTCTTTCGTTTATGATGGAATGTTTAAAAACAATATTTTGTGTTTAAAATAAATTAAAGTACATTGTAACGTCTTGTTTTCACTTAAGTATTCACAATGTCAGCTCGGTGGAGTTCGTGGGTAAGTAATGATAGCATCGATTGATCATAGGGTTAAGCAACGCTTGAATCGGTTAGCCCGTGGATGGATGACCGTCTTACCATGACGAGTTCCCCTGTTTTTCGTGTTAAATTTTTAGATCCCGGCTGCCATTTGAATATTTTTGGACGTCATTAGGGTTATCGCTCCATGTAAAAAATAAGTACTCAGCTGCATCCGCGTAGACTGGAAGCCGACCCCAACAGCAGATATTCACAATGCATTGTTTGTGTGGTTTAAGATATATCGATAGGTATATAATGAAGCCTTAATGGAGGATGTGGTTACCACACTTCCTTTTAATGGTTACCGGTGAAGGTAATATTACACTATGGGAATAATGTAGGTACCTACTTTATCATTTGAACTGACGAAATGTACCTAATATCTATGGTTTGGTTTCTTTATTTCCTTCCTGGCTTGGTTCATTAAATCAGCCATTGAAATTGTACAAGCCATAGTCACTGCTAGTTGCAATTCTGGAGACCAAATCTGTTTAGAACGAATGTTTCATTGCTCGATTGCGCTTATCTCAAGAACTACTGGCCCGATTTGTCGATAGGCCATTGTTGAGGACGGCTTTTTTTATCCGGATGCGTAAAGTGGTTCCCATGGGACCCTAGTAAAATTCTGACGGAAGTCAGTTTAATTAAAACTGAACACATTTTTTCTGTTTAGCGCCTCTTTGTTTTCTAATGACATTTTTGTAGCCAAAATTAAAATTCGATAGGCAAAGACGAGATGGAAATATTAATAAGGTTCTTACACTTTTTGGTCAAGGCTCAATGTTCGGAAAACTTATGTGATCTTAATTTAAAGTTTTGTTCGAAAACTACGTGACAAGATTCGTAAGTACTTTTTAGGACACTTCTAATAAAGTTTGCGAAGTTACAGTTCAAAGCCACTTAGTATAAAAAATTAGGATGGTATTTAATCAAATATAATGTTATGAATGAATCAGGACCAAAACAATGATGTAGTTATCGGCACGGATATTGAGCCCTGACCTTCACTTGCGCAGAAGCGATTTATTGGTTTATTGCCTTATGTGTACAGTGCGCAAAGCGATCCCCACTCTTCCGCCGAGAGCTCAATATCCGTGCCGATAACTATAACATGTTTTTCATACCCAAAACTGCAGCTCATTTTTTTAAGTTCCTACTCCCATATTTACTTAGCGGATTTTCTGATTCCGTATTTACCTATGGTGTCAGTATTTTCAACCAAACTTTTTTTACAGCAGGACGGATTTTCCGGCAAAAAAACGAGTTCACCACTATTATCAAGCTTATTAACATTACAAGGACAGAAATGACGCACGCATGCATTCACACGGCTAACGTTTTTATTATTTATTCGGTTTAATACATTATTTATTATGGTTTAATATTATTTCAATAAAATTTGTCTGAGAAGGAAGGTTTTTTATAAAGTCTCGCTCTTCTAAGTCATTTTTGTTCGTTGTGCTTGAGATTTGTATAATTTAGAGTATTTTTGAGCATAGGTAAACTTTCTTAGACTTTGAGCAAGTAGGTATGAATCTATACCTACTAATATTATAAAGCTGAAGAGTTTGTTTGTTTGAACGCGCTAATCTCAGGAACTACTGGTCCGATTTGAAAATTTCTTTCAGTGTTAGATAGCCCATTTATCGAGGAAGGCTATAGGCTACTTTTTATCCCGGTACGGGAAGTAGTTCCCACGGGATGCGGGTGAAACCGCTGGCAGAAGCTAGTTAAGTATAAAATAAATGCTTAAGATTTCGTAGGAATGGTGGAATGAAAGATGATGATTTTTTAAAAGAAAGTATTATGTTCTCTTTAGTTGTTCTAATAGATAAAAGTTAACTATCGATAGTTTCCATATACTGTCCGTAGGAAAAGATAGATCGGAATAAACATGAAAGCATACAGTTATGATAAATGGATGGATGAGAAAAGTTGTTAGTTTGTTATCGTTGAGTATCATACGATATAACCTGGTTTTACTTATCATGATATATGTACTTTCTATCTATGGCTTAATATGAGCTAAAACGTGAATTTAACAAAGGTACCAAAACAACCATTAAAAATACTACTAATGAGCTAGATAATTATTTTAGAAATAAAAAAATATATAACATCGCACTCTGACCACAACCACAAAAATAATTCTATTAATAGGTAAAAACCTCAAACTTTAAGCAAAACAGTTATAGTTTTTTTACCGAAAAACAAAGATTTACGTCATAGGTACACACAGGTCGATCTCATTCTCACACTAGAACAATAACGTATAAATAACACATCCTGATCTATAAAAACATGATTCACGTCATAACATAACCAATTGGTTCAGACTTCGTCAATATTATTATGATCTCTTAAACCCATAGGTCTTTGATACCAATTACAGTAATTCTTACTAATCATCATTATAATTATGAAGTGCATTTGTTCCGTTGAAAAACAATAGATGTATAAAGACTGTACGCGCAAGCAAGATGATGAAAGTCTAGCATAAGTGTAAAACTCTCTGAATACCCAGAAACGTAAATAACCTATTTAAAAACACTAAGAGGGCAATCGATCATAACAATGTCAAAATTAAACTGAACAGCTGATGAAAGAATTAACAAACCACATACCTCAAGTATATAGCTACACTCAAAATAATTTGAAAAAAGTCTCATACTAAAAGAGCTACCAGTGAGTGAAGTTCTACCACAAACTAGCTATTCCCTTCCATTACTTATCTTTCGATCAGATTATTTAATTTTATCAGTACTGTAAACACACTATAAAATTAAATATGGCGTAAATTGAACTACTTTAAGCGTTACACAGCTGATTTTTGTTATGCACATGCCTAGTTATATAAGGCAAGACTTGCGTTCATATGCCGCATCTTAAGTAGGTCAATTACCAGAGATAATATTGCATTGATTGGAAATATGCTTATTGAGAAATTACTTGTGGTTATGGCTGATTTCAGCATTCAATAATAAATCATCCAAATCGGATGGTTAAATAGCAACACAGGTTTTAAAAATCGAGGTAAAGAAATACATAGAAGTAGATAAAGAGAATACAGAAGTTGCATTACATAAAACTAAATAAACTGAAAATGAAGCAGTAATTGATAGTTTTTATAACACTTTATCTTGAGTTAAATCAAAAAACAATAACAAAGTACATAATAACAAAGTCGTAAAAGCACAAGAAGTAAAAATAAAAGCAACAAGGCTAGACTCTAGACGCACTGTTCGTGACATTGACTGCTATAAAACTGTATTGACAATCTCGTAATATTGTTTTCTTTTGCTACTACTAAGTTTGTTGAAGAAACTTTAATTAGTAACGATAATAACTATTTCTTTATGCCTTTTGATCATTTGAAAGTTTGTTACATAAGCTTAAAATTCAAACTACTATTTACTTTAATGATAAAGATATTGAACTAATTCAATCGTAGAAAGAGAAAAAACCATATGAAAGATTAGAATTATGTGTATTGATTAGTTTATGGGGCAAAAACGAATCAATCAATGATGTCGATTATCAAACCTTCCGTAGCAACATATCATGAACACCATAAAGTAGTTCATGCAGAGCCACTAATTAAACTTCGATAGCTAATAAACATGAACAAGAAACCCATGAAAGGATCGTTCACCGTACATGTCTGTATCAAGTTTACACTTCCCTAAGACTAGCATTACTTCGCAGTTTATTAAAACAGAAAGGATCAGTTTTTATAACAAAGAATTATCAGCAATTAGACTTAATTTATTCTAAAACGCAATAATCGAATCTAATGGATTTCCTTCAAGGAAATCGATGCGAACATCGATCATTCGATATAGTGGACTCTTTTATGATCGAGAATTAGAGCGCAGTACGTATTAATTTTTCAAAAGGTCACGTTTCTAAAATGACCTTGAAAACTGTTCACGTGTTTGGACCAATACGTATATGATAGATAAGTAAACAGGTCCCATAAAATGTTGTATCTTCAAAACACGGTTTCGTCATCGTTATGACCTTCAAAAGTTTTTGTGTACTACGTAAACAGCTGTTTTCTGTTAGACGACAAATAATTGCGTTGCGTTTCCGACTAAATCTCGTCTCAATGCTAATATTTGTCAAAGAAACTACTCGTCAAATATTTAAAACTATGATGTATGTTTTAAGGCACTTCCTTTTATCAATGATTTTTGTATTCTTTTGTATTGATATTCTATTGTAAATGTATCGATGCCTTTTTCAACAGCATCTTGCAGCAATGTAGAACATTTTTTCCTTTCTTTGTTGCTCATATCAGTAACTTTACAGTGTCTTACAAC
This sequence comes from Helicoverpa assulta, assembly GCA_963856015.1. Classification (NCBI taxonomy): domain Eukaryota; kingdom Metazoa; phylum Arthropoda; class Insecta; order Lepidoptera; family Noctuidae; genus Helicoverpa; species Helicoverpa assulta. The sequence goes on from CAWLCW010000028.1 coordinate 12,234,701, forward strand.
ATAATAAGCAAAGCCATCTTTATCATAAACACAAAGAGAAAATCTCTTTGTCGTGTTTTCCTCTGAGTAGTGGCCTACTTACTGAATTGACATGGATCTAGATTTCAGTGTGACGAGACATAACAAATTAGTGTCAGCCATAACAAAGATGATCCGCAAATAGTTAAAGAGAAAAGCTAAACAGATAATGAGGTTGTGGCACATATGAATACGAATGCAGATACAGATAATAATATAATTTTAAGACCTATTGACAAATTGTGACAAGCCTCTAATATATCAGAAATGGATGGAAAGAATTTCAAGACTTGAAGCTTGCATCCCCTTATGAAGATGTATGATATTTTTAGGAGAGAAAGACGAGTAAAATAACTGTGGTGAAATTAACAAGGATTAAAACAGTAGCATCCACAATTAAGATTAAATGATCTGGACGTACAATGACAATTTAAGTACAGTTCAAAGAGCTAAAGACTATCAAGTTAATTCAGACGACATCCGATTAATAATGTTTTCTCATAAAACATTAAGAAGATATTTGAGTCATTAATGTGAGTCAGGTCTTTGTGACTAAGTGGCGAGCTATCCCTAATTGTCTTGGGTTTGTTGAACATTCCGGAAAAACATGTGGTAAACACCATAGCTTTGTCATGGAGGTAATTACTTCAAGTCTAAGTAACATATCTCGTGATTTCAACGATTTTAATAAATTCTAACGCAAAACGAAGAAATGTTTGCAGGATATATACGAACATATCCTTGTGTATCTCCTAACAAATTCGAAGTCAAATCAATAAAATCTAATCCTTTGTCAAGGCTTGAAAATAGAATTGCAATTCCTGGTCGTTTAAAAGATTTGTCACCAGTGTCAGAGGCATTTAATCATTGTCTTTGTTTCACGGTCATAACAGGTAAACTCCTTAGATTAACGGACAATAGGTAAACAATTGAAGACTCCTATCGATTAGTGTAGAGAGCAATTATTTACAATGTTACAAAGGATGGTTTCTTTATAAATCCTGATGTCTTTATGTTGGGATTTTCTGATTTCGCAACCAGACAGAAGAATTTATGACGTCCTTTATTATTAATTGATTAATTAACTACCTGGTATTCAATCATACGAGTTCTATTACGTGCAAAGCGGAAGTTATCATTGAAATTATAAAAGTCAATGTCAGGTTTAAGTTTTTGATACAGTTTACCTTGCGTATCTAATTCTAGGTCAACTCGTGTTAGAATTTCAGATTGTTCCCATACAATAATATTGTCTTTGAAGCTATTCATTTTATTTCACTCATTCATTCTCATTACCAGCGAAACAATGCTCTTTAATGGACTTAATTTATTTGTTACCTGCAATTTTACCTCAATTGTAACAACTACAAACTTCCTCGTACATAACTGTTACCTCATCAAACTTGACCTAACATTATATTACCGTATCAGTTACATTTGAATTATAGTTCATAACAACTGTTGTTACGGTTCCCAACACGGCTGGTTTAATCAACGCATTTCCTTGTGAATTATCACGAAGATTTATAGTTAGTGTGGTATTATTATTAATATCAATGTGTACGTGACAATTGCACGTGGTGTTTCGTTGAGCCTAAGGTGAAATCGTTGGAACGTGATCGACATTCCTAGATGCTAATTTGCGAGATCGATAGCGTTAAATAGGTCATGCGATGATCTATATGATTCACTGGTTTTAACTTTCTTTTTACATATTTGGTGCGTCCTTTCTTTTTAATGAGGTTGGTTATGACTGGTTCAGGTAGAAGGTTCAAAAAACACATTAGTGAACTTGCTGTCATTATTTTTCGTAGAAATTCGTAATATAATATAAAGATAAAAACTTAGAAAACTTTATCTTTTATTCTATTCTTTTTAAATCTTCATTTTACTACCGTTAATCCTAAACTTCATTTCTTCGAAAAGCCATTCCTTTGGCTTCAAGTATAACAACAAAAATATCTTCTCCATTAACGTAATTACCATTTAATATCTGGCAATTTAAATTCTTGCTTAATCGACCATATGGATTGCATGTGCATCGCGCATCCCGTTGGCCATATGGCCATGGCCTGACATCTTTCGTCTGGTAATACAACCTTGAATGCATACAGTGCATTTACCTCATATGTCTCTATCATTAAGTAAGATAAAAAAGGTACTGACCCACTAGTGAAGCAACTCAAACTTGCTCCGGAAAAGGTTAACTTGTGAGCATTTTAAGGGTCTTTTGACGTCACACGTGGTAATAAAAATTAAGGTAGGGAGTTCACCGAGGTCCAAAATTAACTTTCGAAGATAAGAGCGTTCGTTTGATGTTAGTTTAGAACTCTACATTATAATATTAGGAAAATAGACGTCGATTAGGCAGGAGGATTTTAATATTTTTAATTTATAACTATGATTCACAATGCACTCAAAATTAAACTAGCCTGCACCAAACATAAACACAAAAAAACTTACAAAATTACTCACCAAGCCTTGAATCCTAGGAAACATTTTGTAACAAATAAATTTATCACAGCACTCCACTTAAAAGCACTATCAGTAACACTCACTATCACAAACAGAATGCTTGCAATAACATTATTTAGAAAAAGTACGAAAAAAAATATACGGAGTTCACCCTGTATAATAAACTTGCGCACGAGTGGCTTCGTTGAGCGATCGCGAGTTTGTGACGACGAGCTAGTCTTGCGTACGAGTTGATGATTCACATGTATGTGTGTGTGAGAGGGGGGGAGGGTCTTTGTTTACCTGCTGATGCTAATTGGTGTTACTTTTTAAATATTTCAGCACCGCTATTTCTTGGCGGTTTTTCTTTGTGTTCTTAATAGAGTTATCGGTATTTAAATGTAAATGGTTTGGACTAAATGTCTTGTTAGACGAATTTGCCTGTAAATGTGCATAAAAAAACAGTACACTTAATATTATGATCAATAGTTTATCTAAACAAAAACAAGCGCCAGTCAAATCAATCAATGATGTTCAAACAAATGTTATCGATTATAAATTAATTAATTTGTATTATGAATTGTCCGTATTTATGCAAAATGGAACCACACAGCAAACACACACTTTTGAGATATCAAAGGGTTTACAAAAACATGTGCAGCACTGTTAAATGAAGTAAAATTACTATTTCTTTTATTTAAATATGTTGATAAATTACTAAATTTAGTATGTGCATATAAATTTTTGTTGATTACTGGTAAACCTTCAAAATAATTAAGAAATCGTGCATGTGGTTCCTTTAAACATTAAGTAATTAATAGGTTTTTTCATATACAAAAAAGAACCATAATCTAGGGATTTGTTGATATAAATGAAACAATGTGATTTATAATCGGGATAAAGGTGCTCTCCCTATATTAACGTCTACAGCATTACCAAAGAAGTCTGTTTTAAAATAAATTGAGTTTGGTGAGTCTCTTTCTATGTATATTTCCCGCAGTTATATATGGTGACTTAGTTAGTACAGTTGATGCATTTTTAACCCTGATACATTTTACCTTACTTTTCGATCGTATTGTTTTAAATTTGAATTCAAAATACCATACGACATGGAGCTACGCCTAACAAGTCGGATATGCGCCTTGTTAAAGGCAATTGATTTTTGAATAAAAAACATGTTTTATCAAATAAAGGTTTAATTTAATAACGCGTGTTGCCTCCATGGGCATCTACCACAGCTCTCATACGATTAGGCATAGAGTTTATCAACCGCTCTATGAAATTTTAAGGGATCATCTCCCATTCCTCCTCTATGGCAGTTTTCAACTCCTGCATCGTCTTTTTAGCTCGTCCTACATGTGCTCAATGGGGTTCATGTCTGGGCTTCTGGCTGGCCAGTCCATAACTGTAATGTTCACATCCCGAAGATATTCCCTGACGATGCCGGCCGCATGGGCTCTTGCATTATCATGCATAAAAAGGTAATTTTTGCCCACATAGTCCGCGTATGGTATCACGTGAGGTTCTAAGCACTCACGAATATACCTTTCAGCATTTAATGTTGGCAGCCGTGGTCCTGTAACAACCTCAAGTTGAATTTTGCCGCTCGCGGATATACCGCCCCAGACAGTCCATGAGCCACCGACATAAGGAACCCTCTCTTCAAAGCAGCATTGTGCGAAACGCTCTCCCTTACGTCGGTAGACCTTCTTCCTTCCATCATTGCCATGTAACACAATTTTAGACTCATCGGAAAAGAGTACACGGCTCCAATCTTGCTGTGTCCAATTTAAATGATGGCGTGCGAAATGAAAGCGCGCTGTTCGGTGGGCTCGCGTTAGTTTGGGCCCATTAGCTGGCTTGTGTGGTACCATATCGCGTTCTTTTAACACACAGATACTCCGTGGAAGTTGGTTTTGTATCTCAATGGAGGTAAGGTGACGATTTCTCAAGCTGGTCGTCAGGATGAATCGATCCTGCCTTTCAGTTGTGACCCGAGATCGTGGCCTTCCTTGGCGACGAACAAAACCGCCAGTCTCTAGGTACCTCCGATAAACATCGACTTAAATTAAGTTGAGCACTCACGTTTCTTTGGCTGTGTCCGGCCTGAATAAGTGCTTGGGCGGCGACTTCAGGTGAAGTATCCATTGATTATTGATAGAACCTCACCTTAATGTTAAGAATAAGTAATGTTTGTTGCAAAACCAAAGATATCAATAATTTTTTTCAAGAATTAAAGCCAAGTAAACCAATAAAACCAAGTTTTCTTAGTGTTCGTTTGTTTGATATCAACAAACAGGCTCCAAATTGTCTTTTGTTTCTATAAATTCTGTGTTCTAAATTAAAAAAAAGACTATGAAATTGTGAATGTGCCAGGTTCAAAACTGCATAAAAACGTTTTGCTCGACCTAATATAAAATTTTAGCTAGGACCAAACGAAACTAAAAATTCAAGGTGGGCCAATAGATGTGTCCAGAAGATTTATATCGTTGAATGTCGCCTATTTTTACAGATGACGTTTGACGTTTTACTTTGAAACTGCACTTTGTGTCATACCATCAATGAAATAAAGTAAATATTTCGTTGTTTAAAACGAGAAATATTAAATCAATCATGTCATTTTTGTACCTTTGAGTGGAATCACATGCTAGTGGTTCTACTGTTTAACAATATTTATTTATACATGATAGAACCGAATGTTTGTGGTTCCCTTTTGCAAAACAATATTAGCAAATAAATAATAAAAAAATATTTTACGCATAACGATACCACAGAAATTTGGTTCTATTTTGTGTATTAAAAATAATCGTTAATAATAGAAATATGTTTGATGTATAACGGTACCAAGTATTCGTGGATCTTTTTTGTATAAAATTACATGATAGTACTATCGTTTATTTGTTTGATCAATAGAGTCATATTGTGCCGTGGTTCCGTTTTGCTTTACAAGTAACGTTTGTTATTGCTGTTGGTTCTGTTCCGCTTTTAATATACCTTCTTTCCAAGGGGAAAATCATGTGGTTCTTTTTTGTATAAGAATTTAGACCACTTTTACATTAGTATTCTTCAAAAAAAGTAAAAAACGAAATTTGTCGAGTGGTTCCATTTTGCATAAATACGGACAATTGACAGTAACTGATAATGTTATGTAAACAGTGCTGTACTTTACAGGTCATGATAGTCTAGTTGCTACTATTGAAATGTCTGGAACTTACGATCAGGATTGGAAAACCAGATCTTCACCCTTTAGCCTGGTCGATGGATATGTCACAATATTATTTAAACTCGAAACGGATACTTATGGCTCTACAAATAATAATGTATGTCTTCCTATAGTCTTTTTACCGTCGCATCACGGAAAGTAATTCTCTCCTTACTCTTTTTAAAGGGAACAAAGTGTTGATCAACCTCTTAGCTCAAAGTATTGGTACGAGTATTGTTTCAACGTCTGAAGCTTACGATCAGGTTTTAGAACCAGTTTTCCACCTGCCAGCCAGCCAGAGCCTACTAAGTGGGTGTGTATATTTGTTTACTACTAGTAACGTTTAAATAGACGTAGTTTAAGATAAACTTTAATCGAACTGTATTTTTTCTTGTCATGCTACTTTTTTTCGTCTTCTTCGACATACGAGCATCTGGTTATTATGCTTGGTCTAAGCAGTTTGACAATTACAAGCTTGAAGAAATCACGATCATCATTTCATCTTTCATGACCGTTATCTGAAACATAATCATCAGCTTATGTATTGTTCCACTGACGAGGCACAGGACACTTCTCATACAGAGAGCTTTAATCACGACGCTTTCTCAAGGCTAAAATTAAGTTACACATAACTTGAAAAACGCCATATTGGTACTACTCCGATTTTAAACAACCCATGTACGGGCAAAAAGGACTTTAATGGCATCCTCACCCTTTCGGCTTTCAATAGTTTCTATCTACAATTTGATATATTCTATAGGTCAAACAGTTGCCTACGTGACTGAAGGCAGTTGCGGCGAAGCTTAGAATTCTATCCAAGTTCGCGAACCAACTTCTTATGAAAATATTAATGCATATGGCAAACTTACGTCTGAGCTATGTCACAGATCGAAAGATAGTAAAAAAATATAAAAAAATAGTAAGATTTTAAATATGTAGACGGTGGTTGTGCTCAGATATTTTTTTTAATACGTGGTAGTTAAAATAATAACTGACTTGTTCCTTTAGAAGACCGTATTTAAAGCTATTCCATAAAATATTTTTTACCCACGACGGAACGGAGCAGGTATATGCGTTTAGGGTGAGAGATGTGCGTTTGTGCGTTTGTGTGTTTGTGTGTTTGTGTGTTTGTGTGTTTGTGTGTTTGTGTGTTTGTGTGTGCGTTTGTGCAAAGTAATGTTCCCACATATCTTCTAAACTAATGATCTGATTTTGATGCGGTTTTCAATAAAGGGTTTGTGTTCGATGAGTTCATGTTCTTAGATAGGTGTCATGGCTGTAACTCACTAGGGGGCGCCACAATATTAGTCCAAACAGCAAAGTAATGTTCCCACCTACCTTCTAAGCTAATGATCCGATTTTAATGCGGTTTTCAATAACGTTTTTGTGTTCAATGAGTTCATGTTCTTAGATATGTGTCATGGCTGTAACTCACTAGGGGGCGCCACAATATTAGTGCAAAAGAGCAAAGTAATGTTCCCACCTACCTTCTAAGCTAATGATCCGATTTTAATGCGGTTTTCAATAACGTTTTTGTGTTCAATGAGTTCATGTTCTTAGATAGGTGTCATGGCTGTAACTCACTAGGGGGCGCCACAATATTAGTGCAAAAGAGCAAAGTAATGTTCCCACCTACCTTCTAAACTAATGATCCGATTTTGATGCGGTTTTCAATAACGGTTTTGTGTTCGATGCGTTCATGTTCTTAGATAGGTGTCATAGCTATTAATCACTAGGGGGCGCCACAATATTAGTGCCAGACAATGTTACAATATAATCAAAACGTCCGATTACAATTCTGTTTTCATCAGCAATGTGTACGTGCTTAATGCATGTTCCCAAATAATAAAAATTACGCCTGTAACTCACTAGAGGGCGCTACAATATCGGTGCAAAATAATATTGCAATAACATATTATATAGACTATAATTCGTATATGTTCTCAAAAAAGTCTGAAATAAAATTAAGCAAAATTAAAAATTTTGAAAAAACCCCCGACGGTAAAAATCTTATTGAAAAATAATAAAATAACTCAAAACCCCCGACTTAACCCAATTATATAGGAATAACCGTCGGGGGCTGCCTTTTCTATATGAAATTTCAACAATTAATTGAGTGTATTTTATGTCATCGTTAAACATCTACAATTCTTCAATAATTGTATTCACGACACTAGAATCCTTTAGCTGGTTTAATGGCAGCTCCCGACGGATATTCCTATATAATTGGGTTAAGTCGGGGGTTTTGAGTTATTTTATTATTTTTCAATAAGATTTTTACCGTCGGGGGTTTTTTCAAAATTTTTAATTTTGCTTAATTTTTTAATCTCGGGAACCCTTAACTAAGATAAACTTATGGCAAAAAAATACTTACTTTAATATTTTCGTAATACTTGCTAGGTGACTAATTTGTTTACCATGAGTTATATCGGTAATTTAAATATGGACATTGTTTTAATTCATCCTTTTAAAGTAATTCTAGTCTCAAACCACTAATTAGCTACTCGAAATTCCGCGAACGACAGAAAAGGGAAAGAAAGGGATATTAACTAATTGTATTGGAAGACTAACGACTAGGGTATTGGCCAAGTAAATGTGCTTAATATTTTAGAACTAAAATAATTGTTACAAATACTTGGTATTTATTATGCAAGTCAGGTAGGTCTCTGTAATTATCAATAATAATGAATGCTTTAACTTCTTACCCCCTTTTTGCCGTAGTAAAAATAGCGGGGAACGTCTCTTTGCGAAGAAATAAAACCAAAAAAATATTATGACCCAAAGTGATGCAGACACAAAACTGATACAACTCTATATCAGCTGCATTACAAATGAACTTGGGACAGAGTCTGTTAAAACGATTATTTTTATGACAAATTTCTATCCTGTTACCGTATCAAAATATTCAAACCAAAAAATGCTTCATCTTTTAGATGAATAAATGACTTCCACTAAAGGTTGAAAAAAGAGGGTCAGATACTTAGCTATGTTCTAGTACCTATCATGGTAACATTTTTCCAAAATCCCGCTGCCCCAAATTAGGAAAGGTCTCTTCTAAATAGCGGGACAATACAATATACTGTAGTGACGCCTGTTTTGATAACTTTAAACCTAATCTACATTATGTCTTAACCAGATGCAAGACCTACATTAGTGTAGTGTTTCAACAATGTTTGCATAACCCACGTCATCAGCTATCATGGTTTTGTCTGCTAAACCAATAATAACTTCCTCAATACGTTTACTATTACATTTCTTGCGACTGAATTTCGCGAGCACTTCTAAGAAAACGTTAGTCATAACATTAATATTCTTCGCAGCATCATTGAAGTCATTAAACAAACATACGTTATCTTCGACGTAACCTGAATTTGTAGTCGTGATAAATTTTCTTGTAATTTTAGGTCTACAGTTCTTTGTCATTGTTTTACTAAATTATTATCACTCTACTACGTTTATACTAGCGATTTTACCTACACATCAAGAAGATTTGCATCACGCATTACAAAAACGATGTTACGTTCTTCACGTCGTTTTAGTTCATCTCTATGCTAAAGTTCATCAAAATTGGTCTAGTTGTTTTACCGGTTAAGCATGACAGACAGACAGTCTGTCGAACAGTCAAAATAGTGAGCTATTTTGTATGCACGTTCTCTGATCGACAAAACTAGGTTTATTGTCATAGTTTCTAGGAGATATGAGTTAGTTGTTATTTCAGGTGAGAAAGTACGAGGTTTTCTAGTGAACTCGTGCTGTTTTCTTTAGTTTTTTTCTCGTGGCGTGCTTTCCACGAGTGATCATACGTATATGCAATATATCAGAAATAGCGTGGGTAGAAAATCCTTTATATTATTAGATCATTGTAAACCAGTTTTAAAATCTGTTAATTGCTTTATGATTGTGTGTTTCAATATGTATAATATGAAATCAACGTCTACTCCGTTAAATTATTCCTACACTAGAACTGTGGCTTTAGTTGACGGTAAGCTTCTCATTGTGTTATCGACCCTAATATATAGTAACTTATATTTTCTCTAAGAACTTTACAGCAGGTAAAAAATATTCCGTTTTATTTTCCTCCAGTTCTTTTTCCAAAAAGAATCACACTTCTCTTTGCACATTTATTAGCTAAGCCCAGTAGCCTTTCATTGTATATTGGAAGCTATAAATAGCTCACCATTCGGAAGGTGGCACTTAATCCTTTGAGCTTTAAGAGGATTAGCACTACGCTCGAAATTCCTATTGTTTTGCACTTCGACTCCCAGAAATACTTATATCACTCTCTCATAGTGAATGGCCCAACGATAATATTATGCTCTTATTCTAAAAACAAAACAATCAACAGGAAAATATCTATTGGTATTCTATTCACTAAGATCTATTGTTAGGTGATAAAGGAAATCGGTATTACGTGTCGTCAACAATCTTATTCATACTCTTAAATTAGGTATATTGTTTAGGAACAATTAACTAATCATCATTAATGTTTCGCCTCGGTTTTGCGAAGTTTTATTACTTTTATTACTACCTAAAAAGAAATTTGTTTGGTACGCTGTATGAAATTCGATCATACAATTTTTCATGCATGTAGGTAGAGAGGCGATCCTTCGTCATGGGTCATTTTTTCTGATAGTAATTATTACTCATTATACCTCATGAAAAGTAATTAATTGGTTTTTGAGTTTAATTCGGACAGACAAGCAATACGGTCTACGTTTTGTATGTAAGGATTTTGCAATCTAGCTATTTCTGTAGGTACGTCTAAGTGCACTGGAATAGATGGAAGCAGTCTAGCGTTTAATACCAATGGACAGACTAGACATTCGAGATCTAACGACTGTCAGTATTATGCCGCTTGAAAATGCACTTTGATATGCATGAAATATGAGCTATTTTCCAATGCGATTTGAGATTTGAAGGGAAGGAAGGTTATAAAGCAGATATCAAGCGAAAGAAAATCTGTCTGTCATCTATTTTATTCTTATGTACCTACATAATGCCAAAAGAGAGTGAAGATAGAGACTGAAGTGAAGTTATATAGCTTTCTTACAGTGAGGAAAAATACGATTTAAAGACCCATTTAAAGACTTTTTTGTTTTGCGTTATTTATTTTTATCGATACTGCATATTAAAATGTACCTATTAATGTCATATTTCTTTTATGAATCGAGTGTTGTGACGCAAATTGAGCTTAGGGGTTTAGAAACAAGGAAAATAAACTAGGTCAGGAGTAAATGACGTTTTGTGCATAAGATTTGTACATTGACGCAAAGGTCTGCACATGTTTATTATATTTAATATTTTCCTCGATGCGTCAATAACTTATATACTAAATGGAATAGTGATAGGTAGAAAAAATGTGTATTTTTCTGCTGGGTTTTTCTTCTCCGAAGTGTGGAAAAATTGCGCATTACATGTTGCTTACTAATTTACTATTTACTGTTCTACTACTATTTAACTGTTCATCTGATTAATTAATATTTGATCATTGAGCAACTTCCATGACCAGACTTTGGATATTGATGATTGACGTGGCTTGGAGAGCACGTGAATATCGGTCCTGTGCCTGTAACCTGTAACTCTCAAAAATTAATATAGGCATATAAGAAAATGAACCTCGATAAATTCCATATAATTTAATAGTGTCTTTATCAGTGAACAAGAAATATCAAACTAATTTAGCATTCAAAAGCATTGCAAAATTTTGCTCTAGCTGGATAATATCTAAAATGTAGGCTTGTCACAGTAGTCGACCTACATTTTGATAAGAATATCACTATTTCTCAGAGATGTTTGTGCTGGAGAAATTATGGAATTTAGGGTCACGAGATAAAAGCGATAATTTTTCTGTTTATCGCTTCCATTTAGCCTATGCGCACACTTCAGACTAAACAGTCGGCCTGTTTGCCCGGTGGTTGGGAAAAATATATCGGATGTGTCGTACCTTATCACATTAAATCCTATCACATATACTGTATTATATTCTATAGCGAATTGTAAAAAAAATAACCTAATCCAGTCAGTGTAAAGCAGAGATAAAGTTAGGAGTATCGAATGTTTTAACCAGTTGATAGCTGTCAGTTTTCAAGGGAGAATTTCCGTTGTTTGTAATGACTGACTCTTATATGTTATTATAATTCTCGCACATTTTTATTTTATTTACTTTGAAAAAAAAATATATATATTTTTACGTATATTTTTTTTCTTTGTGCTGATTAATCGACATAATATTAACCAGTATATTAACATATTTAATTTAATATGATTAGGTACGACACACTGTATTTTTTTGGAAATAGCGGACAAATATCTGATCGTTGTTACGTATGTACTTTCATTCATCTTCATACTGATTTATGAGCCCAGGCCCAAACCAACTATCGGCCGACTAAAAGTGTGTAGTGTGCGCGTAATCTTGAAACTATTCTTGTTTTCGGGCATGTATTGTTCGGCTTTATTTTGATGTTCTTTTTATAAAGTTTTTGCATTTCCTTTTACGCGATAAGGCCTTTATTTTTGTAAGTGACGTCACGACTTTTTTATGTGTCAAGTATGCTATTTAGATAACTGGAAGATTACGTAAATACTCGGATTATGCAGTTTTGGTTCGTATCTGTTTTGTTAAGATAGCCCAATTATGTTTCTATGTAGGTATTTTTAGACACTGATGTTATCAGTAGGCGATTTAGGAAACTGGCTGTATCTAGTTTTTGCTTAACTTTAAAGTAGTGGAAAAACTCTTTGTATTAAGGTTTTTCTTGGGTTTATACAGACCGGTTTTTTTTATTAAAATTACTCTATGAACAGAATAGAATTTCATGGTAGAGTTTGGCCTTATTATAATGCAAAATTCGGTGGTTCTTATATCTAAGTTGCATTTAGTTGTGCATATTGTATTACCCTTGAATTGATTGGTAAACAATGATCTACATTAGTTAGACCTCCGTCTAATTCATTAGGGAGGTATGACGATCGAGTCTGAATGATAAGTAATTAATATATACATTCCTTTTATATTTCAAGGCAATGACTATTGTAGGTTCTTGAGAGTAGGTGCATGATCATGTTGCGAAGGTAGTGGTCTGTTACTTTTATGTTTATTGTTATATAAAAAATAAAACCTACATCCATTGATAACAACCATTATAATTCAATCAATTTCATACTTATGGTTTTCAATTATTTATAATAAACTTAAATCAAATTATTACATCATTAACTTGCAAATTACATTAAAGAGTGACTTGACTATACTACGAATATTAACTACTAACGAATTTAATTTTTCGTAATTAAGTAATCAATCGTAATATTTTTTTTTATTATAATGCCTATACAATAAACGAATTGATATAAAAATCTCTCTGTGTGAGAGGAGGCTTGTGCTCAGCAGTGGGATGATAAAAAGTCTGGTGATGATGAGGTAAATATGAAATGTTCTTTGCTCTGCCGTCCCGTACTTTTCATAATACTACTACTTTACTATCTTATCAGTCCTTTAAGTTTTCTCAACTTTACATACAATATTATTTTCATAGCTGCAAGGGTCTACGTGACGTATTGCAAGTCCGAATATATTAGAACGCATTGGCTTTGAGGTGTCATAATACTTACAATTTATTAACGAGTTAAAGGTTGTTTTAACATAAGCTGATTAATTTATTATTTCGTGTATGTAATAAGTTAGGTTAGTATATATTTATTTAGTTAGGTTTAAATCTAACTGTCTGTAGTAGCACAGATTACTGTAATAATAATGGCGTCCACGGCCGATTTCGGCCACGGCGGCTGTTCTCATTTAAGGAGATCAGCCAGCTGCGCAGGACATATTATAGTGCACGAGCATTTGCGCAGATACAGGTGCACTCCCTATTCCTTCACTCTCATAACCCGATGGGACGGCAATCCGACACGACCTTAAAGAGATTAGGCGCAGGACCGACATTTACGTGCTCTCCAGTGCACGGGTGAATCAATCACCAACTTCCAGGCTACGGGCTGCTTTGTGAAAGTTTAAGAAAACCCATAAAGCGATTTCAGCCGTGCTTGCGACCACTAGACCAACGAGGCAGTCACTATAATAGTTACTACGTGTAGTAGTTTAAGGATAATCTATACCTGTCTATAGCTACTACTTAATATATTTAAGAGGAAATATTTTCTTCTCAAAAAGCTTGTTTATTTCTCAAAGGCTCCAAAATAAAAAACCAAGAGTATCTAGGCTATAGTTTATCCGGGTATGGGAACCCCTCCCCCCCTCCCGAGTCACGGGTAAAACCGTAGGAAACAGTTATCTAAAGTACCTAAGCCCGATTTTTATAATGATTTCTATAGGCATTTCTTTTGTCCTGCCGGGGCTGCGGGTTGTTCGAAAGAGATACCGCGGCCCTGGTACATAAAAGGCCTATGACGGAACACGACGGTTTTTAGTCAGTAAGAGTCTGACACTCCCTCACCGCTGCTAACCCACAGCGCGAGGGGTCATTTGATGATTTTTGACGTCGTTAAAAAAAAAAGACACGGGTAAAACCGTAGGAAACAGTTATCTATAGTACCTAAGCCGCGTATTTACAGTATGTACATGGCTAGTACGCAAGCGTGTGAAACTAGTCGCGAATAGATTGGAATTCACTTTTTATAAAAAGTCTTCCGATGTATACAGCAGCAGTACGCAAATACTCGCATATATTTTGTAGTGGCCAAAGTAACTTGCTTTGTTCCATAATATACAGTGCTAGTCCGCATGCAAACTAATCGTGTATACATGGGAATAGGCGCGAAAAACTTTACGATTCCAATCTATTCGCGAGCAGTTGCATGCTCGCCATTTTGATTAAAACACGACCTAGCATTTAATTTAAATATTAATAATTCTCGTTCAATTAAAAAAACATTGTATTAAAAATTGATGTTAGTGACGAAAACGAATCGCTGCAAAACCGACTCCACCTAGTCTTGTCTGCCCTACCCCTAGAGTGCAATTCAAAACCGCGTAGGCGCGGAGGGGCGAGGCGGCCTGCGAGCTGAGGCGCAGGTAGTTTTAACGCCCGCTGACGCGGCTGAGGCTGGCCGGCAGAGCCGGTCAGCAAGCCGAAGCTGCGGTGGTGAGCGTGAAAACCTTCTCGACGATAAGCTCGCATGGGACCGCCGCAGCCCCGCAGCACCGGAGCCGTGACAGAAGCGATGCTTGCTGCATGTTGCTTGTTTACATTTTAAACGTACTGAGTTAAAAAATTAGAAGCTAATTAAATATATTTTATGATGTCATTTAATAGTATTATAGTAGTTTACTGTTAGAATGCCTGCTACTTTAGATGCTAAAAAATAACCATCATGCTGAGTTGTATTTATAGTGGTTTACTTAGAAGATAACTAGTGGCTAAGATAGTATTATTTAGATGCTCGTTAATTGTTTTTATAAATAAATAAATAAATTGTGGCTGACTTAATAATTTAGAAGGCAACATACATTTTTGGGGGCGAATAATGATATTAAAAAGAAGCCTGTTTAATTAGCATTTTTAATAAACAAACTCAGATTCAAAAGCCATTTTTATTTATTGCTTTACCTAATATTAATTTTGTATAGTTAAATTTGACCGTGTATAAATTGGAAAGATGCATGTGCACGTCTAAGCTACGAATTATACGCGAGCAGTACGCAAAATTCGTGTATACTTTGAAATCACAAATTAAAAAACAGCATTACAAAATATCAGCGAGCAGTTTCCTATGGATGCGTTTTGGCTATGTACACTCTGTAAATACGCACCTAAGCCCGATTGATGATGATTTCTATAGGCATTTCTTTTACTCCCTTAAGTGTTAATCATAGCCTTTACTGGGAAAATAAGTAAGCAATGCTTACTTTCCTTATTTATGAAACCGAATATAAAAATTTTCAAATTTGCAGAAACTTACGTTAACTTTTACTCATCAGAAATGCGAAGCGTTCTTTTATTTGTTTACAAAAAGATAACGAAGTTCAAAAGAAAGATTATAAGTGAAGACTGACACAATTATATTACAAGTGTGTCAGAGGCATGTTATTGTTAAATCAAGGATTTTGGCATTTGAAAAATTGACTAATAGGTACCTGCTGTAGTTTGCTATGTATTCTATTCGGCTTGTTTGTATGGCATTTGTAAAGAGATTTTCCGAGTAGGTAGGAGATTAATGTAGGTACTGTAACGTAGTTAGAAACTCTTTCATTTGTAAGGTTTTATTCGTCACAAATTAATACTGACCGGGCAATCATTTTAAATGTATTCGATTTGTTCCTTAGAAATAAGTTTTTATATTGAAGTATGTGACTTCACCCCTCGAGCCCAAACAATAAACGCAAAGCTAAAGTTATTTTGCAATCTTTTAATTAAATATCCTGAGATCCCCGGTTCCTAGCGCGCCACGCGCTACAATTTGGTGGAGGCGCCGGGTAACGATAGGGCGTAGCTCGTGTAACGTAGTTAGAAACTTTTTCATTTGTAAGGTTTTATTCGTCACAAATTAATACTGACCGGGCAATCATTTTAAATGTATTCGATTTGTTCCTTAGAAATAAGTTTTTATATTGAAGTGTGTCACTTCACCCCTCGAGCCCAAACAATAAACGCAAAGCTGAAGTTATTTTGCAATCTTTTAATTAAATATCCTGAGATCCCCGGTTCCTAGCGCGCCACGCGCTACAGTA
Organism: Helicoverpa assulta; assembly: GCA_963856015.1. NCBI lineage: Eukaryota > Metazoa > Arthropoda > Insecta > Lepidoptera > Noctuidae > Helicoverpa > Helicoverpa assulta. The sequence goes on from CAWLCW010000028.1 coordinate 12,251,065, forward strand.
CCGCTAACGTGTCAGATGAAGGGATAAGTCACCGTTATCAAAGTTTCTCACCTATCATAACATCATTGTACATTATTGAATATTAATAAATCAAATATTGGGATCATAAATCTTCGGCAGAAACCATTGTGTCAAGCAAACACTCTTCGCGAGGCTATGCCCCTTATTGCGAAGTTGATCTCAACCTCAATTCAGCATCCAAATATTTTCCCAAAATTATTATCTGATTTGGTTTAGGAAAATATTTGGATGCTGAATTGAGGTTGAGATCAACTTCGCAATAAGGGGCATAGCCTCGCGAAGAGTGTTTGCTTGACACAATGGTTTCTGCCGAAGATTTATGATCCCAATATTTGATTTATTAATATTCAATAATGTACAATGATGTTATGATAGGTGAGAAACTTTGATAACGGTGACTTATCCCTTCATCTGACACGTTAGCGTCCGGCGAAGTTGTAAGTTGGCAATACAGAGTTTGTCTTCGTTTGAAAGGTAATCCCTTCAGGACGGGTGTTCACTTTGAATATCCTTTGCTATTAGAAGCACGTTTCGGGGCTTTTTGCGTGGTTTTGCCACGAAAAAGTTCACGATAACTTGTGTTTCAAAGTGCAATATGGCACAGATTAAGTAACCCATACACAGGTTATTGTAAGCTATCCCGTTGTGAGGGACGTGTTTTTAATTTCCACGCATAGGTAATTGTCAGTTAGAGTTAGGTAGGGACATTTAATATGATTGCCGGCCTAGAGCTGTGCTTTTGTGATAAAGTTTCAACTTTATCCTAAGGGCGTAGCTCGTGTAACGTAGTTAGAAACTCTTTCATTTGTAAGGTTTTATTCGTCACAAATTAATACTGACCGGGCAATCATTTTAAATGTATTCGATTTGTTCCTTAGAAATAAGTTTTTATATTGAAGTATGTGACTTCACCCCTCGAGCCCAAACAATAAACGCAAAGCTAAAGTTATTTTGCAATCTTTTAATTAAATATCCTGAGATCCCCGGTTCCTAGCGCGCCACGCGCTACAGTACCTAGGTAATATTAATGTTAAGCTAATTAATTAATATTCTTATCAACTACATAATTTACCTACATATTACATTCTAATTACCAAACATCCGTTTTTCAACCTAAATTTATAAACTAAACTAGTTAACTAAACGCCATTATAATTATTATTCAATCGAACAACGGACTCCAATTAATAGCCATGATCATTAAAAATCGATATATAATAGTTATTTAATTATTTACCTATTACGTAAAAAACAAAAAAAAATAGATTTTTAAAGATACCTAACTCTTAATTAGATGGTAAAAAAAGAAGGGCACGTTAAATCAATTGACCTAAACAGTTTTTAGAAAGACCTAGAAAAATATTGACTGTAACATATTAATGTCTACATCATTTAGGCTGATAATAATATTATCTAAGCAATAGCTAGATAATATTATTTAGACCGTGTTACTTGATAAACTAAGATTGCACTAAATGCATTGGGGGGGTAGTCACAAAGCATAAGGAAGCCGAGTCACATTAAAATTTTGGAGTGATTCCTCCTCCCGTATTTTACGTATTCAACTAATATAATTAAAACTAAACAGATTATAATTGGCTTTAATAAACCTCATTTGGTCTACTGGTGAAAACAGAAATGGTATTTCAGCGATTTCTGGCACCTACTCTCATCCTGAACTCTTGTCTGTTAATAAAATAAAATATCCTATTAATTTCCCCGATGCCTAAATATTATACGAGTACTTATCACCAAAGTAAACTAGATTTTGCGAGCATTAAATTAATGAAGACTTAAATGTTTTCAGATGAAAAATAACAAGACGACCCCTCTTCCCGTGGGTGCAGCGGGAGGGAGTCAGACTTTTGCTGTCTTAAACCCACTTTTGTTCTTTCTTGAACTCTTTGTGCACCAGGGCTGCGGTGACTCTTTCACACAATCCCCCAGAATGAGCGCTTACCCATAATCCCAACAAATAATTAATTTTATGATAGGAAACTCGATGACGATTTCCACGTAGAAAAACAATGGTGACCACAGCCTTTGTGAAATCTTGGCACGCGATACGAAATACGTCATGACGCCCAATTTGATGACCGCTCTTTGAGTATATGTAACTAATATGGAGCGCGTCACATGATTGTCAGCACGTAGGCTGTGACGTGTAAACAGTGAATATAAGGGAGTTTTTTAGGGGTATTCGCAAGTTTGTATCAGTTTTACTTTTAACTAAAGCTATACCATACATTAATGTTACACGTTAATTCCGATAGATATTTCTTTAAAGCTTTTAAGACTTGAAAAAAAACTGCCTTCTTTACTTTCTAGTAGGGACGCAATTTTGCAAATATGGGAACAGGTAGTTTAGTATGCAAGGAAGAAATCTTAAAAGGATTTTAATCGAAAACTGAATCAGATGCTTGATGCTAAATAATTTCCCTACATCATTGTTAAACTGATTGTCTGGTCGGAAAACATTTTCTTAATATTTTCATTCCAACCAGTCATAATGTAGAACTTACTTACCTACACATATTATTGAAATGGTAATAACGTCACAAGTAGGTACCAGGACATCACGACCTGTTCCACTTTCACATCCTTATGACTTCGAAGTGATAAATGATTGAATTCGGACCAAAGGACCAGTTTTTATTCAACCTTGAGAAATAATAAAAATACCGTTGTGTGTGTGAGTCACTTGCTTACGGTGCGTCCTATGTGAGCGAGTTATATGCGAACACGATGCGACGCGATGAGACGTCAAAATAACATATAGTCAATTTCTTTTAAAGACGTTGAGTGGTACTGGTCTAAGATCCGACCTTACATCGACCTTCACCGACTTGATAATAGAATAAAATATACTGTATGACAAATTTCATATATTAGAAAATATATTAAAAATAGGTTGTCTAAAAAAATCCTGGACAGACTATTTTTAAGTAATTTTTTAAAAATAATTTAAATAATAAATAATAGTTATAATCTATACTTATAATAAATCTGTAGAGATGTCAATTCTGTACATTGAATATTTTTCCAAAATAACTATTAGGGGGTGATTAGTGATCGATACTGATGCCAAAAATGCAATCAGTAGAATTTTTGTCTGTCTGTCTGTCTGTCCGTCTGTCTGTCTGTCTGTCTGTCTGTCTGTCTGTCTGTATGTTCGTTATGGAAACAAAAACTACTTGACGGATTTCAACGAAACTTGGTACAATGATTTTTCATACTCCTGGGCAGGTTATAGGATACTTTTCATCACGCTACGATCAATAGGAGCAGAGCAGTGAAGGTAAATGTAGGGAAAACGGGAGAAGTTACTCCATTTTTTTTGCTTCCGTCGCGTGTGCAGCCTTAATGGTTAAAGCTACACAGAAACCATGTAGGTCGGAAATGTTCTCCTTAAAATTATGTAAAAAATATACCTTGACAGTATATGGCCATCTTTTATGGTTGGCTCACAATAACACGTTTAACTCTCGGTAGCTTAGCAGTTCGGAGCTTTCTGATTATATTTGTCTACTATTACGTTTATAATACTCTCACTCACACTAACTAAAAAAAGTTGACATTATTACGTATTCAATAAAGAAAGAATAATATAAATCGGTCAAGAAATACCAAAGTTATACATGAAATACGGTAGCCATCGCGAGTGAATACTGAATCATGCTATAAGGATCATTTTTGTGCAACGGTCGCTGCACTCGACGCGACGCGCGGCGCGGTGGCTGCGCGAGCTTCATACAACATTTGGCTGTTGATGCGATTGATGCGAATAGACGTTAGGAGTGTTCAACCTTATTGACCGACAATAATTTTATTGACGACCTTAAATAATTTATTTTGAATTATCTTTTGTAGTTATTTTATAAAATAGGTACATATTAGTTATTTTGGTATGGTTTAAAAATTCGTTCAAATTTCAAATTATTAATAGTTTACATTTTATTTATATTTAGGTAAAGTAGTAGTAGATAAGCATATATTTAGAAATTTGGATAGGCTGGTGTTTATTAGGTATTTCTTCCTCTCTTTGCACAATGTCCGAATCTAACGCGGACGAAGTCGCTGGCAGAAGCTAGTAATTTAAATAATAGTTCGTAATGAAACAGCGCTTCTATTGGTATAAATATTTTTTCTATTATAATTTCAAGTGAAAGTAACTATATGAACATACCTGTTTATACCTGACAACCGAGCAGTTTGTCCAGGTAAATAATAGACAACCCAATGGCTGCACATTCTATAAGCTTTATACTTTAAGTGAGAATAAAATTTTTTTCTTATTATATTAACGTCACAAAATTTAGTTAAAAAATATTTTTAAAAAATTATTTAAAAATAGTCTGTCCAGGATTTTTTTAGACAACCTATTTTTAATATATTTTCTAATATGTGAAATTTGTCATAAATTATATTTTATTCTATTATCAAGTCGGTGAAGGTCGATGTAAGGTCGGATCTTCCACTATACCTACTGCGTGGTGCATCTTAAATTTTTTGAGATCGCTTTGGATCGCTTGGCATTCGCTTTGATTCGCCCATGCTGGACGCACCCTCAGTCTTTTAGAGGAAAAATTTATAAAATTAGGTAAGTAGAAAAACGACTAATGCTCTTAAAAAGAATAAAAATGGTTAATCGATACCAAGAATCCGTATTACTATTCGCAGATGTGGTCTGATCTACAGATTTTATTTGTTTTCCTTCCTTTATATTTTATTAATCATCATCATTTCATTATTACCCTAAACTCGTAAAGCTTCACTACAAACACTTAAACATCTGTTGAATACTTGTCTAAAAAACTGCAAAACGGACCTTATTTCAACGTCATAATCTGTATTTTTTTAGACAACTGTTCAACTGGCGTTTAAAACTTTTTGTGGTATGACGGTGAACGAGCAGCGGAGTCTCCTAGGGAGTCTCCTAGGAACTTCGCGCACCGGGGATTAAAGTGGTAGACATAGACATATGTATATCAGAAAATACTTCGTGTGGTATGAAAATACGTTGTGTCATTTAAATTATTTTCTGTAGCTTTTCAGTGAATTAAACAAACTCTTCGGCTTTATAATATTAGCTTAGGTTTGCGGAAATTACGTATTATTACCAAATTCTAATAAGTAGAACAATGCCTGAAAACGTCGATCAACAAAAAAGTAATTTACCGTTTCTTTGTCAAATTATGATTATCATCGTCATGATGTCATGTTTCAGTCAAAAGTCCGGAGTCGACTGATTTCACAATTATTATTTATCTTAATGTATGTTACGTATACGATAATTTACATTACTCATCTTTTATGTCCTTAACCGTTAGATTGTTTTTTTGATTAAATGGTGTCTAATTTTATGACGTAAATGTAGCCAGTATGTGCTAACAATTATAGTTTGTCCATAACATTACAAATATCAAACTTATCAGGCTTTTTTCAGAATCAGATTCTAGAATAGGAATATTTGTTCGCAACGAGATGAAGGTTCGATAGTTAATAAAAAATACAAATATCCTAATTGAGAACCTCCACCTTTTCGGGTAGTCGGTTAAAAGCGCCAGGATAAAGTATATTCAAAAATTCAAAATGGCTTCGTATTACAAAAAGACAATTCATAATTTGATTGCCCCATTCATAAGAAAACGTAACATTACACATTCATACATACTTACTTACGTCATAATTTAGTTCTGTCTGTGCGCAGGCCACGCCCACCTGGTGATTCCCTGATTACTCACACACTCACACTTCTCAGAAATACACTGCGTTGCAAATTAAATGAATCAGTCTGTAATTTGTTTTTTTTACTATTTCGTTTTTATTTTTACGTGTCTATCATCACAGTGGGATGTCAAGCTTTTACCCCAAAATTATGTTTTCTTGTCTTGTCTTGGTATTTTTAGGAGGAAAATTGTTTGTTTTTTTGTGTTGAATTAGTAGTTACGTAAAGGATTTTTTGGTAATGATGTAATTTTTGCAGGATGATATCTGGCATTATGGTGGAGGTGGAAAAATATGTTTTTGTTGATGCATTTATTTATGGCATTTTTTTTATAAGCCATAAATATTATTTATGGCTATTTAGAATTTGAAATTTATTTAAAAATATTTTTCAAAAAGTTTTGGACTCATGTTTTCTGAAAAAAATGCCGGATTTTCCGAATTCGTCCGCGTAATCCACATGGGTACCCACAAACGTATTAGGTATCTGTTTGCCGGAGTTCCGCACTCTACCTGAAAAAACGTCTTCCAAAACCAGTATAAAAGGGAGTAGTTACAAACTCGTCATCATATTTATAATGTTGAGATAACAATAGCAAGAATTGGAAACAAGTCACCAGTTATTTAGCTATGTACTGACAAGTTTCTTTAAAAGAACATGGCCATTGCCCCCTAGACTGACGTTAATATGTTTTGTACTTACGTCATCAAAATCCAGCTATATTTTTTGCAATTCAATAGTTAGGTATCAATCTTGGTATTGTCTTAATCATAGTTAGCCTCATTTTATAGTCATAGAATGTCTACGATGTATTTACCTAAGTAAAAATATTACTAAGTACCCTATGTCTAATATTTTTTTGTGTTTTTTTCCTTTTATTCGTAATTAATGTTCGGTCATAGCATAAACCCTGAATGTCTGCAAGTCAATGCCATCTGTGTCATGAACTTTAGGAGTCATGCGTGAGTAAGATGATGAGGTGTTTTAGTGACCCTGTTTATGTTCAAAATTCTAGAACCTAAATTATTATACTTATACCAGCTAAGTCTGTAAGTACTTGAATACAGTTGCCTTCATAAATTATTGTTTAGGGCATGAATTGGTTTACAGTGGTTACAGTAACTTATTGTAGTATCTTCCTTCATCCTTCACAGATATAAAAGGTAGGTAAATTACTTTTAGTGTAACGACACCAGTACATACAAATTATGACCGTATTGTGCTTAGATATTTCGGGTTTAAAACTCTTATAAACCAAACTTTTTTATTATTATTACTAGCTTCTGCCAGCGGTTTCACCCGCATCCCGTGGGAACTACTTCCCGTACCGGGATAAAAAGTAGCCTATAGCCTTCCTCGATAAATGGGCTATCTAACACTGAAAGAAATTTTCAAATCGGACCAGGAGTTCCTGAGATTAGCGCGTTCAAACAAACAAACAAACAAACAAACAAACTCTTTAGCTTTATAATATTAGTATAGATTGTACCTACAACATGCATATGTACAGATTATGGACCACACTTCCCTATTTTCTGCCACAAACCGCCTAGCTAAAAGCTGCATTACCAAAACACACAATCATATCATTGCTATGACAATTTTGTTAGGCGCTTGAACATTTTCTTATCATGCCAATGACCGGGAAAAAATACGTAAACAAAGAGATGTATGACTATTGACTAATATAGGGGATTATATTGAACATCGCAATAAAAGTATAAACACGTCTACTAGGTCCCTAGGTTGATAGCCTCCTGTCATAGACGACTCTTAAGGCTTTTAATGCTACTAATAAATCTGTGATAAGTACCTATCTACCTAATGTTTTGTTTCAGTAGTTAATCTTTTGTATATTTCTTTCCTATTGCGCCGTATTTGATGTATTCGCTAAAGGTTTACAGAAATGGGACTTCTTATAACATTGCAAAGGAAAAACTAAAGGATAACTTCATTATTTTTTTCTAGAAAACCACTGAGATGGAAATTACATAATAAAAAATAATAATTTATTTTATATGGGATTTTATGTAGGCGAAGCAAGAGCAAGAGTCCCTTGCTCAAGTTGTCCCTTTTGCGAGTTGCTTGCTTGTGTTGTGTTCCATGACCAAAAAAATCTTTTAAACATTATCACATCTCAAAAATCTTTCACTGATTTTCAGCCATATTATAATAACTACCCAAAACAAAACTTTCCCGATTTTAATGCAAAATCTAAATCTCTCATATCTCCTTGTTCCAGGTGAAACGCTCAATAATGCTCAAAATGGCGGACGCTTGCGCCGATAGCTCAAAACAGACGCGTTTCCACGAGATGCACGTCCAACGTCACAACAACGTGAGCATACTTTACGCGGACATCGTGAACTTTACGCCGCTGTCTGAGCGGCTCAGCGCTTCCGATCTCGTCAAGACGCTAAACGAGCTGTTCGGGAGATTTGATCAGATCGCACAGGTGAGATTTCTACAATATTTCATTGATCATCTAACTTAGAACAGGGTTGTGTGACTACTAGTATGAAATACTGGCTGTTTCGCGCGGTATCCGAAAAATATCCTGTGTAACGAATTACTGTAACCACGCACAGTGAATGAAATATTGTCAATGTTGTACATAAATGCTTACTCTTTACATAGGTTCACCTAAACCAAATTCCCTAAGCGGCAATAGTCTAATCGAGATGTCGGTAGTTCGATCTCCAAACATTGCGACACACTCCAGAGACAAGAATATTTAGTTCTTGGAAGGGATCACGAGTCTACAAGTAATCATACATCATACTAATATTGTAAATGTGAAAGTTTGTGAGAATGTATGGATGTATGTATGTTTGTTATTCTTTCACACAAAAACGGCTAAACCGTTTTGTTTAAATTTTGTTATGTAGACAGGTGATACTCTGGATTAACACAAAGGCTACTTTTTATCAACACACCACGCGGGCGAAGCCGCGAGCGGAACCTAGTGTGCTATAAATTTAAAAAATACCTCTGATAAGTATTGTGTCTCTTCGCAATTAGCTCAAAAATTATTAGGTACCTACATGCATTCATCATTCTATCGCTGACACACTTAAGAAAATTCTGTGATAGAAAGGCTTTTAAGATTCATTTCTTTATTTCGCATATCAGTATTTCGGTGTTACATTACTGAAACACCTATAACTACAGTCACCTCTAATCTACAAAACCGCTGTTAAAGTCAGTTCATTAATCACACTCTTACGTAACATGTAATGCATGAACCAACTAGACCAGCTGACAGTTAGGATAATATTCAACAAGTCTCATGAATACTCAATGCAGTTTTGTGCACTCACATTGCAGAAACACGTTACGTACGTGTAACTTTTGTGATGGGTTTTGATAGATGTGGTGTTGCGGTATTATGTTTTTGAAAAGTTTTTATAATATTTAAGAGGAGTTTAAAAAGAAATATGGCTGTTTTTTAGATGCCGTTGACTTCTTTACCTTTCTTTCCCTTTCTTTAGTAACTTATTTGTTATAATCTGCGAAATATTATGTCTAAACGATGATGAAAAATTTTCCGATCAATCGCAATACATTTAGACCAATTGAATATTAAAACTATTGATTTAAATGAAAAGAATAATCAATAAACTAGGTTTGTGGCACAGCTTATGATTTATAATTTCTTATATGAAATGTGAATTGCTTGATTTACAACCTATTTTGTGGCTTTACCTAATTAGTAGTAGCGTAGTATAGTGTAGTAATTAGAGTATTGATTTTACTTGTTTTAATAGAAAGTAGGACAAAAAATCTTACAAAAGCCGTAATCATCCTCATCCTCCGAGCCTTTTCACAACTAAGTTGGGGTCGGCTTCCAGTCTAACCGGATTCAGCTGAGTACCAGTGCTTTACAAGAAGCGACTGCCTATCTGACCTCCTTTACCCAGTTACCCGGGCAACCCAATACCCCTTGGTTAGACTGGCGTCAGACTTACTGGCTTCTGACTACCCGTAACGACTGCCAAGGATGTTCAATGACAGCCGGGACCTACAGTTTAACGTGCCATCCGAAACACAGTCATCGGTGTCTAAGGTATACTTAGAAAGTACATACAAACTTAGAAAAGTTGCATTGGTACTTGCCTGACCTGGAATCGAACCTGCGCCCTCACACTCGAAAGGTTGGTTCTTTGCCCACTAGGCCACCACGACTTTTTACTTACAAAAGCATCAACCAAAATTATTAAAAACTACTAATTGTTGCTAGTAAAATAGTAGAAATACGCGATAAACAATTTCCTGAAAGCTTTAGTTCCAGCTTTAGTAGCGCTTACATGGCCCGACTTATTCGTTACAAACACTAATTGATCCACTTCTAACAATCACCGGAATATCCTACGTCTTGTTTAGAGCTAGTTCGTTAGTTCCTAAACTAGTTATTTAGTTAACCACTAGTTTATCCAGTTGTTTAGTCCTAACTTTGGCAATTAGGTCTTGTAAAATTGTGTTACATTATAGTTGCAGTTATTTACTATCCATACACTATTGTATAGATAAATATATACTCTTTATTATGTACACCAATTAAAATACAACAACAAAAAAACCGGCCAAGTGCGAGTCGGACTCGCGCACGTAGGGTTCCGTACCATCCAAACTAATATTCTATATATATATATATTTATGGATATCGAGCAAAACTGAGCAAAAAAATCACGTTAGTTGTATGGGAGCCCCCCGAAATATTTATTTTATTCTAGTTTTCAGTATTTGTTGTTCTAGCGGCAACAGAAATACATCATCTGTGAAAATTTCAACTCTCTAACTATCACGGTTCATGAGATACAGCCTGGTGACAGACGGACGGACGGACGGACGGACAGAGGAGCGAAAACAGTCCCGTTTTACCCTAAAAACGAACCTAAAGATTTCAATATTTCATTTTTTAATGAGCCTGACTGTTTTTAAACAAACTTCTGCCAACGGTTGATCCCGAGTTACGTAGGAACTACCCCGAGCATTCAGTTAAAAGAAGGTAGCTTTCCTTTATCAATAAATGGACTATCTAACACTGAAAGAATTTTACAAATCGGTCCAGTAGTCCCTGAAATAAACTCTCTTAATCTTCATAATATGCCTACAGATCCTATATTTATTTCAGAACTAAAATGGCAATACGAGTATCTTTCTGTCTAAACAAAAAACAAAATAACTGGCAAATATCTTCCCATTCCTTCAGGGAAAACATTACCTTGATATTACATTCAAGTCATCGCTAAACCATACGAAGCTCGCGTTTAGTATGAATAAAACACAATTCACGCTTACATTATACTGTTCGTGAAATACCCCTATGTAATAGTATATTTCTTATTTATTTCACAAGGACAATGTTGTGACAAAACTGTTATATTGTTGTGTTGCCTTTGTTTTCACCCACGTCCCGAGGAAACTAATTCCTGTATCTGGATGAAAAGAAGCATGTCCTTTTCGAATTTCTGGACTACCTAAGCTGCTTGCCAAATCTATACTAATATTATAAAGCTGAAGAGTTTGTTTGTTTGTTTGAACGCGCTAATCTCAGGAACTACTGGTCCGATTTGAAAATTTCTTTCAGTGTTAAATAGCCCATTTATCGAGGAAGGCTATATTCAAATTTCAAAATTCAAATTCAAATAATTTATTTGCTTAAAATGCAGGTTACATTAAAGGTGGATAGGTATTTATTACAGTACCAGATACATTTTGTCGCTTTACGACATGCAAAAGTTTTTATACAAGTCACAAAAATTATAGCGTCAATATAATAATACTTAACTCTATCAACAAATAATTTAGATAGACACAGCATGCAAAATATATATTATTTATTTTTGTAACAATTCCGATACAGAATAGAAGGACTTCTCAATAAGCCACGTTTTAAGAATGTTCCGAAATTTGTTGAAGGGCAAATCTATAGGCTACTTTTTATCCCAGTACGGGAAGTAGTTCCCACGGGATGCGGGTGAAACCGCTGGCAGAAGCTAGTCTTAAATACATAAATGGGTTTAGAAGTCTTGGCGTGAAAGAGCGTTATTTGAGTATTTGTAATTTACGTCACATAGGGAATGTGGTAAAACAGCTGTTATGGTAATGCAAAACACTGTTACTGTTACAGCCTTTTTATCGTCCCACTGCTGGGCACAGGCCTCCTCTCACACGGAGAAGGATTAAGCGTTAATCACCACGCTTGCTCAATGCGGGTTGGTGATTTCAGACTTTATAATCCAGGTTTCGTCAAGATGTTTTCCTTCACCTTTTTATCAGCCATTGGTATCTAAGATTTACCTAGGTAGTATTATATATTTTATATATTATATATTTTTGTATGCAAAACATGATTCTGACTTAAATTGTAAAACGGAAGTTGTGTTTGTTTTTTTCCTCTTTTATACATAAACGCCTTAACAGATAGAGCATAAAAGCCATGTAAAGAGGTGCTACCATGGAGGAAGATGAGCTTTTTATCAAGCTATAAAGCATAGTTCCCCTAGGAAGCAGATGAAGTCACGGGCAAAATCTAATATATGGGTACAATAAACGTTCCTTTGCCGTCCACATGTTGCGTTATATTGAATTTTCTAGAATGTTACCATTTGAAAGTTACAAATGGGGAATGTGGAAAATTGTTTCAGAATTTGCATTTGTTAATAGCATTGTGTGACTATTACATTTTACAATTTACATTATAATTTTATGGTTTCCTCGTAAATTGTAGTCTTTAGTGTGTACAGAATAAACATTTAGGTATTACACTATCATTTGCCTAGCATATTGTATATTACTTTGATTCTCAAACATAACTGAAGTCGGATTTCACCAGTCCTTCCAACGGTTATCGGGCTGAGAGGGTGCTTACGTTAGCTTCCAACATTTTCGGGAAAAGGCTAGGCAGATGATTGGTGTCTATTTCTAATCTAACTAGAGGTAAATTACTGTTGTAGGAACCAATATTTTGCCCAGTACCTTTAATCGGTTCTATTTCGAAAGAATTAGGTAGACTTCGATAGCGCTTCCAAATTCCAATGTCTAATGAGTTAGGTCATGTCACTGTTGAAATATCTAGATCCAACAAACCCTAGTTGATCAACAAAGTTCGCTATTCTAAAACGCCGGGGGGAGATCACTGTTGCGGTAGAATGTGATTTGACAAGCTGAATAGGTTTCCCGTGTGGTCAAAGAAAATAGAAAAAGTGGAGTCTGAAGCAGGGCTCTGGTATTCGTTAAACAAATAACGAATAGCTTAGTGGTATTATTTTTTTGAGTTGATACATCCGTCCTGCTTTTGGCCAAAGGGCTCGACGTTCGATCTACATTAAAAAAATATGCGAAATTAGACGAAAAAGCCATCAAATACGTGATTTCAAGATATACTACCTATATCTGCAATTTTCAAAACAGCTAAATCGAATAATTTTCCAAACAATTACATATCTTCGTGCTTACCTAATTTCGACATTCATAGTTGCAAGTAGGTAATTAATTCGAGATATAGATTTAGTTTATTTTAAAATATAATGTACAGATTTTATTGAAAAATAAACATTCATTGTTACATATTCGAGATTAATTATTTGAAGTGGTTCGTGTACTTACTACACATATGCAAACACGTAAACACTTGAAATTAATGAGGCGATTTTTTTCTTTTCGTTTTGTATTTCTAATTGAAATTCTTTTCTGTATTTCTAAGTATAATTTATTAGTAGTCAGTACTTCCTTTGAACACACACCAAGCGCATATTTAGCTATAGACAAAGCGAACAACTAACAATCAAACCCAACATGTAATTAAACTAGAGCCTTTTCTATCCTTTTTCTAACTCTGTGGTGGAGTCCTAGAATTCAATTTATCGCCACTCGTGGCAGGGTCTGCCAGAGAATACAATCGCTGTCGAATCAACGCAGAAATTGTTCCTTCTTGTGCACAAATGTTTAAACGTGCTTTCATTTGCACTCGAGTTTCCATGCTTGCTTGCTTGTTTGCGTGTTTGTAGGTGCTAACAGTATTGGTAATGTTGATGGGAGAATGTTTGAAATAAATCTGAGTGAGTTAATCTATGTGTGTGATGTGTGAGCATTTGTTTACTTCTTGATTGATTAGGTTTGACTTAAGTTTTTCTATTTCTAAATCTGATACCTTTGTGTTCTAACTAAATGTGGGTCCTATAAAATTTATCTATGGTTTTAAAGTACTTTACAAAACATAGCGTAGGATTCATGCATAATCCTTCTCCGTGTAAGAGGAGGCCTGTGCCCAGCAGTGGGACGATAAAAAGGCTGTAACATTTTAAAATACTTCTGAAGTAATGTAAATCATGTTATAAACATGCTGCAGTACTTACTTACATGTTATTTTACACAACAATTTCAACAGTTCCATCATAAACTACGTCACAAAAGCTTAACTCAACTTTGGTCATCAGTGAACAACCAGCGACCACTCAAGCAGAGAAAACACAATTCTGTGCATTTTAGCCGGAATGTTATTTTTCAATGCCTCAAAAAGTCTATCATTTTGTCAGCTGAAAAGCTTTGAAACCAGATGCAGTCTCGCCTCGGCTTTCAGGCTTCAATATTCGTCATACTGAACATATTTTTAAACATGGAACATATTTCTGATCTAAAAATATTTGAGTGACGGCGTGTTGGGGAGACTTCTTTTTGTCGTCATGCGTGTTTGCACCAGCATGTAGGTTAGGCATGTATGTTTGCAACCAGTATCTGTTATCATGTATTATTTTTATATAATGGTCGCTACACGCACCGTAGCGCAGTGAAAAATATCTGCTAAAATAAGATAAAAACTCAACAAATACAATGGAAAATGAAACAAAGTTAGCTAGAGTAGGCAGTAAATAATTGTACTTACACTTTAAATCCGGAGAGTTTAGTGTAACTACATATCAGCAATTAGAGAATGAAAAGTTTAAAGTTTTCAATAAATCTTGGTTTTTCATTACATGCAGCTTATTTAAATTATTTTAGAGAAAACAACAAAGATCGCTTCAGTTTTACATGCAAAGATGAAAATGCTGAGAAATATTTTTCATTCAAGTTATTTTTTCATTTGTCAAAACGCACCTTTCTGGGTACCTAGTAGTTATTCATACATTTGTTTAGAATAAACGGAAAACCAATAAATAGACGGAAAATGTGAAATGCTTGTAAGTTACTAGTTTGTGAAACTGTAGGAATGTTGGTACATATTATTGTTTGAAAAAGAAAACATTTTCTTGTAGGAATACCTGCTGTAAGTATCGTAGGTTTATTTATCCTGATATTGTTACCTACGTGGGTTCGAGATAATGTTTAGTTTTAAGTTTACACAAACAAAACAAAGTTGTGTAACGTCTTTTGAAGTTCACACCCACATTGTTATGTGGGATTCGGCTTAGTTAAAAGTTTCAAATTTAACATATTTGACACAATTTATACGTTTTAAAAGCTTGTATAAGTTGACTAGTATAAGTTGACAGTAAAGTTACAGTAAAACTTTATTTTTCTCTTTTTAGCGCATTTAAATAAAAGCTTGTTTTTAAAGATTTTTTTACCTCAATTTATTTTATACTTTTTAGTTTTCACCTGGTAAGTTCCTAAGTCTGAATTCTGTAGCGGCGGTCATCTTAGATTTTGATTTGGTAAAGTGCACTTTATTTTACTTGTCAAGCCCTGTCATTGGATACCCATATGGATGGGATTGAAAAAAGTAGGTTATTCACCATTTTGTAGCGGCGGCCATCTTGGATTTTTATTTCGTAAAGTGCAATGTGTTCTACTTGTCAATCCCTTTCATTTGATACCTTGTATAGGTACCTTAAAAATAACTAGTCCGCCATCTTGTATATTTACCCATGTTAGATTTAGGATGACGTCACATAGCTTAACATGCATTGTCATCCAAACTAAACATGTGTGCAAAATTTCAGCTCAATCGGTTGAGGGCAAGTGCCTTAAAATTGAGTTGTAAAATTCCACCCGAACACACATAGTTACATACATACATACATACATACATTGCAAGTTAAATAAAAGCTTGTAAAAAAATGGTTTTAGTACATTCAGGCAAATTCAGGCTTTTAAACAAAATATACTAACAAGGCTTTTAGTAACAAATAAATAAGTACTCTTTTGTACAATACCTACCCATTTTGCTGGCTGAAATTATTTCATATTTTGCATGTTAAGCTTTGTATAAATGTTCGCAAATTATTCCATGTACTACAGGTATTATTTCGATTGTTAGGTACTAAATAAATTGGCTATTTTACTAGAGCTTTATTCACAGTTTGTTTTAATGGAAACAATAGCTAAGTATATCATTTTACCTTAATTTAGTAGTTAAATACCTACTTTACGATGTTTTTATGACTTACAGATAGCCAGTAGGTTGGAAATTCTGAAAAAAAAAAAAAAACTACTAAACACTGCTGACCATAGGGTGCTTTGATTCTCGACTTAATCATATTTTTACATTATTAAAAGTTTTTTGGGTCAGTATGTGCCCAATGACTGTTTGTATAAAAAATAGGTATGTATATTCTATACTAATATTATAAATAGGAAAACTTTGTTTGTTTGTTTGTTTGGTTGTAATGGATAAACTCAAAAACTACTGGACCGATTTTAAATATTCTTTCACCATTAGAAAGCTATATTATCTGCGAGTAACATAGGCTATATTTTATCTCGGTGCGGGCAGTAGCTCCTACGGGACGCGGGTGAAACCGCGGGAAAACGGCTAGTCTTTAATATAAGTACAGTGGAAGGTAATACAGGTGACAACCTGAACAAAATAGGAATACCCTA
This sequence comes from Helicoverpa assulta, assembly GCA_963856015.1. Lineage (NCBI taxonomy): Eukaryota > Metazoa > Arthropoda > Insecta > Lepidoptera > Noctuidae > Helicoverpa > Helicoverpa assulta. Next base: position 12,267,638 of record CAWLCW010000028.1, read on the forward strand.
CCTATAGAAAGTTTCACAACATTGCATAAAAATACACAGTATGCGCATTTAAATAAAGTCATTGGCGATGCACTCAAACTAATCAGTCGTTGTCACTATTTTTATCTTTGTTTACAAACGTATCTTATATCTACTGTCTTTATTTAAATCATCTCTTGCTCAATCATTGGAGGATAATTTTATTATCAATCCCGGCTGTCATTTGAACACCTTTGGGAGTCGGTAGAGAAGCCAAAAGTAGGACAACAGCTAGTCTTACCAAGGGGTATTGGGTTGAGCGGGTCAGATAGGCAGTCGCTCCTTGTAAATCACTGGCACTCAGTTGCATACTGTTAGACTGGGAGTCGACCCCAGCATATTTTGAAAAATGCAACATAGTGGCCAGGGTGATGATGAACTTCAGTTGTTTCATCTTAATTAGATAGTGACTACAACTTACTTATATTTGCACTATAAAAACAATGTGTTACAAATGCAGTAGTTTCTACCTCCACTAATTAATAAACTCATCTAAACTATACTAATTAATATGAAAATAGCTTAATTAAAGTAAAAATACATTGTGCATTCCATTATATTTTCTAAGGGTGATTGTTCTCGTAAAATAGACAGCTTCAGTTTTATACGCAGAGGGAAGAAAGATGAGCGGAGATTCTATAAGCAAGGTAGGTCAGGCGCCTTCTTCTAGGGCAATGCAAACTTACGGTAGGTGTGATCAGTTAGGTACGAGAACTAACGAGACTTTTGGCTTCCTTGTCAAATCAAAACTTACCTGTCAAAGATTGATTGGTGATTTTATTTTGCAAATAATGGGCGGGTTCCAAGGGAGGCGTATAAGGGCGGAGCTAGTAACGTTCTTCGTCCCCCGAACATCCGTATATTGGCGCGCTACTTTTTGGAGAATTTGCGTTATGGCAACTCCGCTAGTAATTTTATACTCCATAATATTCATAGTTCTATTTTGCGAAAACTATTTTCATTTTGCTTATTCAATGTTACAGTGGAACAAAACAAACATGTTTTCGAATAGAAATAAACAAGATTAGCTTTGTTTTTGTTGACTAGTGAGGTAACGAATTGTACCTAATGCTTATTGAAGTCACATTGACTCGCGACTTCGTTTGACTTCGAATTTGCATTACGAACGAGTGGTATTTCCATCCAAACATATTGTTTACTAATTACCAACGTGTGAACAGGTCTGTATTTTATATATACTTGCATTCTACATGCTTTGCATTTTAAAAATAATGATAGGTACTGTAGGACCGTGAGACAACTCGCTTGCTCAAAATGAAAAACTCGATTCAAGATCACGACGTTTATTGTACGGGCGCGAGTGGTGAAGTCACATACTTCAGTATAAAAATCCTAATCTATTCTTTTTCACAGAACGAATTTAAAATGATTGTCCGGGCAGTAATAAATATACCTAATGAATAAAACCTTTCAACGAAAGAGTTTCTAACTAAACACTACATCTCTACAGTACATACTTTAAGTGTAATGACTTTTTGAGTCTTTCTATCAGTTTTTAAAAGCATAAGTTTGAACTAAGTACAATAAGTTTGCTCCTTTTTTCAAAAGTTGGTTAAAACGGCTGCAATTATCTTAAAGCGTTTTAACATTATCGGTAGCTGCAATCAGCCCACCTTATCCATAGCACGTATACCAACACATAGTAATTAAACAATCGCTTGAAAGGCCCCACGTGTTTCCATGTTTACCTGTATATTGTTAGTTCTAAGTTTTAACTACTGTGTCTACTTTTGTTGGTTCAAGCATCGTTTGCATGCGGGCTGTAGTTTAGACTTGTTTTTGTTTCGGAATAATCTGTTGATAGATCAAGTTGATGGAGGGATGATCTTCATTTGCATATTAGGGTTAATGGTTTCCTATATAGTATAAGTGTGGAGATGTGTGTTTGTAGGTTGTTTTATGTAGGTTTTTGGTGGGATTTAAGGAATTAAATTGTATCGATATTAGTGTTATAAAGTTGTAGTTTTATTTGAGCGCGCTTATCTCAGTAACTACTGGACCGATTGTGTGTGAGCACAGTGTGTGATATCGCCGATGTATCAATAATTTTTTTTTTACAATAATTTTGTAAATACACAAAATGAAATAAATAATTATGACATTAAATTGAACTGATATAACCTTAGAAATTAATAGTAAAATATTAAGTATTTTGTTTACGTCGGAAATTTAGGTATTGGGTATTATAGATATGTAAATCGTTTAATCAGGCCATTCCTTACGACTACACCTACATGACTCATACTTGTTTACAACCATAAACTAAGTTTCAGTATCATAAAATTTAATTTTCAGCGATATTCAGTTAACTTCGGGACGTTAACTTGTCTATTTGTAACGCTCATAAAACAGCAGTTAGTATAATGTAATCAGTGTGGTTCGTGCATCCATATGCATGATAATATTATGCATGGTTCATGTATGGACCGTTAAAGAGTTATAGTCTAAGTAAAATATGGTTTGTGACGTGGAAATAGTTAAATTTTATGGTTATTGTTACTAGTGTTGTAGACAAAGTTCAAAGATATAGGTTTGGTTTTGTTTGTAGGAAATTATACCTAACTAGCTTCTGTCAGCGGTTTCACCCGCATCCCGTGGGAACTACTTCCCGTACCGGAATAAAAAGTAGCCTATAGCCTTCCTTGATAAATGGGCTATCTAACACTGAAAGAAATTTTCAAATCGGACCAGTAGTTCCTGAGATTAGCGCGTTCAAACAAACAAACAAACAAACTCTTCAGCTTTATAATATTAGTATAGATTGCAGGTCGCTTCCAACAGGTATCTGTTGAGATCAAAGGGGGAGGCCTATGTTCAGCAGTGGACGTCCTATGGCTGAGATGATGATGATGATGATGATGATGATACCTAATTGAATGTTGTTTGAATCTTACTTACCTCTTCGGTATTAATGAATTGTTTAGCAAACGTATATACAGACGAAAAGCTTAAGAAAAATATAAAGACAAAAATGTATTTTCCTAGCGTAGGAAAAACCCGTTTATGTAGTATGATCCTTTCCTTCTCTTTATTATATTTCATTCACATAATCTTATTATGTTTATTTATTATTTCATAAAGCGTAAAATACCTCTACAAACGGATGTTATCGTTTGAGAGAAAAACATTGAAAGCTCAAAGTGCTGTTTAAGGAAAAATATTAACATTGTAACTCAAAGGTTATAAGCGACGCATCCTTTATTGGCTCTTACGTCCTTTTCACTGAAAGCTGTCTATGGACTTTATGTGGCTGTAGCTGAAAACGATATGTGTGTACATACACACATAATATGAATCATCATCATCATCATCATCAGCCTATCGCAGTCCACTGCTGGACATAGGCCTCTCCAAGTGCACGCCACTGAGATAGATTTTCGGCTTCTCGCATCCAGCTCCTGCCAGCCGTCTTGCGCAATATATATATATAATATGTATATATCATGTATAATGGGAGGCACAAAACAAAATGTTTCAGATCAGTTTTCTTAGTTCCTATAATCTCAAAGAATCATTCATCATCATTATTAGGTAGTTTTCAAGCTCAATTTTGTCAAAACTCAACCAAAAGCCATTCAGCTATAAAACACGCTATATTTATTCAAACAACAAACTAAGATCATCCATAAAGTACTAAGTTATAAGCTAACATGTTCTTCGATAAGCTGAAATGTTGGCAAACAATTTTTCACATCAATGAAAGGGATTATCTTCGAGCGAGTCTTGTCCTCATACAAAGAGATTGATGGGGAAGTGCAGTGGTTCTCAACATTGCAACAACTTATTAAACTTTGTTAAGTACCAGTTTGAATGCTGTTTCAAAAGGAGTCTAAATCTTTAAATGGTGTGGCTCGGAGTTTGATAAGTAATCTAAATCTAGAAAGCACCAATATATTTTTCAGTTTTCTGTGCAAGAACTTTTTCGTCATTATAGCTACTGATTTATGTTGAAAGAAAAATGTGGAGGGACTTTGGAAGATTATCGCTAATGCGCCTTGCAAAATCCCACACTTTTTGTCCAACATATAATTATAGTCAAGATGTTAAGTTGAGCTATTAATTCTCAATAACATGCATTCAAACGTTAAAAGATTTCATTAAATTATGCAAACAAACTGACCACTATTGTCTATTGTATAACAATTGTATAGATGCAGGTAGTAATTGCAAATTAACAAGAACCTACACTGTTATCGACTCAGTGTTGAACTTTGAGAAACCTTGACTGTAAAATCGATGGATACCTAGTTTTAAACTTAGCTGAAGTGCTTTAGTGATTGATGGAGTTCTGCCAAGATCCTTATCGATTACTGTCGTTAGGTTTATAGTGGCTCAACTCAGGCTTGCTAGGTTTTTTTTTATGTCTTTATTTTATTGGGATGCTTCTTGATGCCACGCTTAATTATGTTATCTATTATGAATACGGTTTCTTTTTCTTGAACAAAATAAATAATTTTAACGATTAATTCTCGATATTTGTATTCAAGTGTATTCTGTTAATATATGTATATGTGTCCTTAATCCTTCTCCGTGTGAGAGGAGGCCTGTGCCCAGCAGTGGGACGTTAAAAAAATGCTGTAACAGTAACAGTATGTATATGTGTAGCCTTTTTTAATTTAGCAAAGGACTGTATGAGCGGGTATCGCAAATTAACCAAGGACAATAACTGTCTTCTTAGGGCCACAAATTCAAAATTTTGCATTGCATTTTTTGTAGGTGCCTCATACCTAACAAGAAAATACAATTTTGCGTGCGTAAAATAGTCCCTTTAGTACGCAAGTTAAAGCTGGCAAAAACGACCAGTTTTTCACATACCTGTGACCAATTCCAAAAAGAAAAGTACCTTAGAAAACTCGTTTTGAAATGTAGCTATTTCTTGTGTGAATTTAATGAAAGTCAAATACCTTTAGTAATGGAAGCTTAATGTTTGTTTTTGTTCTTCTATTGCTTACTTAGAGTATTGTACTTTACTTGAAAGTATGTATTTCAGTTATGTTTTGTACTGAGAATAGTTGTTTCGTGTTTCGCTTTAACGGTAGATGAACAAAGTCAGTTTGTTCTTTCGTGTAGAAAATGCATTTAATAATAAAAATCTGTTTAGGTATTTTTAAAGAAGATTGTATTATTTTAATTTAATACTCAATTCAATACTCATGCATTATTTTAATTTACTTTTGAATTGTATTTTCAGTGTACAATATCCACCTACTAAAACACAGGAAACATGAAATGAGATTGTTCTCACTGCACTAAGTCCTAGCGACGTCCTAAGTTGATGAATTTATATTATGACTAGCTGATCCCGCGAACTTCGTATCGTTTAAACCTTCCCTGGACCTCTACAAACATTTTAAAACCAAAATCAGCTCAATCGGCCCAGCCGTTCTCGAGTTTTAATGAGACTAACGAACAGCAATTCATTTTTATATATAAGAAGACTAGCTGACCCTTCGTATCGTTTAAACCTTCCCTGGACCTCTACAAACATTTTAAAATCAAAATAAGCCAAATCGGTTCAGCCATTCTCGAGTTTTAATGAGACTAACGAACAGCAATTCATTTTTATATATAAGAAGAAGTAAGAGAATGAACATACTATTATAATTTACACTTACACAATTTAAAATTGACAAAACTTGGTAGAGCTTGGACATCAAAATGACATTTTACTTTCATTTATGTATACGATTGCACTGTTATAAGATTTATATTGATAACCTACTTTTAGTTAAATTATTGAATTGTACGAATACCAAATCGCCAAAGAAACCAAAACCCTTCTGAATATGTATACTAACAATGACTTTTCTATATTTTTTTGTTCCAGGAGAACCAATGCATGCGTATCAAGATCCTCGGCGATTGCTACTACTGTGTGTCAGGCCTGCCGGTGTCCAGGCCCAACCACGCGTACAACTGCGTCAATATGGGCCTGCAGATGATCGATGCTATACGGTAAGATTTATGAAAGGCACCAGTTGTTATCAAACATTAGCAAGTTGAATTAAAAACAAAAAGAAAAGACAACTTTCGGCTTCATAATATTCTGTAGTAATAAGTCGGTTCCTACTTTAGATTTGAAAGGGTTTAATTTTTTTTTGATAGCCTAGGTACCACTCAGATGATTTTGGAAAAGAATGGCAGAAATAAGTATAATATATAATACCAGAGTGTTCCATTAACTCCGCATAATTGTGCGTTTGATATACTTCGATCATAAAGTAAATTAAGCAGCTTCTAAACATGTGTATTCCCTTTACCAGATTCGTCCGCGAAGCCACAGGTTTCAACGTGGACATGCGCATAGGCATCCACACTGGTAACGTGTTGTGTGGCGTGCTGGGCCTCAGGAAGTGGCAGTTCGATGTCTGGAGCGATGACGTCACGTTGGCCAATCATATGGAGTCTGGCGGTATTGCTGGGTAAGTAGAAGTACAGTTATCGCCAAATACCTTTGCGTCTGTAAAGTAGAAAGCTGTTACGAGAACATATGTATGTAGGTGATATTTTTTTGTTATTTGAAGTTGGAGTAGGGATTATGATTTATATGGGGGCTTGAAATAAACAGTTCTAAATAAATTTTACTCAGTATTTGATGTAAAGCATAGGTAAGTAAGAAACAAACATCAGCGCTTTACTAAGGAAAATAATGCTGCTATAATCGTTTTTATGTAGATGAAAAAAGGCAAATTACTGAAATAAAACTGAAGACAACATTGAAACGTAAGAAATCAGTTTCAATTCATATGAAAAACATTAGATCTTCAGACTATGTAGGTATACTGGCAACAATTGAGTCGTCACCTTTTCAACGATGGACAACCTCATACCAGACTTCAAAATATCCCCGCTCCTGTAGTATCCAATGATTTCACGATCCCATCTCCTGAATAAATAATTCCATTTCCGTAAATCCGCGTCCACCCCGGATTTAAAACGAACGAGAATATTACGGATCTAATTCAATTTAATGCGAGGCCTTTAAAACTATTTTCTGTGCACCATTTTCATGGACCGCTGAATCCATTAAGGCTTTTACTGAGTGCAAAACAAAGGAGCACTGTTTTAACTAACAATTATGATGGGAATGTATGTTTGTTTAGTTTTTAAGAAAAAAAAAACAGCAGATGATATGGCCAGATACCTTTATATTATACTTCTTATCCAGATGCGCTAATTATTTTATTTTATTTATTTAAATCTAAGGCCCATAGATAGTTCCATCGCTATAAAGAAATGTCCTCCACACCTTTTGTCTGTCAATCTGTTCACAATATTATCAATAGCAACTCCATGCTTCTGATACGGTTTTTACCAAAAAAAAGTTAATGAAAAAGATTGAACCACATGTATAAATTTTAATTATAGTATCAAAAGCCGGGATATGGTACTAGTTTAATAATAAAAGGTAGCATTATCCACTAACTACGCTTTTAACATTAATTTTTATTACATTTTTTAAGTTTTTCAACGAACCTGAGCGCGAACAATGTAATTTGTTATTTAAAATTGTTGTTAAGTGAAAAATTGAGTCTGTCCCGTCTTTGTGAAAATTAAAAGCAGCTTGTAGGTTCGTAATGACATTTATTGGAGTTCCAAAAGTATTTAACGTATCATCATCATCATCTCAGCCATAGGACGTCCACTGCTGAACATAGGCCTCCCCCTTAGATCTCCACAGATACCTGTTGGAGGCGACCTGCATCCAGCGTCTTCCGGCGACCTTTATAAGGTCGTCTGTCCACCTTGTTGGTGGACGTATACATTCGTAAAATATATAAGAGAGAGAGAGAGTAATCAAAAATGTGGAAATGGCACACGGACATAATACTAGAATTTAATGTTGTAGACAAAAGAAAAAAAGTGGATATTGAATTTTAATTTTTTACATTATTTTCTAAGAATAAATTTTAAAAATACACACAGACACACAAACACCTGTTCTTTCTATGTAGTAAACAAATAAAAGACCTACTGTTGACATTGACCCAATTACAACAACCCCTACAGCAATTTAACTAATAAAAAACTTCAAAAGTTCGAATTAAACATAAAAGTTTTATTTACTAGTACGAGAGTTTAAATCAAATTAAAGTATGTATAAAGTTCCTAAGTCAACAGCCCACTTAATAATTGGATTTAGAATGGACTGTGACGTATAAAGAAGTGACGGTAAATAGAAAATGGAAAAGTGGTGGTTGTTTGCGGGAAAGTAATTGCATTCGGTTCTTGTTAAATGACCAAGGAATTGAAATGAAGGATATAAAAGTTTTTAAGCACGTAAAAATAATTAATGGGGAAAATTGTGTTATTTTTTCTCATAAAAAATGCAAGCAACTAAGCACAGTTTGAAAAGAGAAGCAACGGATTTTCCGGTCTTTATTTACTTCTCCGAAATACCTACATTTTGGAGCCGTGAATTTTTAAAAGGTGAAACCAGTAGAGTTTTACTTTTCAAAAATACAGTTAATTAGTTGCAAAATATGTATATTTTATGGCTTATTTTCTTAGGTAAATGCACTTAGGTAAACTAAAGTACGAAGATAATAATTAACTGGTGAAGGAATTTGTTTTAACATTATACATTTAGGTACTATCATAATGTTTCCAGGCGTGTGCACATAACAAAAGCAACATTACTCCAACTGGGCGGAAGGTTCGATGTGGAGCCAGGAGACGGAGCTTCCAGGGAGGGCTACCTGGCTGACCATAAAGTGGAGACTTACCTCATTGTTCCACCGAGAGTAAGTCTTCTTCGTATTAAATCAAATTCTTTATTTTCAGGCTGCATTGTCCCAAACGTATAGGTATATATCATAAAGACTAACGTACATAATATTACTAACTTTTGTTAGTATATCAATACTATTGCCACTATACCGAACATTGACCAATAAGGAGTGATAAAACAGACGTCAAATTTTCATAGTGTGTTCAGTGTGTGATTGAAGATCAATATGTTATTTCTCCCACAATTTCTCAAGGACTTAACTACCAAAGGAACATTCTTAAAATTCGCAAAAAATTCACAGTGAAGTAATACCACTATCAGAAAACAATATTGGACACATGTCAATAAAGTTTCGTTCCACAAGATGCTATTCTATCTCGTCGGTGTCACACAAACTGGACATACGACAGACAGACTCACGACTTTCTATCTCGGAAACTTTCGTTTCGTTTCTTATATCGGAAACATGTCGCGGAAGATAGTGACCTATGGGATGAGGACCTTATTGTGATGATATCCTTGACCAGTTGAGGGAAATAGGAATGTGTCTCCCCCATGTCATCCGCGTTACACCCGGATAAAAAGTGCCTTTGGCCTTTATTAATAATTTAATAGACTATACTAACTAACACTGAAAGAATTAAACGAACAAACAGACTGAGACTTCAGTTATACTAGATAGATAATATCAAACTCCCTCAAGTCAGATTATCTACAGATAAAACAAACTATCACAAATAATTTTCGAATTTGTCAAGTCTTGGCAGTATATTAATGGCGTCCACGGCCGATTTCGGCCACGGCGGCTGTTCTCATTTAAGGAGATCAGCCAGCTGCGCAGGACATAATTATAGTGCACGAGCATTTGCGCAGACACAGTGCACTCCCTATTCCTTCACTCTCATAACCCGATGGGACGGCAATCCGACACGACCGGAAAGAGATCAGGCGCAGGACCGACATTTACGTGCTCTCCGATGCACGGGTGAATCAATTACCAACTTCCAGACTACGGGCTGCTTTGTGAAAGTTCAAGAAAACCCACAAAGCGATTTCGGCCCAACCCGGGAATCGAACCCGAGACCTCGAGAACAGCAGCCGCACTTGCGACCACTAGACCAACGAGGCAGTATAATAGTCAGTCTGAATTCGTTAATCAACTCATCTAGCTAAGCCTGGTATTTGATAATTTTGTTCAGAACCTCTTGACAGGGGCGACGGGGGAACAATAGATCAGGTCAAAGATGACGATCACGACTCCTAAGCCTACGTGCACACTACAGAATAAACAGTCGGCCGACTGTTTATTCTGTCCCTTTGTCCCTATTTCCTTTTGTACGCTTAAATCTTCCAAACTACGCAACCGACTTACATACGGTTTTTAATAGATAGAGTGATTTAAGAGAAACATTCATAAGTATAATACCATACATTAAATACTGTTATCCCGTGCGAAGCTGGGGCGGGTCGCTAGAATATAAATCCTGAATTCAATCAACGTTTTAAGTCGGTCTGATAGCGGACAAATACCTGATCGTTGTGACGTGTGTACTTCCATTCATCTTCATACAGTTATCGGCACGAATATTGAGCGCTCGGCGGAAGAGTGGGGATCGCTTTGCGCACCGTACACTTATGACAAGAAAAAACATACACACTTTTTATTATTTATTTTTTCCTAAGTTCCCTACGTAATTTCATACTGGCTCAATGATTTAAAGAAAGATTTTATATTGATTTATTTAATTGAGAAATGAAAATTGGGATGGAATTAGGTAATCAAAAGTGTTTCTAATTTAAAATATAGGTTAAATATTCTAGTTTGACAAAAAAAAACTACTACGTACCTTGGTACTTTTTTTGTTAACATTTTTAACCTCGAATTAAATTTATTCTTTAATGAAATGAAAAACATTTTTTATAAAAAAAGAAAAATATATTTTATAAAAATTAGTGTCAATTAAATTGGCTGGAAGTGTCAACGTCAACGTCAACCGCAGTAAAGAACCAATCCCGAGTGACGGTTATGACGCGATGCGCTGCGAGCCAATCACCGCTTTAGCGCCGCCCCCGCGCCTACTTCATACCACCAAAGGGACCCAATAAATCACTTCTGCGCAGGTGAAGGTCAGCGGTCAATATCCTTGCCGATGATTATACTGACTTACAAGCCCAAACCAACTATCGGCCGACTAAAAGTTTGTAGTGTGTACTCTGAGACCTCAAGAACAATTAAGTTGGGAACGTCAGCATTGTACTAATGCTCTTCATATTAATTACCTTGTATCATTAATAAGAGAACATTAGATAGTAACATGTTTCAGAAGGTATTGTGTTGTGCATGCTAAGATTAGCCGTGAAGATGATGTGTTGCTTCCTATTCTGTTTAATGAGTACCTATTAGTTTAAATGTTTGTCTTAATATTGACAATTTATTGTTAATTGAGTTTAGGTTGAATAGATTATGGCTCCATAATATAAAATACTGGTGAAACTGTTCTGAATTCCTTCCTATCAAATCAAATTAATTTTATTTGTTAACACCTATCAGTATGACCTTGTAAAGGCTTTATTTAATTCCAATTAAAAGGAAGACATCTCTGTTTTTACGGTACTAATGCCCTTCCGTGCAAAATTTCTTCTCAATTGGTTCAGCCTTTCTACCATAAATGTGTCACATAATACGTGCAAACTTTTTGAGTGCTTGGTCTTCAATTCTTGATTTATGAAAAACTATTGAATCAATCTTTGAGTTGATTGAAAAAGATCACTTAGCTATTGAATCCATATTGTGTAGTGATAAAAATAATCCACATAAAACCATTATATTTCACAGATTTATTATTTAAAATGTCTTCAGCAATCCTGAAAATGTCTTTAGTTGCTTATGATTGATGGTACTGAACAATGGTTTGAGTCTAGTCGAAGAATTAGTCTTTACAGCTGATGATAAATCGTATCTTGTCAGTCCAGGGAGTGTTATTTGGAACTAATGGCTGTGATTTTTCTTTTGTGGGTAATATTTTTGTGAAATTGAATGTTGAGTGGCATTTTTATTTGTTTATTTTAAACTAGTCGTTTTCTCGCAGTTTCATCCGCGTCCCGTGGGAACAACTGCCCTTAAAGAGTTAAAATATATGCCTATATTGCCCAGGAAGAGTGTAGCTTTCCAACAGTAAAAACATTTTTCAAATCTCTTCAGTAGTTTCTCTCGTTATTATATTAGTATGCATAAACGATAAAGCTAGATTTATGATCTACTTTTCTAAATCTATACTAATATTATAAAGCTGAAGAGTTTGTTTGTTTGTTTGTTTGAACGCGCTAATCTCAGGAACTACTGGTCCGATTTGAAAATTTCTTTCAGTGTTAGATAGCCCATTTATCGAGGAAGGCTATAGGCTACTTTTTATCCCGGTACGGGAAGTAGTTCCCACGGGATGCGGGTGAAACCGCTGGCAGAAGCTAGTACACAATAAAACCCAACATAAAACTTTTTTTAAGTAATTACCTTTGTTTAGTAAACTTTTGGCAATGATTTGTATCACTTTAAGAATTATAGCGACTGTTTTCTTTAAAGACAATTATTATGTCTACACAATTCAAACAAGTAATAATTACTAAGCAGTAATAAATGTATTATTTTAAGTGGTACAATACAAAGAAGCTTTTAAAACTTTTTGTCTCATCTAAAATAACGATAATTTCGTTTATTATAAATTGCGAAAAATATAATTTTATATACCCTTTGAGATTCTGACCAGTCACTGCTTTAAAAATTATTTTAACCTTATATTCTTTCAAGATTAACGAGAAACCACAAAAGAGTCTGATATCTGACATTTTCCGCTTTTCCATAATTTGTTCATTTTGATCGACTGTCTGAATCTTTCTTGCTCGGATATCGTAAGGCAAGACGTTAAGGGGCGGTGGTGCGTGATCTTATTAGGTAGATCTAATATTTGAACACGTTATTTTTTATTTGTTAAGTATTTATAGGAAGAGATTTGAGATGTGATTCTTATATTTTTGGGAAATGGCTTGTAACCGGTCTGTCTATGTACCTACATATCTGTAACAGTGAAGATATCATAAATATCTTATTTATAAATGACAAGTGAATTTCATTACTCATTGAAGAGACAGAGATTTACAATGGAAAATAATATTTTTAAAAATATTTCTTACAGTTGGTATTGATTTCAAAAGTCGTATCAATTGCAAGTCTATCACAATTCTTAAAAAAAATCAAGTCTACCTCAAAAGCTCTAACGAACCCCACAAAAAGATCTTCAAACAAAAAAAAAGGTATCAATCAAAATTTTCCTCTACCCAAAATCATTTCCGTCTCATCAAAAAGAAAATTGTCACGATCTCGCCTAAATCAATCTCCCATAAACCTATTCCGTTGATTAATCTTCGACACTGTATCCATCCAATTAAGGTTTAAATTCGCACTTCATCAAAAAACTTTGAAAAATGATTGCTTCCCAAACGAACTATTCATGGTTTGACGCAATCATGCAAAAGCAACTAGTCGCCGTTTCATTGAATTGTAAATCAGTTGCTTTCAGTTCAATGGACGAAATAAAATCGGAATGATCTTATGGTGTATTGGAAACAGATTAGTTTGGTAAATGAGCGTAAAGTATTATTTGAAATGCTATTAGTATCTTTAAAGATATTATTTTATTTTTCTGTGTAGCTTTAACACACTGCATTTTTCGTGACTGTGGTGAAAACAGACTTTCACATTCAGCGACAGAGATTGAATAAACTTAAAAATCTGCCGACTTTAAATATATTGTATGTCCTCAATTCGGTAGTCTTTTTACAAGATTACTTAATGTCGACCTGTTATAACAATATTTACGGATCGAATCGAACTTTTAATTAAAAGGAAAGCCAGAAATACCCTTGTCATTTTTTCCTTTTCCATATTTACGTTCTTAAAACAACTGCTACTTCATAAAGTTACATGATACCTCCCTCGTGAACAGCTCAATCACGCGAGCCGCGATGTCATTGGCGCAGAATATTGCCAATATCCGTGTATCACTGCCAATCGTATCATCGCTGTTTAGACAATGTTTTGTAGGTTATTCACATAAAGAATTTAGATAGGAGGTTTGTGGTCGTTCTTTGGTAGATGCGGGTAATAATTTCAAGATTAGCGCTTTCAATCAAACTACAAACTCACTTAGTGTTTTTGTGTGTGAATTTATTTTCATGATAGGTAATCATTTTAGGTAAACTAGTCTTGTATCTTAATATTTGGTTCTCCTTCAATGTTAATATCCGTTCCATCTTCTTAAATTATTGTAATAAAGTTTTAGATCAGAGTTAATACGCCTCGAGTTGTAGTCAACGAACCCAAGAATTACCCCCCAGAAATTCAAATCAAATAAATTACTTAAAATTCAGTAATATCAAAATGTCTCAAGAGATATTATAATAATATCTTGGATATTATATTGAATTTGTAGTAAGTAACGAAATTATTGGATGAACCCTAAGTTTACCCTGGCTAGGGCATTGCTTTACCCTAAGGGGTAAGAAATGATAAAGGTATCTCTTTAACCTTTGCTTGAGATTAAATTATTCGGGATCAGTCATGTGGATATTGATGGAAAAGATTTTAATTTAAAAGGGGATTAATTGTATGCGTTATTTGATCGTTTTTAATCTAGAATGTAGTGTTAACGGTTAGTGGTCTTGCATTTTTAAACGATATTGGATTTCTTTATCTATACTAATATTATAAAGAGGAAAACTTTGTTTGTTTGGTTGTAATGGATAAACTCAAAAACTACTGGACCGATTTTCAATATTCTTTCACCATTAGAAAGCTATATTATCTGCGAGTAACATAGGCTATATTTTATCCCGGTGCGGGCAGTGGCTCCCTCGGGACGCGAGTGAAACCGCGGGAAAACGGCTAGTTAATTATATGCAGATGAATTCTTTTTAATATTTTATATGGCTGATGTGTATAACTCGATATCCCTTACCTACTAAGTTATGTGGCTTCTTGAACGACTATCATAGTGCATGTAAATGTAAACGTGTATCCTTTCTACTAAGTTGAATTACTTGCCCATACCTGTATCTATAACGACACTTGACGACAAATTTTTACTCTAAATCCGAGTGTTTTTCATGACACAAAATAATCATAAATTTTTTTTACTCTAAAGCAACGCCCAAAAATAATGTCCACCCAAATCTCAATGTTGTGTTAGTGGCTCACTCAAACTGAAATTGTTTTATCACTAACAATTATTCAAAGTTTCGTCCCAAGGGACCCTGGCAACTGAAACTAGTCAACTTCAGCGATAAACTTAATTACAGGACACTTGCTTCGCTTTAAATAGGATTTTCGGAGTTACGACTAGATTTTGGCCTGACATTTGAACTACTGGCTCCTTTGGCTAAAATGGTTGAAACATGAAACTTAGCCTAACACTGAAACATGTCAGTGACATACGACGGACAACACGATGATTTTTTAAGAGAGGGGCATTAAAGATCTCACAGAATATAAATTGTATAGATGTCTATGTAGTAAGAATATGTAGTATCAGGCACCTTCATGATTAAACATTAGAGCATTTTAATTCCATAAAGTTGTAGAGAAATTTTCTCTCTCAAAAGTAATTAAGTGAAAAGTTGAAAATCAGAACTTTTTGAAGATCAAGTTTACAAAACACAGTCCCCAAAACGCCCTTCACCATTTCCTATGTATTTTTGCGGGAACAAAGAAATGGTGGGACATATTCCTCAGCAAAACCACACAAATACCACCGTAAATTTAAAACGTATGGCAATATATCGGATTATCATTCGTTTTCAATTCTGCGATACAGAGCAATTAACTTGGAGAAGACATGTTTTGACGTTTATATGGAAAAGATAGAATCCTCAATAACTAAGAATCCCAAGATGTTTTGGTCGTACGTGAAAAGTAAGAAAAACGTTGGTACTTTTCCGAATGTTATGACTTATAATAATACGTCGGCTAGTACAGGTCAGGATATAAGCAATCTGTTTTCTGTTTACTTTAACACAACTTTTCAACAATCTGAGTCCAATAATTATAACGCAGACACCACTAGTGGTACTTGTTTTGATGGTCACACAACTAGCATTGGTTCTGTTGATATTAATCCTACTCGTGTGCTTAAGTTGCTTAAATCATTAGATTTATCCAAATCTGGTGGTCCTGATCAGATACCGCCTTTGTTCATTGTTAACTGTGCTACTAGCTTAGCTGAACCGATGACCATTTTGTTTAAGCGCTCGCTCTCGGAAGGAATTATCCCCAAGATTTGGAAATCGGCATGTGTTACGCCAGTTTTCAAAAAAGGGAACAAATCTCAAATCTCAAATTACCGCCCCATATCCAAGATATGCTTGTTCTCTAAGATCCTTGAACGTATTGTATATACCGATCTTTATGAAGCGGTCAAATGTAATTTAAGTGATGAACAACATGGGTTTCTTAGAAAACGTTCAACGACGTCTAAACCTTGTCCTTGCTCATGAGTTCATATCAGAAGGGATGGAGCAGCATGCACAAGTTGACATAATTTACACCGACTATAGCAAATGCTTCGATCGTATTGACCATCATGTGCTGCTGCAAAAGTTATTGTCGGCCGGAATACATGGTGACTTGTATCGGTGGTTCTGTTCATATGTTGACAATCGGACTCAAGCAGTGGTGCTCCAGGGCTATACATCTAACTGGACATTTGTTCCCTCTGGTGTCCCACAAGGCTCAATTTTAGGACCCTTAGTTTTCATTTTATTTATATCGGACATAAAATCGTGTTTTAAACATTCGTATATTTTACTTTATGCTGACGACATGAAGATACTTAAAAAAGTTCATAATGACTTGGATACACACCTCTTACAGGAGGACCTTATCAGATTTGAGACTTATTGTATCTTAAATAAGCTACAGCTTAATGTGTCTAAATGTTATCACGTTACATATACGCGCAAAAAGACCTTGATAGGTACAGGCTATACACTGTATGGTCAAACAATTAATAAAGTCAATACCATCAGAGATCTTGGAGTTATATTTGATAGTAAACTATTATTCGATCAGCACATTGAGTCCATAGTTAAGAAAGCGGCAAAAGCGTTAGGCTTTATAACTAGAATGTCTGCAAGCTTCCGATCTATAAAAACAATTAAAATATTATACTGTTCGTTTGTACGTAGTCATTTAGAATATGCATCACAGGTCTGGAACCCGCAATATGAGATTTATAATTCTCGTATTGAGGCTATCCAGAAAAAGTTTTTAAAATACATTGATTTTAAAGCACGGCAGTATTCAGCAGATTACAGTCAGCGTTGCCACAGATACCATTTCTTACCTCTGGAACACAGACGACTCATAAATGACATTTGTTTTTTATTAAATATAGCGAACTAGCTTTTGCCCGCGACTTCGTTCGCGTGGAATAGTGATTTTTGGTTTGACCAATAGATGGCGCTATATGTCCGAAATAAATTTTATTTTTATTTTTATATTTTTTTGTAATAAAAACTATCCTATGTCCTTTCTCAAGTTCCAAACTATGTCTGTACCAAATTTCACACAAATCGGTTCAGTAGTATAGGCGTGAAGAAAAGACAGACAGACAGACAGAAAGACAGACAGACAGACAGACAGAGTTACTTTCACATTTATAATATTAGTTAGGATGGCACAATCGACTGTGCCGAACTAGTCGCTAAGTTAGAACTGCGAACAAATCAACTCGGTTTGCGTCAGCGCCCACTGCTCAACGTCCCTTTCTCGTCTAAGAACTACAGGCGAAATGCTTTCTTTGCTAGGAGCACGGCAAGCTTCAACAAACTACCCCTTGAGTTGAACATTGATCTTTATTGTACATCCGCTAGCACGACAAGGCGGATTTTAGCAAAACAATTTTTTGGAAACTAATTTCTTTCTTTTTTTTTTTAACAACTAAGTATCGTTATCGCACGAACTGTAGTGTTATTATTGTAATTATTTTAAATCATTATCTAAACATAGTTTATTAATGTAAAATCGTTATAGGTTATACGTCTAATTAACATAATAACATGTATATGTGGAGGCTTGTTATTAGCAATGTTTAGTTTTATTTTTTTTTACTCATAGTTTGTAATTAGTCTGTAAGCCTTCTTTAAAATTAATAAAAAAAAAAAAACTATTCTGTCTGTATGGTTTGAAGAACCTCTCTCTGACTTCAACACAGAATTTCGGACATAAGTCATTCAGAGAAAATAATTTCATCACGGCTGCTGAGAGAAATGAAGAGATGAATATTCAGGCTTCAGTAATTTTATCAGGCAGTTGGTTGCAGACAGTAGCTAATGTAATACCAGTTATTAACAGTTGACCTACTGGAAAGGCTGGGAAAGTGTAGCACCTCTTTTCAGTAAGCTGTGACAATCGGATTTGATACTAAATGAGAAGTAGATTGTGCTATTGTATTTTTCGAATGAAGATAAGGTTGAGGCACTTAAAAATTTTTACATAATGCTGGAGATAAATTGCTTTCAAATAGGACTCCTAACGAAGAGTAGTTCTAAATTATTTTAGAAGGTGCTTTATAAGATTGACGTGATAAAATAAATGAACATGTAGTCCAGCTTCTTATCAATAACAAACCATTTATCCCTGGTTATAAACGATTTAATTTAGTGAGCTCTGATGCAATCCGACCTTTAACTTTGCTAAATATATTCAAAGTAAACCTACTATCAGTCAATACCCAAAACTATGGCTTGGCCACTAATCGGAAAGTGAAAACTCAGATCCCAGATTGATCCCCAGATAACGATGCAAGTGGAATGGAAGGATTACTGTTAATTGCAGCCCTAATCTGGCAGATGGCGCTAGCTTCTCAAATGAGTGCTTGGATTCACCCCGGCTTTATTTCAACTCTTCCCTAGTTTTGCGACAATTCTTAATTAAAACTGTTTAGAATAGTTTTAAGTTTGTATTCGTTGAGTTACAGAAATGAAGATCGTGTTTAATTAAAATAATAATAGGTTTAACAATGAAAACTTTAACCAATTTATGTTTGTTGTACTGTGAAATTTATTGTTGGTGTTACTATTTTGTGAGGAAACCGTTTGTTGTCGAATTTGTTCGCATTTTAGACTTCAGCCTTTATAAACTGATTTTCTGTAAAGGCATGAAGTTTACTTAAATTATTTACCTACGACATTTGGAAGCGCTATGTAGAAATTGACTTAAATAATTTACATAATCTGTTTTGAAGTCCAATAAAGGACTTCAAACGTAACAGTCGAGGTAAATGAAAATTGTATTATAAATATGACTTAATTTTCTTTCAGAAACCCTCAGAAAACGGTCGCCTGTCAGTCTGCACGGTAGATAGGAAAGCCAGTATTGTATCATCGTTGTACCAAGATGTGTCTCCTACGAAACCACGAGACAACATCAGCCCTGCACCTTCACAGAACAGTTTCAATGAAATGGAAACCTTCTCCAATAGGGTGCTGAGGACAGAGTCCTTAAGAACAACTGGAGGTGAGTTTTGAAACCTGAATAAATAGTACCTACTGCAAAAACTCACTAAGTACTACACGACTATTAAGCAGTCATAGGCATATGATACGTTTTTAAAAATAATTAAAAAAAGAAAGGTGAAATTGAATGAGAACACGCTACTTACGTTTAGTAAATGTTTTCTGAGTCTGAGAAAAACTACTCGTTGTGGAGACTTTTATAATAATTTAATATGATTACGAACAAAAATATTGATCACCCATGTACTACTGCTTTTCCAGATCTCAGCCGAAGGGCATCAGTGAAAGTAGTAGCTTTCGATAATAACACCCAAGCTACGAGCCCTGGTGAAGGTCTTGGTAATGGAACAGTTGTTACTGCCAAACCTAAGAGTCGCAGCGGTTCTATTATTGGGGCTATAAGTCCTATCATGGGAACAGGTAAGTGTTTCTGACCTATAATGATGAGGAACTAGAAATATGTTTAGAATGAGCAAACTCTGATGACGAACCCGATGATTATATAAAATACTTTTGTGTACCCTTTTGAATAAGTATTAGTAAATTAATGAATGGAGCTTATATTAAAATATTGACTTTAAATATGACTGGCTTCTCGCCCAATGCCAGGATACATTGAGCGTTGCTCGAGTGTATGTTATGAAAAGAAGGTATGGTTACTATAACGGTATAAGAATTCTCGACAAAGAAGTTTGATGAGACAAAGAAACTACGGTTGATCATAGAGGGATCTAATCGATATTATTGACACTGTTTAAAATGTATCTGAGCAATAAAATTGACAAGAAATCCTAAAAAATATATACTTAATCCTTCAACTGTTTTATCCAGAAAATTCTAGTGAGTACAGTGGCCACAGTGGTCACAGTGCCCGTAGCGAACAACCGACCCCCACAGACATATTGGTGGCGCCTCTATTTCTTAGGATGTTAAGTACAATGTCCACTGAATCACTGTGTTAGTGTCCCAATGTATTATCTTCAAGTGCCTAACAATTTGATGTCCTGTTTTATTACATGTTAGGTTTAGTACTGTTCTTTGTTTTTTATGTGTTTCGTATCGTCTCTCTAGCTTTAAACTCATTCAGTTACCAGATGAGTATGGCATATCTGGTGTTAAAACTATGTATTTCATTACGTAGCTCTTTAGGTTGTGTTATCTGTATTACTTCATCTTATGAATACTTATCGTTGGTAGTCAAATGTTGGTAACAACTAACATAATTACGTGTTGTTCATCCCCATATGATTTGGTCTCCATAAAATAGCAATACATAAAAACCATTCCCTAGAAAATCAGTCAGAATGCAAGAACAACCTCAAGTTACTTAAACTATAAGAGCCAAACTACCCTGTTTCTGACTTAAATGCCTGCGTTAGAAAAGCAGTCCATGATATTCATTATATGTTGCCTAAAATACTATCACATTAAATAGATCCTTCTTTAAAGAATCTGATTTCTCTTCCAGCGACTCCCGGCGTACCATCCCGATCTCGTCCCTCAAGCAAGATGACCAAGTACGTCGAGTGTTGGGGCGCGGACAAACCATTTGCTAACATCACCGACTCCACTCTTGCCAAGAATATTGGAATTTCTGTAAGCTCAGCTTGATCCTTGATTACTCCTTTGTTTTGATTTATTGTTAAAAAATAATTAGAAAGCCTTTAGACAAAGTAATTTTGTCAAAACATGTACTTAATCTTTCATAATTTTTCAGAGTCTAGCTATGATTGAACAGAATCTTCTGCCACAAAGGACAACGTGCTGTGATTGCAGGTACATATAAAAGTTATTTGGTCATCTAAAGTTGATCGATGATTTCGACCTTGTAGTTTCACTAACTAGAAATAGTGGACAATTTTTTATTTTTTTTACTTTTTTAATATTCGGTAGTTATTTACTCGTTAATATTTGATGCGAACGTAATGTCTTCATTCCATGTAATACGCCATGCGAGTACTCAAAAAAATTGAAATAATCCGTAGACCATAGATCGAAGTGGAAAATATTGCGCGAAAATTAGTACAACTTTGAAAAAATCTAATCAAATTCCTCCCAATCATCTTTTCCAGCACGAACTCAGAAGGCATGAACCGTCTAACCCTCTGGTTCAAGAGCAGCACGCAAGAGAGGCAGTACCGCAACCAGGCCGACGCGCAGTTCAAGTATAACGTCGCCTGCGCAGCTGCGTTGTTTGCACTGTTGGCGTTTATACAGCTGTTGACTGTGCCTAAGTAAGTGTTACTTGTAGGCTTAAGGCCCGGTTTCACTGGTTCCCGATAAAGTGTTATTTAGGCGCTTTGCACATGGAGCAACTATTGGAGCAACTGGCAACTGGCAACTAGCTGTTTACATATATTTCAATTGAACCGCGCACACATAGCAACTCGAGTTTCGAGTTCCGGTAATCGTCAACAGTTTTCAGTTGCTGTAATCGATGACTAAGATAGTTCCTAGTTACCGCAGCTAGCAACTGTTAAATATTCTACCGGATTTTAAAGTTGCCGGTTTCCTCAATCGTCAATCGCAACGCGTCCGGCGATTTCACACCCTCCCTACCCTCTCCCTGTGCCCGATCATTCCAGTCAAGTTCCGCTCAATACGTCGCCGACTACACACGTCTTGAGTTGCTCACAGATTGCCATAAAATTGCGGCAAACGTAAACGTTATAGCAACTATCAACTTTTTACAAGAAACTTTTAAAAGATTGATAGTTTCCTCAACTTAAGTTGCTCCATGTGCAAAGCGCCTTAGTTGTCTGATATTTAATGCTATCTGCCAAATAAAGGCTGCTTATAATTTCTGTCAAATGTTGCTATCCGAGACCTGTGGAATCAAAAGTTATGATTACCTGTCAGATAAGTTTCTGTCAATCTATCAGAACCTTTACAGTAACCAGTGAATTGGAGGCAAACCAAACCAGTGATTTGGCCATAAATTGGAGGAAGAATCATAACTTTGCCAGACTAATCAGTCTTTGTCAGCAATTATTTTGAAACTAAGAAATAATAATACTTGTCTTTTAAAAACCACATTTTTGTTAGTTGTCAATTTCTTAACCTCTATTATAACCAATCACGGCGCTAGTAAAAATATTAACTTCCTTCCTTATTTTCTTTCTAAAGTCTTCATTATACTGTTTCAGAGGTGTAGTTCTATACGCATCGTTTGGTCCTACACTGTTCACGCTCCTGGTCTTCGTGTATCTATCCTGGTATGACGGCAGCATGCTGAAGAGGGGGCTCCGTCCGATATCTGATGTGCCCGATGATCTGTATGCTGATAACTGTACTAAGCCTGGACAGGTTAGTAAAACTTTGTTTATTTTTGTAGGACAGGGCCTGCATAATATTGGCTTCCAGTCTCACCTGATACAGCTGAGTACCTACCAATGTTTTACATGAAGCGACTATCTAACTAACACCGGCAACCCGATACCCCTTGACAAGCCTGGTAGAATAGAATAGAATAGAATAGAATAGAATAGAATAGAATAGAATAGAATAGAATAGAATCATTTATTTGCCATAAACATGTGTATACTAGTAGGTAGTCCGACTTTCTGGGCTTCTGACTTCATGTAATAACTGCAGAAGATATTTCAACTTAACGTGTCTTCCGAAACCTGAATAAAATATACCAGTTCAATTCCAGATGTTTGTGTTTTGACAGCATGCAATTCTTGAATATTTTGATTATTGATTTTTAATAACCATAGGTTCTACTAATAACATGTTTAATATGTTTCAGGTGGTGGCAAATAACCGGTTTATAAGGCTGACGATGTTCACGGTGTCAGTGCTGCTCATAGGTGCATGTGCAGTCATTAATCTGGTAATAGAATATAGAATTGTTATCCCTTTGTTACAGCTGTTGATTCTCCTTCTAGTAAATAAATAAATAAATAAATAAATAAATAAATACTTTTTCGGTAATTCTACTTATTACATAAACCTGACTTACTTTGAATCTTGACTCCTGCAAGAAACGTTTCATGATTTAAAGACTGTTACCTGTTAGATAATATTCATACACCATTGTAAATGACGGATTTTGGATTTGCACATTGGCTTTCTTAGAGACTGAATATAACCTAAGACCAGACGGAAAAATTATATCATATAGTAGTCCTAGAGAACAAATTAATAAGTAGGTAGGACAAACAATATCAAAATTACAAATATCCTTATTTATTTCCAGTTCCAATCATTCGTAATAATAGACTACCCGATGTACCTGCGCAGCAATAGCTCCAACCTGACAGATTTCAACTTTACCAATGACGTCACTATGAACGGACTGCACTTCTCTAATGATGTAGATTCAGCTCCTGTAAGTATATTTGTTAGTGAGGTAGTTTACAGAAAGACTTTTTGCCCTTGAAAACCAAAATTTCACTTTCTCAGACTCTCATCCAACCCATTATAGATTACGCTGATGCCTGTTATCTGGATGCCACCGAGGAGCTATTAAATAAACTTGAGCGTTTGCAAAATCTTTGTATTCGTTTTGTCTTTAATCTTAAAAAGTATGATCATGTTTCACAATTTTGCAAGGAACTCAAGTGGCTCCCAATTCGTCTTCGCAGGAACACTCGCATTATGTCATCATCCTCCAAGCCTTTTTCCCAATCCTGTTGGGGTCGGCTTCCAGTCTAACCGGATTCAGCTGAGTACCAGTGCTTTACAAGAAGCGACTGCCTATCTGACCTCCTCAACCCAGTTACCCGGGCAACCCAATACCCCTTGGTTAGACTGGTGTCAGACTTACTGGCCTCTGACTACTCGTAACGACTGTCAAGGATTTCCAATGACAGCCGGGACCTACAGTTTAACGTGCCATCCGAAACACAGTCAATGGTGTCTAAGATATACTTAGAAAGTACATACAAACTTAGAAAAGTTGCATTGGTACTTGCCTGACCTGGGATCGAACCCGCGCCCTCATACTTGAGAGGTTGGTCCTTTACCCACTAGGCCACCACGACTTTTTTTTTACACTCGCATTATGTGTCTTCTATTTAATATCCTCTTCAATCCTAAATCTCCTTCGTACCTGCGGGAACGTTTTTCCTTTCTCCGCTCTCCTGATGCGTCCTGCAGGACACATCTCAAATCCTTACTTAAAATCCCTTCCCACTCTACTGATTTCTACTCCTACTCCTTCACCGTGCACGCTGTACGGCTATGGAATAATTTGCCGCCTGAGCTGAGGAGCTGCCAGACTGTTGCCTTGTTTAAGAGAAAGTTGAAGGAACATTATCTGTCCTTATCATCATAGATGCATTTAGTATTTAGTGTATTTATATATTTATACATATATATATTTATTTATTTGTTTATATATGGGCGATTCTCTGTAAGCTCGTAATCGGCTGTCCGGACCGATTTTTTCAATAAATAGTTTAATTCTTATTTAAAAAATCACATTTTATGAAACTTTAACCCCGAAGCTTCACGGGCCCTTTGTTTTTATAACCATAATTACTTTAATTTTTTTTCTATACGTTTTAGAAGCTCGAAAAATACAGTCCCCTGGCTGTCCCTTTCACTGCATTCACACCTAGAAATGCGATTTCCGAAAAACTTGATGAAACTACTTTCACTTAGCAGTTAATATCACAAACAAAAATAATGAAATTATATTATTTTCGTAAAACAAGCACTCATTACAACTTTATTCATTTTAATAAACTCCTGTAAACTTTGTCCTGAGAATTTTAATACAGTCCCCTGCCAAAAATTTAAATCAATATTTAAAAAAAACTATAATATTTTACAATCGTTTTATTAGTGCAACGAAATGCAATTGTTGTGAAGTTGGCAAACTTATCAAATGCGGTAACGATACGCCATTCTGTTTAGTGTTAGAGCGTCATTTGTGAGGCGAACAAGCGTTTGGGCCGCTACCACACACAGGCCTCTGGTAAATAATTGTATGTAATTTAATTACTTAAATTATCTCTATTTATAGTTAATTGTTACATTATTTGTGCCTTAATTGATCGGTAGGTTCTTAAAAAACTATAAGACATCGGTTTCATAAATATTGTGAAATCTAACTGAAATACACAGTCCTCTGGCAACAGTCCTTTGCCAAAAAACGCAACAGGGGACTGTTTAACAAAACAGGGGACTGTGTATTCTGCGTATTGGTTTAATAGTTTTCATGAATCGTTTGTGTAAATTTATTCGCTAGTCTCTTTTATTAATTTAAGAATCAAACTATCATTGCATCGCATTATTTTTTCCTTTATGTACTTGAATTATATTACACAGGCTGATCGAACGCACGTGATATGGCTCCTAAAAAGAAGAAGCTATCCCGAGAGGAATTACAAAAAAAGAGAGAATCAGAGCGGCAAGAGCGACTGCCCTATCTGACCTCCACAACTCAGTTACCCGTGCAACCGACTTTTTTTAACGACGCTAAAAATCATCAAATGACCCCTCCCGCTGCGGGTCAGAAGCGGTGGGGGAGTGTCAGAGTTTTACTGACTAAAAATCCGTCGTGTTCCGTCGTAGGCCTTTAATGTACCAGGGCCGTGGTAACTCTTTCGTACAGTCCCGCAGCCCCAGAGGCCCTATGCCCTGCTGGGCCTCGCTAGGGTTGCTGACATCAACTTGAGGAGCGCGTGGAACTACGCACGCCACCGACACGGGTCTGTTGTCTAAAAAGACGCAGGAACGATGAATCATCTGAATTCATCGCCCACAGACCCAGGCCTACGGTGGCCGGGAGTCGTCTCGCGCAACCCGGCACCCGTGGTGACTACCTGGTCCAGCCGGGATGAGAGATGCGAACTCTCTGTCGTTCCGCCGCCTACTTCTCGAGCATGACTGCTTCGCAGAAGGAGGCGACGGCATCCCATTCCTCTCACCCCGGACCATGGCATAAACCAGGCCCGGACGCCCTCGACGAGGATCCGGCGGTGTCCTTCCCATGCAGGGCACTCCTGGACTGTGAGGTCCATCGTGTCCTCGAAACTGTCCGCACAGTGGTGACACCCGGGCGCCACCTCAGGACCTGTTCGATATTTCCCAAAACAACCGTGTCCGGTGAGGACCTGCGTCATGCGGTAAATGAGGGCGCCGTGACTCCTCCCGAGCCACTCTTCAAAGAGGTCCCCACTATGGTGGCGTGCCCTAACCCTGTACCCCTTAGTTCGACTGGTGTTAGACTTACTGGCTTCTGACTACCCGTAACGACTGCCAAGGATGTTCAATAACAGCAGAGACCTACAGTCTAACGTGCCATCCGAAACACAGTCTTTGTTGAAAAGTTGCATTGGTACTTGCCTGATCTGGAATCGAAGCCGCGCCCTCATAATTGACAAGTTGGTTCTTTACCCACGAGGTCTACCACGACTTTTTCGCCGGCGACGTCATTGGTAAGCAGTTGAAAGAAATGGGTTATCAAACCAAACGCTCAAAATGGCGAAACACGTCTTTGTATAGTTCACAGCCACATAGACATGAAGCTTAGCGCTCTTCATACTGCTAACATATTAACTTACAACAATCACCAGGAGTTGCTGGAAGATCTACATATGTTGCGACGTATCAAGATCTATGTCGTGTCATGCTTGCGGTAATAAAAACCCGAAATATATGGCTTTTGATCATAGAAAAGTCATAAAATGTGGGTTTCTGTTCACATTCAAAACAGTCCCCTGATGCCTCAAACAGTCCCCTGTCATGATTTTTTGGAAAATCGCTAATAACTCGGAAAATAGGTACAATTTCAGTGGGCCTCCTTGTCTAACTAAATAAATAGTTAATTTTCTTTGGCATAGGACTACGTTTTTTGTCAAATTAAAAAAAAAATTGCCAGGACAGAATTTGTATGGAGCTGAACGAGCTTACAGAGAATCGCCCATATATATATATATTTAGGTAGATGTTAGTATTTTAGTTAAAGCTTCTTTTCTTTTTTACACACTATCTGCATCTCTTCTTATTCTAACTCTCCCATGACGGGCCTGCTGGAAGAGATTTCTTATGAAATAAGCTGTGCCTTTGTACTATGTATCTATTTTTTTCTTCTTGTCTGTATTCTGTGTGTGTACATAAACTATTAGATAAAAATAAATAAAGATTAGAGCTGGAATACTGTGTTTTATCTTAGTGCAATTTAAATGTTTGACCGCGATCTTTGAGCACGCCATTTAGAATCCGGCCTAACTTAGCCCATATACTCCCTTAAGTACTCCTTTATTCTACCCTACTAAAGAATAAAAAATCTCTTTGTATACCCCTTATGTACTTCCCTATATAATCCTCTTTAGACCTCTTTATATACTACATACCACAGTGCAAAACAATATCTGATGGGTTCCTTCTTACTTTTATCTCCTACGACACAATTTTCTTTTAAACTTTCCAGAGCTACCTGTACAGCTCAGTGCTAACACTAGCATCAATATCAGTGTTCCTCCGAGTGGGCTTCGTGCTGAAGTTCGCGCTGATGCTGGTGACGTTAGTGGCACATATTGCGCTGTTCGCGTCGGCAGAGCTGTTTTATGAGTACCAGAAGAAAGATTTGGAGAATGAGTAAGTATGATGAGAGATGATGAAGATAGAGAGAGTCAACATGTTTTTATCCTAGGGTCCTTAATAATACATAAAAAATGTAAAGTGTCAATAATACAATGACAGTGAAACTAATTATAATTGTTTGCAAAATCTGTGCTTTCGTAAAGATTTTGAAGTTTTGTTCTATAATTACTGCCCTAGGAAAATACTAAGTGGTTGCCAGAAGCTTAGCTTTTATAACTATCAATTATATTAGACTTAACGTTTCCTCTTAAGTAGTGGTTTCCTTTGCCGTACACTGACATAAGGCCCTGTATTTCTTAAGATTCTTTCTGACTTTGAGGTCATATATGTATTTATCTCCTGACTCATATTCTTCAATTTACCAAATATTGATAATTCTTCCAGATTCACAATGCTAGCCTACGCCACGAAAGCGGGCATGGTGCTGGTGTTCCTCGCCGCCTTACTGCACATCCTCGACCGGCAGATCGAGTTCACCTCGCGGACTGACTTCTTGTGGAAGGACAAGCTCAAGTTCGAGCAAGAGGAGGTGGAGACTATGAGGGGGATTAATAAGGTGGGTTGGAATTCTATCAGTACCGAAAATATTCATGAATATAGCACAGCATAGGAAAAAAAAATCTTAAAACTCATGCTTAACTTGCGAGTACTGGAAATGATTTGTGTCCCAAAAATCAATTAGGAACAAAGTTAGTTCTTTGACTTTAACCATTTTGAAATATTTTGTTATAACTTGACATTGCTATAATGAAATACATTTCGTTCCAGATTCTTCTAGAAAATATACTACCAGCTCACGTTGCAGAACATTTCCTGACAAATGTTGCATCTGAGGTTCGTATATCAGCTTCTATGTTAAATCCTTAGGACTTTCTTTCTAAGAGACTAATCTCTTATTCTTTCTATACTACAATGTATCCCAGTGTCATTTCATTTTTCCAGGCTAAAATCGATAATCTTTCGAATCGTTCCTTTTATATCTCCCCTTGTTTTTATTCCAGGCAGAGTTATACCACGAGAGATATTCGACGATAGCCGTGATGTTCGCGTCGATACCGAACTACAAAGAGTTCTATGATGAAACTGATGTCAATAAGCAAGGCTTGGAGTGCTTGCGACTTCTCAATGAAATTATATGCGATTTTGATAAGGTAAGCGTCAATAACTTTGTCTTGGTTGATAATAATTTCTTCCTTATGAGTACAATATTTCTTTATACAAAATCTTAAAAAAATAAACCACAAAAGCTTCACTGGAGGCAGCAAACTCCTTACTAGTCGAGTCCATGATTTTGCTTTTGAATTCGTTATCTAGCTTTTTACATACTCCTGTGTCAGAATTTTTGTGATGCTCATTTAAAGTAAATGTTGAGTATCGTTTTAGCTCCTTCTGAAGCCGAAATTCAGCTGTATAGAGAAGATAAAGACGATAGGAAGCACATACATGATTGCTTCTGGTCTGAGGCCGGGGAAAGAGGAAAAAAATGTAAGTATGCACACAGTTCAGATTTAGTTCACAGGTCAACGAGTTAATTTAATTACTCTCCAGTCGTCAGCATCAAATGGGTCCGATAATACCCAGCAAAACCAAAAACCTTATTAACCTTTCATCATCCAGAACAAGAAACATAACCCTACTACAAAAATATTTCGAAAATGTTGTAATCATCATCATATTCCGAGCCTTTTCCCAACTATGTTGGGGTCAGCTTGGTACTCAGCTGACCCCAACATAGTTGTGTTTTACAAGAAGCGACTGCCTATCTGACCTCCTCAACCCAGTTACCCGGGCGACCCCTTGGTAAGACTGGTTGTCAGATTTACTGACTCGAAAATGTTGTAATAATGTACCTACTTATTTAATGTTATTTTCAGGACGCGACGAGTAAAGAGGAGCATACGGTAGCGATCTTGGTGGAGTTCGCGGTGGCTCTCATGACCATCCTCGACCAGATCAACCGGGAGTCCTTCCAGAGGTTCAAGCTTAGGATAGGTATGTCATTGCTAAAAAGATATCTGATACAAGGATGGTTAGTTTTCGGTGTACATAACTAAGAATGAAAAAGAAGAAAGAAAGAAAGAAAAACCATTTATTTTACACACAATGCTAGATTGCACATGCGAGCTATACCTAACTGTCGCTAAAATCGACGATGGCACAAGATGAAGAGGTGTCTGTAGTTACAGATGTAGGTTTAGATTTGCTAAGCGGTAATTAAGTTTTGTGTAATCGGACCTAAGAACCAAAGCAAAACCCTCGCACAAATGATTCGGCTAGCGCCACACTGCATCCTATCAACGAACTTTTGAGTCAAGCACATACTACGTTTGTTACTACTTCGCCCTTACAGTCAAGACCTTGCTCGGTTTGTCATTACTTCGATCTACAAGCAACAGATGGCGCTGTATTACATAACCTATTCCCTTTACTGTGTCTAGCATCAGCAAACTACTTTTTATTAAATTCTAATTATTTCTATTAAATTCTATTCTTTTTCCGTCACCCTTTCTCTTTCTGTCGCTTAGAACTGCTATTTGCTAGACCGAGACAGAAAGCATAATGCGATAGCACGCGGCGGAATCCTCGAGGCGACCGCCATCACTTAAATCGCCAACCCTAAATAACTATGAAGTCATCTTCCGAGCCTTTTCCCAACTATGTTGGCATCGACTATAATAAGTACTATAAAGTGTTCTTCGTATATCCCCAGGTCTGAACCACGGCCCCGTGATAGCGGGCGTGGTGGGGGCGCAGAAGCCGCAGTACGACATCTGGGGGAACACCGTCAACGTCGCCTCGCGCATGGACTCCACCGGCATCATGGGACGGATACAGGTCACTGAGGATACTGCTAAGTTAGTATACCTGTTTATTCATATATAAGATTCTTGATAAAAAAAAAAAATATACGGTGAATTTACGTGGTATTTGAGAGAAATTGCAATTATTGGGAGTTTTTTAACGTAACTCTGAACTGGAATGATTTTAACCAGTTTTGGGAACATCAGTCAGACATTAGACTACAGTTGAACTATTTTTACAAAAACAAATTAATTATTGTCAGTGGACTGTATAAGAAAAACATAATGTTAAGACCATCTACACGTCAAGTCCAATTTTTTAGAGACGTTGTTCTTAGGGTACATCTACACGGTGCAAGTAGCTCGCACATGTCGAGGCACATGAACAGGTTACAGCGACTCGCGCATGTGCCAAAGCAAAATACCCACCCGCGCGCTCTTGTTACTTGCGCATGTTAACTTGCGACAGTTATATGCACCGTGTACACGCACCCTTATAGTTCATATTTACCACCCCATGTAAAATAATCAAACTTTAATTTTCAGGGTACTAATGAGCGCAGGCTACACGTGCGAATGTCGAGGTCCAACATTCGTGAAAGGCAAGGGCACACTCACAACCTACTTCGTGAAAACACCAAACGTTGGTGGAGGACATTAAGCGGGTTCTAGAATCTTCCACCACAGTGACGTCACGCCAGATTGAAGATCTAGAGAAGTCACCGAGGAGTGGAAGGTGGAATGAAGGAAGGAGATTGAAGATAAGTGAGCATCGAAGAGCCAGGGTCTACAAGAATGTTTAAAGAATATCATTTTAAAAGCATGAACTGGTTTCATAAAGAGAAATGGTAGTTGATTTATTGTTTAACATGAAAAAAAAAAACGAATGAAAAAATTTCAAACAGTGAAAACTATATGATCAGACGTAAAAAAATATATATGACAGTAAGTATGGAATATCAATAATATACAAAAATTGGTTGAAAGGTTGACTAACATTGGCTGAATTTACTACTAATGAAAATACAGGTAAAAATATTTTGAAGAACCTCTATAGTCTATCGGGTTGAATTTACTAAATATCTTAAACAATGCGACCCAAAAAAAAACTATAAGTACAGCAAAAGTATGTCTTCTGCTAGGTTTTACCATTTTAGAGGTAAATGAGTTTTAAATTCTAGATACATAGGTACCCATATTAACAATTTATCAGGTCAATATAATACATATTTCATATACGGAATATTATTCAATAAAAAGTAGTCAAGTATCCGTATTTTATAAGGCCTAAATAAATACAAACTTATCAAATATAAAGTAGTTAAAAAAATGTGTCCCGTGTCTGTATATTTTGTCAATAGCCAGTTATCACAATATATTATTATCATAATAAATTGTAAATAAGTACCCTTTTGTGCTAATGATGACTATATTTGTAATAATGACATGTTCTAGATACACTCACATTATTTAGTTTTCTTTAAAATAATTTAAATGCCTGAAAAAAAATTGCGAGCAATGTTTCAAATGTGTGCTTCGCTCAAAGTTTCATCTAAGTTATTTTCATTTGCTGAAATCTTAAAGTAAGTCATGATTAATTTAATAGTTGATATAATGCCAAAAATATATTTTAATAAAATTTCTCTTTTAGAACAGGATATCTAATTTATTTCAGAAAAAACCTAAAAATGAAATATTTTTTGTAAATATTAGTTTAGATGGTAATTTTAGTTTTAGCAGTAAATAATTTTAGTGTTATATTTATAGTATAAAAGTGTGATAAAACAGAGAATTATTATTTAACATGACATAAATGCATGACTCCTAAAATTAGTTTATAATTTGCATTTAATAAGGATACCATATTTTTTAAGTTCCATTTTATTGATTTCAATACTCTTTAGTGGTATGGTGCTAAATCTGTAATGGATAAAAAAAAACTAAAAAATGCATATTCCACCGTTTTAGGCAAAGGTGTAATTTTTGGAAATAAAGAAAAATTTAGAAAAAGTATTTTCAGAGAACATTAAATATTTTTTTTGGATTTTTTTAGTACACCAACCCTTTTTAGTATTTTTATAGAAAACAAAATTTTGATGGCCTCTAAAATTTTATTGGAAATTTGTAATCCTATCATACCTACAAATAAAAATAGATGTAAATATATGCTCATTATTGGTTTAGGTGCATGAGTAAAAATCAATATAAAAAAAAAAACTATAAAGTAATATATTTTTATCAGATTCAGATTTATTTATTTGTAAACATAGGTACAGATACACATGAGTGTGAGATTTTACATTTTTGTTGGTTCTCTATGCTTGGCCATTAGGCGTACAAATGTTAATGTTTTTATTAAAAAAAAAAAAAATGTTGAAATGTCAAAACAAATACCAAATTATTAGATTTTGCCCAAGATATCAATTACATACAATAATTTATTAAAACTCGATTCCAATGTCAAAACCATACAGTATCTAAAAAATTACACTAATTAAATCTTAGTCAAAACAGAAAATTCAATTCAATTGTCATTCAATGTGTTTTTTTTTATTTTTTATTGTATTAATGGCGTTTCAATTTGCAACAGACCGGTGGTCAACTTTACAAAAACTTTGAATATGCCTACTTATTATAATTTAGGCGTTAACCACCTACCTCTAGTTGCAGATTGAGTACTCAAATTACTGTAAACTCTATAAAATAACTATCTTACAGTATTACATTTACCTATCAAGATTTATAGATCTTGAGTATTAGTACGCTCAAATACATATTCACTAGTTTAATTATGAAGTAACTCAAAGAAAATGTTATTTATTTTTGTTAATATTTAATATACCAAGTTTGCAGCTTTTTATTATCGTTTTCAGTTGCCCATGGTTAGATAATGATTACTGTTAACTTATCATTTTCTCAAAAAGTAGTGTTACTTGTGTCAAGAGCGTGCTAAGACAAAAAATACTAGATCATGTGTTACCATGTTAGTGTATCTCTAGTAATATTAGATAGAATGAAATCGAGCCTAAATGTAATTTATGGATATCGTTTTAGAAAATATTTAAGTAGGAACAAATATTCAGAAGTGTAAATTTATTTTTAGGTCTGAGATTTATTTTGAAAAAATTACGATTTTAATAAAAGTATCGTTCGATCAATTTGTTGTTTTTTTTTTTGTCAATTTCAAAGGGTCATAAAAGTTAAAAATGGCACACCAATTTCACGGCAACCATTTTAGACGTGTGTCTCGTTCGACGGGATATGACCGAATGAATTTGAATTTTGAATTTCGAACATGAATATAACGCGAGGTTAATTGGTAATTGCGGGTTGCGCTTGCGCCCACCTACGCACAGACTTTGATTTATTTCGAATGCACCGCCCAAGAATATAGAGTATTGTTTATCTATATGTTTTGTATTAATAATACGTGCGTACACCACATTCGCTTAATTGAGATGCGTGAAGAGAAATGAGGGACATTTTTCAAAGGAAGTTTCGTATGTAAAATAACTGTTAAAACTCTGAAGGTGGTTTTATGGTGAAAGTTCATACATGTATTGATGGAGAGGCGGTGACACTAAAATTAAAATTGCAAACTGCTTCATTAGGTGTCTTTTTTAAGCGCCTACCAATATTTTTTTGCAACAATCCTCGGCAGATCCGTTGTCAACTTTGCTTTCAATAACAGTAGTGAAGATTCCATTTATTAAATGGTTTAAATGAGACAATCTCAGTAAGGGTGATGAGTAGCCGATTCTCTATAATGTGTTAATCTTTGTAATTCGGATTAATTCAATAAATTTTAAGATAGGCACACGAATAGGCTAGTATTGGTTGGTACTTCGATGCCTCCTATTAGGCTAAAAGCCAACCCCAGCATAGTTAGAAAAAGGCTAGTCTTGCCAAATTATCATTTTTTATCTCGAAAACTACTAATGCACCCTATCCTATCGCGTGGCCTATACTAACAAGCTTTCGCCTCCCATATCTCACAAAACAGTCCAGCCGTCAGAATATAGATTAATCATAACAATTAAAAGTTTAACGTGAGAACACTCACATTGATTTTAATCATAGTTCTCTGGTTATTAATTAGATCACGCTAATTATTGGTTTGGCTTGTAGATAGATTTGATATATAAATTGTTTTTGGATAACCTATTATTTGGTGTTTGTATGCAAGTACCAAGTACTTGTACGAATAGACTGTATTATTCTGGGCCATCTCTTCAATCGAACAATGAAAATCACATCATAACATTTTCCTATAATCTGTGTGTGTACCTTCTTAATATAAATGTTATTAATTTAGTAAGGAAAATGAGGGTATACCCAACAAAATGTAATGCAACAACTCGCCCTGTCATTCAGTCGACATTTTTATACGTGAAACTGTGGTCACCCGCATCTTTTCCTGGCTCCGTATCCTCACATCTCGAGTGCTCCCACACCATTCACTTCCAAATGGTGAGTCATTTTTATTCAAATATACTGTTTATTTCTATGGATGTACATGTTCGATATATATCTATTTTGCAAAAATCTTGATTGCAATTTGCTACCGTATACATTTTGTTGAATTCTAGAATGTATAACAATTATTAATAATCGCTAGAAATATCAGCCATTTAGGTACAGTACCTATCCAGTCAACTTTAGGATCTACACGGCAGTAAGTATATCACCCAGAAGAGTCAGTAATCTTAACTAAGAACGTAGGTAACTGTCAACTTCAAATAAACTCATCAGAAAAGCAAAAAAACGAAAAAAAAAACGGGGTGACCTACACAGGACCGAAAAACATTTGTCACTCCCCCAATACAAATCATTCCAGAACGTTCTAAATATTCCCACAGTATTCCTCAGATAACAATAGTAATATCTCATCTTGCGATAAGCCAGGCTCACTGTTGACCGGAAGTCGTAAGTTTAGCGACACAATGCAGCCCATAAAATATTACCAACTACTTATTCGGTTAAGATAAATCGTCTCATATATTATTTAGCGTAATAATGGGCAGAGATTATTTTTTTCGTTTGTTGCGGTGTAGATGCGACACTTGATTGGATCCAGATACGTTTCAGAATGCCTGTCTCGAATGTAACATAGAAGTTAGCTTAGAATATTAATGTGTTTCCTACAAATGGGACTGAAGCTTAGCACTGAGCACTGGTACTCAGCTGAATCCGGTTAGACTGGAAGCCGACCCCAACATAGTTGGGAAAAGGCTCGGCGGATGATGGGACTGAAGCTTAGCACAACTTTTACTGTAGCTTATTTCAGCGAAAATTGACACTGTAAAATTAAAGTTCTTTAAATAATATCATCGTTATGCTAAGAAAACCAATGGTAGAGTTCTGAAGTTTATTTCGTGACCTATGAATAATGTGAGAACCTATAATTAATCAGCTAATGTTTTTTTTTCGACTCCAAAAATTTTCCCTCGCATCTAATTCGTCCTTTAGTGGACCTACAAAAACCAACCCCACAGCGACAAAATCCACCTAGGCATAAAACACGCACCAAACTCGCTCTTATAATCTATGCCCCTCTCTGGGAGTCCTGGACAAAGAGATAGTGCATCTAAGCTCGCAGTAATCTGTGATTAATGTAGCGCCCTACCGGCTACCAGTGTTGCTTATGACTTTATTATGCACTACGTACTACCGTGACTTGCTAATTGGATTATGTAGTGTAAGTCTTGATACTTGGAAGAAGGAATAACTGTTTTTCTGAAGTCCGGTGTGAGGTTAAAGTGATTTTTTGCTTATTGAAGGATTTGGTGAATAGTTGGTTCATAAGGATGTGTGATGAATGACCTTCTATAATTATATGGGTATCAAAAAACTTGTACCTTGATAATAAGAGCGTCGTAGTTCGTCGTTCTAGACAACATTTTTTGACTAATGTATAAGTCGCTAAAGAGTTACAAAATGGCAGCGGGTAACACCCTATGTAAACTTTTAAAAATATAAATTGTAAATGCATGTCAAAAAATGCGATAGAAAGAGTAAGGTACCGAGTTAAGGAAAAAAGTATTAAACCGTACACACTAAGATAAGGAAAAAAACTATAAGTACCTACCTATAATGCGTATGAAACCACAAAGTACTTAAAATAAACATTTCAAAAATTTCTCTTTGGTTACTAAAACAACATCCCCAAAAAATTCCCGGTAGTACATCACAGTATTGCCACACGGACAATTTGTGGGCGTTTCCGAAAATTCAATTACACACATTTTGGTACGGTCGTAAATACAATTTGTAAGGTTATCAATATTATTTATTGTTTGCGAGGAGTGTCACGGTATATGATATGTGGGATGCAAGACGTCTTGCTTAAGCAGTTTTTAATGTAAGGCTGTTTATTTTTGTAGGTGTTGGGTCAAATTACGGATGATATTTTGGGAAAAGGTCAATCCTGGTTTTATCATTATCTTCCACCATTATCCACAAATTAATCCGAAACTTATATAGGGTTTTTAATTTAAAAAGATCAACTTGGTACCTTCAGGGTCTGCATAAGCACAGTGCTCGCTCGTTATCATCATTGAATCATATATCTTAAATTAGCAACATATTAAATTAGATTTGGAAAGTTTTATATCTACGCAATCCGTGTTCAAGAAAATAAGATTACACTCCTTACACGTGTTAACCTTATAATATTTTGTATTCGAAATAATGCTACTTAGACTTCTTTCTTGAAAGAAGATTTTTCACCATAAAAATAGCTGCACCAGATTAAGATGTGGCCAAAAATTGGAAATTACAATATTTAACCAAAATACACGACCAAAATTCAATGAAACATAATTCAGGCAGAATTATCATGTAAGTGCAGTTAATGTCTACCGCATTGAAACCCAAATTATTTCAGGGAACCGTAGAACCAGATCAAGCGTTTAAAATTTTATTGCTTGCATCAATTTTTTACCGTTTAAGACGTATTTAGGTGATTGGTGGTCAAATTCGCCGTCCTTTACCGGAGTAAGTGTGATCAATGGGATTTTTTAACTTTATGGATATTGCAGGATGAATTATTGATCAGCAAATATTATTTAGCATCGCCGAAATTCATCTCATTGGTGTTACTGCAAATAGCTGTAGTATGGTTTTTCATTATTTGGGAATTTGTACTGATTGATCTACACCTGCCTGTATTCGTACTGATGTACTTTCTTAACCTATCATCTAAGAGCCTAAGATATGAATGCAAGAGTAATTAAAAAATGCTGACCAAATAACTTGGACCTCGGCGTGTGAAGACATATGACTGCCGTTTCCTAGCAATCAGCATTTTGACACGATTTAACTCCTTCCCCGAAAGTAAGATAAAGATGTATGTAAGAGCATTGGTGTTACCACGTAAACTATGAACTAGAGTATAAAAAACAGACACTACTATACGCTCATATATATTTCGTATAGTGCTTCTCGAGAAGTACCTACTATACGAAAGATCCTATAATTTTGAGCCAAATACGTACCGTGATGTAATGTGACGGATTTTAAACTATATTAGGCTTGTCAAATGCCCCTCAGAAGTATGAAAATAGACGTCAAGTTCGCGTTTACGCAGGAGTGGCAACTAGAACTTTAGGTACCTATAATACCAAAGACCCTTTATCTCGAGTCAATATTCCGCACAATTTTTGCCTTACTCCTCAGTTCCAGTGCACCCCATAACACTGATTTGTTATCACCCCCGGTACAATTATTACAAATTAGCCGGTTGATATGGTTGTGTCGTAAATAACGCTTGAAGTTCCAGGACGTATCTATAGAGGGCGATGCAATCGTACCGTGATATACGATGTCACGGAGTTTGGGTTCGGTTACAATTTGTATGGAAAATTCTGAAATGTCATAATTATAGTTGCTAGTCCAGATGACCCATTTTACGTCTACACTTGAATGTTACTTAAAAACGTTAACGTTAAAGTTTGTGATGCCGAAGTACCTAATATCGAAGAGTTTAAAATCACGGCTCCGGGTGGTTGTTCGGAAAGGCTAAGCAGGTGATGATTTTTTTACTGGAAATTGATCACAATACGATATTCAAAGCATTCCCTGATGATATTTCTAATTAACGCAGAAACCGTGATTTTAAACCCTTCGATAGTAGGTACTTCGGCATCACAAACTTTCGATATTCCGTACATCGGGATTCAGAACAATCGCAATCACGTACTTCGGCATAACAAACTTTCGATATTCCGTACATCGGTATCATGAACATTCGCAATACAGTACTTCGATGTAGCGTACATTCTAAGTCACGTGCATCGATCTTGTGTACTTTATGGGTACAGTACATCGGCATTTTGAACTTCGATATTCCGTGATACAGTCGACGGACACATTTAGTGCCACAAGATTTTTTTAGCTATCATAACATTTTGTAATGAATAGTCTAGCAGCGAATGTTAACCAAATGAAAAAAACAAGGCCCTTAAAAATATTTTCAAGACATTGCCAAACTAGCTGGGCGTCTCATTGTAGAGACAATGGTTGCTTGGTGATAAAAATCGTTAAACTTTACTAATTTACCAAAGGAACGTACCTAGTCTACTATCCAGTGTCAAACGTAAGAGTTCTGCAAAACTTTGTTATGAAAGTGGACCGTACCAAAAAATTATACTATTGATACACCGAAAGTGGATCACAAAAACTGTATACGGGTCCATCTTCACCAATATTTCCGACGCACTTTGTCGGCACAACGACTCGTTACATTTGTGGCGTCAATTTGTACATGATAAATGTACATACACGAACAATAAATAACAATAACTTTAACTTTTTAACGCTCCAATAAGTGGTCGCGGTGGCTGTACACTTTATACGTATCTTTAACATGATTTATATTTATAAAATAACTAGGTCTTAGCAACAGGCTCCGTAACTTGGATGATATACAAGTGTATTGTATGGCTTTATTGTGCTGGAAAGTTCGGGCTCTTTGTTATTTTTTTATTCATTCTTAAAAGCACTATACAGTTGCACGAAACCACACCTGCCGATATAGTAATGAAACTAACAAAATAATCGAAACTTCTCATCAGTTTGCCTCAGAAGGTAATAGATAAACCAACTATAAGAGCGGTAATAGAACGAACGTTCTATCACTTTCACATGCCTGTCTAACTTCTATGCAAGAAATACTAAGAGCTTTAATTAGGTAGGTAAGGTGGATTGGCGAAGTAAGTCTCTGGATTTCTATAAGTCTCACACTAATAATTGCTACACTTTAATGTTCTGAATCTCTCTGAATGCAAGGTGTAGAAAGCCCGCTCCGACCCAGTCCAATATACAAAAGTACCTAAAAAAACTAAGGAAGTTGAACCAGCAATACCAAAAATGACACATCACACCACAAGCCAAGTCATGATTACTTTCCGATTCCGATCACGGATGCGGAGGAATTTCAAGAAATTAAACTCCGACCCTCAATTTCGGTATCTTGAATATTTTGAGACTTATTTAAAAGTACAAAAGAAGAATTAAAATATTATTTATTGGCTACGTAATGTCACTAGACTGCATAAATCAAGACAAAGGTCGCCGTATCGAGGGACTTGAATAAAAAACATTTTTGTTTTAATACTTAAGGTAGGCGTACACGAGATATGGGCTCATCTTTTGCTCGATTTGTAAGAAAAATGTATTCGGAAAAAAACGTCTGAAAAGTTCAAGGAAATCAATAAATTGTGATTGAATTTAATATGATAATACGGTCTTTAAAACTAGCTATCCGCCTTTTACAATTTATTTTCAACGATATATGTAGATAGATATATTTTATTAGGTACACCATTTCTTACATTCTTGATCTTAGATTTAATTAAAGTAGGTGACATAATGGGTGATATAGTGCTTCTTATTCATTTACGAAATAGAGGTAAATCTAAATGGATTTGAAATAGGCGGATTATTTATACGTTAGTTTTTTTTTTAATATAATAGACAATTTTAAAATTAACATATTGATAAATTATATTAATCAAGTAAAAAAAAAAACGTGTGCTCTTATTACATAAGACCACGTGTACCAACTTAAGAATTTCAAAAGTACAATCGTAAAGTCCAATATATTGTTGTTTCCACAATTTAAACAAGCACGTTATTATCTCGTATGAGGTTCGACTTAACTGAATTTATTCGTCCATTCAGTTATAAAGTTCTCCTCTCTTCGTTTTTCTTATTCTAAAATATTGGGTCGAGTTTCGTAAGTGTAGCGTCCCAGATTCGCGCTCTTGGATAAGTAATTTATTGCGATAAGTTTAATATTTATATGTAATATAAGTTTGGTACATTTTAAATTACTGTAGTAGAAGGTTGTGGTTTTATTTTGAAGTGATATAAAAAATATCGTTTGAATAAAAAATATTCTTAGCAGACTTCATTATTCTAGACTGGGTTTTACCCGATTCCTGAGAGAACTCCCTATTGAAAACGGACAAAACTCAGCCTATCCGTTACTCTGATGTAGATATAAGCTAAAGTAGAATTCATAGTAACGTAGCTTCACATAGTCTCATCTCTACAATCTTTCGTATTTAGGTATTTATAGGAAAGATTATTAGGATTAGTATATGCATTCGTTATTTTACTTGTTAAACCTACTAGCTTAAGTAGCAACTTTCTCTACACTCTAGTGCAAAAAAAAAATAGCCATGGCATTTAAAACCCTTCCTTAACCGATAAGACAGTACAAAAAAAATCTTACATTTCAAAACGGTCGTATCCACCCACGTCCAATCCTATAAGGGAAAGGTGCACGGAGTAAGGAAAGATGAGTGGAGATGCCATAAAGTAGGTAGGTCAGGCGCCTTCTTCTAGGTCAAATTCATACTTCAGGCACGACCATACCCACCAGTTACGAATGCACTAATGAGGCGTTTGGATTCTTTGAAACATGTGTCAATGATTTTCGGTATTACAAAAAAAAAAATAGTCGGGTCCATTCGAGAAGGCAGTAACGTTCCTCGTCCCACACACACCCGCGCAACTTTCTTATGCGATTTTACGTAGTGGCATCTCCGCTAATCATTTTGTTCTCCACGGTAAAGTCTGATCTCTTTCCGTCCTTAACATAATGCAGCTGATCACGATCATATTTACGATGTTCGATGCGTGCGCGCACTTATACTGCCGCGACTTATCTGCTTCGACGCTACAAATAATTGGGAGGCGAAAAAATGTTGCCGGAAAAATTATGATCCCCGTGTTCTTTTTTATTTTCTTTTCTTTTGTGTTTTGTTTTGGGTGTAAGGTTTTGTGGGGAAAGGTTGGTTGTTTCATTAAAAAACTTTCGGCACATTTAGGATTCGGAAAAAATGCTGGGTATGACGATTTCAAACACGTCCAAAATAAAGGAACAGCAATTATCTACCGTGATGGGGGTTTTCAAAGTCTAAGTTTGGCTTTCTCGTCATCGAGTCGAAAATAGATGTGCCTCTACAAAAAACACAAAATACATCTATAGGTACTAATATTATAGAGAGGATATTCCTATTGTCAACTAGCTTCCGCTTGCAGGTGCACTCGCGTCCCGTGAGGATAAAACTGACATAGACAAGAGGACAAAATCAAATATTAATTTCACAATGCTACCAAAGTATTGGCACTTTCGTACATACATCACTTTACTGTTCCAATAAATCATTTGGAATGAGGTCCAAAAAT
Source organism: Helicoverpa assulta (assembly GCA_963856015.1). NCBI lineage: Eukaryota > Metazoa > Arthropoda > Insecta > Lepidoptera > Noctuidae > Helicoverpa > Helicoverpa assulta. The sequence goes on from CAWLCW010000028.1 coordinate 12,310,031, forward strand.
TGAGACATCATGTTTTATGGCCGACAGAATGTGACTTACATATTGCTTTATAATATTATCTACTAATAATAAAAGGGCATCTGTGTTCTTTTGTTTTTATTCATCGAAAGGGTTATTTTTGGATATTCAATTTTAGGGTCTCGAATTTGTTGGTTGCTTAATAATTGGCAGTATTCTTCCTATACGTAATGTCCTATGTCATATTTTTCATTCAGTTTTTCCGAAAGACACTGCTCGGTCATGGTAAATAATTCATAGGAACCAGAAGAAAAAGTCATTTAGAAAATGTGACAAAAATCTTCAAGTGCAAAAACGCTGAGAAGTTCAAAGAAAATAAATAAACGCTCAAACAGGCAAATCTATTCTAAAAAAATAAATAAATGATCATACTCAAACTCAGGCAAACCCGTAGACAAAAATTAGTACACCTAATAAGACAGTGATTTATGACCTAAAACCCAAATTATAAGAGAACGATAGCTAGATCCTCATTTCAGTTGGTTCAATAATAAAATTGTACCAAAACAGATATAAGGACGGCCGATTATAAATCAATCCCTTATAATCGGATTTCGTTCGTTAGTATATAAGGCAAAGGCTACATGGAATCACAAATAATATTATATTTCTTGTGATATAATGTACCTACCTAATTCAATTTTGAAATATTATAAGTGACAAAAATATCAGCTTTCCAAATATTTATAATCTTTTAAATACACCAAAGACTGAGTAACGATGATAGAAAATATTTATGGAACACAGTCTAATCTAAATATTTTTTGACGAAAATACTAGTTATTTACAGGACATGGTGAAGAGTGAAATTTGAGGGCTGTCTTTTATTCATTTTACGTTTGAAAAGTGTTAAAGTATCACCCCAATTTTTATAAAAGATTCAAAAACTATAGGTAATTGAAATAGAAAGTAAAGGCAGTGGAAATAATTTACTTTATGTTACTAACGTAACACAAGTGTGTACACAGCCTTACTACATACTAATGAGATTAGTGATGTGAATATATTAATCGATTTATTAAAGAACCCGATTAGAACGCGTGTAATTTGTAACGATAATTTTTTGTATCGATTTTTTTATTTAGTTTTGGTTTCGATGTTTCGGCAAGCCGTTGTTAGTTTGCCGTTGATAAATCGATATTGTCTGTTATTTATATTAATATTATAAGGAACTTTTATAAGGAAAACCAAATATTGTATTAAAATAAAAAGACAGGATTTCGGCAGACTTCTCTGACTGACATAATCTTAGGAGGAACTGCCAAAAACTGAATAAAGTAATAATAAGAGAATAATTTTTGATGTGTGGATGGGAGCTTTTCCCGGCGAAACAGTGCTAGTAAGGAAATAGAGTCAAAAAAGTAATATTGTGAATCAAAATACACAAATAAGGCACAAAAAATGTAGGCTGTAAATAATCTTCATAAACAGTTAAATAATTTTAATCTATTTACCATCGGATATTGGCCATAACATACCATTCTCCAATTAATGGTAGATACTACAGGATATAGCTTAATATCCTGAGAAATACTAATTTTATTTAATTATTAATATAATTTTGCTCCTTAAGTGATATGTCGACGGGAAATTAAAGTTTACGATCTACTTTAACTTATATCTCATTAAACTATTAAGTAGTTAGAGACATCTCGATGTCGAGAGTTCTATATAATCTTATTCGTTGGGATTTGATAAAATAAGTAAGTGTAAAACTTTTGCGCTTGATATTTTGTAACATCAGCCTAGCCTCTTCCCAACTATTTAATCGGCTTGGCTTTCAATCTAATCGGATGGGGAAATTGTGTTTTACAAGGAGCGATTGAATGAGCCCCTTGTAACATCTTTGTAACATTATGGTATGCAAATAAATATGAATATGAATATCTGACATGTTCAACCTGGTAACCTGGGCGTTAGTTTTGTCAATAAAAAATATTTATTAGTTCAAAAATATGGATTGCGTTTGGTCCTGTTTTTCGATGAAACAGAACTACATAGATAACGGGCCATATCTAAAAATACACACATAAAAATAAGGCCAAGAAAATCGACTTTCCAAGGCAAAACCTAGTTTCCAATTTAGCAATACATATTGCCTATAATATTATTATAATAACTTCTTACTATCATGTATGAATAAAATCTTGAAGCTCATAAGAACTTAAAAGAGACTAAGAATACTTCTACTAAGGTTACCTATATTTTATATAGTGGGGACTTTTAAATTAATTTCACACCAAAACTACGTAAAAAGTCCCAATCAATCGGTTTTTGCCAAAAATTTATTACATAAACCGTATTAAGGTGTGGTCCCATTAAAAATGACGAGCGACTATTAAAACGAGAGTTTCGCGTCTATCGGGCCAGTGGGATCGCTCTTTATTCTTTTTTTAAACTGAACCCATAAATATAAAACCTTTTTAGTAAAATTGAAAGTTGTAAGGGAAATTCGGAGCATGAGAGGTGTCGACCCATTGGTTAATTTCGAAATTGGAATAGTGGAAGCTGATTTCGAAATTGGAATATGAAATGGTCTTCAATTATAGAACTGTTTGACTCTGGTACGTAATGAGGTCCAAGTAAGGTCTGAAAAGCATTATTATTAATGAGTATTGCCATCAATAAAAATGATCAATTATCGGGTTCGTGATTTTTAACAATCTCTTATTTCGATGGATTGGACGAAAACGTTACGCTGTTTTCTATTTCCATTAAAAATCACATGTGAACTCTTACGTAGGTAAAGTTGTTCTTACAGTACCAGTTTAGTGTATGCAGAGCTTTATTAATTTTCCAAGACAATTAGTACCAAAATAAGTTTATTATATTGCACCAACTAAAATATGGGTATTTGGTGCAGAGGTACAATTTTTGGGCTGGAATCTGTTTGGGGTTCCATGGAGGAATGTACCAAAAGTAAAGCATAGGAATCTTTAAAATTAAATAAACCTTTTTATGACTTTTATTTAAAAAGGTTAGTTCCTAGATTATATTAATACATTAATTACGGCTACAGTTCTATTCAAATTACAAGTTACTGTCAGCTCCAAAGTTGACCATTTTACTCTTCAGGCATGCCAGGTTTCAGATTTTGTTCATAACATATCTTTTTAACGTTCGCGAAGTCACTAACAGTCAATTTTGAATTTACAAATAGGATACACTTCCATGGCAATACAAATTTCCAATAAAATAATAATATTTGTATCTACAGAACCCTTTGCAAATACAGGTGCACACTCAACAACGAGAAATAAAGTCGGGCGCACATTGTCGTTTTATCGCAAGAGAAATGTCGCAATTAGTCGACATAATTGTTTTTTGGAATCGACTGGTTTATTTCGTTGCTATGCGAATGTTCACGCCGGCCCAGTTGAGGATAAGCTGGGTTAATGATCGTTTTTTGTTACTTCTTAATAAAGTTAACTTGGTACATGCGAAGTGGTTTTGTTTTTGTTATTCTTCAGAATTATAATTAAGTACGATAGTTATGCTGGGTTCAAATAATAAAAAATGGACTTTACGAACGACAAACAAAACTAGACCTTTCAAAATTAACATTATAAATTAAATCTTCACATGAAGCAAAGGCATCTGAAAACTACGCCTCTCGATAGTTAAGTAGTTTTTTTTCATCAAGAACCTAAAATATGTATGTTATTACCAAAAGTTAATGTCGTTAATCCTTACACCGATATTTCTATAGGTAGGTACTTAGCACATATTGTACCTTGAAAAATCTCAGGCTGCAAGACCACGCAGTCTAGCGGGAAAATTCCTGACCGTAGTAAGATATTATCAATACCGTTTACTGCTTTATGCGATCCCATTCTTATTTATTTCAAGAAATCCTTAGAACAGTGTAATATTGACATTTCTTTTTTCTTGTTATTGAAACTTTTTTGTTCGATTCTAGCTCTCCCCCGATGAATGTTAGTGATATCACACAAAAAGTATGCAGTAACTACATCTTTATCACTAATTATAATTACCGGGAAAATAGCAAAAAATATTAATCTGTATCGGTTGTTATACCTGCAAGGTGTAGGGTTAGCGCGCTAGGAAAGTTAGTTTCAAAAAAGAAGCTTTATTTGATGAATTCGACTTCCCACCGATGGTGGTTTTATGGTGTTCTTCTGATAGAGTGTGCTGTCGGTTCTATCATTTAACCAGCCTTAGTGTCAGAGTTTTTCCAAATTCGCCTGACGTGGAGTTTGACAACTAATGTTTTAACAGTTTTACGTGCCTACCTAGTCCTCTTATGTACGAGATTATTGCCAAAAGACTTGTATAATTTTACTTTTGATAAATAAATATGCACTGTGCCAAATATACTAAGACTAACAGATTATTTACCAATTGCGACGGTACCTAATTAAAAAAAAAAATGGTAAAAACTTGGCAGTCCTATTGACAACTATATTTTTAGCCTCACGAGAACAAAGTTCCCAATTAATCCGTCACCACATATTCCCGGTATGACAACTAGCGCCCCCTGTCACGTTTATCGTGAACTGCAGCTGTGATGCACTAGTGCATAGTATGTGCTTCTAATGCTACGGACGGTTGACGGTTGTGGCAACCATTAGTAGCTGCAGGGGGTGATCTGCTTGTTAGCTTGGACTAGGTGTGGCAGGTGACGAGGATAATAATAGGGGTTAAAGTATGAAATTGCCGATTTGTACTGAAAATCTAAATTGTAATTTTTTTTTAATTTTTAACAAACTTATTTAATCAAAATAGTTGCCATTATTATCTATACATTGCGGCCATCTAATAAGAAGGTCATTTATGCCGTTACGATAGAACTCTGAGGATCTAGACTGCACAAACTGTGTGAAAGAATTTTGATCTGCCTCCTGGGAAGAAACTTCTTGTGACGCAGATAATTGTCCAAATCACAAAAAAAAGTGGTCGTCCGTTAGAGCAAGGTCTGGCGAATATGGAGGAAGACGAATAGTTTCCAACTGCAGTTCCTGAAGAGTTAAAACGGTTTCTTTTGCTGTATGAGGCCTCGCGTTGTCATGGAGCAATAACGGTGAAGGTCGATTCATGAGTCGTGGCTGTTTTACTGCTAATTTTTTTAACATTATTCGTCTTTGGCTGGGTATCTGGGTAGTTTGACTAGGATCGGCGTTCACCGTCTCTTAATTTCTCGTTAATCACCTGTCAGGCGGTCTTTTTCATGGCTCGTTCTTCAAGTCGAAGTTTCCACCACGAAAGCGTTTAATCCAAAATCGCACGGTGCGTTCATTAGCAGACACCTCTTCAAATGCAGCATTGATATTGCGGGCTGTTTCTGCCGTTTACTTCCGCGTCGGAACTCATATTCAAAAATTACTCAAATTTTCGCAGTGTCCATCTTTCTTGTTTAAGTTGAATAACAAAAACAATTGAACATCGATAATCAAATGTTTCACATTTTTTAAAAGAAGAACATCACAGAAACCACGTGAAAAAAGTTTCATTCGAAAACCTCAAACCATGAAGACTCTATGGCAATTCAAAAACCTACTAGAATAAAACGGCAATTTCATACTTTAACCCCTAATATACTTACTATTGACAATGCTAAATATAACACACATATTGCACATTACACCAATCAGAAGGTAGGTACTATATTCCTTGAGAACTATTAACCAGAATAGCTAGCTTTTTAGTTACAGTTACCTGCATCTAGCAGCATATTTAGAGTTCAGGGTTCCATATATTACAATATCTACTTTAGCAACAAACTTCATTTCAAAATCTTGTTCGGAATAACAGTCACATTTTTATGTCAAAAATAGGTATAAACTTTTTTGGCCTTCCAAAAAGAAGTTAAACCGACGTTCGTCTAGAGTTTTTGAAAATCTATACTAATATTATAAAGCTTAAGAGTTTGTTTGTTTGAACGCGCTAATCTCAGGAACTACTGGTCCGATTTGAAAAATTCTTTCAGTGTAAGATAGCCCATTTATCGAGGAAGGCTATAGGCTACTTTTTATCCGGGTCCGTGCCGAGGTTCCCACGGGATGCGGGTGAAACCGCTGGCAGAAGCTAGTTTTGTATAAAAAATATTCTTCAAATACCTTACCAACCATTTATTTTCAAAGAAAATATTAACAAAATATTCAATAAATCATTCAAGCTTATAAGAATATCCTTGCGATATTTATTTTATTCTCCTCCAGTTAAAGTACTGGCAGCCCTCACAGCAAATACCATCACGACTGCTCACGTGGTCACAGGCAGTGTAATAGCCACCACTAGGATGCACTAATGAACTGTCTAATTAGCCCCTCTAATACTCGATAGCTTTTAATATCTGTAATTTGATATAGGAGCTATGAATGGAATGGATGACAGGAGATATGATACTGTTAATCTGATTGTAGGTTAGATGTTTTTTTGTTGTTAGTGTCTTCCAATAGTTGAAATAATAATTTAGCCCGAAACACTCTCTATTTGATTTTTTCGAAATTCGTAAGTTTTTAAATAAACTAGCTCTCACCAGCGGTTTCTCCCGTATCCTGTGGGATTTACTCAGTACACTTGATAAAACGTAGCCTGTATTTCTTAATTAATGGACTGAAGAACACTGAAAGAATTTTACATTTCGGTTCTTAAATTTCAAACAAAGAATCTTTAACTCTTTAGTTTTTTTTATATATTAGCAGGAATTAACGCTACATATTTTACATTGTATATCTAAAATAACGCCTGATTCCATACATATTTTTTTTTATAGTATGATGTATGTATATATAGTAATCATTCTACACATTTTAACACGTACAAGTAAATCCCGAAACCACTGATACTCATCTACATGACCTCATTCGATCATCATTTGTTTTTTCCTCGTCATGACACATAGGCTTATAAGTAGGTATAGGTTCTTCAAGTTACTGAGGAACTAGGTTAAATTACCTTTTGTTTGAAAGTACTGGCTACCTTCCCAATGTCACGTATGTAAGGTATTTTTTATTACTCAAAGAAGCTGTAAAGATTTCTTGGATATTGTTCTGACTGATGTCTTTTGGATGTCGTAAATTGTGGCGAAGATTGAGCTGGTAGATTGTTTTCTTTGAGAAGTTAGGTAAGCAGTTTTAAGGTAACTTCATTGTAAAACTTTTCTCATTATTGAACTTGTTTTTCTTGTCCTGTGGGCTACACTCAATTGAGTCCTAATTTGGTGTCATCAAATCTATTTGAAGGCCTTTGAATTGGAGCATGAATAAGAATGAATTGCTTTCAATATAGCAGCTATCAACAGCCTTGTTGCTTAGGAACTAAAGGGTACTTTACTTAGAAATTAAACTCGAGACTCCTAAAACAGTTAATGATATAACTTTATATATTAACAGCTACATATTAAACTCCCACCTTCGTGCTTAAATACCGTCTGCTAACTGTCCACTAAGGTAACCAATGACAAACTATACATACGATTACAATTACCCTCGTTACCATAGACACATCATATACCATTCAATACATTATTAAACATGTACCATCTGAAATTCTAATGCACGTGGGATAGGACTCAGATCTATTAGATAAACATCGTTCATGCACAGGCTTCGTCAGTCATTTGTCAGGCCGTGTCAGTCAGTCATGTGAAAAAATGTCTGACAAGTCAATGATGGCATTTTTAATGGATCGACCGTATCTATGCTCGTTATGTAGTTTTGAAAAAATGTTAGCGAGTTCATAAATTGGTGTACTTTTATAGAAGGGTAGTTTATTATTTATGCTTGTAGAAAGATGTTTAGTATCGTAGTCAATCGTAGTGATTGATGGAAGATATTCATTGACTCGAGTTTACGGTTATGGTATGTGAGTTAATTCTGAATTGCGTGGTTTTTATGAATATTGTTAATGCGGTGGAGAAACGTTAGCACAGAGCTATTAGCAAAAAGAAAATAAAGAACAGAAAAGCAACAAAAACATAAATAATTACTAATAAAAAAAAATCGATAGTACTAAACTTGCAACATAATATGTACTTAAAATTCTTTAGTCATGTAAATTATCACAAATGAAAACTACAAGGTAAGCTCTAGTAGCGCCATCGACATACCAGTGACATTATTCGGAACTAAAACTCGATATTTATTTGACGTAAAGACGAATAGTGCAGAGCACTTCGATTTTAAATCGAGAATCGATTCCGAACATCTCGATTCTGGGTCGATCGTAAATAACATTACTGTGGTGGATTACTGTGGGACTGACTACTGATACAAATTAAGTAAGGTTTTTGTATGCAAATCTTGTATTATTTTGTACTACGGTAGAATAAAAATAGATTGATATGGCCGTCCATTGAAAGTTTGAAGAAATTGAGCCATAAAAATATTTTAAGCAAAATGCATTTTTATACTAATCTGGTTGGACGGCACAATACGTATTTCGTAACTGTATGAATTTATTTTCTTGAGTAACTCCATTATATGCCGACGATATTGTGGATTGGACAATGGGTCTTCAAAATAAAGTTGTCTTGATGTGGTTATGCTTAGCAATAATATACCTGCCTATTGAATTTTATCGATTTACTGGTTTCCGCCATCAGTTTTACTAGTATCCTATGGGAACTATTTACTCCGCACAACTAGATATAGCCTATTAATCCCCTATAAATTGGCTATTTAAATATTTTCTAAAATCGGTCTTACAGTTTTTAGGATAAGCTCGTTCGAGCAAATGAACCAATAAACTTTTGCTTCATAATAATCGTCTATATTCCTAGAAATTGACCATAGAATGATATGATTTTGTAAATCACCACCTTTCACTATCTTTTGTTCTTCAAGATTTTCTTTCTTTTAATCATCAACTTACATTAATGAACTGCCCAACAAGGAAGGTAACTACGTACAATGGCGTGCATTAACAGATATTACCATATCAATAAGCGCACGGAAGCACTGACGTTGTTTAGATCGATTTATTTATGAATCGCATTCACACATTCCTGTTTAACATGTATGGTGATTGTGGGGGTGATGTTTCTTTTACGCGAGCAATGGTGTGTGTTCGTGTATCGTTTAACTGGATTGTGAACTATGACATTTTTAGAGAGTTTATTGACATTCTTCGTCTTGTGCCTGGATAAAAAAAGAGGCTATTTTCTTGTTCATGGTTACACCTGTCTTTATGCCAAATTTTATTTTAACTAGATTAGCCGGGTGTAAAATCGTGAAAGAGTAACGAAGAGATAGTTCATTTTGGCATTTATAATTGTTAGTAAGGAATGTATTTCAAAAGTATAGAATTGTCACCTGAAAATGCTCAGACACAAGTTCACCTGCGATTTTAGATTTCTCGTTTCTCGTTTGGAATAAAAAATCACAACTTTTTCTCTCATTATTTTTACAAAGATATACTTTACATAATTTTTGAATTGAAAACAGATATAGCAGAGGACAGATATACAAAAAAAATAAATAACTTCGTTCTTTCAAAGTTCAAAGCGCGCGTAAAACAGTTAACCGTTCAACAGTTTGGAGAAGCAACCCAACACCGCATTCGTAGCTAGTACGTTTGAAATATGCCCTTATTTACATGCAGCTCTCGAGGTGGCGAGAGTTATGTATTTGACCTTCTGACTGCTGGTACCAGTGCATCGTTGCAACAGAATTGTCTGAGAAACGTTTTTGAGATATTTTCGTGTGACCCACATTGAAAGAATAGGTGAAAATATTTTGTGGTGGCACGATGTGTGGATGGGTTGGGTTGTTCCTTTTTTTGTTTCTTTGTATTATGAAATCACTATTCTATTTTACATTGAGTGTCTGGACTACCTTTTTTTGTAGTAAGTAATGTTTATCATGTCCTCGCTTACACTAGGACCGTTTTTTTTTTTAATTTATATCGTCACTAACTTACTCTCTAGGGTAACTTCTATCTCATATCAAAAGGTGCGTAACACACAAAATGAATTTTGCATAAATGATTAATAGTATGGCTAATACAAAAGATGCTCTTTGCTGAAATTTTTATTACTGTTTCACGTAAAACGGTAGTATAAAACCTGGAGTTTCTCTACCAATTTTTCGTCAATCTTTAAGTTTCTCGCCGCGAGTAATACTTCATCCAATAATCGCTGAAAAATCATAATTGCCTAGTATTTAATTGAAGGATGAAGGCATAAAGTAATTCGCGAGATGCGTGATACGTGAACTGCATTAGCCTTGATTGTTCACGTCGTCAGCGCAACCACTTTTTAGGGGCCCGCGTGTAAAGGTCACGGGTTTCATTAAAGGTTATGGTATTTTTGGTTTTGATTAGAGGATTATTGATATTTTTTTTGTTTGAGGCCTGTGACTTTAGTGTTATTTCTAATTGAATAAGTAAGAAATTATCCACTTTTATCTAACATTTTATAAAAAATTCGGGCCTCACTACATTTTGTCAATTAAAGACCTTGGTTGATAGTAAAAATGGTCTTTACATATTTCTTTTCGTCTCTCATAAAGAAAAACGTTGAATACCGCTGACTTATTTTAACTGATATATATTTCTGGGAAAAGGCTAGGGAGATGATGAATTTCAAAAAACATGCAGAACCAAAACCCCAAAAACGATCTCAATCCCGCTGCCATTTCGAGCATAATATCCAACCATAACGGTTATTGCACCCAAAATCATAACGAGCATGTAAAATATTGTGTGGTATCCCATCCATATGATATATGACCAATATTAACCGACGAACAAAATGTTACAAGTACCCACGGAGTACGGAAAGATGAGTGGAGATGCTTCAATGCAGGTAGGTCAGGCGCCTTCTTCTAGGTCAAATAGGTACGGTTGGCATGACCAGAACGAGTAAACTATCGAGGTGTTCGGGTTCTTTGAGACATTTGTCAACGATTTTTGGTATTACAAAAAATGTTCCGGCCAAGGAAGGCGTGTATAAGGGCGAAGACAGTAACGTTTATCATTCCTCAAATACCCGGCGCGCTACTTTCGTAGGAGATTTTCCGTTATGGCACCTCCGCTAGTCATTTTGTTCTCCATGCAAGTACCGCATATTTCGACAAAAACATGAATTAAATACTGCACTTGTTTTTGAGAAAATAATGTTTGCACATCAGTCTTCGGGTCAGTTAAGCATTTGGGCCGATTTATGAAGCTAATTTGGTGTAGTGAAATTCTGAATTTCTGAGGTTTTTTGGCATGTCCTCAGGAAAGTTGGCATAACTCATGTACTTATGAGTAGCTAAAGCACGAGGCTGCCCAAGATTGAAACTTTTTAAAACGGTCATAGGCAGGCTATTACAAAAATATTATTAGGTAACCGAACTTTTTTGTTTGTTTGAACGGGAAGCTGACACCGTGGTGAGAGATAATATCAGCATCTTCCTGCCCTGTTCCCAAGTCCTTGGGGTCGGCGTAACATGTCTTTTTCTTCCATTCCTCTCTCTTTCAGACGTCATACTTACATCCACTCCCTTCTGCTTCATTTATTCTGCTTATGTTCTGCGGTGAGAGATAATCCTACTTCCTACTATATATAATGTTATAAATATGAAAGTTTGTGAGAATGTATGGATGTATGTTTGTTATTCTTTCATGCAAAAACGGCTGGAGAGATTTGGTTGAAATTTGGTATGTAGATAGGTGATACCCTGGATTAACACATAAGCTACTTTTTATCAACACACCACGTGGGCGAAGCCGCGAGCAGAAGCTAGTATAATCTATGATAAAAAACATTAAAATCCACATATATTTGATTGATTCAAAAGGCTGCATATGTGCTCATCCCGCAAGCTATATCTGTCCTTAATATTAATGTGGGTTGATTCAATTTGCTCAGCTTTTTGCATTAACTCCACTCTAATGACGTTCCCAAGAGAATTTCATTTATTTTTGTTCGATGCTCATTTTGTTGGGTAAGTTATCTCAGAAACCGGGCGATGCTCGTGTGTAAAAGTTTTCTGTTCCAGATTATCAATTATAATTTAGACCTGAAGGGTATCGGCTCTTTTGTATTTTAAAAGTTGAATTTTAAAATCTAACTATTCATACGCATCCCGAGCTCAGGTTGTCTATGCACAAAAATCACTTTAAATTGGTTTATTAGTTTTTGCGTGAAAGCCTCACGGACAAAAGATACGTTGGGAATTAAATATTTGGTAGTATTGATTGGATCATCATTTGAGGCATCATTTCTGGATTATCTTAAAGAAAAAACTTCTAGAAAAATCTACAATCATAACAAAAAACAGACAGACAAACCAACAAAAGAAAACACTGACAAAATTACATAACGATAATTGATTACTGCTTATTACGCTCCAGTATGGCCTTTGACTTTATTAGATCAGTCATCTAGAAATGAACCAGATTCTGTATCAGACGCGAGGCGATCTAATGTAATCAACTAGTTTTTTGACCTGGCTTTGCCTGTGTTAGATTGTTTTGTTTCAATCTATAGATAGTTGAGAAGAAAGTAGGAAAATGAGGATGATGCAACAATGTAGTAATTTTGGTGATGTTTTTAAATATCTTTCGAAATTGTTCTGAATGTTAGATTTTTACTCTAGTATATAATTTTAGTGAACTAATTGCCATTACTTTTACCACCTGTACTGCGATTCTATAAAACTCGATCAACAACTCGCATTTCACTTCGATTCGAAATGTCATTTCATACTTTAGGGGAGGTAGGGGAGGGATGGGCACTTTTTCACAATTTATTGCATAAAAAATCAGATTTTACAGATCATTATCAACTTTTATTGCCATTTCTTATATTCGGCTAGATATAATGAAAGAGCTTTCCTAAAAATTACAATCAGTTTCAACATTACGAGATATTTAAACGGTTTTATTTAGCTCACCCCGTTTGTTTTATTATTTATTCTTGGATCAAATTTAGTAATTCAAATTTCACCCTCTTCCAGTCAACCGATTGGTCTGAAATTTTGTATACACCTTTAATTAAATCCAATATGGCCGCCGGCACAAAATGGCACAGCCCCCTCAATATGGGTATCAAATGAAAGGGCTACACAAGTAGAATACTGTCAGCAACCCCAGCGGGGCGCAACAGGGCCAAGGCCTGCCTGCACGTCGATTCTATAAAATTCGAACAACAACTCGCATTTCACTTCGCTATTCACTCTCACTTCGCATTCGATTCAGAACGACCTTGATTTTGCATTCTGTAAACATCACCTAATCACTTGCGAAGTGAAGTGAGCTCGACATCGACCAATGCTGTGCTAGTGACTTCCCCACTCGACAAAATGTCAACCGAGATTAATCAGTTTTTAATTTTATCAGTTTTGACACAGAATTTTAGCTAAATATGATGTTTTAGTTATAATTTGTTATTGTAAGGAATTTGAGGCAGCTTTTAAGTATAAAATAAACAGAAATCTCTAAATTCGTGCTGTGAATATAATCTATGCTTCCACTACTTCATTTATGCAACGAGATGCAGACGGTTGTGATAAATAAGTTCTGATGCCCTTTTTAATAACCTTCTGGTAACTGCCACTAGCCAAGAATGATAAAGTACATAGTATCTGTGAAACAATAAATCAATAAAAAATGTAATACCTACTTTATCTGGATTTAGTGAAAACAAAATTGAGACCAATTTGGTTATTTTCATGCTTAAGAGAATACCAATATTATAACTGAAGTACAGAGTCTTTAAGACTAACATGAAAACATATCAGCTGGCGGGGAAACCACATAAAGGGAATACTCCTTATTAAGAACTAAGTGTTTTTCTTATTATTGTGTGCTTGATTACAATTTTTCAACTATAAACTGTGTCAATACTTACTTTTACACGAGTTGTAAGTCCTTTGCCTCGACGTTTTGTGGGCTTTATCAGGGGCAGTAAATCAGACTCCAGTTGGTCAATTAGCTCCTTTGACAATCTATATATGCTCACATAGTCATCATCGCGAGTTAATAAAGATAAACTACGAATTCTAGCAGATTGTTGACGCTTTTCTAAATTATCTAAAGCATGAGCTTCTTCTAATAAAGATTTAAGCAAAAACATTCTAGCCATCGTTAAAGGTAGGCACTTAATCACTTTAAAACACTTAGAACTTTATTTAAACACTATTTTAAATATAATAGTCTCTAGATCAAGTTGGCAACGGTACCTGATACAAGATTCTATAAAGGATTTTTCGCGCAGATTTATAACCTCACAAATTTTCACTGACGAAGAAGAGCAAAAAGGACAATGCTCAAAAAAAACCCAAGCCCGGCGCAAACGAAAAGTAACTCAAATTATAGGTAATAATAAGTAATGAAATACTGCATAGGAGGCATCATCGAAATCAATGGCTATATGTGTGAAATTGCTATTTGATTTTTTAAGGGGTAACATGAGCAGCTGGGGCTTATAGTTTAATTAAAGTGCTATCTGATATAACAAACAAGTAATATGGCAAGTAAGCCCGCCAGATGTTCAAAGGCGGGCCCCGTCAACCTCTGTGGCCGTCACCCAGCGGCCACAGCAAACTCCACTAAGAGAGGCGCGCGCAACACAACGCCACCGTACTTTTACGAGTGTTTGTTCTTGACAACTCACAGAAATGACAGATAGTCTATGGATGAACACCGTTACCAGTCGGTAACGTAAACTACCCAATAAAAAAAAAACAAAACTATGATCAGAAATCAGAATAAAAGGACCCCCCTTTTATTCTGATTTGATCATGTCTCCCAACTGCCCATCTCTCCCCTTCCTCCCCTATAGATAGACAGATTTTGACAGATCTGTCAAAATCTCGACTTTAATTTAGTTCAACTTGTCAACACGCTCGATAGTGTAGCGCTAGTGTAGTTTGACAATGTCAATCACGAAACTTTAAGGTAGAATTCCGTGGGTCGCGATTGTCGCAGCCGCGCGCGACAAAAGTCAACCTATGAAAATGTATGGCACCGCTGCCGAGGGCCGCGACAGTCGCGCGCGGACGACGAATTTCGTGAGCCGCTCGCGGCCGTACGCTTCTCAACATGGTCTAGCGCTTAATAACATCTATAGAATTTTAGTAAAACCAGAATTAAATTGTTGACAATGCCGCGAGCAGCTTACGAAATTCGTCGGCCGCGCGCGACTGTCACGGGCCTCGGCAACGGTGCCATACATTTTCATAGGTTGACTATTGTCGCGTCCACGGAATTCTACCTTTAGAACGAAGTCGAAGTGAGAGTGATGTCGAAGTGAGTTGTGATATTTTATAGAATCGACATGCTGATCATCACATAAAATATGGAATTCAGTCGTGTCTGTCTGTCCACGACATACTCTTAAATTATTCTACAGATTTTCATGTGACTTTTACCATAATATTCAGAGATTTATAAGAAAAATATACATACATACATCTGAAGTTGCCGACCGAAGCCGAGTTGAGCTGATAGTTTTTCTAAAACTGCAAGTAGGTATCTACCTACACTATTTTATATTCTACACAAACCTAAACCAGTTTAAACTCGTTCAACCAACACCATACATCTCAATAACCCGATAATGATTGGAAGTCCAAAAAAAGTCAAAAAAAACTGTACCAAAGATACCGCAAAATGCCAAGTCACGTTTCCTAACTGATTTAATTATGATGCTGTTGATCTCTTTATAATATGGCGTCTGGTCTTCTTGCGTTGAGAGGAACGTTGCACTCAAATGTTATAAGTATAGTCCTACTAATATTATTAACGCGAAAGTTTGTGTGTATGGTTGTTTGTTCGTCTTTCATGTAAGAACTGTGGGATGGATTTTGATGAAACTTGGCAGTAATGTAACTTATACATCAGAGTAAAGTTTAGACTACTTTTTATCTCGATGTGCGAAGTAGTTTGTTCAGAAATTAGGCGACATGGCAGGTGGAAGCTAATACCATAATTAATTGAAAGTATTTAAACGGCAGTAATAGATTGCATACCTAATATACCATAACTTAAGTAGGTTGAGGTTTTAGATTCGATAAGGTATGTTTACACTAGATCGATTTTTAACGGATTTATATCGATTACATACATCGACTCTCTTTAGATTTAGTCAATCTATAAGATAACACTTTCAGTAATAAAAGTGGACTAACGAGTCAGTAATTATTTGAAACTTGAGGTAAAATAAAAGCACCCTTAATATTTAAGTACCTACCTCTATATATTACCATATCGAGATGTGTGAAACAATTAATATTTTTTGTTGTGATCCATATAATACCTTTAAAGTGTGGAATATCCAATTTACTGAGTATCACGTAGGAGATACGAGTGACAGTATTCTCTCACCTTTATTTTTATTCGCTTAATAAATTCTTCGGTTTAAGAGGAAGTCGAATAGTTAAAGAGCTAAACTTGGACTTGATTGAATTTAACAGAGTGGACGATGAGGCTGGCAATTTTTATTAACATAAAAATAAGCAGTAGGTAGTTAGTTCATCGTTTGGAAGCAAAACATGATGTACTTAACCAAATAATTAGTCAAATTCTTAATAGTTATCTAAAGAATACCGTTACGTTCTTCCTAGTAAGCAAGTTTTTATTTAAATCGGTCCAGTAGTTTTGAAGACTATGCAAAGAAACAAACAATCCAATCGTTCGTTTTATAATATTAAAATTTGGAAATATTTTTTTTTAATATTTCTCAGTCTTTCTATGAATCGGCTTCACCTTAACTTCACAACTGTGCCGTATAATAGGATATAGGGCGACGCGAAGGTAATTACGAGGAAATACCCACGACTTATTACTTTAAAAGCCATTTCTCACCTCGCTCGGAAACCGACATTTTTACGCTACAATTTACCTAGAAAAACATTATGTCTTCCAACTCATTAATGAAACAAACAGTTCTGCTTACTCATAACTAGACCTACTTGGAGAGATATACTGAATGATCAGCTTGAAAACTCAGAAAGGCTAATTTGGAAAAAACTGCAAAACGGCATTTTATTTTATAAAATAAAAATTTAAAACTGTCGGGTAATTAAGGCTTGATTTTTTAAATGTTTTCTATGTTCGATTATGAATTGAAAAAAAAGGAACTTTAATAAATGTTCACGTATTCGTATCAATTAGCATGTATCTACATAATTTAACTAAAATTAAAATGTACCACACAACACTGATTTACTCCTCAACACATACAAATCGACAGCCACCATTTCCGTCTACCCCGTAAGGGCAAAACAGCGTGAAGTGTCAATATAACGTGACAAAATATGTTAATGTCCACACTTTAGAGCTTGAAGAACAAATAAATATTGTGCGGAACCCGTATATGTAACGGAAGTCACTTGATTTAGTTTAGTAGGAAAATTGCCAAGGTTTTAAGCATAAGTTTTAAGTTACATGTGTTCCAGATGTTACTGATAAATAAATAGAGATGCATAAAATCTAAACGAAAAGCAAGTAAAAATTCTGATGACCTGATTTTTGACAGATTTTGGGATAAGGTCAAAATGGCTTTAAAATAAAAATATCTTTCTTTAAGCATCTGGGGTAGCTGTGTTGTGTTACATTTGGTTTTGTCTGTATATCTCCCCAAAATTGAATACGTAAGAAGAATGAAAACTGTTTCCTTGTTGACTACTAACTGAAGAATATGCAGTTGTCAAAGTCAAAGTCAAAGTCAAAGTATCTTTATTGTGGGCATATGTAAGTTACAGATCTTAACAATATAATTTGAGTATCAATATGTCCTGCCTAATAGGCATACAATAATTTACATGGGTAGGTATTGGCACTACAATTAATATTTAGTCAACAGTTTAAGAAATCTTGGATCGTGTAGTATGCTTTATCAATTAAAAATGTTCTTAATTTATTTTTAAATACTGGAAGTTCCTTAGTGTCTAGTATTTTAATAGGTATTTTGTTGTATATTTTTGATGCCATCCCAAAGAAGCTTTTGTTAAATAGAGCAGTTTTATGAGGCACATTTGCAATTTTTAACTTATATCTTTCCGATTTAAGTTTATCAAATAGATTTTCATTTGTTTTTATAAATACAGCTACTTCATAGATGTAAATTGCAGGGAAGGTCAATATTTTTAATTCTTTGAAATAGGGCTTACATGAATCTGGAACACGGATACCAACCAATGCACGTACACATCTTTTTTGCGCTTTGAACACTAAATCCCTGTTAGTTGCATTGCCCCAATAAATGACTGCATATCTCAGTGTCGCCGAAACATAAGCATGGTATGCGGTCAAAAGAACTGACTGATCAACTACTTTGGATAATTTATATAGAGCATATGAGTACTGATTAAGTTTATTGCATATAGTGTCGATGTGTGCCTGCCAAGACAAATCCTTATCAATCCATATCCCAAGAAATTTAACGCAGTTCTCTTGTTCAATTTTCGTCCCATTATAATTAATATTAAAGTTGTTATTTATCGTATTACGCCCGAAATTTACTAGTTTCGTTTTTTCTAAATTTATAATTAAATTATTATACGTCAGCCAATTAATTATGTTGCAAAGAGTAGAATTTATCTCATTTTCAAAAGTATCAGTATTTTGACCAGTAAATATAGCTGTGCTGTCATCCGCGAAAAGGATCATTGGATGCTGTGAAACTTTAGGCAGATCATTTATGTAGGTCAAAAACAACGAGGGACCTAGCACGCTACCTTGAGGCACTCCATATAGTACTTTTTTGGGCATGGATTTATGCTTTTGTTCGGTTTTGTTTGAGATGTTAATATTATTTATTTCAACTACCTGATATCTATCACTCAGATACGATTCCAGCAGTTTATGGACGTTGCCCCTTATGCCATAACTGTATAATTTATTCAAGAGTGTCCCATGGTGCACATAATCGAACGCTTTTGTCATATCCATAAACATTGCAGATACAGGAACACGTTTATCAACATTTGTGTATATTGGTTTTAAAAGGTCATAAATTGCTAAATTAATTGTCTTATTCTTTCTAAAGCCTTTTTGTTCTTTCGCGAATAAATTGTACTTCTCAAAGTGAGTATTAATTGCGTTGTATATTATTTTTTCAAATATTTTAGCAAAAATGGGAATAAGTGCTATTGGTCTGTAACAAGCCATGTCTTCCTTGTTATTTTTCTTGAAAAGTGGTTTTACTACGGATTTTTTAAGTTTAGTCGGAAACACACCATGCTCAATACATAAGTTAAATATGTGAGTGAGTACTGGGCTGATGATGGGAGCAACTTCCTTTATTGAGGATGTTGTAATGTCATCATGTCCAGCACTTCTAGTGTTTTTAAGTGTTTTAATTATAATATTAATGTCATAAGGGGTTACAGGGTTTAAAAATAAAGATTTATAAGAGCTGTTTGTCAATGTCAATTTGTTACTAAAAGATGTCGAATTCATTTTAAGATTATTGTTATTGAAGTTGTCCGCAACTGATGAATCATTATTATTGAGTAAATTAATTGGTTTTATTAAATTTATATAATAGTTATTAAATTCTTCAGCAATTATTCTTGGGTCTGATATTGTGTGATTGTTTACTTTTATTTTATTAATATTTTCTTTTGGAAGTTGGCTTTTGTTAGAGTTTATAATTTTCCACGTGGCTTTAGACTTATTCTCTGCGTTAGTTATTTGGTAATTATTTTGAGATTTTTGGGTCAGTTTAACAATTTTTTTGAGACGAGTACTATATTCTTTGAGAGCATTTTTCTTATCTTCACTAGGATTGAGTCTATAATGCCAAAGTTGTTTTCTTTTTTGCCGACAACACTGGTTTATTCCCTTTGACAGCCATTTTGGTTTTTTAAGTATAGAATTTCTGATTTTTTGAATTGGAAAGCAAAGGTCAAAGAAAAGCTTGTAATGATCGAAAAATGTGTTGTAAGCTTCTTCTGGATCACTAGTTGAGTACACATCATGAAAACTTAAGCTTCCCAAACATTCTTTGAATTTGGTTAGATTTTCTTTACTAAAGTCTCGTGTTTCCGTATACCAAAAATTAAAGATGCAAGTTTTTTTAATAGGAAATTTTAATAATTGTGCCGTGTGATCTGATATACCTAAATCAGTGACGACACATTTGCTGCCTCTAATATTATGGAAAATGTTGTCAATGCAAGAGTTACTCTTTGGCCTTGTTGGATTAAGTGTACCAGTTTTCATATCAAAACTGGACA
Source organism: Helicoverpa assulta (assembly GCA_963856015.1). NCBI lineage: Eukaryota > Metazoa > Arthropoda > Insecta > Lepidoptera > Noctuidae > Helicoverpa > Helicoverpa assulta. The sequence continues at coordinate 12,330,184 of CAWLCW010000028.1, forward strand.
TAATATGAGTGAGTTGCAAAGAAATGGGGGTTCTTTTTAACAGGTCAATGTTAAAATCACCACAAATAATAGTTTTAGTTGATTTTCGATTGCGTAATTTGTAATGGATTCTATGAAGTATGTTGAAAAATGTGTTAAGATCATTTTGTGTAGTTTTTGGAGGTCGGTATATACATATAATCACCACTTTATGGTCAAGTAGTTCAATGGCGGAACATTCCGTTACATTAGGAACACTAAGGCTAACTATCTCTTGAAGAACTTTATATTTATGGATATTTTTGACAAGTATACACGATCCGCCATTTCTGTTATGTCGATTACAGCTTGCCGCTAAATTATAATTCGGTAAGGTAAGGTACATACTGTCTGAATCAATCATATTATGTTCTGTAATACATAAAATATCAATCTCCTTCCCTGAGTTTTTAAGGGATTCAATACTGACAAACAAGACATCGGATTTGCTTATTAATCCGTTAACATTTTGATGCATAACAGTTAAATTGTTAAATACGAAAAAACTGTTCGTTACTATTTTGTTTTTCGACGTTTATTCCATGAGTATTATTTTCAATCGTGGGTAGAACTGGCTGACCAGCTAATACAATATCTGGTTGAGAATATGGATAATCAGTTATAATCAGCCAAAGATTATGAAAGATGTTTCTCATACCATGGTCGTTAACTTTTCTATCGAATTTAGAAAACATTGTGAAATCATAACACAGATCTAAGTTAGAATCCAATGCCGTTGCATAGTTGAATGTCTGCAAATCTAAATGAAGTAAATTATTAAAAGTTTCAATGCGCCAGTTAAACAATGTTGAGTGGTTACCCAATTTAAAAGTAGGGACACACATTATAATATTCGTGTTTTGAACTTTCTGCAATGTTTCTCTAAGTTTTACAATTATATCTACATAATTATTAGTTTTATAAAAGTCTTTTTCTCCAATTAATATAACACAAAAGTCATCCAAAGTATAGTCTATTAATTTCTTGTCCAAGTTGCTAATGAGTTGCTCTGTGCCACAATTCGGAGAAACATAGTGACATATTTCATAGTTTTGGAATGTATTATTGGCTATGTTCAAGATTTTGTTTCTTTTATTTGTGCTCACAATACATAGTTTCCTTTTTCGTACATGTTTAATCGTAGTAGAACCCAAATTTCTTTCTTTGACAGAGATTTCTTCAACAGAGTTTGGTGTTTGTACTATCTTTGTCCATGTTTTTCGATTCTTGCAATATTTTTCTGGGGTATGTTGATCACTGAAGTCTCCAGTCCTAATGGGTCCTTCCAGATGTTGGCAAATAATAGGTGAATCCAGAGGTGTACCATAAGGCGAAGACATTTTGGGGCTGAGATCCTTTAGTTTATTTTGTGCCGGTCCATGTAGTTCAGGACTTACATAATTATTAGAATTCTGGTCCGATATGTCTGTTGCTGGATACCCTTTTGGGCTTTGAAGGGTCTTCTTCTGGTTTTTTGTTCTAATAATTTTTGGCGTTGCACTTTTCCTATCAAATGGACTGTTAATTTTTTTATATTGTTCTATAATTTTTAAGGAGTTCTGGAGATCGGCTTTTAAACGAAAATTCTCTGAATTGAGGTTTTCTATCTCCTGGTTAGCGCTTAGTAGATCATTTGTTAACGTTTTAACTCTTTCATTCAAGTCGTGCAATGTTTGGCTATTATTATGATAGCTGTCCGGTAAACTCATCATAGTGGAATCAAATATGTTTGTTTCTTCATGCATATTAATAAGGTCATTCAACGAACTGGTTTTGCATATTTTACGGAAAGTAATATTGTTGGAATCCATTTTAATATTATATTTCTGAGTGAAAAGAAACGTTTCTCAAAAGACTAGTGTTCAAACCACCAAAAGTTTTTTATTGATTGTTTCTGAACGAATATTTTAGCGTCAGAATTTTAGTGTTGTCTTGTGATTGGTGATCATTGGTGATTGGCTGATTGATGAATCATCTGGTTAATGTTTACTTTTAAAAGATTTCACTTTTCAAATTTATAACTGACTATATGGAGTTATTTTCACTTATTAACTCTGTTGATTAGTAAAATGTCACTGCAAATTCTGTTTATGTTTTAATTTATTCACTTATTATATGGTTTTTACCGTAACTGTCCTTAGTCCTCAGTATATAATGAGTTCCATCGTACTTCACAAACACTGCTACTATGAACTTAAAGAAGTAATTGATCACTGTATAACATTACCAACGTTTATGCACTACTTATTAAGCGGATTAACTTTGATATTTCGCGTGGAAACATAGAAAATTAATTTAATTTAAAATAAAACACTGCAGAGTATTGTTGACACATTGGCTGACAGCTGTCGATTTGTTCTGAATGGTACCCTCTAAACTTGCACTTACCTTATTCGTACGAAGAGCCTCACTAAATACTAACAAGACACAACGAAACAATGATTGCCTCCACCTTACCTGGAACATTCATACAAAACATCATCACAATCAGGCCAGCCATTGCCAAATACACTAGAATTATTACAAAGAAAGTGACTTCAAAAATTATGCATTCGAACAATAACATATCACAATCAAGTCTCGATTGAATCGAATCGTTTTTGGTACCGATTCGATTCGGTACGATTTACGATATGAAATCCAATGATAAATATTATGAACGTAAGCGAATTTTTAATTTAATGTTTGTTGGTACTTGGAAGTGCCAGGAGCCAGGTTGGTCAAGGTTTGAGGGTTACTGGTTGCGTAACTGGCCTGAATTGAGGAATACACTGGGTTTAGTATAAGAATTTATAAAAGGGCATATAAAAAATCATCATCCTACCGGCAAAGCATAGACATTTCTCCTTCTAAACACCAGATACGAGATTCCACCGTAAGGAACGATCAAGGCAAGTTGATAATTAAAAAAGTTATATGATGTCCATTATGAAAGGAAAATTCTAGCACATATTCAAACGTAGGGAAAAGTGACGATAGATACAAAAATGTTCTTACTGTTAAAAAATACGTTCGTAATTTGACAACAACAGCAAAAGAATACTTTACCCCTGGTGGGACTCGAACCCACAATCCCCGGCTTAGGAGGCCGATGCCTTATCCATTAGGCCACAGGGGCTTGTTAGACAGGAACAAAAATACGGACCAAAATGTCTCGGGCAAACTTAGTTACTTTTTTTTTATTTTATAAGAAACTTATTGTTGTCATTTATTTTATTTAGTTATTGCATTTGTACTGAAATATTTATGAATTTATTGAATAATGTATAAAAATAAAAAATAAGTTGGTACTCGAAAGTAAGTTCAATATTTTCTCATGAGAAATACTCTGCTTCACATTTCCCAAATCCTTTTTTACTTATTTCTGAATACCCAAGGACTCTTTACTGCTTAAAATATACGAAGACCATCTCATTACCTTACAAACGTTTTTCCATATTCGCTCCACATAAAAGGGTCTTTACATGATTCCCGAGATTGATACGATAGTGAAATTAAGCAATAACACTTACAACCCACTGAAACGGCCAGTTCGTCGGACGTCGCATAAAATTTTATATTTTTGGTGTAGTGTATAGTCTAGGTTGTGAGCTGTAGCGATTTGTGATAGCGGTTAATCGAAATCATTAGGTGCGCTGTTCTGTTCAGTGTATCGAGCTATTATTTCAATATAATTATAAGTAATCTAGAATAAATGTTTTCACTGATATTTTTTTTTGTATCAACTGCGACATTGAGTATGGAGAGAAAGAAATAAGTAAGAATTTTATCTCTATGAATGGACAAAGATACATTAGTTATACATACCTTACAGGTTACTAATACTAACTACTATTATTATCGTTAAAGTGGATACTATAGACGCAACTTCAAATAGAATCTCTTCTTTCGCTTACCCGCTCCGCTTATCGCTTGTACAAAGACCACAGGCGAACACCCCAAGCGTATCGTTACACGATTTTATTATTACGCTACCGATGTATCGCATATTATCCGACAAAATTAAGTGTCATAAATGTTAACTGGAGCCGTAACATTTAAGGGGACATTATAATCTGCCAAATAACCACTTGGAAACCATATAGGTTTTGATAAACGAAGTTATTGTTACTAATCATTGTCTTGGAGGGTGTAATGTACAAATTAAGTTAGGTTCCCAAGTAACACTTATGTTTATCGCTTAATTTTTGAAATTGGGTTTGGCTGTAAAAGGCAATAATGTGGATTGTTATTGCTGAAATGTTTTCGTTTTAATTTGTGAAATTCGCGTGTTATTTTCAGTTTTAAGTGGTTTCAAACAAGTATTGAAAGTTGATTGAGTGTGGAATGATAAGTATAATAAAAATGAATTGTTGGTGAAAATCTGTGAATGCAATCGGTTATATTATTTTTAAATGTGGGTACGGTCAAAGTTGTTTGAAGTCCTGAAACGCAATAATAAGAATTTGGAGTGAACATTCTGTGCGATGATTTCTGTTATAGCTTGTTTACTGTGTATATTGAATGGAAATTAATAAATATTGTTATTCTGAATATTATTAGGGAAACGAAAATAAATATTAGTGGGATAATTTAGTACAATTTATTTAAAACATCCTGCCATTTCAAACTATGACAAAATTCCTACTCAAAATGACAACTAAGCAAGTATAAGCAAGGAAAATGCACTAAATTTCAAAAAAACAATGTCGTGCCATACAATCACGGCGTTCGTGAGACATTCGCGGAGATCGAGAACAAATCAGCGATCGGACGATCGGCGATCATAAGCGTTTGAGCGATATCGCGCGATTCACTAAACTGGATGGGACGGACCACGAACGCGCTATTTCTCACGGGCTGCTCAAGGATCTTGGACTAAGATGATATGACTTCTATTAAAACCTGATCAATTTTGGGATTTTGAGTTCTAAGGTTGTGGGTGTGAAGATTCTTTATAGTTCAATTTTAATTCAAAGGAACGCTTACATAGCCCTCCACGGATACGCCTCTAGTCATACGTTGTCGACAAATTACAGTTCTCGCCAAACTTGATGGCGGTTCGCAACTAATTTCAGAGCATGTGGCTCATACTTGTCAAAAATATCCACCTTTTAAAAGTTTTTGTACAGCGTTCGGTACGATGATCCGACTTTATCTATTCTCAGAATAAGTTAATCCGAAAAAATACTTTTGGATTGAAATTAATTCCTGGTCACATCACCCTCGTTTCTTAGCTGGCAGTAACACCCGCCATCCTTTGGTATCGTTCAAAGGTTAAAGTGTAGACCAGGCCACCACGCTGCGACTGGCCTATATCTAATTTGTACCGTTTGAACCCCGCCTTATACGGCAGACTCAGATTACATCGTCAGAACTAAGGAAATACTGCAATTGTGATAATGAGTCGCTATTTATTTTATATCTTTGGTCGTGTTTGTTAGTCTAGGGGTCTTGCGATTCTCGAGTCGGAACGAAATTATTTTGTGCATATAAAAAACTTTCATAAAGCAGCTCGGAGTCTGGAAGTTGGTGGTGATACACCCTAAATCGGAGGACACAATAAACTGGTGGATTCGATTCCAGTTCAGGCAAGTACCAATGCAACTGTTCTTAGTTTGTATGTACTTTCTAAGTATATCTTGGAAACCAATGGCTGATAAAAAGATGAAGGAAACCATCTTGAGGAAACCTGGACTATTTAGTCTGAAATCACCAACGCGCATTGAGCAAGCGTGGTGATTAATGCTCAATCCTTCTCCGTGTGAGAGGAGGCCTGTGCCCAGCAGTGGGACGATAAAAAAAAGGCTGTAACAGTAATAAACTGGTGGGCCTGACCCTGACTCTCTATGGATGATTCGCATTGCCGTTCCGAGGGTTTTATGAATACCACAGCCAATCCCTTTGGTGTTTAACGCAATATGTTTAAAAAATTCAACTTAGTTCCAAAGATATTCCAGCCATGTTTCTTTATGCCTGGTTTTGTTATGTTCGCTCAAAGACAATTAGGGCTTATCCGGAGGACTCTTTTCTTTAATCTTCCCTTTTCAACCAAATAACTGTGCCACCCATTATAATGCAGTGTTTAGTGTTGTCACAAAAACATTACTCGTACTACAATTTGTTTACTATTTCGAAAACGTAACCTATTTATTTGTATTTACCATGCCACACGTAATATTCCGAATACAGAAAGCTGTTTTATATCAGGTGCATAAGCAATTAGACTTGAGTAAAAACTCGCTTGGCCCTAAACGGATTGAGTTAAGGCACTCCCATAACACTGTGAATGATGTAGATGGAATTATAACTGTAACAACTGCACTAACATTTTATTAACAGGCCGCAATATTTTGGTAAGTATGTTAGAATAGTTAAACCAGTATTATGGTTGCCTGCAAAGTTAAGTTTAATGGCATCCATAAAAAATGGACCATTACTGAAGTGAGACGAGGCAAAATAATAGGTAGGGTGACCTATTGGATAAAACTTCACACTATGTTACTACTATATTATTTATTTTTAATTGAATTCTTCTGTATAATATTATTAATTAAAAGCCACAGCTGTAGCTGAGATACTATTTTCTGTCTACCTAGTAACTGGTATCATGTGGAATCAGTACCACGTTCGCACATGTCTGTATGCGCCATTACAACACTGCGTACGGCAAAACTTAATACAGATCGTTTGGAATCATAAAACGTTAATAAATCAATTGCTTCAAGTTAAGAACGAGTTCAAACGCGAGTAGTGAGATTTTTTATTGATGTAACAGTTTGTTTTTTGGCTACTTTACATTTTGTAGAAATGGGTTGGTACTTGTATTTTCCAGATGTACCAAGCTTTTAAGTGTTTTGGTAGATGGATTTAAACAAGGATTTTCACAGACACTTTCTGTGGCTTTAAAGAGAGGTTTGTAGATGAAACTAGGTTTCTTTTTCACCGGTTATCAGTCTTATGTTAATCATCTAAACAGATTTTTCCGAGCTCCATATGTTGGGGTTAGTTTTCAGTCTATCTGGATCTACAGATCAGTACCAGTGTTTTACATGAACCCACCGTCTGTCTGATTTCGTCGACTCAATAACCCAGGCAATGAATTACTGGACTAGTAACTAGTGTTACCATTATAGTTGTTATAGTTATAGGTATTATAGTTATTGTAATTTCCGTATATTATAAGGTACTCTGTGTTGTTATTCGTATTTTTTTTTATGTCTAATTTTTTTTTTCTTTTGTTTTTGTCCTTGTGTCACTCGCGTGAATAAAATGTTTTTCTTTCTTACACAACTAACGGTAACTTCTACAAGTAACGGTTAAACTCTCCACCATAAAAATACCTCTACAGCATTTTAATACTGGATTACATAACAATCACACAACCTATAACTCACACACTACAGTTATTTGTCGCAGTTCGACACTAGCGCACGCGCAGCTTTTTGTCTCAATACTTGATATAGTTCGTATTGGTACAGGTAAAAGTGGATGACGAGGGCAGCATAGTGATGAGTTCTGTTACGTATCATACGTTACCTTAAAGGTTTTGTACAAAAAGGTGATAGGATGTGTTAGGTAATTTCTATACAGTAAAATAAGTTGTGGAAAGTGGGAAGGGGGTTATTTTCTTTGTGAAATGATGAGTTAAAGATATACATATGTAAGAGGAAGATTGCCTGCGCTAACCACATTAAAATAAAATAAGGACAGAAGGATGACAATGATGTGGTTAAAGTTTTGAGGCTTATTTATGATTTTTGTATAGAAGAAACAATTATTATATTGTCGACTTCTTTCAGTGCTCAGATTTGATTGGGTTAGTTAGCAAAATCATTGCTGATTCGATATTAGATTACGTTACTGTTAAAAAAAATATAAAATAATGTAAACGTTAGTTAGTTTTGCCGTTTTTTACTGGTCTGCGGCAACGCAAAAAGCTGAACTATTACTTATGATTATTTAATAGAACACGGTCCTTTGATCTGACGACGATAAACATACTAATCTATGGTTACGTGAGCTACATTAGGCTACAACAAAAAATCAAATAGAGCCGTAACTTAGATTTTATTGCATTTTAATTGACGGTAGCTCTGTAATGTTGGCTTAATGTAAAAACCTTATAATAATTAACTTTTAAATGGAGCTTGTTCATATTGGAAGATTTGGGTTGTCTACATTTGTATACTGATATTAATTTATTAATCATATAATAAAATCAGTAGGTATAAATATCTTGCAAAGTCGTAGTCGTAGTCGTGCGAACTTTAAATCTCAAACCTGCACTAATTCCCGCTTTCGATCAAAATTTCTTCTATATATGTTATCTGATGCAAAACCTATGTCGCTGCCAATTCATCAATAGTATCATAGAAAATTCTGGGTGTTGTAGCGAGTACAAGTAACAAGCATGCCTCGTTAAAATATATCTGGGCACTTAAAACTTTTAATCCCCAAAAGCCTACTCTCACAATATAAACACGGTATCCCAAATCATAATTCCAAGATCATTCATCATCAAATCTTGGTTTTACATCATTAATCACTAAATAGGGCATCACGGAAGCTTCGGTGATATTACAAAGTCAGTAATTCATCATACCGCTTTAATTGAATATGAACGTATATTTCCTGAGACTTGATGTTCACGGATGATATTAAACACAAGCGTCTGATATTGTTTCCAATACTATACAGTAATGCCGTTCATATATTTTCAGCCATAGCGGCTAGCCCTGAAGGAGATAAGAAGTCTGTTTATGACATTTCACAGAATACAAGTGTATGCTCTCTGCTCTCACTTTCATAATCCGTTGTCGTCTGTTTAAAACAGTCTACTGCTGTACAAAGACCGTATAGTCCGATAGGATGATAATCCTTCACGACCGGAGAAAGATCAGGCGTGGGATTAACGTGTTTTAAGACTGTTGTATAGATCACCACCTGTCAGACACTGGCATGTTTTCCGAAGGTTACTGAAACCCAAAAAAAAAAACAGATTTCTGCAGGACCTGGGAATCAAATAATACTAGGAGACTTCAATCCTGTGTCATAGCTACTTACTTGTATAATATTGTTATCTTCTTCGGCTGTATGTGACCGATCGCATACGTCATGTTGGCCTAAAATTATTGTTTTTACACAAATATCGACTTTAGACTTAGTTTTGACATCAATGTAAAGATTTATTGTTAACTTAAGTTAGTTTTCACTATTAACGAATACATGTATACACTAATGCACAATACTATTGTACCATTGATGGGTATAAATGTCATTTTGTATGGTATTAATCGAATTTTCTTTTGTATAATAACTAATACTAATACTTTGGGCTATTGAGTAAAGAAGTCATAAAAAGTTTGTCAATATTTATGAAATACTGGTTCCTGTTGTATTAACATGAAGCAGTCTTTTATTTCTCAATTCAATTAGTGATAAGTTTCCTATGAAAATATTCGAACATAAGACACATTCAAATCCTGATTTAGGCTTCATAATAAACAAGACTCTCTTTGTCATATTAGAAACTAGAACATACAGAACTTACTTACTTAAGTTAACTTAACCCGCTTCAAAGTGCACCACATTACAAAACAAATACTTTTCCTCTCATTTACAAGGAAAACCACGCACGTGCAACAAACAAACAACTTAATTATAGAAAGCTCATTATTCTAATTATTCACCTAAGCAAAATTATTCCTTAACGCAATTAACCGAGAGCACAATTTGTCACAATTTATCAAAGATCTCGACAAAAAGTGGGAAAATTACCACTTTTACCGCATAATAGTAATCAGTAATTACCCGCTATTACACGAGTGTCATAATTAGTAATAAAAGCTAGTTAAAACTGCAGTAATTATTGCATTTAGTCGCGTGCGGCGGAAAAAACTGGCTTGAACTGACTGAACCAGTTGCAACTAGTTTTCACTAGTTCCTGGTTGATTTATTTATGAGTAGGTAGTATGAATTATGTGGTGTTTTTTTTGTGATTTACTTTGGAAATAGTACACTGCTTACATCTTTCAGAAGTCCAAATTGAAGATTGCCAACTAAATAAGTGTGGTTTAATCTGGTTTCAAAAAAGACTTTTTTATAGTCTGTAGGATTAAAGCAAGAATATATATATTTTTTTTATTCTTTAATAGGTTTAAGATTTAGACTCAGATCAATTTTATCTGAGGATTTAGGTAAAATAGTATTAATAAAGACGGACGGTTTTAAACTTTTGTCACAAGCGCTTAGATAATCAAATGGTTATGTACCGAAATTCATTTTACATACATTAGTATGTACGTACACTGAACAGTGGAGAATTCTTATACGCATTAAATCAGCCTTAGGCAAAATAAAATTAATTACTCAAAAACACATAAATAATATTTAACAAAATAATTAGAACGAGTTCAATATTGCTGCAATAAAAATAAAAATTGGAACTGTCAATTATTTTATAGCTTTGAAAGCATTTCGTTATTTAATGTTCAAGTTATTTAGAGCAATTAAAAAAATTAAAGATAATATTTGTATTATAAAACAGTTTAACGAAGATCGTGGTGTCATCTAGTGGTACCTATGTTATGTAATTAAATTACTGTTGATTGCTGTGAGTTTGTTAATTAGTTTATTTTGAAAAATACATTGTTAAATGGAAGCTAGTGAACAGATAAGATAGCGCTCTTATTGTGGAAAGCTATAAGCTGTTTTTTATCCGTATGCACGAAGTACTTCCTTGCAAAACAATACTAGAACCGACCTTATTTCATGGCATTTGAAACCATGACTCCCTTAAAACCCTAAAAGGTTAAAAAACCTTTAACCTAAACTAAGTTCTAAGTTCAATATTGTCTTTTCTCTCTCTCTTTCCAGCTATGTATCCCACATGGTGGTGGAGTCGGCTTCCTAATTTGTCTTCTCCACTTCGCTCTATCTACGACATCGTTCTCGGACACCCACTCCTCCATGTCTTTCGACACTACGTCCTACCATCTGGCCTAAGTTCAATATTGTGGTTTGTGCAAATGCTAATGCATACCCAAGACAACCGGCTGTGAAAAAAAAGCTACTCGTACCCCATCAATTTTGTATTATCAGATAGCATCATCTTCTGAATCAGATTAACATATTAACTTAAATACCTACAAACATAAAATAGTGTTACTAAAAATCTAGATAAACCTGTCAATCTAAATTCTAAGTGACGTCTTATTCTTAACATTCACTTAAAACGGAACATATACTTTCAAGGGGCGTGGCCAATCGCCCAAAATCGTGCTTGCAATAATTTATTACATTTTAAACGCGTCATTAAGTAAATTTCTTACGTAACCGTGGCCTTAAGGATATAATCGTTACGATTCGATACTTTCATCGATACATTTAAATCGATATTCATTCAAAATTTGATATTAACCTTAATGAGCCTTGATGACCGTCCTACGCGGCGATCGAGTTGGTTTGTTGCACTTGGTTCTTGGATATAGCCCCTGAAAAAACCGAAATATGCTACATGTAGCAAAAAGTCCGCAAACTGTTAGTTGGCTGATAAGTTTGATCCTTTCAGTATCTTCAGAAAAAATGGTGCATAGAAACATATTCTCATTTTTAAAATAGCAACAAAGTTTTCTGTTTTATCTACTATGTATCCCACACGGAGCCACATGGAGGTGGGGTCAGATTTTTTATCTTTTTCCTGTTATTTTCATTATAAACAGTATAGAAGAGTAGTGGATAAATAATAAATCCTTATTAACAAAACTTTAAAATTGAAAGAGAATAAAACGAATGCATCGCTCACAATTTCCTATAGGATCAAAACACTAGGTCAAAAGCGGCACAAACCAACCAAAGACTCCTGTTTCCCAGACATTACAGTTGAATCTGTAGCAACCAATGACGTGTTATTTCATCAAAACCCGTTGCATATCGCTCATTACTATATTGGGGGGTACTGACGACCCTTTAGTTTCAATTAGGTACCCACGCTTCGGCATCCGGAGGGTTTATTGTTCTACAGGTTGAGGTTTTGTGGTTTTAAGTTTGGTCGTAGAAAAAGTTAGATTTCCAAAAAAAAGGACGGAATTACTGATGGATATTATTTTACGGGTGTTAAAATAGCTAAAATTACTTGACCAGTCGATCTGATGTCCTCCTAACCGATTATCGGCCACGGCAGCCATAGTCATATGAGAAGATCAGCCAGCTGCGAAGGACATATTATAGTGCACAGGCTTTTTCACTCACTGGACCTACTAAATTATTATTAAATAAATTGCTTCTTCAAGATGGTGTGTATAAATAAATGAAATGAGTTCAATGTAAACATAATAATTTAACAGCAGTTTTCTCACAGTAACTTTGAGTGAAACTGGTAAAAAAACGTACCTATTAAATTTTCATCTTATACAAAATGTCTCATTTTTTTATTTTTATTCTACTTAGGTATTTTTAAATACAACCACAAAGTATCAAACAAACAACTCTTTTACGCTTTTTCCAAATTCGAAAACGGTAATAGCTTTATCGGAACACCCTATAAACTCGGACGTGAGGTGTTAAAGTCACGTTTCGGAATCGTATTAAAATTATGAAGTTTTTAAGTGAAATTTTCGTTGAATGCCGCCAATAATGACAGCTGTCAACGTCAATTTATGGCGGGAATTCGAGGTCTTTTTTTTTGATGATAAGATTACGCAGTTTCCGTAAGTATATACTTAGTTAGTGGATGGTGTCGTAGAAAGGTAATAACCACAGTATAAAGAACATACAGTAGGACGACGCCTTTGATCTTGTGTAAAATGCCGACATCGTCTAGACAGTAACGCATAGGTCAGGGTTGTCACAAGTAAACAATATTTGTGAAATTATTTATTTAGTGCAGACCAACATCGATAGCAGTATCTATACATATAATAAAATGATAGAAAAGTCAAAACTGTACATTGAATATTTTTTTTAAAGAATACTTGGGGGGTGATCTATTATCGATTCTGAACCCAAATATATAGTTTTTAGAATTTTTGTCTGTTTGTCTGTTTGTCTGTATGTCTGTTTGTCTGTTTGTCTGTATGTTTGGTCTCACTGAACTCGAAAAGTACTGCATAGATTTAAATCAAATTTTGCATGAATATTACCTGGGGGCCGGTTCAACATATAAGGTATATATTATCACGCTATCACCTACGGGGGATGAGCAATGAACGATAATTTCTGTTAACATTTCTGCAACAGCGGGTGCAATAATGATACATATTTGAATGTTGAACTTTGTAAGTTTATCGGCCTATTATCAATCTTTACACAGAAAATAACGCTGTTATAAGTAACTTGGGAGAAAAATTAAATTTTATGAAATTGTTAAGGCAAGGTTAAAGTGGTTCCATCTGTGGTATATAATATAAAATACATAAAATTTGACAAAGCAGCGAGGTGGAAAATAACATGTATTAATTACCGTTTAAATTCATAGATGGAGTTGTACATTTTCTGTAATTCGCCATATTGTAACTCTGGGTGTAATTATTCCATAGATATTTTAATAATAGTGTTTGCCAGTTTGCCGTGCCTCATCAAAATCTCGCTATAATTGTTATCTTGATGCAAGGAAAATTGATAAAACTAAGCCCAATCTAAAACAATGCCATCTAAATGGCTTTTTGAATATTAACGTCAAAAATTTCACGGAACCATTATAAACTATCTTTTAAAGTCATAGATGGAGTTGTGTATTTTTTCATAAATTAAGCTGGGGTTTTGTTACTTTAGCTAATCTTCCAGGAATGTGGTGGCCTAAAATCAACTTTAACTTTGAATGAGTACTTTTGAGTAGACCTTCAATAAATTTTATTGTGGTGAAAAACATGTAACGCGTAAGGATCGTAGAAGAAAGGAGGAAGATTGATCTCTCGCCAGGGCTGCTGAGTGTGAAGCAAGGCTCCTGTAGCTTGAGAAACAAGCCCAGACACAAAGTGCAGATCAAAGAAATGGGACCTTCTCGATTTAATACCATGCGCACGTTAAATACTTTATCGCCTTCGGAAACGTACAAATAACGCGTCGCATGCCAGAGAAATATATTTTCATTCAACTTCTAATTTGTCAGATCCGAGCTAAGTCTAAAAAAAACGCCTTTTAAATAACTATGTTGGATATCATTCAGTTACATAGACAGAATTGCCGTCAAACGTGTTTTGGCCAAATGTGCCCCGCCTGGGTAGAGCGCCGCCGTGTCCCCGTGGCGGCAATTGGCGCGGCGACCTCTTGCACCCGCCCCTGGTTCAAGCCATGGTCCGGCGCGAGTAACGGGGTGCCGTTGCCTCCTTCTGCGTAGCAGTCGTTCGGCGGCGGAACGACTGAAAATTTGCATTTCTCATCGCAACTGCTGCTTTGGACGTGGAAGACTCCTCGGTAGCCGGGAGTCGAGAGACGACTCCCGGCCACCGTTGACGTGGGTTTGTGGGTGGTGAGTTTGGGTGGTTCGTCGTCCTTCCGTCTCCTAGGAGAGGAAGGAGAGTCAGCGAATGCCAATGGGGCCCACCAGGGTCAAAGCCTACCGGGGCTGCGACATTGTTTGAAAGAGTTACCGGTGATCTGGTACCGGTGATACTAAGAACTTTAGAAGGAACATGGTGGGTTTTAGTCCGTGTGAGTCTGACACTCTTTCACGCTGCACCTACAGCCAGACCAGTCATCTTCAGTAAAGTAAATGTGGTCATCTTCTTCATATTTATCAACTCATAGTGATCATCATGCACACCCGCTTCTCTAACTGAAAGATCAACAAGATTTTTTCAGTTAGGGAGTTATATTAACTACGCTACTAACATCAATATTAGCGTGTAATATATCGAATTTCCGTTTGTGCATAGCACAAAAACCAAAGAGTCGGCCTGCTAACAGCAGCTTTTAAACTAAGAAAGTGTAAAAATATCTTCAGAATTATATTCATCGTTGACACACATTTTCAGAAACCACAATAACAGTAGGAACTGTCATCTTCCATCCAGCTATTCTCCAATTATGTGGATGTTGGCTTTCAGTCAAACCGAATCTGTTTGAGTAGTAATATGTTACTTGGAGTGCCTATCTGATCTCCTCAACCCAGTGAACTGGACACCACGTTATCCAAAGTAAGACTGTTTGACAGACTTTTTGGCTTCTGATTAGTCGCAGCTGCTGCAGAAAATGTACAAATGACAGCTTTGTCAGAACTTTGTTTCCTATGAGAATTACTAACGCCCCCTTTTTTTTAACGACGTCAAAAATCATCAAATGACCCCTCCCGCTGTGGATTAGCAGCGGCGAGGGAGTGTCAGACTCTTACTGACTAAAACCGTCATGTTCCGTCGTTGGCCTTTTATGTACCAGGGCCGGGGTTACTCTTTCGAACAATCCCGCAGCCCCGGCAGGCCTTGGCCTTACTGGCCACGCTGGGCCACGCTGGGGTTGCTGACATCTCTTTGAGAGGTGCGTGGAACAACGCGCCCCCCACACGCGTCTGTTGTCTATCTAAACATGAGCGATGAGCTACCTGAACTCACCGTCTCGCGACACCCGGCACCCATGGTGTCTACCTGGTCCAGCGCGGCGGCCGGGATGAGAGGTGCGAACTCTTTGACGTTCCGCCGCCATCTCCTCGAGCATGACTGCTTCGCAGAAGGAGGCGACGGCATCCCATTCCCTCTCGCCCCGGATCAGGGCCGGACGCGAGAGGTCGCCGCTGCCTAAAGCCTCGACGAGGACCCGGCGGTGCCCTTCCCAGGGCACTCCTGGACTGTGTGGTCCACCGTGTCCTCGTGGCTGTCCGCACAGTGGTGATATCCGGGCGCCTCCTCACGACCGATTCGATGCAGGTATCTCCCGAAACTGCCGTGGCCGGTGAGGACCTGCGTCATGCGGTACGTGAGGGCCGTGACTCCTCCCGAGCCACTCCTCAAAGAGCGGACTTACCGCCACTATGGTGGCGTGCTCTATTACTTTCGCCCCTTACGTAATAATTTTCCAATCGGTTGACTAGATCCAGAGATTTCCACAACGTCACAAACTTTACTTCTTTTGTTTAGATAAATAGTCACAACACAACACATCGTCGAACTACCTTGATCGATCAACCCGTGCGGCTGCTAAGTAATAATCCTAATTATACTGTCATGTGAATGGATACACCTACGGGATAAGTAGTATTTTCACGCAGACGAAGACGCGGGCAACAGCTAGTTATAAATAAATACATTATAAATGACGTCATTTTCACTAATGTGTGTATATTATACCCTACATTTTTATTTGAAGTGATAAAATTACCAAGTTACAAAACTTAATCATTATTGACGGTGTAACTTGCTGCTTGCTGAGGAACAATTCAAATAAACACAAATCAACATTGCCTAGGGATATTTCATTTTTATCTTATTATATGAAATTCTGTAAATATTTTGTTAAAACAATTGTATATGAAATGGAAGTTTATATTATGGTTTATACTTGCAATACCGGTACATAAAAAGAGAAGCATCAAAAAATTTTTTTTTTTTTTTTGTGATTTTATTTTTGGGTGTAATTTTTACTTTGTACATAATGGATTTTATGTATTAAATTATGAAATTTAAAGTCATAAAATAACAAAAAAAGGAATTAATAATCAGTATTTCCCCTAACATGTAATATCCCTAGACACATAATAGACATCCATATCAAATTATAAGAAAATGACGTCCGCCATCTTGGATTTCAAAAAGGATGGCTTTTTCGTAATCAGCACCCCAATTTAACTCAAAATTGACACCCATATCAAATTGTAAGAAAATTACGTCCGCCATCTTGGATTTCAAAAAGGATGGCTTTTTCGTAACCAGCACCCCAATTTAACTCAAAATTGACACCCATATCAAATTGTAAGAAAATTACGTCCGCCATCTTGGATTTCAAAAAGGATGGCTTTTTCGTAATCAGCACCCCAATTTAACTCAAAATTGACACCCATATCAAATTGTAAGAAAATTAAGTCCGCCATCTTGGATTTCAAAAAGGATGGCTTTTTCGTAACCAGCAGCCCAATTTAACTCAAAATTGACACCCATATCAAATTGTAAGAAAATGACGTCCGCCATCTTGGATTTCAAAAAGGATGGCTTTTTCGTAATCAGCACCCCAATTTAACTCAAAATTGACACCCATATCAAATTGTAAGAAAATGACGCCCGCCATCTTGGATTTCAAAAAGGATGGCTTTTTCGTAACCAGCACCCCAATTTTACTCAAAATTGACACCCATATCAAATTATAAGAAAATTACGTCCGCCATCTTGGATTTCAAAAAGGCTGACTTTTTCGTAACAAGCACTTCAATTAAACTCAAAACTGACATCCATTTCTTATTATAAAAATTACGTCCAGCATCTCGAAATCCACCCTTAGTAAATAATAAAAATAAAAAGTTCACCATCTTGACACAGATACGAAACATACAAACACTTTCACATTTATAATATTTACAGGATTTCCAAACAGATGCCCTGTGCGATATCCTAATATAAAAGTTTTTTTTATCATGACTTGCAATCACTCACAGCACACGTCGCATTCACCATTTTAAATTAACAAAAAAAAAAATATTATAAAAAAGAAACACGCGTTAGCCCTGAATGAATAGATCCCAAACTACTAATATCATTTTGTTCGTAGTTTGGGAGCGGCCTACCCGCGTCTCGCCCCTCACACCCCGCACGATTGCCCTGTCTAGACGTCTTCGTCGGACGACTGTATGATTTTTAGACTGTGGTAATAACATTACTTTGTGATTGATAAAAGCTGAAGGAATTTGTATTTTTTTCTTTGAAATCAGTAAGAGCCTCCTCAAAATAAAAAAATATATACATCAAATAAAAAAAACAAATTATTATGTTATCAAAGTTCTCTCTGACAGTTTTGTGTAAGCCCATTGATTTGTTCAAAAAGCTATTACATGTAGGTAAAATATAAGCTAACTCTATAAACTACATCCTCACATACAATATACATATTATTATGCTTCTACTGCATAAAAATAATTAGTAACTTCAGGGTACTTCTGTTTATAAATCATTTGTCGTATTCGAAAAGACAAAATAATTTATGCAAATAAAAGACGACATTCCAGTTCACGTGTTTCTGATAAAACCAGACGTGAAATTTTTAAATTGGAACAAAAGAAATTATGGCGGGCCTTTTGAACTTGGAACAAGCAGCGACAAAGTTCAAACTTCAATTCGAAAACTATAAAATCGTTTTATATGATCTTTATTTCCAGGGTCATAAGGTTTTAATTCGTGAAACAGTTGAGTTTATAGAGTGTAAAGCAAATTTGGTATTATGCAAAATAAACGCATCTGATTGGTCATCTGCATTGACAGGGATTCTTTTTTTGATTTTTTTTATAATATTCTTTTTTATACGTCATTCGTAATTATGTTGTTGGTTGTCTTTGGCGACATTTATCCGACATGTTGAATATTTCAGAATTTTATTGCGATTAATTGGTATATCAGCTAATTGGTTTAAAAGATGAAACTTTTGGCCTCACTTGGATCTAATTAAATTTTTAATTAGAACACATTTTGTTGTGCCTTCGGTTTTAATGATTTGCAATTGATTGCTAGGTAAGTTTCAAATTGTTTTTAACGTTATGTAAATAGTATAAAGAGTCCTTACTTGGTTCTCCCTTATATGTATTGTGTTCTTATTAAAAAATATATTTAAGCACATAATATATATAGCGAGCAATTTATTGATTAATTAAAAACAGTAAAATATCTTATTTTAAATATCGACTCAATTATATGTATTACGATATTACTGTCTGTCCTTAATAATCATCTTACTTTGATCGTATTTTACCATATGGCAAAAAAAGAGTCTTTCTTCAAAACCTACTTATTCTACTTTTTGCACTACGTCTACATTCAATAGTAACTTGTTTAATAGACCATAGCTTTAACATGTTCATTTCACGGCTAACACATGTAAGGTCACGGAACACACACATTTCCTTACATCCATATTTCCGGACCACTTTACTTGAACTACAAAACACTTACAAGTCAAATGGGCGTATGTGTATAAAAGGTGTAAGAGCACTTAAGACGTTTTTAGTTGTAAAAGGGTAATGCGACATAGTTTCACACTTAAGTTAGTAGTTCCGTAAGTAGTGATGGTAATTTGTAGGGTATTTGTTGTGTTTAGAAGTTTTGATACCTAAATCAGGTGTTTTGAGCAATTTGGAGGCTGATGTAAAGCAATCAATTGAAAGTCATGCTTTATATTAGCGATGTCCGTTTTAACAAATTTTGGTTAAGGAAACTTAAAATGGACTAGAAATAATCCAATTCTTTATTAAAAGAAGACATTATTTTTTCCAATCTGGTTAGTGAGTAGGTAATATAAAGTTTGGCAGTCGAAAATGAATCAATCGTAATAGGCACCACCGTGAAGTTACAGCGATGTATGGCACCCATAAAAAATACGCTAACTAGCTTAAAAAAAACCCTATTATTTCACGATAATCATTATTTTTTGTAGTCCACCCAATAAGGCTAAATCACCCAGTTAATTTGCGAAAAATCAGACAAAAGCTGGTAAAAAAAGTGCGTCCGATCGACACGGCGTCCTTAAAAATCGAAATCTCGAAATTTAAAATCGTATTCGATTAACGTAACGGATCGAATGTTAACTTAACAATAATTTAGTTCGATCAACAATGGAGTAATGTCTCCTACTTTTTGTCATAACCAACATAACAACACAGTTGTAAACAACCTTAAGTTTGAGACAATAAGGACTAAAGTTCTTTAACTCAGGTTCAAAGTTAACATTGTTGATGTCGGTATTTATAGTCTTTTGTGACTATTAAGAGTGCCCGATAATGCTCATTCAGTGTAAGTTATTTTGTTCGGTGAAAAAAAATCGCATCATATGAATAATGCTTTTGTCTCATTAAGCTTAAAAGGTGACTGGGCTGATTTAATACCCCATCAAAGGTAGCTGTGGGCGGTTTTATGGGTTAACGTGCGGACGACAATTCATTAAGAAAAGAAACCTTTATATATATCTAGTTAGCGCTTCCCGCATACGTGAGGTTGTCAACTGGTGATTTACTCAAAAAGTGATATAGGGTCATCAGTATTAATATTCAGTGGGAGCGCCTGAGTGGGTGTCGTTTTAATTACGTAGAGAGTGAATATTGAATTGTGTTTGCTATCTTTTATTTATTGTTATTGTGGAAAATATTTTAAGTGACACTGCTACCAATTTGTATTATTAAAATTATCTTATGGGTGTGGTCATTACATTACTTTATTAGAACTAAGATTTTTTCTAAACATCAATTCTCAGAGGTCATTGTAATATTATACAAAAGTGGCGGCAGGTATAGATATAGTTCACACTTTATGTTTTAGCAGTAGCCTTCGCTAGAATTTTTCCATCTCAAAGCAATATACCACAACTCCAGTAACCTGACAACACTGAACCATCTGAAACAAACCCAACACGAACCCATACATCAACATCAACCAATTTACACACATCTCGAAAACAGCCAGACATTAATAGGCCTACAAACTTACAAGCAACAATATAAATATCTTCACGGCTCCCCAAAAGGGGGTAAACAAACCATTTGGAACAATCCCGGTTGCCATTAACACGTAATGTCAATCACTTGGGGAGAAGTGACTCTTTTGCCCCATTTCATGTCAATCTTAAGGCTGAGAGGATCTAGCTAGTGAGGTGGGCATCCGATCTAAGATTTTATCGGCAAATACAATTCTGTGAACTTTGCTTGGTCGGTTAGTTGTAGTTTTTAAGGAAATGTAAATTTTTGTACTCAGTAAAGTCATTCCAAACTTTGACCAATCAATAATTCCGTAATTCATGAATCATTTTGATACCTCATACCCCATTTATCAGAACTTCAACATCTATTGTTAATGTCCCATAGGTCTTAAATTACATTCCTAAAAATAGACGTGCAGAATAAAACGAAAAGTAAAACTATTCAACAGCTTTAGTCTCCTTGCTTAACAAAACAGCCTACAATCAATTCATCTAAAGCAGTTATATTTAAATTCCATTTACAAAGAAGTTCATATCAAAAAGCCATATCAAGTGGACACCAAGGGCAGTTTTTAGCGTACTTTGAGCTACCGATCAGCAACTGATTGTAAGCAATATTCCTCTTTAGGTATCTCAATCCAGTCTATAATTACTTAACGAATTAATTAATCAGGTAGCAAATGTAGGCATGGCTCAATACGTTGACTCGCTGAATAACTTTTAACACTCAATTGATAAGAAAAAACGTGAAACTGATACTTTAAGGGAATGCGTAGCGAATTAGCATTTCAAATTGATTGGATAGTGTGCGCTCTTTGCTTGGGTTTGCTTGTGGTCTGTTTAAGAATTTTAATTTGCATAGAGAAATGTCAGGTACGTATTCTTTTTTTAACTACTTGCATGTAAAGTTTCAAAGCTTCACATAATTCTTTTTTTATGTTTATTGACTATCAAGCACTAAAAAAAGTTTTTTAGTACGGTACGTGTAGAAAACAGAAAAAAATCGCTACATGAAAGTGATGAAGCATGTTTGAGTAATTCAGTACTCACTAAAGTTAAATTAAGCCTTAGAAGTTTATAAAAAAGAGACATTAAAACTGCTAAATTAAACTTGAAGAAGGCATCTTCTTTTAATGACATATTTATGCATTGATTACACCCTGTAAAAGTACCTACTCTCAAAGAAAAAAATACGAAAACGAAACCAACAGACAATTCACACCAATCACCAATATCGATTCCTCTAACCCTACAACGATATGCATCGATCAATTAACCCGTACAATTTTTTCTAACCCTCGCCATACGCAGAACAGAGCCAGTAATAGCGTTTCTAAGTCTTCTGTACACTAATTGTTTCTGAGGCTATAATTGCCTTATCAAGCCTAATGTGACCATTAAAGTTTCCGTCCAAGCTACCTTCGCCATATAGGAATGAAGCTCGCTTTGCCACCTCGGAGGGTTAAAAAATGGAAAATTTATCGGCATTTCAATATGGTTTTATGGGATTAAGTATTGTAATGATGTGTGGTGTGGAAAGTTTAGTATATCGCAGTTAATTCATTATGAAGTTTGATAAAATAAACGAGTACTAAAAGGGCAGGTTTGTCTGTTATTTCTTCTTTTCTTTTTGTCAAAACATTTAAATTCTCAGCTGTACATTTTAAAACTGAAGAAGTTGTTTAAATGTGATAATCTCAGGAACTACTGACCCGATTTCTGACCTCATTTTATATGTGTTAAATATTGAGATGTTTAGGAATTTAGCAAGCAAGTTTTTTTTATTTAAGTAAGAAGAGTAGTTCTCACGGGACACGGATGAAATCGTTGGCAGAAAGTACTAGACCAATAAAATGAATGTAGCATATCATAAGAGTTATGTCAAACTTACAAGGTTTTAAGCAAAACACCAGAATTTCACATCAGCCACTTTAACTCTTAACCACGAGATCAATCTCCCCAATTCTTTTTAACACGAATTTATGTATTTCGCGTATTAACGGCGATTGTTCGAAGCGATTGTACGACAGAGGTCAGAGCGGCATAATGTTGTCGTTGACTGCCATAATGAGTGTCTAAATGGTAAGTCACTGATGTTAAAGTAGTTTATTGTTATGGTTTAATTTTTTGCTAAGATAATTTTTTCGGTTAACTAGATTTTGTAAGGTCAGGTGTATTTTTGACACTTTTACAGTGTGTAATCAAAAATATAATCGATATACATTGTCATATACCCTTTTGAGCAAAATGTACATAGACTCGTATTTACAAAACTAAAATGGCCTTACTAAAAAAACTTAACCACCTGTTTTACACTTGTCTAAAAAAATTGTGGCTGCAAAATCACCATATGTCAACGTCATAATTTGTCATTTTTTTGGACAAGTCTTAAACTGACGTTTAAAAGTTTTTGTGGTAAGACGGAAAATATTTACCTACAATGAAAATTAAAACTATCCTAAACCTAAATACCTAAACTTCGTCAGCAGTCATAATTCAAAAAATTCGTCCATATCGCTGTCAACTGGGAGCGTGCCCAAGAGGCTGGCAGCATTACCGCATTGTAACTTAGACAGCCATGCTAAATGCTAATCCTTTGTCCAAGGTAATAGCCAGCCTTTTGGTCTATATTTTTCATAAATATTCTAACCATAGCTAACATTCTTGATATTGATGGACAAAGGGTAAAAATGTATCGGTAAAAGTATTTGCAGAATGTTGAGTTTAGCCTCCTAGTCCATTGGGCATGCTTACATATACGAGTATATGCAGCAAACATTATTGGTGCACATACACCAATATTTTAGTTTATCTGATACCAACTTTACCCGCATCTCGTCCACAATGTCAATAAGACAGAACCGTGAGAAACAAACGAAACGTGAAACAGTAAAATTCCCAGATATTTATCTATTCCTCACTGACGCCGTTTATGAGCTATGATCCGTTCTACTGCCGATTTATTCATAAATACGGCGAGATATCGAGATCTCGGTGGGTCACGATCGATTGTTAAAATCGTTTAAATTGAATATGTATTGAGTGTAGATTGGTGGTTTCGTGAAGTCCCAGTTTAGAGTGACAATTTCTGTGTGTTTTGTGAAATTCTGTGTTATTCTTAGATATAGCATATACTTCTAAGTAGTACTTCTAGTATTGTAAAGCTGAAATGTTTATTTTGATTCTTTGAATGCTCTTATCTTAGGCCCATATCAAGTCTTTCAATTTTAGATAGCCCCTGCGTAGAGAAACGCTTTGTCCAGGTACGCGATGTAGTTCCCTCAGGACATCACACAGGTAAAATCGATTAACTATAAACGACAAACTATAAAAAAATACCCCTAAAGCAAAACCTAAGTATTCTTAAAAAACTCAATTTTGAATAACCCCGTACGTATCAACAGTTCTAAAAAAATCACCACAACTTATTAACTCATTACAACCCCCATCAATACTCCCACAAAATCATATATTTAGAACTAATCTAACATCGCCAGCCACATAAATCCATTGGTGGTCGCATTTGCATGCGTGCAGGTATGTATGTATGGGCCTCCATTGCTCAGAAACGTAACGAGCCTAGCCTATCAGTCTAAATCTACCGGTGGACCGCTTCTAAACACACAATGCATAATTGTCCATTAAGGTGTTAAGGAGTTGGGTAGGGGAGTGTGCTTTTTGGAGGCGGTATTGAGATCTGGATGATGTGAAAACTAGTGTCGTGGAGCATGGCAAAGTGATAGTGAAACTGGTCGATTGATCGATGAATAAGTTTAAAGAGGATAGTGTGGGGTGGTCGTCTACATAATGTCTTATGCCATAGATAAGTTTTTACGTCTGTCAGGTATATTTTTTTTAGTACCGATAGAATTCAGAAAGTTTAAGATAAAGATTATACCAAAGGACATAATTATGTAACCCTGTTTGGGCTCTACTGGTCCTAGCCGTAACATGTTGGTCACAAGCCGAGTTTAACACAATTGGAAAGGGCTAAGCAGTTATGCCGTTTTGCCGCATCCAATATTTCAGTGATCGGCCCAATATTCCAATTGTTAAGGCCAACAATTTTATGGACAGACCTGAGTCCCTTAATGATATGATTGTTTTCATTATAATTGGGCCTTACAGTCATACGTCCAAAGAAATTATTGGACATCCAACACCCTTGATTTGTAGCAGTGTTTTTAATGAGTCCACTCAAAGTGCCCATTGTTTGGCTAAGATTGATTCTAGCTAGAAATGAAGGAAGTGACTTTGCATCAGTTTATTTTCAGTCTTCTTTATGAGATGAGATTTTGCATGTTTTTTCTAGTTTCTCCATTTGAAACCCATAGTGGTATAGAACTACAAAAGTAAAACATATTATGTGTTCGAGTTTGAGCAGATAAATATTACAATAGAAAAATATTTTCCTAGACAAAGTCGAACGGTATTTTTATCTATCTGTGCCCACAGCTTATGAGTGAGTAGCTATGTATGTACCAACTATATGTACTGAAACCCCCTTTTCTCAAGAAAGAATACAAAAGTATCAGGTAAAACCAACTTTTAAATGCACACATAATGCATAGAAACTCTTTGGCAAATCTAATTTCCAAAAAGATTCTCAACACCCATTCAAAAATGGAACACTGCTCTTGAATTAAAAAAAGTTCACCCGCCAATTATTAGCAACAATTTTTCATTTGTCATTTTAATATTTTTAGTTGGCCACTGCCGGTGGTCCGCGAGGCGTCGCGATCGGTATCGTGCGATTATATGCGATTTATTCAATTTTATAGATTAATCGCTTGCGGTGTGAGATTGGGTTTGTTCTGATTAAGGTATTAGATGCTGTGAAAGTGGGCTTGGAGAAAAGTATGCAAGAATTTTTTGCAAGCAATATCTACTATGATTCTTTAAATAAAATGGCATCAAAAAACCAATACTGCTCCTTATTGAGTTTGAAATAAAAAAAAAAAATTAAAATATTTTGGCAATTTATATCATGTCTGAGCAAAGAAAAAAATATCAATGTTTCACTACTGGAATTGCTTTCACAGGCTGAATTCAGAGATACGCCACGGTTAAAGGCTAGTCTTATCGCATTTTTATTAATTCATGTAGTATAATATGTTTTTGTAGGTATTTTACATATCAGAATATAATTAACCCTTATAATATTCCAGTATCACAATGTGAACATCCAAAACAGTGCGCCCTAAAATCGACTACAAAATGAGCTGTCGAGTTGGTTCCGATTAAAATATCGATCTCATTTATATAACTGATAGGTATCGATACCTGTGTTGTTGTGTAAGGTTGGGGGTACGGTACGGTATATCAATGAAATATTTTAGGAGAAAGTTAAGATAGTATCAAATAAGCGAATATCACATTTACATAATAAATTATAAAAATACATATCTATAACAGACTCGGGTAATCATGAAATGACACATGTACACAATTAATAATTAAAACATACATATTCGGGAGTGCCAGCTATTCTCGAGAAAGTATAACAATCTTTCGCATTAGGAAGATATTATGGCCAAAGATCGAGCACGCTTGCCTAAAAGAATTCTATTCACTTTTGACTTGAAGACTGCCAGGTTTACCATAGTTTTCCTATATACCCTTTCTTTATTACCAGCACTCAAGCCGATTTTTAAAGTAAAAAAAAAATATTATTTTGTGAGAACATCAACAAAATCACTAGCAACAAAAAAAAAGTTCTTCGAAATTCAAAATACCAGTTTTGACATTTCTTTTTCGTAAAACATGGCGGTATTTCGAGGCGTATTTTTTTTAATTGCAGCTCTCCTGTCCCAAGGAATCAACTCATACAGCCTACGGTCTTAACTGAAATAAATGTTTCTGTGAACTTGCGAGGTAGATATTAACTCACGTAGGTTCTTTCAAAATCAATTTTCTTGTTTACACTGACCACTAAAAGGGGGTATTCGAGGGCCATTACTTAGACAGGATGGTTACATGTCAGGGCTGGCGGCCATTTTTTTATTTATTGGTAAGATTTTGACGTGGTAAGTGAAAATATTAAAGTGTAATTATTTATTTATAATATGGATAAAATTTAACAGTAACCTGAAAAAAATATACAGATATTTTTATTATCATGGCAAAAATTGATTTTGGTTTGGTTGTTGCTATATTATTTTCCCCTAAACACTTCTTTCCAATATATTTTTTTTTATAACTGTCTATGACGTAGCGTAGGCATGACCTAATATTAGGCTAAAATAATATCAGAAAAAATAAGGCTGTATAGATAGTAACCTCCTTGGTCAACGAAAAAAAAACTTGGAATGTCAACCCTCGCTTGTTACCGCTCGGGATTTTCTACGAAAGCACTTAAAACATATCTTCGATAACCGAATTTTTCAATTAAGTGTCATAATCGTACCAGACGTGGTAGTTCGCGGGAAATTTATTATTTTAACATACAATTTTGTGCGTACAAACCTTCATTACTCGTATTACGTTCCGCTAAGGGACTCAATTGCGAATGTACGTATTATAAGTTTGGATTACCAAGAAAATACTGCAAGTAATTTCGATTTCTTGTGTGTTATAATAATTTTGTTAATATTCGATGTCTTTGGTGTTTCAGGTGGAGCTTTTGGTAAGTGATTTTTAAATAATATTTTTTGATCTAATGTAACAAACTACATCTATGTATAAGATACAAAAATATTCACGCACGCTATCTCAATTTTTTTTGTAACATACTTTTGTTATATTACTTTGTTTTTACTATAGAAAAAATATGATTTATATCTAATAAATAATTCAAAAAAATTGTAGTAGATCGACGTCTCATTTTATAAAATTATCCACCTTTGCGGCTCGCAGTCGGGTAGAAAACACTTTTTTCACGTTATTTAAATGTTAACTTAAAAATGATAAAAAGATTTCTCTTGGAACGAAACAATCAGTAGAAAATCAACGTGTACAGAATTAATAAGTGCCTTATTATCGTTAAATAAGATAATAAGCACATCACATGATACCGTAATGGGACTCGAAATATTTTGCATACTTTGACACCTACAAAAATGTGAAGGAGAAGATAAAAAGTGGCTGCCATTCAGACAGAAGTGTATCAATAGTAATATTAAAATTACTGATGAAGCATAAGATTGAGCCTTTATATTAAAGGGGGCAAATCTACCCACATCTTTCTGTAGTAAAATTGACAATCTGTAAGCTATTTATTTAACTTTTAATTATTTATCAAACGCAATAACTGCACAAAACGATCATAATTTTGAAATCCAAAAGACATGACTATGCTAGATCTAGAAGATTTTTATCAATTACACTTTTAAACTTCTAGAGCATACATACTATAGCCAAATACCTAATTCCTTCAACAATTGCTTAATTATTAACCCATTGTTACTATACTGTGTAAATGCAGCCTACAAGGAAGATGCGCAATAAAAAGTGTCCTCTCCCGCCTCGTTAAACCATCAGGCAATTTGCCTACAATTATCCGCATAAGGTGTCGCACCAATGTTTTGATTAAAACGAACTTTTTAAAGAATATTTCGCTTTTTAAACCAATTATATTTTTGGTTGTTATTTATTGGGTTAACCGCTTTTGTTGGCAGTTTTAATGGTTGAAGAAACTTTGTTGTATTGTCTACATGGAGAAGAATCCTGCATATATGAATACGAGGTCGATGTTAATTACTTACTCGTGACAATATAGCTCCGATTGATTTGGTCCGCATGGCTCAGAACGGCAATAAGTCGATAGAATAAAGTTTACATACCTACTCGTGTCGCAAAAACTTCCTGATTTATGCCATAATTAAGACCTATTTTAAAATAATAATAAAAATACATACTAGAACATTACTTTAAAAACTTGATACCAACAAATTCAACGCAATTTCCCAGCCATATTTCCTACAATCTTAACCCGTTAATTCAAATTATTTTATACGCAGATGCAACTGAACCATGTTCTGTGTAACTTAAGACTATTGTTAGTCGCTGTGACTAATGTTTATATGCTATGAGCACGGAATAGTTTTACTAACAGAACTGGGTAGTTTTATTTGTAGTGGAAAAGTTTTGTGATCAAAACCGACTTCCAAAAACACTAAAAAGCAAAAAAAAACTAATTTTAGGTGCATCGGCCTAGAAGTCGGTGTCTAATGGATTTTACTAAGTTAATTTTGCCACCGACTTGTAGGCCGATGCACCTAAAATTAGTTTTTTTTTGCTTTTTAGTGTTTTTGGAAGTCGGTTTAATTTTTTTGTAAAAAAGTTTTTTATTTACTGCTTTTCAGTGATACGAATAGTTGTCACTATCCATATAAGTGGAAAGTTCTCATCGATACAAAGAATATAAGCCCAAATACGAGGTATTTTACATATTCAGTTGTCGAGTCCCCTCGACCTTCTCTGGTCTCCATCATCAGGTCAGCTCCAAACCTTCACTGTTGCAAAGGTCTCGTCAATACAAATAATATCAGCCCAAACACGAGGTAGTTCACATATTCAGTTGTCGAGTTCCCTCGACCCTCTTTGGTCTCCATCATCAGGTCAGCTCAAAACATTCACTGTTGCAAAGGTCTCGTCAATACAAATAATATAAGCCCAAACACGAGGTAGTTTACATATTCAGTTGTCGAGTTCCCTCGACCCTCTCTGGTCTCCATCATCAGGTCAGCTCCAAACCTTCACTGTTGAATAGTACTTTCAGGCATACACCTGAGTGTCAAGTTTTTACACTATGTATGCCTACAACTTTCGAAGGTTGCCCTCGATTTCTCAGGGTTTCCATCATCAGATCCTGACCTGATGACTATGGGACCACCTGGCAGCTATTTCGCGTCGAACAAAAAAATAATCACGCAAATCGGTCTATAAACCTCGGAGTAATCGATGTACATACATAGAAAAAAAAAAAAAACATACCGGCCGAATTGAGAACCTCCTCCTTTTTGGGAAGTCGGTTAAAAATTGGTACGGTTTGGGCAGTTTTTGTATCAGTAGGTCTTGCAGTAGTCATAGAGTCGTGTCCTTTAGATATTTTAGAAAAAAATACCAAGGTAGAATGGAGACAAATTGCTAAACACACAGCAAGATACGATTTCAAAACTCCTCATTAGTGCAAAATAAATAGTTTTATATTAAAATAGATCTTTGGGTATAATAATGAACTTCAGAAGCTGCCATTTATAAGCAAAACTAATATGTTCTTGTTAATACCAACCTGAAATAAGAGTGTAATGAAAATGAAATTAACTTAAGATAATTTCAAATAATAAATCATAAAGATTCACAGGAACAGCTTGGCAGAAAAAATAATAATTTCGACACCAATTTTGCTTTTTTTCTTCTATATACTTACCACTTTAACCTTTCTTCAGATCATCCGACATCCATATCAGCTCACGTAAGGATATAAAGTAAGCAACCTCCAACCTAGACCCTGATAACATACATATTCAATACCTACATGTGTTTGGGAACAACATACATGGACTTACTAGTACTAGTGACAAAAGAGATTGATATATATGCAAAAAAATTGCATTCAAAGTGGGGTTTAAATGGAGGAAGGTTGCCGTAGTTTCTTAAATATGAAATAGAAAATATAATGATATTATTTTCGGAAATGGAGAGAGAAGAGAGAGGTTAGAGTAAATTCATCTCGACCAAAAGAGCCTAGCGGTATTTTCTTATCTAATGAACTATAAGAAGCAATTTAGTTGGTTTAACACCCTGTTTAAGTCTGTTTCATCTCAATCAGTTTACCCATTTAGCTTGAAAGCGTTACAAACAAACGAACTAACTTTTGAATCTATAATTTCTTTTCATCTCTCTTCTCAGATAAAATTTCATTTCATTTCAATTGAAATTATCCCCAATTTTCAGCTTCGCCTACCTAAATTGAAAAACTTACTAATGTATGAAAAAAATTGAAACGACAATAAACGCCTTCAACTATAAAGAAGCTACTCGTCTTGAATTCTGTCGACTGTACATAACCTATCGTGAACACATTTGCAATTAATATGAACACTAATAAATAAGGGCTCGGATAACCGCTACGATATTATCACACATGCGACGGTTCGCGTCGTCACGTATGGATTTACCTTTATTTATATCAATATCGGATTTCAATTTATGATCTCCAGTTTGTCGTGAGCTTGGTATGCTAACCTTCTTAGGGCTCTAGTAATGGTAATGAAGTATTTTTTAATGTCTTGCTGTGTTGAAAATTTATTGTGGAGTCTGTTCTGTGTTGGTGTGAATTTGCGTTATAGGGTTCTGTACCCGAAGAAAAAAATGGGGCCCTGTTCCTAAAACTACGCTGTCAGTCGGTCTGTTCGTTGATATGTTAACCCTACATTACTACTCTTGTTGCGACGCACAAAGAAACTACTCATACGCTTGCGAGGCGCATCATATTTACTAATGATTTTATTAAAAACCTATTAGTATGATTGATATGTTTTGACTGTTTATGTAATTGTGTAGATTACTAAAAAAAGAAAAACACAATTTTAATTAATATTTATATATTTTTATTATAAAATCTTTAATCAAATAAATCTTAGAAACAAATTTTAGGAACTTTGGCAATTTAACAGTGCTCTCATTAAAAATAAAAAAATAAAAACTTAAAGTATACAATTCTCTTAAAAAATAGTAAATTATGAAGTAATCAACTAAAAAAAACTAACAATGTAACAAAAAAAATATTTTAGATGCATCCGATACATATATGAACTTGATGTATAGATTTTTGGCACTTGGCGTACGTCATTTTGGACATCCTCTTCTTTTTAAATGTACAATAAGAGCAATATCTTCTTTTTTTTGGCGGTGGTGGACCCTCATTTTCTCCAGAACAGTCATCGGAAGGTTTTTTTTAGGATGACTTCAATTATATCCCGGATATTGCGCTTCAACGTAGGTGCTTTTTTGCATCCATTCAGTAGTAACTGCGTGCTAAGTTTTTTCATAAATTGTCTTCGACTTAGGGGTTTTTAA
This sequence comes from Helicoverpa assulta, assembly GCA_963856015.1. Lineage (NCBI taxonomy): Eukaryota > Metazoa > Arthropoda > Insecta > Lepidoptera > Noctuidae > Helicoverpa > Helicoverpa assulta. The sequence continues at coordinate 12,361,801 of CAWLCW010000028.1, forward strand.
TTTTTTGTTGATATTTTATGACAATATATAATATATGAATTTACAAAAGATATATAGAGTAACTAATAATGAACAAAAAAACATAACAAACGAATTTGATTAATAGCGTAAAACTTACATACAAACTACTCATACGTCTTTGGAGCGCCAAGGGTAGTAATATCAAAAAAACTATTACACTTACCGTAACGCAACCACCGTCCTGCGACACGTGCTGGCATGGACTGAGATGTCCTAGAACGTGAATGCCGTACGCGCAAAGGATAAAAAGATAAAGCAATATATCAAAAACGCGGGCGCCTCTGCGACGTAGAGTAGTAATCTAGGGTTAATGACTTTATTATATGGAACGTAATAGCTAGACAGTTACAATTTTCACAGATAACCAGATGTATTTGCTGTGTTACTGCTGTCGCTATAACAACAAATACTCAAAAACAGATCTAGATTGGCTTATTTTAACATCTAAACATAGTAAACAATAAATGTTGGTGGTCATATTTAAGTAATCGATTTTATAATCCAAATATAATTCTTTTGCTCATGTGCAGAATATCGTATATTTATCAACTAGCATGTAATTGGCTAACAGCAAATATCTCATATAGCTAATATCAGAAGCGATTGCTCTTTGCAAATTTATTAGCCCCGCTGGATATTTGATTCCCAGGCATACTAGTAATACGCAATCATTTGAACAAACATGTGGATGGTCAAGTAGGTATAATATAAAATAGTAAATATATTTTTTGACTCGGTATGAGGCAAGGGAATGTTTTTTCTGTAAACATTCCAATCTATATTTTTGTAATTTGGAACTCTGAGTCAATAAAAGTCAAATAATCTAAATCGTTCATAAAAAGTCAAAGTCAAATCATTTATGTATTTCATTTAGGCTTTTACAAGCACTTATGAACGTCAAAAATATAAAAAACATTGATTCTAGTTGCCCATTCCTAAAGTAGCTTCCTATGGAGAAGAATAAGGAACTACATAAAAAGTAATTGTAATCAACAAAAATAGTGAAACCAATAAAAACTACTACACTACTGCAGTTCCCAATAATAAAATTGTTGATTTGAATAATATTGTAGGAAGTAAGTTTGGTTAAAACTCCTTCGTTAAGTTTGCTATAAGAAATAGGTCCTTTCTTATCCAAGGATGGCATAATTACGACTAACTCTGATAGCTAGTCAATTACTATAAAGCACCAATATTATAGGCTATAATGTAGTCCAAAGTCGTTAAATATTGCTTGTAAACATGAGCTAATTTATAGTTTTAATAAGCAGACTAGAGCCACCAATATCAAAACTTGGAGTATGTCAATAAGAAAATTAATCGTTACATATTTTTGCTACCATTATCATCATCATCATCCTCCTGTCCTCTTTGGCATTTCTAACACCTTTTAAAAACACTTATAGGTACTGTCTAACTCTTTAACCGACTTCAAAAAAGGAAATTCATGACTTTTTATTTAGCAACTGAAATTCAAGTTACGATATCAGTACCTAAACATATCGAAAATCCAGTCTGCAAAATATTAGGCATTTTTTATGACACTTCTTCACCTTACCTACTCTATGTCACATTCGCAGCGGTAGGAACAAATACAAATGGATCTCTCACGGGTTTGCTTATTGATATCAACATGGGAGGTGCCAGTTTATTCGATTTTAATTGGACGACATAAAACCGGGCCTAAGATTGCAATGCTTATTGATTAAGGTAAAGTCATTGTAAGGTTGTTTCATATTTCGTCATTTTGTCATCAGGGATTTAAAAGTAATTAAACTAATAATTAATAATATTTATTTAAGTTAAATATTATTGGAAAATTGGAAAATTTTACTTCATAGAAAATTACACAAGCGGAGCTGAAGTTGTGTGTAACTTAGAAAAAGGCCTATTAGGCACAGTATGCATAAGGTGTCGGGTGGATAATTAAAGGAAAAAAAACAATTTACTGCCTATTTCTTAGGCTTCAAATCATAAAAAGTAAGACATTCAGATACATAATCACTTTCAACATAAACACAAACCGATTAAGTAAACTAAGAAGTAAGATAAGAAGAAACTCAACAACGCAAAAGGCGTCAGAGCAATCAAACTACAAATTCCTATAAAAAGCAAGCGTCAACCTAACAACATAATAGTTCATCATAATCAATTAAAAACCATACTGAACTAATACGCCAATTAACAACAAAAACCGCAGGAAACATAAACAAAAGGAAATATTATAAAAACGGGTTTTAACGAAGAGTAAGGCAGCACATGAGACCATTTATATGGTCCTGCGCAGCGTACAAATGACTGGACAAATCGCAATAGTTTATATTGAATGACCGCCTAGGAATCTCACACCATTTTGTATAGAAACGGTAATATCGACACTTTGGATTTACTAATATCTTACGCCTGCTTCAGATGTGGGCGGGTTGAGTAAGGAGCGGTTGCAATTTTGTGAACCAAAATTATGTAATTTGGAGCTTTTAAGTGGATTTAATGACAGTTTTTTTTATGATATCATTTGTTTTTTTTTAATCAATAACAATGTCAGTGTTGAAGCAATGAAAATGTTTTCGAAAGACAATTGTGTCTGTAATAGACTACACACTTAACAATTTTCCTTTATCTCTCCTAAAATGTTTCCCGATTTCCGTATACTGTCACGCAAACCTGTCGCAGGGTTAATTCTTTATGCAATTCGAGCATAGTATTTTCTTGTATTAATATCATTACCTACTGATTTTTTTATATTTTTAGACAGTATATTTAAATACGTTAGCTATACTCCTTTTTAACACTTTTCTGTCAGAGCCATCTTCTAACTTAACCCACACAACATTCACTAAGATGAATGGTATACATAAAGGCATGTGTTTTTCTCACATGCTTCCCCACGAGATATGTGTCCAGGCAAAAAACATTTCCAATTAAAAAGATATAGGGAGCCATTACGTCGAGATCTTCGGTCGATATCTGTCCATTTAATTCATATCTCACGTTTTCTTTGAATTTTAAGAAACTGGTAACAATGTTGATGAAAGCTTGTTGAGAGAATGTTCAGCTTATTACAGTCTTGTTTTTAGTGGTCATTGTTATTTATGTTATTGCTGAAATGTCTTAGTATAATTAAATGTAAGAAAATAAAGTTCTTGAGAAAAAACTAGGAGACTTAAGTTAAATGGTAAGGTTTTTTTGCAAATAATTTTGTCTAAGCCTACAGGTGGATACTTTAATAAACACGATTATGGGTAGGCGGCTTCAAAGGATTAACTCCAAAATAGCGGTGGTCTTATAAATCGACGTCAAACATTTTCCCATAACGGGCTTAAAAAATAGCTCGTTATTACTATTCCAACTCGATCATAATTTCAAATTGCGACACTATTATCCGAGTTAAAGCAACTACGTGCCTAATTTAAATAATCCTATAAATAATCTTGTTAAGTACCTATCCAACAATAATTCCTTTTAATCTGACGTTGACTTTCAAAATATCATTAAAAATGATCTTGAATTTCCCTTAAGGTCATATATTTGTGTGCTTTGAGAAGCTAATATGGAATCGATAAATTACTCGATACTAGAACATGCGATCGAGTAATAAATACACGTTCGGAGTAACAGATAAGTATCGTTTTTTTACGATTATTTAATTGGTGTCATTAACGTCTGTACTATTGATTACAATTTATTGCTTTCAAAGTTTCTGATAATATGATTTAATGTCTTATTTTCTTTGGTATTAAACCCTTTTCCAATATTGCTTTATAAATAATCATTTTTATTGGTTCTCGTTTGTAAAAGAGATAGATTGAGATGTTGAAGTAGTTCCTCATTCTCAACTTGTCTAAGCAATACGAGCCATAGAGGTATCTATCGTACAAACTTGGTGACCACTTTTCACCCCAAGAAAAGGGGTTGAATTGACATGAATAAGAAGGGACTGAATATTAGAATGATGGTTGACAAGGAAAAATGAACACACTAATAAACTGTAAATCTCTTACACCCGGCTTAACAAAATTAACAGCAAAGAATGTGTTGAATAGAATTTATAGTTTCAACACTTTTTCCTAAGGCACGCTAAGGAACCATTTGAAGAGATAATTCAACGTACAAGAGTCCTGTCAGTTTATCTAACACGAAAATAGTTCAGAAATATCTTTCACAAAAGAACCGCACTTTGAAACATCACATTTATCAGTAAATATATCACTCAATACTAGTAAATAAAGGTCTGTAGACAGTTAAATTACTCTAGCTTCCGTACCGCGCTGAGTATCAAAAACAACCTCTTTGATTTCACTTACATCATTCAGAACTTTATTTCTATTATTTTAAGTTTCAATATCGTCTACAGGATTAGTTTTATAAAAAAATCCACCTCCTGATTCATTTTTAATTCTATCACCAACAGCTAAGTTAGAATTTGTAGTAAAAGCGGACTCCCAGTCTCCCGCAACGTCTATTCCAATTTCAACTTTGTCTGTAGCTATAGTAGGTTCAATATCTTCTGTGGTGTTATCCTTTAGTAGTTCTGCTACAATTATTTAGTGGCAACGCAAGATAACTAACGAGGTATCAGAACGGTCTGTGCGGACCTTTGGAAATGTCTGAATTTCTAAAGCAGACTAGTAAAGGGTGGACCGACAAATTGTTCCTTTGAATTGGATATGCGCGTCTAAATGTAGCCAGCAATTATTTGAACGGCTTCTTCCTTTGGTATTCGTTTAATGAACATTGTTTTCTAGTTTCCTTTGGTGCAGCATGAATGGGAAGAGATAATGTGGGTACAATGATTTGTTTCTATTTGTGGGTCTAGACTAGACTTTGTTTTGCCTTGATACTTAGTGTTTTGTATTGGGAATTGGAACTATTAATGGTTTAGCTTTTGAATGCTGATTTGGTGGTGATTATTCTATTGTTTTATTTTTGCTTATGTTTAGAAGACATTTTTCCTTTTTTTTTTGCCTGTATCACCTTAAAGGTAGTAATATGGTTGAATTTATTGTATGCTGGGTTGTTATTGTTTTTGTGTTTAATCTATACTTATAATAAATCTGTAGAGAGGTCAATTCTGTACATTGAATATTTTTCCAAAATAACTATTGGGGGGTGATTAGTGATCGATACTGATGCCAAAAATGCAATCAGTAAAATTTTTGTCTGTCTGTCTGTCTGTCTGTCTGTCTGTCTGTCTGTCTGTCTGTATGTTCGTTATGGAAACAAAAACTACTTGACGGATTTCAACGAAACTTGGAACAATGATTCTTCATACTCCTGGGCAGGTTATAGGATACTTTTCATCACGCTACAATCAATAGGAGCAGAGCAGTGAAGGTAAATATAGGGAAAACGGGAGAAGTTACTCCATTTTTTTTGCTTCCGTCGCGTGTGCAGCCTTAACGGTTAAAGCTACACAGAAACCATGTAGGTCGGAAATGTTCTCCTTAAAATTATGTAAAAAATATACCTTGACAGTATATGTCCATCTTTTATGGTTGGCTTACAATAACACGTTTAACTCTCGGTAGCTTAGCAGTTCGGTGCTTTCTGATTATATTTGTCTACTATTACGTCTATAATACTCTCACTCACACTAACTAAAAAAAGTTGACATGATTACGTATTCAATAAAGAAAGAATAATATAAATCGGTCAAGAAATACCAAAGTTATACATGAAATACGGTAGCCATCGCGAGTGAATACTGAATCATGCTATAAGGATCATTTTTGTGCAACGGTCGCTGCGCTCGACGCGGATCGCGGCGCGGTTGCTGCGCGAGCTTCATACAATATTTGGCTGTTGATGCGATTGATGCGAATAGACGTTCGGAGTGTTCAACCTTACGACTTTAAATAATTTATTTTTAATTATCTTTTGTTGTTATTTTATAAAATAGGTAAATATTAGTTATTTTGGTATGGTTTAAAAATTCGTTCAAATTACAAATTATTAATAGTTTATATTTTATTTCTATTTAGGTAAAGTAGTAGTAGATAAGCATAGATTTAGATAATTGGATAGGCTGGTGTTTATTAGGTATTTCTTCCTCTCTTTGCACAAAGTCCGAATCTAACGCGGACGAAGTCGCTGGCAGAAGCTAGTATTATCATAAAATATTGTTATTAATAATAAAATTGAAATTTAAATATTGCATGCCTTAAAACAATACACATAACACTTATTGTCTTAATAAACTCGAAACTATATTTAAAACTCTCAAACGAAAAATAAACATTTTCTTTAATTTATCGAAAATATAACCACGTAAAAATCGATTCAATATCAAAAAATACAAAATAAAAGTCATACCTACTGCTGTTTTAGATGTACCTACACAATTAAAAATCATAAGATAATGTAAATCGAGAACATTTAGTATCGATTTTATAATCGATTCAATTGACATGAACGAAATTGAGTTTCACACCGAAATGAGATAATTTTAAAAAAATATCGTGAACGGAATTACTGTCGAATGTATCGGGATAATAATGTATGCAAAGAATCGAGCGAATTTAGGTTTTTGCAATTTAAAAATAAATGATCTGGATTACGTTCGAGGTAATTTGATGAGTGTAATATCGATTAACAGTGCAGTAAGATGAATAGTAATTTTTATGTCTATAAATTCAGAAATTATTGTTAGACCTACGTAATATTATCTACGATACGATTTCACGTTCGAAAAGTGCTGATTTATAAGCCTAAACGTTTTTGAGTTTGAGCTAAAAAAAAAATGTAAAATCGAATTTAATCGAATATTAAAAGACAGGCAAGAAAACAAAAAAAAAGTTTCAGTATATACTTAATAGAGCTGCATGTTGCACAGGTGTAAAAAAACAATAATTTACTAACCCACAAATCACGCATTGCTTCCCGAAAGACCAAAAAGGACCAATCCAATTTAAATCCAACCCCTTAAATGCTACTGACTCATCAAGGTAACTTGTTTTAACGATAATCGAAACATGATTTAAATCGACTTGAAGTTCGACCACTCATTACCGATTCTTTTGATTTGAATATGGAATGTGAGGATTCAGAAGTCCCATAGATGCACGATTAACCGATTAAAAAACTGCGATTTTGTTTTCTGAAATTCAGCGATCAAAGTAACAGCTTTTTCATATTTCTTTAAGTTTCTATATTTGTAAGTGAATAAAATAAACCTATTAATTTTAAACATATAAGATCATGATCTCCATCTTTTGGATATCTTTCATCAGCACTGAAATCAAGATGGATTCACAAAAAGTGCCTACCTAGTATACGTTTATAAGTTTAAAGTTAATTTTAATATTAAATGTATACAACGTACAACTAACTTATTACCTAATATATACACTTACTATAAATATAAATGTTTAAAAAATTGCATCAAAAAACTCCTCCTCATCGCTGCCCACCGGGAGTGTACCCAAGAGGCTGGCAGCATTGCCACGTTGGATGGCAATGCTTACTTTTTGGCCAAAATAAAAACCAGCCCTTGGGTCACCTGAAGAAGATATTGTAAAAAGTTATTTGTAAATAAATTTAAATAAAACTTATTAAAAAAAAATAATATTTAAAACTATTAATTAATAATTAAAACTTTGGAAACAAAACTGCTATATAAAGCTGCTTTTTTACCTTGACATGCAGGAAATAATTATGCACCTTCTGCATTCTCTTTATTGCGACAAACAAAAGAATGACACATCTTTATAATATACACGACAATGTCTGACGCTAATAGTGTAAAAGTTTGTTTTAAGCGAAAACCTTAACAAAGTTATGTTTAACATAAGTGTTAAACGATAATCGTATTGTTTAACTTTTGCCATATAATGTTGATTAAATGAGCACTTTTCTTGGATTTATTATAATTATGTTTGTGCTTAAATATACTAAGTTTAAGAGTATTGTTATAGGTTGGGCAATAATGTAGTGAATGGTTATAAATAAATATTGTTACAAGAAAACGTGCCATTGCACATTATTGGCGATTTGATTTAAAAGCAATTAGGTAATTCATTTTCTTAGTTATATTATTCTTAATTGCTTAGTCTTTTATTAAGCTTAACAGTTTACCTGTATTTAGTCATTCAATAATAGGTATTTAGCACTTCTGCATTGGAGATAGTTTCCTTTTCTGAGCTAGTCTTGCTACAAATATGTATAAAGTATCCAAATATCTATTTTTTTAATGTATTTAGTAATAATTAAATATTTTTTAAACACATTCAAAACTTTAACTTTGGTACACTTTTAACTGCCATCATATTGTAATAGCAGAGGGAAGTTGCTTACATTCTGCATTTACCCAAAATACAGGTAAAACCATGCTTGAGCCAAACATATTTTTTCGGAGGTTACATAAAAGTAAAGATCACCCATCTTATGCGCAATCAAAATTTTAAAATCATCATTCGAATTTTTATACAACTTTCGGCTCCCAATTTTACGTTTTTTATTATAAAACGATTGGCAACATTTCTCGTATACTTATTGTTATTGGCCGTTTAATATATAATTCTGTTTGTTTTTGGCGCGAGACATGTCGTTTGGTCAAAACGACCCGTGTAAACTGTCGCGGGTTAAAATTTAAGATGAATCTTATATTTCGATCGGTGGTTTATTTTTGCTGTAAAAGTCTATTTCCTTGTTTTATTTTATTGATGTTGTATTGTTTTTGGGAGTGTTAAATTGTATGTTGTTTTTGTTGTAACTGTTGGTCGGTGGTAATTTAATGAATATGGAATTGCTGTTGATCTACAGTACGATGAAATGAGTTGACTGGTGATATTTACGATACGATACATGTGTGTAGTTTACTTTTTAATGCATGAATTTAAATGGCCACAATTTAAACAATATTTTTTCTTAAGAACAATATGGATAATTCTTAGACAGTAGGAAATAATTTCACAGTTGGACCTAACCCGAAAATACCTACGTTCCTCTAAAATCCTGTCTCAGTCAAAGCGCACCGCAAATTCCCAGTTACATCACAGTGCGATAACATCCGAACACGGCCTTTAATACAATCAGCTAAAATATAAACATGTCACTCTTGCGCAGGGCTGGTGCATTCGTAGGGTTAGCCTTTTCCCCAACTATGTTGGTCGGCCCACCGTTGCACAAGTTGTAGCTGAATGCCATGGAAAGACTTCAAACTTGACTCCCTTAATCTCCCTCAACCAAGTAACCTGGGCAACGTGATACCCTTGGTAAACCCAACTGTCAGATGTTTTTTGCTTCTGACTTGGTAGTCTGCACATGAACAAGATAAATGACAGCCAGGACATTTTATCATGACTTTCAAAATGAAATACTTATTATGATACAGATAGTCATTAGGATCGAGGTATCAACGAGGAACCATGTATTGCTCACCTTCGGTCATTCGAACCACGCGGCTGTTACTTTGTGCTTCATTTGCCTAGCTTTTACGTAACTATGTTGGGGTCGGCTTCCAGTCCAAACCCGATGAAAATGAGTACCAGGGTTTCACATTTACTTAGAGCTCAATAAAATAAAAATGGTATACCACCTCAGAATTTCAAGATCTCCAAGCGTATCCTTAGACACCTGCCAGACTTGGTACCTGTTACCAGCCCTGCAAAGTCTTCCGCGTCCCCGGGACATACCGATCTCCACCGAATGGGCCGGTGCGTGCGTACGGGACATAGCCCATTGAAGATAGCTATCGACCGCCCGTTGAATAGGCTGGGTAGTCGCCGAGGTGGGAGATGGTTTACTTGCGAGGTTTGTTGTTGATATTTAAATATGTATTGGGATCACCTAGCGTGGTCTTGGTTTTATATATCTAGGTAATATTTAAGCATAATCAGATTTTTTCTAGTTTTATCCTAGTCTGTCCTTACCCCATCCTATTTTACGTCGCATAACCAGAAGTTTTATCGTTGTTAGAGTTTGAACTGGGCTGGTTTTTAATGATTTCATTGTTTGATATAACTTCAACTAGGACATTATACCCTCCTTTTTGTGTAATTTAAACTTGTTTTTACTTCTTCTATTAAACTTGCTGAATGCTGATATTCATTTCTGATGTAGGTACAAGAGACGAATAAAACACATAGTCGATCATTGTATGTATTATCTTGCTAAAACTGCCTAATTATAAGTTACTTTTATTTATTTTTTTTTGATTTTATCTTTTTTCAATGTTATTTAGTAAAAACTTCAGCACAATTTTCTTCATCCCTTTAAAACAACACAATAATTCAATCCCAGTAGCTGCATACCTAACAAAACTAAATCTGAATGTTGAGTGACGACTGAATGGCCGCCGCGATGTGACGGCGCGCGCGCATAGTGTCGCACTGCGCCGGCTATACTTGCCCATGTGTTTAGGCTGAGGAATTTCACATGAACTTGTGGAATCGAGGCTTGTATTGTGATTTGCTTGAGGTAGATGTTATATCTCATCAAAATGGTTGAGTTATAGTTGTGTGTGTAAATGTAATGTAATGTATATTGTCTTTGTATGCGTAAGCTTTAGAGCGCTTAGTAGTGGTCAACTGCATAAAGCATTTCCTTCTGCAGCTTCTTATGCAAAAAAAACTAAATGATTTGTAAGTTTCCTAGGCTATATTTTATTAGGAGGAATAATCTAGAAAATAATCCTTATAGAATCAGAATCTTTTACAATAGACTTTAGATCTTTTCATGGGTGCCATATTATTTTATTTTTCGTAAATTATATTTATATCATGAAAAAATCAGGAAAGTTTTACGTACATATTTAGGTTATCTACTGCAGTATATATTTTTTTCACTTTCTCTGAGTCACCTGAATTCTTCAAAACCTCTTAGTAAAAGGCTTTCAGTCAATGTTTCCCACATTAGCGCCATATCTGTTATTATTGGTGAATTAAATAAAATCTCCCCCATAACTATAGGTCCCCATAAAGTCAGTGCGAAGGTGTTGGGAGATAACCATCAATCCCCATAGCGCTGGCCGTAGCAATTAATAACACCATAGAGAGTATGTATCGAATTGTAGGGGGACTATGTTGCAAAGGATAGCATGGGAAATGGGACAAATGTTCGTAGGTATATACATAGAAAGGTTTATACAGTTTTACGAGATACTAAAATATCACTTTCATGATCATCACATTTGGTGGAATAAAAATGATTATACAAAAAGCAATTTTATGCCAAAATATGTCTTTGTTACGATTTCGTCTACACGCCCCGGTGACTTTATTTCATTAGGAAACTTAAAAAACTAAAGCCAAAAGCCAATACAATTCCTTACATTTAATAACGTTTAATGTAATTTCAAACAGACTCTTTCCTTCAAGTTTTGATACATACTTCAAACATAAACATTACATATAACCAGCACTAACTTTAAAATAACTTTCTCTATCTTTATCCTACTAAAATCCAATACACACCCACCCTACAGGCCACACTAGTGTCGGATAAAGCGTGAAACCTAATGAGCACTAGAATTAATAGTACATCTCATTCGAATTGAATCGCCTTGAAGCTGTTAATTCGAACTGCCCGCGGGAGATCACTAGATAAAGGGGCACGGTTCATTTTTGTATGTTTGTTTGTTTTAAAACACAAAGAAATAAATGGATAGTGACAGTTAATTTTTAATCAATCAATAGATGAATAATTACAATTAATTTGCGGGTTTTAAATGCCTCTAAGTATTATGGGCTACCTACGTACGTTGGCAAAATAACTGTAGTTCATATATTATTTTTAGATAGCACTCTCGACTAACTCTTGAATTTGTTTTCAAATTCAAGCAAACAAACAAAGTAGTTACCTTCGCTGCTAAAACACAGATTGACACATTAATTTTCTGACAGCAAGGAAAACAGAATGTACCAAATTGTGAGAAACCATTGCTATAATTTATCACCCGGACAGTTTTCGATTCAGTCATCATTATCTGGATTGAGAGATTTTCCACCTAACAAAATCAAATCACAACCGCTCTCCTAACACATTTCACACACACCAACACATCAAAATATTCCTATAACGAACCGTGTTCCCAGACAAAACCGCAGACCACCGCTAGTCGCCACCCATCCTTGTAAATCAGTACAGTTTCACCATAAAAGTAAAGGCGACAAGATTGAAGATGCGTCTGCGCAAGTGGCGTTACAATTTGTGGTGTGACGGTGGCAGGTGGTATTAAGATGGTGGTGTGAGATTTATGAGTATGATAGGTCTTGATGAGTTTTTATGGTGATAGATATTAAGCTTGGGTCTTTTTGTTTGGAAGATATAGCTGGGATAAAGCTGAAGTTAGATTTTATGATGAAGGCATTTAAGTGGATCTCTTGGGCCGAAAGACGTCCGCTGTTGCACAAAGGCCTTAACCGAGTATCGCATTTTTGTTTGATCTTTAGCAACCCACATCTATTGCTTCCTAGAAACCTTGGCTTAGATCGTCCTAAAATCTAGAGGGGTGCCTGCCCACGAAGCGACCTTTATTATTTTTAAATGTGGCTGAGGAAGTTGCCCGGGTAACTGGGTTGAGGAGTTCAGATAGGCAGTTGCTCTTTGTAAAACATTGGTATTCAGCTGCATTCGATTACACTGGAAGCAGACCCCAACATAGTTAGGAAAAGGCTCGGGAGATGATGATGAGGCTGAGGAATTAAGTATCAAATTTTGAACTGTCGATACCCGTTACTACACTAATTGGTACAATTAGGTATACTGACAAGACTTCTTCTATTTCACATATACCAGTAATCCACCACAAAAACTCAAACAGCCGAGGTACTATGAGACCAAGTACATAAATCTTCATAATATACTAAAATAGGAAAAATCTTCAAGTACTCTTACTAAGATCAGTTGACCATTTCCATAAATTACTCACCGATTTGATTGAACATAACTTTTCTTCGATTACATATCCATAAAATACAGCAGAATATCATGAAGCATATTTACTAGTTTTTATATAAAGGCAGGTGGGTATTACCTTACAAACCATCGCCATTATGATGACAATCAATGCTTGAGGATATGGATCGGTAATGACCTTAGCGTTATTTTAATCACTTACTCCTTTGCTCCAGTAAATAATTTATGTTTGATGTGGGGCAAGTTGTCAGAGGTCAGCGATTTTATAAGCGGTGGCGATTTTACAATATCACAAGGTATTTGAAATCAATCGGTCTAATATCGTTCAAATAAATTCAATTCTAAATTATAACATTATGTATTACTTTAATCTGATTTGATTTGAAACCCGGTTTCAAACGCATCGTGTGGGAACTACTTCCCGAAAATGGATAAAAGGAAGGCTAGAGTTAGGATATTTTTCCAAGTTTCATATGAATCTAGCTATTAACGAATAACAAATATACCAGATATCCCACATATCGTTCATACATTCTTAACAACTAAAGCTTATAAAGTTTGTAGGACAAAGATGGAGTTCAATGTAGCTTCTATTCAGGAAGCGGATTTATACTCGCTGCCATTCACAAATTGCACCACATCGATAATGAGACTAGATCAAGTGGACAGTTAAATTACTAAATTGTAAGCGTCAGCATACCTACGTTGATTTATACTTTACATCACCCTTCCACAACTCTACACCTTACACCACGCTCATAAGGTTCATTTTCCAAAAATAATTTCATATGCAAGGGTAATTTAAAAGTGTAACCAACGCATGATGTTGATATATTTTCCACTTTTCACTTTGATATTCGTGGTATTTGAAAATGGACGCAATTAATTGTCTGATAGGGTAATAAATAAATCATTTGATTTTTTTATAGTGCTTTTTACGTGGGAAATTAATAGATCGATAATAGGGATTGATGGGAGACAGTTTATGATGTTTCTATTTGATATGTAAGAGTTTTTACACTATGAAACATTGAATGCGTGAACCCTAAAAGTATGTCAAAGCTAACGAAAAAGTTATTTACTTTACTTACCTCTATATACCCTGGCAATCAGTGTAACTTTAAAGTTCTTCAGCGAATGCTAAGTTTTTTAATGATAAATTCAATATTTGAGCATTTTATAATAGAGTTTCGCTTATGAATCGCTAAAAATTACAAACTATTCAATTATGACTAAAATATTACCCATAGTCTTTCTGTATTCTTATCATGTCGGGCTCAGGACTTATAAGAGAAAATTATAAATTAAATAGCAAAGAAAGGTGCATCTTTCTTGCATGCAATTTTTATCTACCCTACAAGGCACAATTTGCACATAAAAAGTGCCCTCAGGCTCACGCCCTAATAAGCCGAGAAGATAGTTTTCATATTAATACTACTTCCTAAAAAGTGCAACAACCTGATTTTAAAATTGATTAACAGAATTCAAAAACCCTTAACACAACGACACAAAGTCCAAAATGCTTTAACAAAAGTATCGCACAAAACAGATTATTTAATTACCAATGTCTTTTGCAGTGGCGTTGAGTCCTATCTACCTGTAAATATGGTCGATATTTCCTTGAGTGGTTGGTTGGTTAAGGTGGTCAGCAAAATGGCTTGGCAAGTGAAAGTAGGCTCATCTTCGACCGAAGATAACCTCTGGCCGTAACCTGTCGTTGTTATTGTAAAGTACACCTATTAGTATTTATGAAGATTGCATAGTTTTGTACGAATCGCGAAGAGTTTTATTTCTTTGATAGCATAATGTTAAAAGTAAAGTATGCTGGCGATTATCTGTTCTCAGATAAGCCAGGACGTTCAATTATGTGAGTTACTGGAAGAAGAGATGTACAAAATGCTGCGTTTAAATGTATTTTATAGAACACAGTTTGTAAGTCTAGGAGATTCTAGTTGAAAATATGTGTGTTAGTCTCTGCTGATTTTGAAAACCGTGGAAAACCGTGGGCTAGGTATGTCTAGAACATTTACTTTTCTGTTCGAAGTCATTCTCTTTATCAATAACTACTTTGTTCTTGTTTTCATAAAGATCTTTTGAGTTATAATGGTGATCTCAGGTCTGAGCAATTTTTCCTGCAGTTGTGATAAATACCTCTATATTTATATCATAATCTGTGTTACATGATATTAACATAAGACATACATAACTAATCAGTCTTGCCCACAACAATGTTAGCCAATGAAGACTCATTACAATTGTCACGGAAAATGTAATTGGTTGGTACTAGAACCTCCATATGTATTTAATTAAGTATGCATCATAATTTACAAACAACTCTGTAATTAATTACCATGTGTTGCTTTGCAATATGCATTTATATTCAACAATGTTGCAGAAACAATTGGTACCGGCTGTTATTTGAACACCTTTAGCAGTCGTTTGGGTGGTCGGAAGCCAGAACATGCACAGCCATATTGCCCGGGTAACTAGGTTGAGGAGGTCAGATAGGTAGTCGATCCTTGTAAAACATTGGTACTCGGATGCATCTGGTTAGACTGGCAGATGATGTTGTTAAACAATTGTAGGTATTTTTTTCTTAATTCAATAAAACCTCAAAAACAGGAGACTGTGAGCACACACAAACAGTACGATGGCTGTGAGCAGTTAGGTACAGCCAACTCAGAAATATATTGATGAAATAATGTTTTTTTTTTACCGAAGTTTTATCAAGGTGATGAAGTACTTTCATGCAAGTTGTTCTCCATTTAAATAAGTATCTTGCCAACAAATTGTCACTCAACCAAAAATCTTCATTTTTTTTTTCAAAAAAATAATTCTTACACGTTACAGGCACTTAAGATTCGGGTGTTGATAAAAAAGGCAGTATTATCTATCACTACAAGAAAGTGCACCCCGAAGCGAGCGAACAGTTCGGTTAATTAACAAAATTCTCTTTGTCTCGGACACATAAAATTTTACGAGTATCAAGATCTGTGGGACGTTGTCCGAACCGCCCGTGCGAAACAATGATGTGGGGTTACTGGAAGATCCCTGAAGTACTAACTGTGATTCAGAAGTTTGAGTTTCATGTACCTACATACTTACTGCCTTCTACCAGCAATGTCACCCCCTTTCTGAGGGAACTACTTCCCGCAGCCGGTTAAAAAGTAATCTATGGGTACAACAATCCGATGTATAAGTTATACTACCGCCAAGTATTATCAAAATCCATTAAGTACTTTTTGCATGAAAACCACCCTGGATTAATGTTTGTTTATTCCTCTACAATCTACATGGAGGAAAAACATACATGGAGGTTCCACTACCAGCCAATTACATTTTCCATGACAATTATAAACTTTCGCGTTCATAATGTAGGATATCATATCATATATGCTACAAAACAAATACATATTGGCAAAATATTCTTGGTAAATACATATGAACCGAATCATATATTCCTTACCACATCCAGCATCACTACCCGTCAAACAGACGGACACACAAAAAATTGGAGCAGGGCAAGTATGGAAAAGACTCATAAAATTTAATAGGTTTTCCTTCAAAAACCTCTTACGTGCGTCGAGTTGTTATGTGCCATCATATTTTTTGTAAAGTCCATGTTAATGAACGCTCGTGTAAAATGGCCGCGGTTTCGGGAGCTGCGCGAGAGTCGTAAATCATTTAAGATTATAGTGCAAGTTTTTTTTTAGAGGACTTAATAGATTTTTCGGTGCGGGTATTATTTTTTCCCAAAAAGCTTTTGTATCGAGAATGCAAACTGTGATTCTTGAATGGTAATTGTTTATACCAAGATTATAAGTATTCCAAAGTGTTATTCTAGGTTCCGTTGTACCTACCTATGAAATCACACACACACACACACAAATCCGTACTACGCAGAGATTTTTGCTTGATTGAACAGCAGACAGATACGATTCTAGCAAACTATCATATATATTATTATCAATTATTGTTTAAGGGTAGGGCATACTTATATCAACAGCATTGATATCCTACATGACTTTCATTTAACATTTATAATATCCAACCCAGTTTTCTTTAGAGCTCTTTTGGCTAGTTTTATTTACCTTTTTGTTCCTAACTTCCTCTAGTTTCTCTTAGTAGTAAGCTCTATGATAACTTTATTATTCCACCTCTAAAATATTAAAGACAAACTCACCTGCTTTCTCGCATACTTAACCAGCTACATATGAAAGCAATCCGGAACATTGGGCCCTATAAAACGGCCAACAAAAAAGACATCACCCACAATTAGTACTTTCGAGCGCATACCAATAGCAACGCATCTTCTGAACTCCTTATAAGGAGCACTGCTCCTCAAAAGATGTACCGATTGGTAAGACTAACGATTTGGCCAAAGTTCTTTATTGATATTGTACGGGTAATGTTTGCGGTAACCGAAAACTGGGTGATTAAAGATAATTAGGTGATGATGCTTTTTTGGGGTCTTTTTTGGAAAGTTTTGTTTTTCGAAAATGTTGTTATTTTTAATTGATTGGAAGGTGAAAAAGAAAAAACCGATGTGTAAAATTAGGAGCCAGAAAATAGTCATCGCTTTTTAGATGTGAATCTTTGCTACAGCGAATAATGTCAAAATCTGATGAATAGGTGCCTAAAAGGTATCAATAAATACACAATTTAGGCCACAATATAGTGAAATTGTAACATCACCAAAAATGCGAATCGAAATTCCAAAAAAGATACTTCAAAAACATTAACACTGTATTTTTTAAACATCTCCACGCAAAGATCATGTGTTGCCTTATTTTCAATGAATAAAGCACAAGAGATTGGAACGTCGAGATAAACCCATCTCAGGATGAATGAATGAATACATTTTTTCATCTAGATTATGTGTAAAGTTCATTCAAAGAGCATTAAACTTCCGTGCTTTAGCCATTACGGTCAATAAGTATGAAATAACTCAATTTTTACTGTTTTTTGTGTAGCTACTTTATGTGTAGAGGTTTTGCGACGGTGTGTGGGTGCTTGCGTTATTATTTGTAAAGGGTTAAGTATTTATTAATTATCCGCCGATTTTATTTATTTTTTTAAGTTTTCACAATAGGAGTTCCTACTGAAGCAAAAATAATTTAGGTTTTAGGTAACAAATGTAACATTAGCTTCAACTAAGGATTTTTATAAAGTTTATCTAGGTATAGGTAGTACCTAAGTATATTAAAATTGATATATCGAATACCCGAACTGTGAATGGTTTTTATTACAAAGATGCACTCTGAAAAATATTTTTTTTCGGCCTCTCGTAATGTCTCCTAACCTTTAACAATTTTCTGAAACAAAAGAATATCTGCAGACTGATCGCAGGACCTCACATGCGCGCGCGCAACTATAAATCAATGGTGGGCGCGGTCTCTTTGACCGAATTCATTGATGGTGCAACGAAGAAAGTTGACACTCAGGTCGGTGTATGAAGCTTTTATTGTGAATACTGTATGGTAGTAAAGTTTTAATTTTACATGAGGATGTTATATCAATTGTATGTATGATGCACGGTGGATGTTTAACTATCGTGTCAATATTTGCAATTTACCCCTGATTTTCGACATTTTTATGAATAATATAAAATTTTGAAGGTTACTTTATCAGTTACCATGATAAAAATTGCGTCCAAACCAATTTTCAGTCATGGCGGCAGAGATACGCAAGCTATTTTTGCGCAAACACAGGTGCATCCTCTATTCTCTCTCATGCTCTCTGAGGTACTAGCGGTACAAGCCTATTCATAGGAATCAAATTTCCCTTGTTAAATACCACAATTCTTCAACATACACCATGCAACATATTAGGCAAGACTACTCTTCCTTCGTTGCTTACCATCAGGTGAAGAAAAACTCAAACACGTAACTACCACAAATAACTACAAAACAAGTACAGAACTTCCTACCCACTCAAAAAAATACATGCTCAAACACACTCAGATTAAGCGGCCATTAAAAATCTTCCTTAAGTGTCGCTATTAACGCCTTCTGATACAAACATCAAGTCAAATTAATATCGTTCAAACACTGACCACGTTTAAAAGGTACATTTTAAGTGACATTTAAATCCACTATCTTAATGTTAACACTCTGTTTGAAACTCGTAAAGTTTAAGCAATAAACTTTGGGCAAGATATAATTTGCATCAACTTAAAGGTAGGTGATAAGCGGTTTTTTTTTGGTAAAGTGCTTCAATTTATTGAGTACTACTTAGATTTTTATTATCATAATGAGTGCGTTAGTTTGGTAGTTAGAGTGTGATAGTTCTATGTATGTGTTTACTTAGCGAATTAAAAACTTCGATCGAGTTAGAAATCAAAATTGCATGTGTTTAAAAATCATTTTTGATAACGTTATAAGTAGCTAGAAAAGAAGTTATCCATGAAACAAAAACAATTTTTAAGTTCTGCAAGTTAAAAAAAAAATATTTTTGCACTGCAAAAAACTTCGCCTTAACAACAAAGACAGTTTTTAAAACGATCTGGAAGTGATACGAAAAAACTTTATGCTCACATAAAACAGGATTGTACTTTATTTTGATAACCGAGTGTTAATATGCCCGTAATAATGTAAAGCGCAATAATAAATAAATAAAACGACGTTTTATGATCTTTAAGATCCACTAAAACCCAATATTACAATTAATTAAGTGTAAAAATCATATATTATTTTGTTAACCACACCGAACTCCCTCTGGTGTTAAAATTTTTCGGTGACAAAAGTCAAACGTACAGTTTTTAATAAGATCTCATCATTATTAGACATCTATTTGATCCAGATACTTATTCATATACTATTGTGAAACTTAAATTAAAAATTTGTACCTAAACGTTGAAGTAAAATACGCAGGAACATAAACTGTGGACAAATTGCACCCAATCAAACAGTCAACCATAACAGAAACAGGATAACCAAAGGAATGCACTAACAAAACTTACAAACATTCAATTACCTGAAACACAAGTTACGAGCCGAAATCGTTATATTTCTAAATTAATTTGTAACCGTAGATATTATCGGCTAAACAATGAACACAGGCGAGCGGCGTCCAATGGCGTCCATATAAAGAGCGGCCAATTTAATTGTAACTGTGCGGGGCAGTAGTAGCGCACGCGATGAGAAGTGCTGTCTCACACGTGCGAGTTTTAGACGCGTGGAGACGCGCGGTGTAGCGTCCAAGTCAATGTGTTAGAAAATAACCAAAAAAACTTACTAACTAGATGTATCTCGATCATAATAAACTTTAATAAATCAAACTCTAGATATCACAAAAAGATTCATGAACATAACTGTTTGATGAAATACCTAAAGCTAAAGAGTTCACCTATATTTTTTTGCCAATATTAAGAAATAGATACTGGGTCTATTTCGGTTATTGCCTCTCAAGTTTCAATTAATTCATGTTTTTTTAATTATTCGAGGACGGTTATAGTTTTTGGCCAATTGCACCAAAAAGTTCCCATAGAACGTGAGCAACGCTGTGGTAGGAAGGACAACATAGGTACTCTCATTTTTTTCTAAGCCGCATGGCGAAGCGCGTTAAATCCATGGTTAGTGTGAGATCCGCCTAATCTAAGCTAACTAGGCTATCGAAGTAAATCGGCTGCGCCGCGCTAGCACAGCACCCCATTAATTACCATGTCCATTATTAACGTTAAATAAATTGATTCCTCTTTAATAAGGCCCCGCTAATAAGCATACGTCCTAACGTTTAATTAGTTATTATTAGGAAGTGGTTTGATCACTGTTTTAATTGGGATAATTAATTTTGATGCTTCATTTTATGATTGTATTGAAAAAAGGTTCATATTTAAACAGTGAGTAATTCTTTGAACTTTATTATAAGTTGTAAACAAAAAAAGAATAAATATGATTTATTTGAGAATAAAATGGGAAAGTGAAATCATTTAGAAATGAACAGATGTCATGTAAAGTGTATTTCTTAGAACAACTGCAGTTTTTCATTGTTCTGAGTCATTCATTATTTGAATCGAAAGTTGCATGAGTAGGCATTATGTAAAATTAATTTACTTAAAGTGATATTTTAGTGTTCTTGCATTAATTGTGACCTGTAAGTATTATTATGGCCGTCACTTTCACGGTCTGAGTATACTTTACGTAAACAGTAGAAAAATGGAAGGAATATGAAGCTCTCCGCAGATTGCTAGCTTTCAACCCATAGTTTGATCAATCTCTATTACAACGATTAGGTGCCTATCCCGCCTACTAAAAAGTTGTATCACCTTCAAAGTAAAGTGTTCAGAAAGTTTAGTCTGTAGAGGTCCTAGCAGCTTTCTATATTTGACTACTTTTCCAAGAAATGTAACATCTTTTTTCATAGTTATCTGAAAAAGGCTGAGATGATTTATTTTTTAATATCACGTACACTCCAAAAAATAAAGCACATAACTTAAATATTGCTAAAGCACCCACGTACGTTCGCGTTTGTCGACTCCGACAAATATTTATTTTGAAAGTATTGTACCAATGCAATGTCTCGTGTGTGTGCTTAGCCCCGATGTCGGATGCACAAATATTGTTTTATTATAGTTTATTCTGTCGACGAACAAAAATGGAAAGGTTTTTTTTGGAGCTACTGTTTTGCAGAAGTCTACTTGATTTAAAACTGAGGACGGGACCGAAAAAAAGTTTTCGAGGATGTACAAAAAATGTGCACTTCGTTCAGTGGGCGTAACATATAAGTCTGATTGCCAAGAACTCTCCAAGACTCGCCAAGAAGAAGAATTGGGAAGTGATAGCGGTGATTACTATGAAACTCATATCACTTCCCACTGTTTGTGGTTGAAAGGAATACGATGCAAAAATACACATTTATTTTCTGTCATACAAAATAGTACATTAATTATAGTTTTATACCTAAAGTAATAAACATAATAGTTGATACAGTTTAGGAAATGAATTAATGTGCATATTCTGTATACTTAACCTCACAAGTTAGATCACGTTTTGAAGAATTATATAATACATATTTGTTATAATCAACATTCTAAATTCATTCAACTCAAAATTCTTCAAGGGGATTTTTTTGTAGTTCCATTTTGGCAAAATATACATAAGTATGTCACAAAACTACGGTTTGTTTATTTTCCTAAAATCAATAAAGTTCTTTTTGTTTCGCAACACCATAATTAAGTTAATAGATGTCGGCGTTATCTTAATTATTATAGTTTCTAATAAAATGCTGTTTTATCTACCTGTGACAAGATTGACATTTATATTGCTTGTGATTGATTTATTGTCTATGGCGTTTGTTTATATTTTACGCACGTTTTGTATAGCTTTTTGGCTTGTTTTGTATTCATTGATAAAGGTAAGTGGCGTAGGGAAATGCTAACCGTAACTTAATAAAAATATGTTTGGGTCAAACATAGTAGTTTCAAAAACATATTTGTAAGTTGTAATGATAAAACCATACTCATATTAATCTTTGCTTTGGTTTAAATTACTTAAATATGTCCCTTTGGTATCTACCTGATCTTCAGGGAACAAAAACTAGTATAAACTCAAAAAAATCCTTCGCAATTAAATAAATACATATAAGTATTATATAACTTTCTTGTAAAACAAATATTGTAAATGTGAAAAAAGCATATCATATGAAGTCACCGTCCAAAAAGAGACATTCACCAACACATTTCGACTTGAACTATTGAAGACATTTCCACTAAACTTACCGTCCATTTGCAATTTAAATACAATGCATTCAGCCAAAAATATATACCAAAAATACTTACCTTTAAACCCAAGAGAAAGTTCGAGCTAAATAAATATATTTGTAGTACATTCCTGGTTTTCAATACGCCAAGAGAAGTATGGTCGAAATTTTATGGTTGGTCCATGGAGAATAAAGTTACTAACGGAGATGCCACAAGGCAGGTAGGTCAGGCGCCTTCTTGTAGGTCAAGCTACGTACGGTAAGCTTGATCTGTTACTAAAACTAACGAGACGTTCCGGTTCCTTGTAATGATTTTACTAAACTAGCTTGTCAAAGATTGGTCTCAATTGATTGGTGATTTTATTTTGAAAATAATGGATGGGTTCCATACAAGTTGTGTAAGGGCGGAGCTAGTAACGTTCCTCGTCCCCCGAACACCCGCATTTTGGAGCGCTACTTTCTTAGTAAGCTTTGCGTCATGACATCTCCGCTAGTCATTTTATTCTCCATGGGTTGCACAGTGTGTTTTTCTTTTAACATCGTGGACAAAAATCGGTCTCGTTAATTTCATCGTCTGATTTGGTAGTGCGAGTTTTTGTTTACGTTTATTTATTCTTTGTCAATTTGTATAGTGTTTTGGGTCAGGTTTGGTTTCGGTGAGGTGATATTTTTAGGAGACTTTTTTTTATTTTTTTAACATGTATTTATTTTGGGTATTTTTAGCATGTAAAAGATGCGGTAATATAGAGGGTTATTTGTAAATGCACTGTGATATGTGAGATAAACAGCTTTAAAATGAAATAGACTATTGCTTGTACATTTAAAACATCAAAATTTTGGGAATATCAACTATGAAATTAGCAATTATCCGACATTTTCATAAGCAAACATTACTCAATAAATAAAGTCCTGATACCAGTTATAATTTAAAAAGATTTAGATACAACTAATAAATAGGTAACTCAAAATCAATACCACAAATTTTCTTCAAAGGATTCCCGCTCATCATCACTTCAACAAACAATTGCAAATACAACCTCAATCGATTTCATGCACATCCACCATGACTGATGGAACATTAACGCAAATTAATCATCTTCAATATAAAACTCAGCGGTGACCATCGTAAAAACACAACTCACTGATCTTTATCACCCTTTATCTACACGGTAAATGTCAGTTACTTTATTAAATCTTCATAAATTTGTCGTATATAGGCACTAGTCGTTATTGAGAATGTTTTTATCAATTTATAAAATGAAGAAAAGGTTTTATAGGAAAATTGTGGCTTATTTATGGATAGATACATTTTTTCAGCACATACAATAACAAAGAAATTGAAAAAATAAAAAAAATAGTGCGTACACAGTACACAATATATATAACACTATGCCGACTGACACAAAACTGTTTAAAACAAAACAATTACGCATTTCATATTACAAATACACTCTCGATGAAACAGTAAAAGTTGCTAATTACCTACCTTATCAATCAATGATTGATGCCAACTCATTAACAGTGTAAAGCTCAGCTGAACTTAAAAGGCGAACGCCATAAAAGACACATCATAAGCCATAACTTTGTCTACAAAAGGACACATTTTATTCCACTATGCAGAAATCTACTGTTTGAACATAGCCGCTTTATTGACACTATATTTTTACGATATGGCCCCCGCAATGAACCAAAAAATATCAATTAATGTGAAGAAAACTTTCGCTCACAAGACCATTCATCTTCTTTCCTTTTACATTGAATTTTGCAAAAACCACCATGCCGTTGACATGTTAACGATAACAGAACGTGTTCTGATTAAAATTAATCGTTTTTGAGATCATTTTTTTTATGGTGAATAATGGCAAATGGGTTCGTGAACGGTAAGTGTAGACGATTGACGTCGAAGAAATGGATACTGGGTATAATGAAAAAAAGTTGTTAAAATTTCATATTTACAGTATGGTTTTAATCTATTCTGAAGTATGGTAGAAGCTGAGCATATAATTTTTAGATTTGCTGAAATATTATAGTTATCACTTACCCGGATCTAGAAGAATACCAACAGACATTAATATCGTAGGTTACTCATACCCAACTGTCCTCTAAAATTAACGAAAAAATACCCATGCACTTCCTGTTCATCTTTAAAACTATTTTATTTAAAAACCGAAAATATTTTCGTATTTTTTTGCTTAAGCTACACAGCAAAAATTGTAATTTTAAATTAATACTCATTTAAGAATTTTTTCGCCTCATCAAAATGCGCATATATCGGTGCACACCGGTTGTGTTTCTTTAAGGTGTTTCAATTACGACCCATCCTTGATATTCAGTTAATTTTAGGTAAATTTTGTCCAAGGTGTCATCGGGATTTTTCACTGTCCAAAGGTGTTGGATTCGATCGTTTAAAGGTAAGAAAGTTAATTGATTATTAATTGATAAGGATCGATCATTTTTTGTCCGCATTTAAGGCGGGGTTGTATCACTGTGTGGGTGCAGTGTAGCAATTACTACCGTATTAAGGGAAATATGAACATTTGCATATATTTTTGTACATTCATGTGCCCTTTACGTTTGAGAATATTTAATTGGTATGTATAATAATAAACTAAGAATTAGAATGGTTAAACACGAATTCACCACCATATAATATTTTAAGTGTTTATACCTATAGAAATTCCAGTCTTCGCGGAAACTATTCGCAAAGCACAATAATAATCGTAAACTAATTAAGTACTGTCTACAAGTATTAACCCGTGTAACACATGCCCTTACCTACATAAGGAAATCCAGTAATTAATATTAACTAATTTCTCGACAAACATTCTAACGTAACAAATAATCTAAATACATCTTAAAGTTCGCGCACACTACAAACTTTTAGTCGGCCGATAGTTGCTTTCAGCTCCTAAATCAGTATCAACATGAAAAGTAGTACGCACACTACTAAGATCAGGTATTTAGCCGGTATCAAACTTAAGCTTTGGTTTCCTAGGAGAGCGGTGCCGTCATATAGCGGCCGTAATACAGCGGTGTATGACGTCACTAGAACGTTGTCTATGTAAACGAAATGGGGCGGTTTCTTGGAGAGCGGTAACTAACACCGTAACTTCAAAAAGCGGTGCCGCCATTTGCATGACGGCCGTCTTGTCGGTGTCAGATGGTTTGGTGAACGTGTTATTGAAAGCGGTGAAGCTTTTTTAATACGTGTTAGTGTTTTTTTTTTTCGAACAACGTAAAAAATGAGTTCCAACTCTTGGAGCAGCGAGGATGACGAAATTTTAATAGATTTCGTTCGTAACCACGAAGCAATATATAATATAAAAAGTAAAGATTATAGAAAAAGTTAACTAAAACAGAATTGGTGTCGTGAAATTTAAGAAATATTAAATAAATCAGGTTAGTAAGTATATACAACTAACAAAAAGTTCATGACGGTGTGTTAAAACGGCCGTGGAACTTTCCACATATCATCACCGTAAAGACGACCGTCTATTTGCGTCTGTAATATTACGGCCGCTGTATGACGGCACCGCTTTCCTAGGAAACCCAAGCTTTACTGAAAACTTTTATTTTCTTTAAGAAACTCCTACTATCGGGCCAACTATCGGCCGACTGTTTAGTCGGCACTGTGGAGTACACTTAAAGATACCAATCTCCCTACAAATCGTCCCTTATCTCAAAAAATTATCATTATTAAAAAGCATTTTTTGTACTAATCACGTGATTTCCCATCTTGAGCACCAACCCCCCGCCGCTGTATGTAATAAACGTAAATCTTTGAACTATGTAGCGTATGGTTAACCCATGGTTGCGGTTCATCACCCCATATAAAGAGACTGGCCCGATCTTAATTAGGCACCGTTTTAATGTAATGAGCTTAGTTGTGTGGCTTTAACTTCGGCGGGTTAGAGGAGAGAAGTTAGAGCGATTTCAGAGCAATAACTCCATTTTGTCGTTTTTATGTAAAAATATAATTTTCTCGTTTTTATTTGACCCGTTTCTGCTCAAGGAAAAAAGTAGCTTACATGTTATTCTGCAAAATTATTTTAATCAAAATCCGTTCAGCCATTTTTTTGTGTAGAAATCACAAACATACACACACATATTCACAAAACTTTCTGGTTTATAACACTAAAACTGTAATTCACGAAATGTTTTTAAAATCTCTTCGAATACTAACAAATTATTTAATGAAGACTGCTTATTCATTAGCTCTTGGACCAAAAACGTGATATTTACACATTCGTACGTGCATTCCATGTGATAACTACATTGGTGTTGGTTAAAAAACTGTGTTAATTGCAGGTGCATTGAATAGGGAGTCCGTAGAAATAATGTTGTAGGTTTTATATGGAATTGAGAATGTTAATTTTTATATGGAAATCATCGCACTATTCTTTTGTGCAATTAATTCCTACAAATTGTTGTATTATAAAACCTATGTACAAGGTATTTTCATACGTATGTTAAGAGGCAATTTAGGTGGTCTTAAATATAATGAAAATTAGATCTTATTTTGGATTTTAATAAATGGTTGTTGGTACAGATTTAAAAGATATTTATATTGTGATTTTAGAAAAAAAACGCAAAATGGAATTTTCATAAGAACAGAGTGGCTTATTTCTTGTTAGATATATATCTCTAAGTATGTATTATAATCGATGTTTTCTACAGAACCCTAAAAATGTTAATTACTTGACATTTTTGCGTTTTGAATATTGATGAAGCGAATCTTTTGTCGGAACGATGATATTTGCCGTTTTGGAATATTTGAACAGCGAGCGGCTCTATCGTTTCTATTTTATGATTTCTTGATATGATCTGATATTTTTTTATTGAGTTCACATATTTTTATTAAAGCTCCAATAGGATCCAAACAAATAATAATATAATTTCTTGTAGTATTTATTGATATTTTATCATAATACTAAGTACATGTATATACTACACATATTTGTATGGATTGATTTAATTTTTCTATATATTTATTTCTAATTAAAGATGTATGGTTTTTATATGAGATACATTATGTTATATGTAACTTAATGTATATATCCGGTGTGTCGTTCACAATCACATTAAATGAAATGCGTTAATATACTGGTTAATATATATTGATTAACACAAGGAAAAAAGAAAAATACGTAAAAATAAAAAAATGAATTTTTCAAACAAAGTAAATGGAATAAAAATGTGCGAAAATTAGAACACCATATAAAAGTCGTCATTACAAACAACTGAAATTCTCCCTTGAAAACTGACAGCTGTCAACTGATCAAAACATTCGATACTCCTAACTTTATCTCTGCTTTACACATGATGTTGTAAATAATAAAAACGAAAAATGACTCCTGTGGTTAAACCACTGAATGGATTAGTTTATTTCTTCTACAATTCGCCATAGAATATCATAAAGTATATGCGAGAGGATTTAATGTGATTGTGAACGACACACCCTGTATATTTATTTTAAGCTCCAATTAATAAATTAATCTTTATATTTTCATCAAAATGATCACCATATAATATCGCTAATCTCGTGGCCCCACGTAAACGGTTTATTTACGTCGCGAGTGAGTTTCTCGTGCGAAAGTTCATGCCTTGTGTCCTAAGCTTTAATTATCCGTCTAAATTAGTTTCTGTCTACTTAAGAGCCTATTTAAGTACCAACATAGATAATTGGATTACTTTTAACTGAACTTTGTATGGGATTAAGGTATTTTCCTCGGTTAGACGAGCTGTGGGTATAAGTTGTAGCATTTACATGCGAGTAACTTGATATCGTTGTAAGTTCTTACTAAGATGTGATTATATACTTAATAGAAG
The DNA here is from genome assembly GCA_963856015.1 of Helicoverpa assulta. NCBI lineage: Eukaryota > Metazoa > Arthropoda > Insecta > Lepidoptera > Noctuidae > Helicoverpa > Helicoverpa assulta. The sequence continues at coordinate 12,390,205 of CAWLCW010000028.1, forward strand.
ATGTTCTTACATTATCTTTTCAGGGATAGAATTAAATCATAGTAGTATCAATCAAAGTCGTGGTGCCTAGTGGGTAAAGAACCAACCTCTCGAGTATGTGGGTGTGGGTTCGATTCCAGGTCAGGCAAGTACCAATGCAACTTTTCTAAGTTTGTATGTACTTTCTAAGTATATATTGGACACCAATGGCTGATAAAAAGGTGAAGGAAAACATCTTGAGGAAACCTGGACTATAAAGTCTGAAATCACCAACCCGCATTGAGCAAGCGTGGTGATTAATGCTCAATCCTTCTCCGTGTGAGAGGAGGCCTGAGCCCAGCAGTGGGACGATAAAAAAGGCTGTGTGATAAGAAGAAGTATAAAACGTACTTATTAATGCATATCTCTTATTTGCATTCCGTTTCAACTTAAAATTCAAATAGTCTTTCTGCCCTGTTCCCAAGTCATTTGGGGTCGGTCAACTGAGAATTCAAATGTGCCTTCAAAAATATATTCCAGATAAATAAGTCATATAAAAAAAAGTACATAAAATTAAAAACTGATTAAGTTACTATGATATCCTTAAGAATTGCACATTCAGGACATGCAAGTACACACTTACTTGGAACCCAGATGATCTCATTCAATAAAACAGTCAACCAACACACAACACATTTACTACATCCTCATAAAAGTTCAAGCGACTTTGTTTGCGCCGACAATATTTAACACTGGTAGGTACTATTTTTAATCCAGAAAAAAACGTCTTTAGACCCACTGGGCTGTCATCGAGCGGACGACATAAAGATCGGCGCGTGACTTGAATGTATCTTTGGTAGCGGTTTGGAGTCTTTTTAAAAAGGACATACGTTTAATTTGTCTCCTATTTGCCGCCGGTCGGTCCTTTGTGATAGTAAGCCGGTGTAGCGGTGTAGTCGCCCAGTTAAGAGATGATTTGCTTGCATGGTTTTGCAGTGCATAGTGGTTAAGTAAGAGTATGTAATTATGTAAATATTTTTGCACTTAAAACAGAAATACTTAAAAATTAAATGAGATTATTGTTTTAAATAATAACTTGTTGTTACATTTTTTGTTTTAAATATTTATTTGGTTTACATGCTGCATAAAACTATATCATGACAACTTATAGTATTTCTATTAAAATATTGCTCGTCTCTAATACTATTTAAAGTAGGTACTACACGCTTAAATAAAAGGGATGCATATTATAATTAAATTAAGCAGAAAACCACCGTTCGTTGGTACAAACGTCTTCTTTCTCCATACAATTTTCACAGAATTGACAATCTACGCAAGTAAACATACTCAATGGATGCGCGAACATTATAGATGTATTTATACTAGTTTTTGCGTCGGTTTTCATTCGATCAGTGTGCGCAGGCGCGGCTTCGTTTGCTAGATCATTAATTAGGGATATGTCCCGATGTCTGACCGTCTGACCGTCTGTCTGACAGACAGACCGACGGATTGTTCGGAACGTTTGAAAAACGTCTATTCAATGGTTTTTAAATGGTGTTCTTTTACCCTTATTTAGTAAATGTTGTGGGAATAATTTTAGTTTAAGAGTACTTATTTGGTATTGATAGTATTAGCAGGTGAAGTTCTATTAATTTTATTTAATGAATTCTGGTTCTATCTTGTCGATATAGCGACACATTGATAGATTCTATTCGATAATCTGCAGGTTGATATCAAGGACATAAGCTTTTTTCTACATTTTACGATTTAACAAATTCTGATACTTGTGGGTCAATTCTTATTTAATTCTAAAATTGTCTTCATTCATTATGAATTAGTAGTAATAAGAAAAATGATGAATGAAAACCATTGCACTAATTAGCTAACAGTCACGTTAGTATTTTCCAAAAATCTTCTTTTTCTACGAAAACTTCTTTCGACGTAAACTCCATCATTCATAAGCCTTCCAATGCCAACCATTGTCCAAAACACTTCTAAATTCCAAACACGACATTATGCTCCCATTACCATGAACCAACATCAAAAACAACACATCCCTACTAACTAGTTACCCAAACTGTGACCTAATCAATATTAATACGGCAGCTACTTAAGAAGTTCTATGGTTAGTCTAAAAAATTAAACAAACAGCCAGTAGGAATTTAATTTATGTTTACACGATGGTCGTGGCGTGCTTACGACAGTTTTTGTTGAAGGAGACCACACACGATGGGTGTCGATTAGTGGTGCGCTTGTAAAGGTTGACTGACACGGTCCAACAGTGATGTTGCAATTATGTGCAAATTTTGTAAAAGCTATGAGTATCGATAAAGAGAGAAGATGAATACCGATAAAAGTTTTATTTTCATTTTAGTTGATAGGTCATACAGTTTTTATTTTAAAGTAGGTTTCTATTTATTAGTATAAATACCTACAATAACAGTCCAGTGCTGAAATCTGAATGGATGTATAGCCATACAAATTCTCAGTCAAAAATGCACTGAATAAAAGAAAATTTTTAGGTACATTCATATGCCTAGAAAAAAAGCAAATACTCAGAAAAAAACCTAAACAGAAAAGAAATAGGCTAAACATTATGTAACTTTAAATAAAACTTGAACTATGTGATTTTAACCTAATTACTTGCTTTTTATGACTTGAGATTACCTATACTCAACATCTTTCATCCAAAAATCTCTCCCAACAATGTACAGTATATTGTTCAACAAACTGCAAACTGTGAGCTGTCACACTAACATCACATTATAATGATGTCGATCGCCTCATATCGGGACCTAGGAACATTTTTGTCTTTCCATTCCCTTGCTCTCAGATACATCCATGAGTGATTGATTAACTTGGCCAAGTTACTCCTGGTTCCTGTAATCGTAAATACCTCACATTGTAAGGTTTTGTTTACATGCTTAATAGGTTTTAAATGTAGCATATTAATTACTTCGTTAGCATAGTTGAAGTAATTTTGTATGTACTTTCTAAGTATATCTTAGACACCATTGACTGTGTTTCGGATGGCACGTTAAACTGTAGGTCCCGGCTGTCATTGAACATCCTTGACAGTCGTTACGGGTAGTCAGAAGCCAGTAAGTCTGACACCAGTCTAACTAAGGGGTATCGGGTTGCCCGGGGAACTGGGTTGAGGAGGTCAGATAGGCAGTCGCTTCTTGTAAAGCACTGGTACTCAGCTGAATCCGGTTAGACTGGAAGCCGACCCCAACAGGATTGGGAAAAAGGCTCGGAGGATGATGTTAGCATAGTTGAAGTCTGGTTTGTAAAGATCTTCATTAATTTGATGCAGATCACGTTCTTAGTTGGAGTAAATGGATAATTGCTTGGGTTTATGAAAATGGTGACTTGTTTGTGTTTGCGACAGTTTAGGAAGTCCTGAGGTTAATCCTAGGTTAGGTAGCCGACTATTATTACCAATACTTTTTAATACCTTAATCTATCAAGTGTATCTTATAGATTTTTAACCTCGTCATGATAGTGGCAGGTAGGTTCGATTGGTAAAATTTGTCAAATTCAGGTATGTTGACCTGCTGCCGTCTGTAATCTGTAGAGTTGCCAATAGTTTGCTTCCGAAATAGATAAACTGTTCACACACACACAACTTCGTAACGATACCTCTACCTTATATTTCAAAGAGAACAATATTTTTATTATATTTAAAAAACGATCTGTTTTATTATTTCAAATAGCAATCGAAGATATTAAGCTCCTTCATAAGGACGTTATATCCCTGTCCGCAGACCACACATAGAGCCTAGAACTTAGTTCATACCCCATAAACATTTATTATAACTACGGCTAGATAGTAGCCATAAATAAAGATAGGCTCCTAAGCTCTTATAGGCTACCTGGCTATTAATTTCATGGGTGTAAATAGAAATATGAAGGTATGTTTGTTAAAATATCTTGCTCTGATATGAATGTTATAAACACCATAAGTGAAAGTATACAATGCGTATTATTAAAATAATGAAATAATTTGGCAAGGAAAGATTGCCTATTTTTTTTGAACCTTATTCTACTTTTTGTGTACTGATTAAAATTATATTTTGTCCAGAAAGTCTGAATAATAGTCGCTTCAAGTAAATGACTATAGTTATCCACCTGCCCCAAATTCTAATAAACTGGCAAAAGGTTATATAGTTATCGGCACGGATATTGAGCCCTGACCTTCACCTGCGCAGAAGCGATTTATTGGTTTATTGCCTTATGTGTACAGTGCGCAAAGCGATCCCCACTCTTCCGCCCAGAGCTCAATATCCGTGCCGATAACTATACTAAAGAAACTTATTTTGAACGTCAACAATATTTTACTCACGAACCTTTCAAACAAATAGCTATCACCTCTTTCACCATCAAAGGTTCTACAAATGCCTATAAAGTATCAGTATTGTAAATTTCATAGTAAATAAGTCGAATCTAGCTTTTGTCCAGTTAACTCTTATAAATACCACTGTGCATAAAACTGGTGCAGTGGCTTCTACCACTGTTTTTGTTCACGTCGATGATAGAATACTGATTATAAGATGCTGTAATAAAATATCTACACTAATCGGATTAGCACTTAAAGAAGGTTGATTTATCTTTTTAAGTTTGTTAGTGAAAAAGATCTTGAATTAATCTAATGGCAAAAATGGCAGAGAATGACGCAGGTATAGGGATGTAGGGAAAGTTAAAACATATGCGGCTTAAAACTTTAACTCAAAACCTTGAATGCAAAAGGATTCAAAATGTTCCTATGTAGCGATGATATGCCTAGTTTTGAGCATTGTTTTTTTGAATCAATAAGGATTTTGATTTGGTTTTGATTTTAAAGGGCCATTGCAGAAGGAGAATAGAACTACATGTATATTCCGAAGTTACGAATGAAGTTCGAGTAAGCAAGGTTTTATACAATCTGTTAACTAGGCCCTTAAAGTCCAAGCTTGCATAATCCTACAAAAATGAGAAAGCTGATTTATTATCTAACGACAGCAATAAAAACTTCATACTGAATGACTTCATCAAATGACCCACAAAAAAAAAATTACAAAGTAGGTATCATGCAAACGAAACTTGACAATAATAACCCTACAAAAAACCACAAACAACAATAATATTATTTTCATTTCGCGTAAACCGAATCCGCTTAAATCTTATACGAAAAAAAAAGAAGAAAGATTTTCGTTTCAAATTTATGCGCGGGAGTTGCCATGTCTCAGAAAGCGCGCGCACTCCAAAAACGTGCTTTTAAATAAGAACATCGGTTGAAATAAGTTACGGGCGCACGGAGATAATTTATTATTATCTTTGAGGTTCAATGGGTAGCGGAATTCGAAGCTCTAGTGGAATTTGCTAAAATGTATGTTTCGGCGCCGACTGCAAGCTGCAAGCTCATGGAAGAGGCGAGCTTAAATGGGTTTGATTTTCGTTGACATGATATCTGGTAAAGACCTCAGAAATACAGTGTTTTTTTTTTTTAAGTAACTATGATTTTTATGCAAGAGACGAGTTTTATTGGATTTGGTGGGTTTGACTTTTGTTGACATGATATCTGGCAAAACCTGTGAGGCAAATTGTGCCTAAATAATACAGGTGTTTTTCTTCTCTATAAAACACTGACGTAAGAATTGGATTTTTGAATAAATTATAGCCTAGTACCTGATTAGCAAATGTTCGTTACTACCAATACATAGGTCACATCACAACAAATCATCAATATCCAATAAACATTAACAAACCAAAACGTGAGATTACAACATGTACAATCGCTCACTGTTAACACGGAGGAAGGAAAGATGAGCGGAGGTGCCATAAAGCAGGTAGGCCAGACGCTTTCTTGTAGGTCAAGTAACATACGATAGACATAATCAAGTACTAGAACCACAGATCACTTAACCTACGTACTAGAACTAACGAGACATTCGGGTTCCATAACGAATCTGTCAAATATCAGTCTTTATTGATTGTAGACTTGGTTTTGGAAAAGTGGGCGGGTTCCAGAGAAGACGTATGTGGGTACGCCCGAATTTTGGCGGGCTAGTTTCTTGCAAGCTTTTACCACATCATCTCCGCTAGTGATTTTGTTCTCTATTAACAATGACACTGCGGTAACTCCAGTACGTATATCACGTGGGTAAGGCGCGCGACACACGCTGTCGCTCGATGCGAGCGCGCACGTACGCGACCCGCGGACACATCTGCCGCCGCCCTTACTGCTGTGATCTTGGGTGATGAGCGGAGCGAGATTGGAAAATATAATATAAAAAAAGCTTTTTTTATAACATAGGTATTTGGCTATGTTGTCTATCGAGGATGCTTCTTTGATCGTGAAAATACTTATCGTTGAGGGATCCGCTTTTCTTTAGATTACTGCGTTCCTGCTTCAAAAATAATAGCTAGTGTAGGTATTGCTCATTAGAGGTCTAAGGGCATGGTCTTCACGCCAGCAGCACTGATTACAAATGCACGAGGGAGTGTCACTAAAGAAATGGCCAGGCTGTAATTTCATAGTCATACAGAACTCAAGTCTACGAAAAACGCTCTCTGATGCTAATAACAAGTGACCTATACCCGCGTCTCTCATCACCAAGCTCTAACCCTCCACACGTGATCACGTCCCAAACAGGGAGCGTTACAAATCATACGTAAGACAGCGCAGCACCGCACGTATACACAGCTCACTCACTGTGCGAACTCAACCGACTGGTCCTTTTGCACTGGCTAACTGTTGCTAAAGGATGACCTAATATTGAAAAGTATAAGGAGCTTGATACTAGTGTCTATTTTGCTAAGATTGACTAGAAGGGATGTATGTATATCTAGTTAGTATACTTTCCGAATATTTTGAAATTGATCCTTCTCAGAATGTCTAACCAAGGGGTATCGGGTTGCCCGGGTAACTGGGTTGAGGAGGTCAGATAGGCAGTCGCTTCTTGTAAAGCACTGGTACTCAGCTGAATCCGGTTAGACTGGAAGCCGACCCCAACATGATTGGGGAAAAGGCTCGGAGGATGATGATGATCCTTTTCAGAATGCAGCTACGTATGCTGTGAGTGTGTAGGTGTATCAAAAAAATTTTGGGAAGCACTTTTGGCTATAATTATAGTGCCTAGCTGAGCTTCTCTGCAACGCCATATTTTAGAGAAAAATATGGCTCTTTACATTATACCTCCCCATCCCGCATATATGTATTATATTAATTATATATGTTATATGAATCACCCAGTTCCATTATACACAGTAAAATGGTTCCTTATAACGGCACTAAAGGTTTTAAGTGAAGATCTCACTCAAGTCAGCCCACACCCAAATACCAGCAACTTGAACAATCTCTCACAAATGCGAACAATTTTTAATACTTAAACACACGACGAATTCCCTTTAAACAATTAATCGTCGCATTTTAAACACGAATGATTGATTGCGATAATAATTCGGTTCAGTTTTGCGAATTAAAATGCAATCGAGTCCTTTGGTGCCACGGATGAAGGAAAGATAGTAGAGATGCCAAAAGGAAGGAAGGTCAGGCGCCTTCTTGTAGATCAAGTAACTTACGGTAGGCGTGATCACGCCTTATTAATAGGAGTACCGAGGAGTTCGGGTTCTTGTCAAATCAAAACTAATCTGAAAAATATTGGTTTTGATTGGTTGGTGATTTTATTTTGAAAATAATGGGTGGTTTGGTAAAATTCCTCGTCTTAAAACACCCGTATTTTTGCGCGCTACTTTCTTAGGAGATTTTGCGTTAATGACATCTCTGCTAGTCATTTTGTTCTCCATGCCCGGTATACATGGTCAAAATTTTCGCAAGCGCACAGTTGTGTGGCCTGCACCGTTTTAGGGTTAAATTACGCGAATTGTAACTTATTAATTACGTTTTTTTATTATAGCTCATGCTCATCGATTGTTTACAAGTAATTGAGGGTTAAACCTGATTTTCAATATTAATGATCTCTTCATTTTTAATTTATAATTAAAGTGCTTGTTAATCTGTAGATGAAGGATACATTGGGAGTCTTTAAAATATAACTCAGTTTTTAAAGACAGCAAGAATTTATTGTTAATTAATTGTGATTACATCAATGTTATTATGTTGTTCATATTTTTCGATGAGTTACGTTGAGTAGCCAGAATATTGTATGAAATAAAATAAATAAGTTATTAACCGTCTTACCACAAAAACTTTTAAACGTCAGTTTAAGATTTGTCTAAAAAAATGACAAATTATGACGTTGACATATGGTTCATTTTGCAGCCACAATTTTTTTAGACAAGTGTAAAACAGGTGGTTAAGTTTTTGTAGTAAGGCCATTAATGTTTAAATTTAAAACCTCGTAACCGACAACAATGTACCCGGGTATTATTAAATACCTTTTCAAAGATGCTGATTAGCGGTAAGTTGAGAATTTGGACTATTATTGTAGAATATTGGTTTCCGAGTGAAACAATGTTTTACTCCTGTATGAAAAAACTTCTTCGCACTCTGAACTGCGTAAAGAATATTGTTATTGACCATTGAATCTTTGTCAAAGGAATAAAAACTGCCCACACTTTTCATAGTTTAATCGATTATTCGGTATTTTAGAACACACACATCATATACCTCGGAAATCATACCTTTACCATACCTAAAACAACTTCTAGTAGCGAATGATATCTACCAAAGGGCGTTATTACTGTGCTCACACTTAAAATATGCAGTGGCTTTTATTAATGTGTTCCTGTAATAAACTCGAGTCCGTACGAGTTTGCTGCTGACCGTACCGCTCGTAAATACTGCGTCATTGTTCGAGCTCCGCTCTTGAAACTTAGTTTAAAGTACAGACAGGAGATATGTGATATATTTTTTTATGGTATATATTTTTTGTTGGATACAAGTGTTATTAAGATTTAAAAACGAATCCTGGAAAAGGAAAAGACATGTGATTGTCAAAAAAAAACAAAAACAAAATTTGCTTTGCTTCTAGATTCCTAACCTAACCTAACACTGTTTTGATCTTGAGTTATATAGCCTGACAGAATTTGATTGTAAAACTGTGGAATGGAAAGATCACTTCGATCAAAAATAATTCGGGAAACAAGTTATAAATAAAGATTATCGTTAAGATATATGAAGGAATCTTCCTTTGCCTTTTTTTTCCTTTAATTAACCACGTGCAAATATTTTTCCCATAAAAAAGCATTTGCAGACTTATTTGCTATCCCTACCGACTAAACTACAATAGAGATGCAAGTCAATAAAGCTCGTCGATATCGGCTAGATAGAAAATTGGTTTATCCGACCAGCCTTCTTCCACATTCCTTTGGCATTACCTGCTGAGCATACACAGTGACCAGTATTTTGTACCTGTTGTGTAATCGCGTGGTAGTTTATAGATGTCTTACAAATACACTGAGTATAGTTTTTCTTCTTAAAGTGTGATTTGGTCACCTAGCAAAGTTAAGGCCAGAGCCCAAATACAGGGCACTGTACCTATTTATATAATTTACATTTTGTATACCTATCTCTTACAAATAATAAATGACTTTAACTATGAAAAATTGAGGTAAAAAAACCTTTAAAAACAAGCTTTTATTTAAATGCGCTAAAAAGAAAAAATAAACTTTTACTGTAACTTTACTGTAAATTTAAACGACATTTCAAATTTACCATTTTTGACACAATTTATATGTTTTAAAAGCTTGTCTGGTGATGTTACGTAGATTTATAACAACAATTGCTACCAGACTGTATACCAGTCTATAAAAGCTCTCAAGTGAGGGTGTAAAGACCGCCAAATTCCAGGCTATGGCTACTTCCTGACTTGAGAATTAAACCCGAGACTCCGTTTAAGGCAGTCGTGCTTATGACTACTAGACCAACGGTTCAGGTCACGTTATACTTATTATGCTACCATTTGATAAATAAAGTCGCGACATAAGTAGTTGAAGTAAATATTACCAGCTGATTGCATTATTTCTAGAATACATAACAAACTTTTTATGAGTATCATTTCCACAATACTTATTTAATTTAAAACCAATAATATACCCAACAAAACGACGATCCGGGTTGAACGGTTATTTTCTCACTATTCCTCCAATAAAATTCAAAAATTATCCCACTCAATTCTCATTATGAAAATTTATTCAACTTATTGTTAAAATTGAAACATTTTCACAATAAACATACAAGAAAAATAATTGACCTTGTCAATACCGTCATATCGCAATCTTTTTGTAATAAGCAATAGCACTTAATTTCCTATAGTAATAATATAAGTGTAATTCCTGTTAATTTAGATGACTTGTGTCGGGGGAGACGGTAAAAATGTTTTTTAATAGTATAAGGTGTAAGGAGGTCGTGTTAAAGGGTAATTATTATTGTTTATGGGCATTTTAGCGCCTCCTGGTTGTGGCTATATTAGCTACATAATATTAGGTATTATACATCACACTGCTCAATTTCTAAGGCTAACAGACTGCGAATCTGTTCATATAACTGCTTACTTTTTAATAGTTACTAGCTTTTGCCCGCAACTTCGTTCGCGTGGAATAGTGGCATCCGGCAGATTTTTGGTTTGAACAATAGATGGCGCTGTATGTCCGGAATAAATTGTATTTTTTATTTTTATTTTTTGTAATAAAAATCCTATGTCCTTCTCCTGGCTCTAAACTACCTCCCTGCCAGTTTTCAGCTAAATCGGCTTTCTTTTATATATATAGATAGATATACGCTTACATTTGAAATCAATTATATACAGCGTAGATAAATTATAAAATGTATTCTTATTTGATCTATGTGAATTTGAAATCAACTATTAGTAGCATAGATAATACAGTTTTATCATTTCTTTTACACCGACGTCTAGGGCCAAACCTATTACACCAACTGGAAAAAAATCTGGTCAGCCACTAAGATCCGTTGCAAATGTCACCCAACAAAAAAAACACATATTCCCATTCAATTATAATAGCTCGCATAATTATAAATAATAATTAGTGTTTTTCGCTACTGGTAACACTACTACGGGTGTAACACTGGTCCAAGATGGCGGCCGCTGTATTTGGCACGCGCTGATTTATCGCCCGCTAGTGATCTGGATGCCTCGAATTGATTTCATATTAGCTGCACTGGTGGGTTCTTGTTAGATCTGAATTGTTTTTTTTTTTATATAAATACTTATAAAAATACATTAATTGTTAATAAGTTTTGATATTATTAAACTGATATCAATCAATTCAATTCAAGATGTATTTTTTTATTTTTGAATATACTTTTATCAGGCTTAGTAGTTTAAGTTTGTATTTATAGTTTGTACATATTTGTTTCAGATATCTTCACTGCGATATGAAATCCATCAGGTTGGCGGTTTGGAGGTAAGTAAGGATCCTATAGTGCACATCATATAAATTACTAGTAAAATTAAAAACCTAAATAACACACTTATAAGTCAATACAAAACCTGTTGTAAAAATATAAAACAAAATAAATTACCTTTCAACAAAATGTACAGACCCATACAAGAAATATCAACAAAAACCCTCATAAACTGCTCCAAATTGAGTTGAACTTTACCTAACAATTAGTCCAACACAATTTAAATCTCAAAAACAAAGCAGGAAATTCCAAAACAGGTCATTTCCAAACTCCTTGAACCGCTGCGGAATCAACCCTGACCGATGCATAGCTTTATGCGGAAGAATCGAAGGTTAGCAAAGTTATGAGTCTCGTTAAGTATAACCTTAGGTACTATAAGAATTAAAAGTAGCTCGGGTAAAATGTGGGCGAAATTTTCTATGACGTCATCGTCACAGATGGCAGAAGGCATGACGTTTGAAGAATTATTTTGTGTTGAATTTCACGACGTCTTCAAAATTACAGCTTTGGGTTATAGTTTTCATCAAATGCCTTCGCTACTCTGAAGTTAGGTACTAGTGTCTTCACACTAGTGTAAATATATGAACAATACCTACATTACTACTTTGAAAATTACTTTTGATCCTGATGTATGAAGTAGTTCTCACTGTACGTCTTCGAAATCACAGGAGGAATGCCATTTTGATATTTAAAATTAATGTTTACTAAATGATGTAACCACAAAGATGAAATCATGAAATCGTGTAAACAAAACACCGCCTTGCAAAAAACTCAACACTCGAGTATTGTATTTCTTTTATTTTGGAAAAGGCTGTCATATAAAATAGTATGATTGTGACACCTACGCGAAGAACAGAAAGTAGGATAAAGTTATAAATAAAATAACCGTATCTGTTTGCAAGATAACTTAGAATGGTGAAACAAAATCTTGCTTACAAGAAATGTCTTTTTATGACGTCACAGTTTTTTTTAGTACAAAAGTATCCTTACGCGAACAACTGTAAATATGTAACTAATAAAGCATTTAGTAAAGGGACTATTAGGCTATTATGTCCGGATTTAAAAAAAAAAAGTACCAAAAAAGTACCTTTGCAAAAACTGAAAAACAATTTATTTTATGTTGAAAATATTACGCAACGAAGACCCAAATAATACATTAAAGATTACATTTTAATTTAAAACCCTTCTGCCGAACTAGCTACCTTTTATATCGGCTTGTTATTAATATGATATATTGGCCGACATTTTGCGGGCTTTTTAATTAAAAATAAGGTCGGTCACGCGAAAGTATTCTGTACATGGTGAACTGACTCGACTTGTATGACACCGAGTGTACGAGTTATTACTAAGTGTGATGACAGTGTAACTGAAAGCCTTCCCAGGTGATTAAATTATGTAATGCGTCCTTTTTTACGTAGCCTTTTTCGATTGTGATTTATTTTTGATTTTTTTTGACAGTTGGTGGGTGCTGTTTTTGAAATTGGAGTATGTATTTGAGGAATATGAACATTTCCTTTTGTTTTTCAAATTAGTTGCTTGCCGATCATAGAACTTCGTATTTTGGGATCATATTCAAATGATGGTGACGGGTAGAAACCCTCTATCGGCTGTAATCTGACCATTGGGCAATATGATCAAGATTTTTGCAATATTTTTGTATGAGTGAAATAATTTTGTTTTAGCGAAAATCGAAAATCTTTTTTCTATGACATTTTCCTTAAAATAATTGTTAGTTTACCCATTATTGGTCGAAATCACCCAGCCCCAAGTGCCACCCACCTACTCGCCGGTCGAACGCGTATTTTTTCTAAGTCAGCTAATACGATAGCCAGCTAAGGAGCCATGGTTCGCATTTATATCATACTCGATCCATAAGCATAGGAGTAATTGAAACATGTAACTTATTCCTACGTTAGGCGTGGCGCATCACTAATCTATGCTAGTGTTGTGGAAAGGTGGAGTTTGTTTGTTTGTGGAACTAGTGATTTCGGGTTTTTTTTATAGTTTAGAAATCTTAAGATGGAAATTCGAGTCAACACAATATTTAGTTTTATGGCAGTTTATTTTGATTAAAAAAAAATACATAGGCTTTAAATAATGCTAAATGAGCCCAGCGCAGACGGACATTTGTGCCTATGTCATGAAATGGAAAAGATAGTGAATTTAAAAAAGAAGTGATATTTGCAGAAGGATATAGAATTATTTGTATATGCGAATAACGCTTCTTTATGCAAGCATAACCAAGAAAAATAACATGTGCTGTTTTGTACGTCTGTCAAGCAATAGAGCAATCGAGATGATTTTTTGTATAGCAATAGACCAGTGTATTATAGGCTACTTTTTATACCCTTCAAACTGTTAGGGATACCGACCGATGTCGCGAGGAAAACCTAGTCTAATTATAACAGAAAGGTGTTTGTAATTTGTCGTTATTAAGTTTTAATAAGGGAATGTGAAAGGATGTTGGGAAATGTTGGACTTGTAACATCCTGTGGTCACTGTTTCTACATGACTTGATTTGTGTAGCCGTTTGTACGTTTTTATACCTACGTTTTTATACCAGTGAAATTGGGTTTTAGTTACAAGAGCATTTACAAATCTAGGACTAATTAAACTGGAATCAAAACAAAATCGAGAATCGTCATCATCATCATCTCAGCCATAGGACGTCCACTGCTGAACATAGGCCTCCCCCTTAGATCTCCACAGATACCTGTTGGAAGCGACCTGCATCCAGCGTCTTCCGGCGACCTTTATAAGGTCGTCTGTCCACCTTGTTGGTGGACGTCCTACGCTGCGCTTGCTAGTCCGTGGTCTCCACTCCAGCACTTCTCGACCCCATCGGCCATCCGCTCGAGAATAACGACGAAAAATGTTTTAGCTACCTGTTTTAAAACCTTTTCATTAAAATAATGAGATAAAAAAAGAATTTATAAAAGGCTGGAAAAGAATGATCTTGTCCTATTTTCGTTTGGATTAAACGCATCCTAAAGCTGCCTACAGACTATGCGTTTTTACTACTACATCGTATGCGTACACAGCGAATACTGGTACTATCAGTGTGCATATAAAATACTAGCTTCTGCCAGCGGTTTCACCCGCATCCCGTGGGAACTACTTCCCGTACCGGGATAAAAAGTAGCCTATAGCCTTCCTCAATAAATGGGCTATCTAACACTGAAAGAAATTTTCAAATCGGACCAGTAGTTCCTGAGATTAGCGCGTTCAAACAAACAAACTCTTCAGCTTTATAATATTAGTATAGAAGTATAGATTAACAGCAATAATTCTCAAGGTGAATTCAAAATGTGTGTACGTATATCCGACTACATGTATGTAATTAGTTTAACGCCTAGTCGATACGTAGCTTTAGACACAACACATACGTCAAACAAAAATGTCGTAAGTGCCATACTTGAACATTTACATTTCTAACACGATGTTATTTATTTAAATAAGACACAGATTGATGGCTCCGCCGTATATAAGTGGTTTTTACTAACTACGGATAATTTAGTTTTTTATTGCCACAATTAGTTGATGTGTTGTCAATGACGAAGGCGCGAATTAATTCTGTGTGAATTATTCATTATTTGCCATACTAGGTTTTGACGCGGTTTCACTTGAACTGTGAGGAAATGACTTCATGTTGAGGGAAAAAGTGTGTTTTCTCTTCAATGTATTTTTACTTTATATTGCTGAAGATTTTGTTTGATTGAAAATAGGTACCTCAGAAACTACTAAATTGATCTGATCAGTGTTGTATAGCCCATTTACAGAGAATTTCTATAAGACATCTTTTACTTTTTTTTATGGGAAATTATCAAATGACTCCTCCCGCTGTGGGTGCGTGATGGAGTGTCAGACTTTCAAACCTTACTGACTAAAACCCATCATGTTCTTTCTTAAGCCCTTTATTTACCAGGGTCGCAGTACTTTCGAACAATCACGCAGCCCCGGCAGGTCTATAAGATACCTTATAATAGACAAACATACATTCTTATTTTTGCATGTTGGTCTGTATATTATAAAGGATTAATGGAAGGGTAATTGTAGACATGTTTTTTTAATCTAGTTTTTTTTTCTTGTAACTTTACTTGGCTTTGATCTACTTCTAATACATCAGTGTATTGCTCTAAGGCTGTATTAATTAAAGCATTTAAGTTGTCGCGTTTCCTTCATTAATAATATCACTTGGCATAATGTTTTATGCGCATATCTAATAAAGTTTACTTTTTTAAGGAATTGAGATCAGTAGGTAACTGAAACCAAATTCCACGATATTTTTTAAGAATCGAGGTAAAATAAATTGATATACACTTTTAAACATAATAATGGAACTGACAAAATCACTGAAATATTTTTCTTTCTAATCACCAATTATTTGGCAAGTTAAGGTACAAGGCAGGTGCAGTTTACAAAAAAAAAGAAAAAAAAAACATATTATTTATTTTTTCATCCAGCCATAAAAAAAAAAAACAATTCTCTTTCACGACAACTTCAAACATTTATGTCTTGTTGACAAGTCGAAAACCCATAAACTGGGTATAATAACCCATTGAATCGTAAAGGAGGGCCGATAACAATTTACTTGGAGTCAAAAAGCCGGTATTTGTCAAAGGTCAGGTGAATTCTGAACGTTTTTGATGTGGCATCGTAAAAAAATACGAATTAAGTGATTATCATCGCGGAGTTACTGAAAACCATAATGTGCTGTCGTAAACACTGAGCTTTTGTTAAGGGTTAGGCGGGTTTTTGCAAGTTTATTATGCTGCTACTGAACATTTTTAAGAAAAAAATTCTTTTGTAAGTAATTGCAGGCATTATCAGTCAATAATCGTGTTTGATTAAAGCTTCGACCAATAAGCACCTCTTCTTTAAATTCATGTTTGCATAATGTTTGATATTTTTAAAATCTGATTTATAAACATTCCAGCTACGACATTCTGTACCCTACCTGTAGTTTACTTCAGTACCTACTTATGGTTTTCAATTATACTTCTGTAAAATGTGTCTTAAAATGTAATCAAAAATAGCATACCTATCCAATGATTATTATGATAACCTGGTCACATCTATCCAATGATTTGCAAAAAATAAAAATTTTAAAATATTTTTTATTAAAAAACTTAATATCCTGTTTAAAAATGTGACCATCAACTCACCCTTAACACGAGACCGCGCCATACTTAAAACAATATCCATCATAAACGTTTAGTTTT
Source organism: Helicoverpa assulta (assembly GCA_963856015.1). NCBI lineage: Eukaryota > Metazoa > Arthropoda > Insecta > Lepidoptera > Noctuidae > Helicoverpa > Helicoverpa assulta. Next base: position 12,406,753 of record CAWLCW010000028.1, read on the forward strand.
ACAGTCACATGATTACGTTATCTTTATTAACACTCAAAACGTCGTAAACTCATCCAAAATTATACCTCGAATGTGCATCATTTTACATTTTATTTTTACACTTTTCGCCATTTACAGCTTTATGAACCGCAACTGTCAATTTTTATTATTTTATTATGTTATTAAGTTTATTCAAGAACATGGACATTGTAAAATAAAAAAAAAATATGCGCTTGATATTTGTATTGGAGCCATTCTTTTTGTAAAAAAAGTCATGGTGGCTTTGTGAGTGAGAACTAAACACTCAAGTATGAATGTGGGTTCGAGTCCAGGTCAGACAAGAACCAATGCAATTTTTCTAAGTACGTATGTACTTTCTAAGTACATGGATCCGGACGAAAAATCATCAATGGACCGTGTTTCGGAGAGCACGAAAAACTGTAGGTCCCAGTTATCACTGAAGATCTTTGGGGGTCGTTACACGACGTAGTCAGTAAGTCTAAAAGCCAGTCTTTTCAGGTGTTGCTCGGGTAACTGGGTTGAGGAGGTCACATAGGCAGTCGCTCCTTGTTAAACACTGGTACTCAGCTGCATCTGGTAAGACTGGAAGCCAACCCCAACATTATGTAGTTGGGAAAAGGCTACGCATATAATGGACCCTGTAGAATAAAAAAAAATACATACTTGATATTGGATTCAGTATTTTTTTATCGGTGTTTTCACAGGGTGGTAGATATTACAATGTATAGTGTAATATGATCCTAATAAATGCTAGAAAAGAATGAAACAAGTGACATAAATTAAAATATTAATGTTTGTTTTTATGGCTTCATGTTTTTAAAAGTACAATTAGTAAGTATTTTATACGTTGGTTACATTGCCTTTTGGTAATGTTCACAGTAGGAGGTCGTGGGTTCGATTACCGGGAGCGACTGTTTTTCATGAGAAGACAAGTTTAGTTGGTAGGAGCAATTAAATGGGACATCGTTACGTGGCACCTTTCTGGTAAAACTGGTAAAATAATCGATTGTGCAGTAAATCTATGTAGAATTAATTTAATCATAATTAATATGATTTTTTTAATTAAGTCAATCAGGGGCCCGATTCTCCTAATTATACTTAAGCGACGATCGATCGACGTTCGACTCGATTCGACTGAGATCCAATCCCGACTCGATTACGATTGAAGCGTATGTGGCATTCCGCTATTTTTTCTTTGAAATAAACGTTTTTATCCTTTTCTATCATTCAATAATGAATCATTTTGTCTGCAAATGATTTACGATTGCAAAATGATTGTACAGCAAACTACCGTATAGACCAAAATCACCAAAATAGCCGACCAATCGCATACCAATCAAATGTCAATCAAATACGATTGGTCTTTTATTAGTAGCAGAATGCCCGATATGGTTAAAACTGCTATTGCGATCATATTGCAATTCGATTTCTATTCGATTTTGACATTATTAACTTAGGAGAATCGGGCCCCAGGTTTCCAGTCTATCTGGATGCGGCTGACTACCAGTATTCTAAATAAAGCGACTGCCTATCTGACCTTTTCAACCTGGGCAACCCTTTATCGCTTGGTAAGACTGTTTGTTACAGATTCTAACTACCCGTAGACTGCCAAAGAGGTTGATCATCTGGATAAAAAGTTTTTTTTTTCACTCAAGGCCCAATTAAAATACACCTCCCAGCATTTCTCCAATACAATACTCAAACTAAATAAATTAGAGCTAACAACGCGACATAATTTCCTTTCGTTTCTTAGATTCTGTTCCCACATATATTCCATTAAGTGTAAGCTGATAGCTAACCCTGGTGCCTTTGCAATTGCCCCCAGACACGCCATGGTCCGATGGGTCATTTTGTCTTCCATGGTTTCATGTACCATGTGTGTTTAGAACTATTTTCGAACACGATTGAAAGTGTGATAAAATATTATGTGTATTTATGTAATGTGTTGTTGTTTGCGGGTTAAAAATATGTGTTTGTTTTGTGAATTGGTTTATTGATAAATGTGGAGGATTGTCTATCAGATGATCCGTAATTTTATAATATGACTAGCTTCCGCCCGCGGTTTCACCCGCGTTGCGATATGACTGTTTCACGTAGCCGGATGGTGAAAAAATCCTATGTCCTTCTCCTGGCTCTAAACTACCTCCCTGCCAATTTTCAGCTAAATCGGTTCAGCCGTTCTTGAGTTATAAGTGGAGTAACTAACACGACTTTCTTTTTATGAATGATATTATGATATTATGCAATAATTTTCATACTTCCGCATTGGCAGACGACAGAATAGGAAAGATTTAATAATAATTTTAAAATTGGCTCACCATTACAATACTGACTAATAGCGATGGAGATCGTCAAATGACCCCTCCCGCTGGGGTGCAGCGTGACGTCTCAGACTCTTACTGACTAAAACCCACCATGTTCCTTATGGTGTGGCGGCGGTAACTCTTTCGAACAATCCCTAAGCTCACTAAATAGTAAACTGAACTCCTACAATAGTAACCTAAACTACAACAAATCGTAAAACTTTCTCAGCTACCGTAGTCCGATTCCCACGAGCAGTTCAAACGAGAACAGTAGTCACGGAGCAATGTTGGCGCCCCGGGCTAATTGATAGCTTCAAATTGAGATATTTACATACTAATAGTAGTTTCAAGGCTTTTACTTGTGGGAATTAATTACTGTTTTTCGGTTGGACTAGATTTTTTTGCGGTTTAAATTATTGGTAGCAGATTTAAAAAAAAACTTTTTACAAAAAAATAAAACCGACTCCCAAAAACACTGAAAAGCAAAAAAAAATACTATTCTTAGGTGCATCGGCCTAGAAGTCAGTGTCTAATGGATGTAACTAAGTTTAGTTCGCCACCGACTTCTAGGCCGATGCACCTAAGAATAGTATTTTTTTTTGCTTTTCAGTGTTTTTGGGAGTCGGTTTTATTTTTTTGTAAAAAGTTTTTTATTTTTAACTTTTCAGTGACAAGCATAGTTGTCACTATCCACATAAGTGGAAAGTTCTCATCAATACGAACAATATAAGTCCAAACACGTGGTAGTTTACATATTCAATTGTCGAGTTCCATCGACCTTCGCTGGTCTCCATCATCAGGACAGCTTCAAACCTTCACTGTTTCAAAGGTCTCGTCAATACGAACAAAATAAGCCCAAACACGAGGTAGTTTACACATTCATTGTTCAAGATCCCTCGACCTTCTCTGGTCTTCATCATCAGGTCAGCTCCAAACCTTCACCATTGCATAGTGTTATCAAACATACGCCTTAGTGTCAAGTTTTAACCCTACGTATGCCTACAATTTTCGAAAGTTGCCCTCGATTTCTCAGGGTTTCCATCATCAGATCCTGACCTGGTGACTATGGGACCACCTGGGAGGTAAACCCTATCAAACAAAAAAAAAATTTTGCAAATCGGTCCAGGCGTCTCCGAGTAATCGGTGAACATAGGAACACTATCTTTCCTTGTCATCATAGATGCTTATAGTATTTAGTGTATTTATATATTTTTATACATATATATATATATATTTTGATATATATTTTATATATACATATTTAGGTTAAGTTAGTGATTATTTTATGTTAGTTATAGCTTCTTTTCTTTTTACGCACTCTATCTGCATCTCTTTCTATTCTAACTCTCTCATAACGGGCCAGCTGGAAGAGATTTCTAATGAAATAAGCTGTGCCTTTGTACTATCTGTTCTATTTTTCTTCTTCTCTCTATTCTGTGTGTGTACATAAATTGTTAAATAAATAAATAAATAAAAATAAAAAAAAAAAAAAAAAAAGATCCCGACGAATTGAGAACCTCCTCCTTTTTGGGAAGTCGGTTAAAAATGCTGAAGATGACATCACACTAACACCTGACATAAATATGAAAGTTTCCTAGAAATATTTTTTTCTTAACATAATGGTAAGGTAAGGTTTACGTTTGTAATAATAGCTATTAATTTATCATGTAGGTACTCAATAATCACAGATTATTATTAACAGTTATATTCTTGTTTGACTTGTTTGCGTAAAGGAGCCGCTAATCGCCTTAAGGTTAGAAACGATATTTCGACACTTTGCAATTTTTGATTGGTGCCTTACTGGAGCTTATAAAATATATTAATTGGAAATAGGTTCTTAAAAACGAATATGTCATTCTTTATGTGCATATTCTACGCACAGGTGATGCGGTGGACGAAGCTAATATGACTTAACGCAATAATGCATGACGAAATATAGATGCACGTCGTCGTAACACAACTTGCAATAAACCCTCTGCTTAACACTTCTTCGAGAAGTGGAGTTATGTTATGTTTACGTAAAACAATTGTTTTACTTTCAAAACGATATTTACGTAGCACTTAAAACGATAAAATGGGTTAGCAAAATATTGCACTTTACCACGCAGCGGCAATACACACAATGCACTCAATGACACACTGTCCAAACTCCGAGCGAAACATCCCAGTGTTCCGATATGCAAATGTTCTGGACAAAATTTCACAATCGAAAATTATGTGTAGAATATTTATGGCTCAATTTTCTTAAGAGGACAATGCGGTGAATTTCGGTTGTCGAGTACCGAAATATGCGAAGTATGGACCAGTGTTCCGTGGGACTTCCAGTTTAATTACAGACGCACCTTTTTTTAGTACAACCGGTGCATCTTGGACCGTTTATGCGAATACATTTGTTATTTACGAGCCGTACTTTTTGGGATGTCACCATTTATAGCATGGAGAACGGTTCACAGTCCGATATGTGATATGTCGCACGATACTTCTTTATATTTTCTTTTTGGGATGATGTTTTTGGGAGTTTGAGAGCCGGCGGAGAGAACAGCTCGACGCTAGGCGAGATGAGCTGAAGGCCCGACCACCCGCGGCCATCCAATACACCTATAGCGGAGGAATGCTGACTTGCAGTGAATGTGGACGGACATTCACTGCAAAAATTGGCTTTGTCAGTCACTGGAGAGCACACCAGCGAAGCTCTCAAAATTAAGCGCAGATCCAAGTCGCTGTGGCCGAAATCGGCCAGGATCAATATATATATATTGGGATGATCTCTTTTTGTTTGGGTTATCGCAATTGGTGCTGTATTTAGGGTATTGGAAATTGGGCCTTTAGAATTTATTTTAGTATTCTAAAATGAATATAAAAACTAGGTTTTATGCCATATGATGTTTTTTTATGAATGAAAAGCATGATACGATGCCGACAAAATAATTTGACACAAGGTATCGAATTTTCGATTTTTATATGCTGTCATTGTATGAAATATTTTAAGCTTATGGCCATTAATTTCTACATTGTTATTGAAAATATATTTATGCCCAATTTGACCCAACCGCTAAAAAAATACCGCCATAATAAAAACTTACAATACTAACTATTTTTAATACTTAACGCTGTCGTTAATAAGTTAGACTTAGCCTAGAAAACAAACATATTCTAGAAATTGCCGGCTTATTGTCACGAAAAGGCATAAAATGAAATTTCTTAAAATCGATGACAAGACTATTATTCATACTTGTATAATATACATAATTACTAGACGTTATCGTAAATATAAAATATCTCATATTTTAGTATGGTAATTGTGATAAAATTTACGAGATAAATTACCAGAGGTAACAACGGTTGACCAAGTTCCATCTAATTTAAACTGTGGTTTAATATACGATCACAGTTAATTTATATAAGTTAACTAACAGAAAAGGATATAAATCATTCCAATATTAAGAGTCACAAATATCCTAATGAAAACTTAATTACTTAGTTTTACATTAATTTAAATATTTAATACAAAAAAATAAATTAAGCGTTCTTAAAACCATGTGGTTGATCATTCATAGTTAATCACATTAATCATAAACGATGGAAAATAGTTGGATATTATAATTGTAAGTGCGATTAGCTTGATACAAATAAATGAAAATACATGACTAGAAATATAAAAAAGTCCTGAAAATTTAAACCAGAAAAAGCCATTATTCACATCCCAATAGTTTAAACCTCCGTTAAATTTTCCGCAGCACGCGGCATGCCCTTTACGAACACGAAAAAAAAATAAGCTTTCAAAAGCGATTTACCACAAAAAGTCGCCGACGACATTCTTCCTTACAACTCTCTCTATAAACACAACATGTAATCGTCGCATCGGCAATCGAATCGTTCATTTATTCGAGTAAACTCGAGTCGCCGTCGAATGATTTATTGCTTCGACACTTGGTTTTTGCCCTCTCCAGCGCTTACGGAAACAATTTCGAATCATTTATACCGACCGCCCGAACGGCCACCGAAAATGGCAGTGGCTCCCTTCTGGTTACCGTGTTTCACCTTAATTTCGGGAAAAATGCCCAGTTTTTTATACAATTTGGAACTGAAGATGAGAAATTGAAATCGACGAGGTTTTTTAGCGCGTCCCGCTTGTCGCTTCGTAACGGTACTTTGTTATAATTGATAATTCATTTTTTGTTTTATGTCGACTGAATTTGTTGTGGGCCGGTTATAAGGTTTTTGGGGTCGGCTGGCGAACGTTGACACGTATTGTGCCGGTGTGCAGTTGGTTTTATTTTATTTTGCATTGCTTTTTATAATTCGTATCTTCTAACTTTCCCTTATACTAGAAATTATGCAATTATGATAACTTTTCCTTGCAGTGACTAACATCATTGTTTTTCATATTTGAATAAACATTTTTAGAGAACTTCTGATTTTCAAGAACAAAGTCCTTAACATATAATTTTTAACTGCCTCTATAAAACAAGTAGACCACAGTGCGAATAACTATAAGTTATCTCTCCCGAGCACGTTTAGCGCTGACTGACTGCGCCATAAAACTTTACGAGGATCGAACTGCACAGTGGGCCGCCTGTTTCGTCCGGACAAAAAAATTGGAGCACGAAACCTCATGAAAATTAATAAGCATTTCAACAGAAACCATTGGTTCAACGTTTTTGGTTTTAAGGTATTTTTTCCTGACAGCAATTTGTCTTGTTTTAATTGGATATTTTTGGCAGACTTTATTATGAGAATAAATAGTTTGTCGTGCTCGTGAATATAAGCAAAGGTCCAATTTTTTATGTAAAATTCTTCCTGGTGACGATACCGTCATTATTACTTTTAACATTTGATAGGATATTGAAATTAGTAGAAGAAGATTTTTCTGTTATTTAGAAAATTGTTGAATATATAACATTATACGCCTTATAGCTATTAAAGAATTATCTAACACCCTCCAATTGAACAAAATTCTTCACGCAATTTGCAATATTTTTTCAGCTTTGACAGAGTAAGTAATGGTAACAGTGCACTACATTCCAAACACATTACATAAAACATATTCTTAATACAAAATAATCTTCACATTACACAGATTTCTCCTACATCACGGCTGGTCTCACAGTATTTCAGTTCGTTCTAGATTTATATAATAAAGTTGAATAATCCTAGAAAATGTAGGTAGGATGTCAGTAAACCTGCTATTTATGTGTTGCGGGTTACCTGGCTTGACTTATTGTTGTACTATTTTATGGCATTTTATGGACGTATTTTGCTCTCGTCATTTGTAGTGGATTTTTGTGGTGAAGGGAATGGGTTTGCTAAAAAATCTGAAGGAATTGATGTTCTTTTATTTTTTGGTCCATTTTAAAGTACGTACCTACTTTAGGTTTTTGTGTTGATGAGTGTGTTTGATTGATTTGTTATATTTTAATAGAGAATCTTACTTATCACAAAGAAGATAGAAGTTTGACAAAGAAAATGGCTTAGCGCGCAAAACGTGACGAACAGTGAGGAGATAAATTATTATGGGGAGAAAATTCTAGGTAGTATAGTTAAACTGGTATAGTAATACTTAGTTATTTCAGAAGGAAAATTAAGTAACCAAAAAGAATCAGTTATGAACCATCAGGTATAAACAGTACCTACAGCAAAAACCTTTCGATCCAGAAAGTACAGCTATCGAAGAAGACGACGATTATAATTCCGTACACCTCGGCCCGAAACCAGTGCAAACACGGCACGCAATAAAAACAAAATCTTGTGTCGCCCACAAAAACCTCGCAAACCGGACAATGCGAGCGAACAGGACACAATTAATTAAACAATTAATCTGCTAATTGCCATATGATTTGCTTTTTGTAGCGTTTATGTCAATTTGTACGAATCTGGACCGTTGGGCCGCTTTATACCATATAAGATTAATTTGTACGTGCCTAAAGAACGTGTTTTGTGAAGGAAATGCCGACGCCACTTTTGAGTTCGGTTAAGTTTTTGAACTTATTTCTGGTATTTGGAGTGGTAGTTTTTGGAATCGTTTTAGTTTTCTTCATAAGGATTTCTATAGATTTGTTGTGTTCTTTTAGTATATTTTTCTCTGTTTACTGCTACATAGAAAAATGTATCGAGGTTGAACTACGACATGTCTTAGAAAATCTTTGAGTTTTTGCTAGTTCATAGTATACGATGGAAATAGCCGTATGTACTACGGCTAATCCTGCTATGACAAAGCATACAGCACCAACGCAAAATGAGAACAGTTCTTAAATAAGGATGTCCTCGCTTATTGATAACGGTAATTCTTCATTTACCAAACAATACCATCTTTCAGACAGTCAATTTCAAAATTACCAATACGATGACAATCATTTTGGCATCCGAACCAGCCTTAATCAGTAAGTTCGAAAATCTGCCGAATCATAAAAGTATTTTATCATCGATCTACCCTGTGCCCAAATATCTTCGGAAACCCGTATCGATTGCAATCAGTCATCTTCTGTACTGACGATGACAGAGACGTCATTGATTTTACGATAATTAATAAAATATCTGTGTAAGACAGTAGGCCTTATTGTATTTTTGAAGGGACATTTAAGGTCTGTCAAATTTTGGATGGTATAAAAACTTGACATTACAGTCACTGGTGAGCCTCAGCATATTATATGAGATCGAATTTAGTCTTATTTTTTGTGTTATTACTATTTTCATCTTACTGTAATAATATACCTACTTGTATATAAGTATGCGTCTCCATATACAGACCATACATATTTTCGATTGATAATATTTTCTTATTCAAACAGGGACTGTTTGCTAAATAAAATTGTATTCATAGTTTATTATATCACTGCATGCTATATCACAGTAAAACTAATATTTTTACTCATACATTACCAAACTTTAGGTCTGCAGTGTTAGCTCTATAACTCCTTCGTCCTTTCTACAACTTTCCCAAGCCTCAATCCTTACACCAAAAAAAAAAAAACAAATCTTCCAAAAAAATCCGTCCCTGTTCACTCACAATACAATTTTTTGGTTGCAAATCATGACCGAAATTGATGAGCCTCTTCCATCTGATAGCACTAACAAGCAGTAGCTGATGTGCGCGTGTGATACCACAGCTGACGTCATTGGGTGAGGCTTAGAAACGGGAGTGCGGTGCTGTGTGCACAAATGTGGATGATTTTGGATGTTGGAATAAGGTACTTTCCTTTTTGGGCTTCAAGGATAAGGAAGTGAAAAGTAGAGAATATAACAAGCAGAAATGATTAAAGTTGGTCATTCATAAACTGATTGGGACCAGTGGTATATTAACCAAAACTATTTTGTTAAGCTTCACTGCGCAATTACAAACGTATAGAAAATGATAACGTCTTTCGACTTTTTGGTTTTTAATTTAGGGTCAGATCAATATTCTCAAACTTGAAGTTTAAGAATATACATCTAAATTTGCATACATAGTGTCTAATCTGTAATCTTAAAATTTAATAACAAAATCCAAGCCATGCATCAGTATAACTGTAAATGCGTTTTATTTACTACTAGCTTTTGCCCGCGACTTCGTTCGCGTGGAATAGTGATTTTTGGTTTGACCAATAGATGGCGCTATATGTCCGAAATACATTTTATTTTTATTTTTATATTTTTTTGTAATAAAAACTATCCTATGTCCTTTCTCAAGTTCCAAACTATGTCTGTACCAAATTTCACACAAATCGGTTCAGTAGTATAGGCGTGAAGAAAACACAGACAGACAGACAGAAAGACAGACAGACAGACAGAAAGACAGACAGACAGACAGACAGAGTTACTTTCACATTTATAATATTAGTTAGGATGACATCATATTTTAATATTCCTATTATTTCTTGCTAAGCATTAAGCTAAAGATAGAAGTATGGTGTTGTGGCGTTGCGTGCTTGCATCAATATCGCTTGCGCTGCGCCCGCGCCGGTGAAAATTAAGTCTGCAGCGAGCGTGCGCGGGCGCTGCGGAGATTGTCAACATTTTGACGAATTGAAAAAATGTTATGTTCTATAAGATAAATAGTTTCTAAATAAAATACAAAATGAACTGAATCTTTATATAATTTTTATCAGAATAATTGAATTGCGAATATGAGATAAATATGTCTAAACTAATCAACGAATTTGAGATGAACTTATTTCGCAAGATCATAGCAACGCTTTAGGCTACAGAGCCGCATCATCATCATCTTCCGAGCCTTTTTCCCAACTATGTTGGGGTCAGCTTCCAGTCTTACCGGCTTCAGCTGAGTACCAGTGTTCTACAAGGAGCTACAGAGCTGCATTAATGGCAGAAATATGTTATTATTTTGTCTAAAATTTGTATAATAGCAACTACCTTTTACTTCGTAATATTTCTATTACAACAAAATGTTGTCCCCCCCTGTCTCCGTAGCACAGGAGCGGCGATCAACAAAGGGCACGGAGCGAGCACGACTTGACTCCACACAACCTGTGTTTTTACTTCTTGTTTATTGTTTTTATCACTATTGCAATACTCTTATGTAATTATTTCATAAATTATATTTTTTTCCTGGCAAAAAGAAGCCTGCCTGAAGTACCAAGTTTCTTTATAAGGCGGATTTTGTCAGTGGTGACAGACAGTATTGTGTAAAAAAATCTTTGAAGAATTTATGACATCTATCTTGTTCAGACATTCACTCCTTGTAAAATACTGGTACTCAGCTGCATCCGGTTAGACTGGCAGCCGACCCCGACGTAGTTAGGAAAAGTTACCCCGGCAACCCAATACCCCTTGCTAAGACTGGTGTCAGACTTACTAGCTTCTGACTTCTCGTAACGACTGCCTGGGATGTTAGATTACAGCCGGGATCTACAGTTTAACGGGCCCTTTTTTTTTTTGACGACGTCAAAAATCATCAAATGACCCCTCCCGCTTTGGGTTAGCAGCGGTGAGGGAGTGTCAGACTCTTACTGACTAAAAACCGTCGTGTTCCGTCATAGGCCTTTTAAATACCAGGGCCGCGGTATCTCTTTCGAACAACCCGCAGCGTTTAACGGGCCCTGCGAAACACAGATTTACAGAAGGAACAACATTATATAATAATAGCATAGTACAGTGATCTAACACACATATCCAGTACTGTCCAGAAGTAATAAGTCACAATATTACAACAGTAGGGTCAAACAAACGACATGAAGTGACCTCCGCAGTTGACAAGTTACTATGATAGCAATATGGCGAGGGCTTAATTGTGTGAGGTAAATACTGGGTTTTATTAATGTTCATAATTTATGTAATCAGTACTAGCGATAATCTTCAAAACCTCGACTTGTTAACTTGGTACCATTTTTATAAGAACACAATTTCACAAAAATTACAAAAAGTAATATTAATTGTTTATTTTCTTTTCCACTCGCGTTTGAACACTACCTCGCCTGATGGCAAGCGACGATGTGAACTAATATAAGATGGAGCACGCCAAGTTTTTCTGACAAAGTAAAATTGTAATCGTCTCAATGGTCTGCTCATTTGTTAAGTTATTGTTATGATTAGAGTAACACTATCACATTGAATAAGTATGTTTACTTTTTAATTAAAAAAAAACACTTGATCCTTGTAACGACATCAACGCGGATACAATAATTTTCAAAGAAGAGAGATCCTTGATCCAAAGCCAATAGATATTCACTTTTTAATTACCTCCACGAAATAAACTCTAATTAATACAACTCCGCAGACTGTGTTTATAATGAAGAAACTTTCTCATTGATATCAATTAGCACTAGCAAATTACAACTCTCCCCCATTCAGAATAATAATTATTTGTATTCTAAGTTCACCATAGCTAATCGATAATTCGAATCCGATAATCGATAAATGAATTTCATATTACCTCAAATGAATTCGATTACGATTCCCGTTGTGCAGTAATTTCTCGAGTGACTCATATAATGATGGTGTTTGAAAAGGCATATGCCGTAGAAAATCGACCTGCAATGATGTCTGTCCATTCATAGATTCCCGGAACTTAAGTTTTCCTTAAGCATTGTAAAGATGTGATTTGATTTACGCGAGAAATCAGCTCTTAGGTAATGTTGATTTATATCATCATCATCGTAATCTGAATAACCTTTTCCCAACTACCTATGTTGGGGTCAGCTTCCAGTCTCACTGGATGCAGATGAGTATTTAGACGTGACTGCCTACCTGACCTCCTCAACCCAGTTGCCAGGGTAACCCGAAATCCTGCTGAGACTTCCACGCTTTTCATTACCATATTTAAATGACAGCCAGAACCCCACCAATTTTATGTTCTTTCCAAAACATGAAGAAACTCTTTAGGATAAGATTGTCACGCATTAGAAGACTGACCACCGCACCTAGCATTTCTTAACGATAAGTCTAATAATAGAATACTTAATCGTTTTAGAATCGATTAGTAAAATCAGAGATTGTAAAACGTTGATTAATAAATAAAATATTTTTAGTACTTTGTCTAAAATGGCTTTAATAGGTGCTAAACTCAATTTTAACACATCTATATTAAAAATAATACAATTAAGCGACTAACAATAATGAATGCGTAAAAGAAACCTCATTCTTACTGTGATACTTTATAACACTAGATTAAGGTACTGTAAGATTAATCCTCGTTCAATTAACACCTTTATTTTATAAGCTTAAGGTCGATAATTGCATGTACAACATCAACAGTTATAATAACTAGCAAGGGTACCATCACTCAATATCTATAATGAAGACGTAAGCGATGACAATAAGGTAATTAAGTCCTTTCTTTAGCTTTAGATAGATTTGATTGGTTCACCAAAGATTAACTATGTTATGTGCAGAGTTTTGTTTTGTGCCTAATATGTAATTGCCTATATGAGGACGCCATTGTAAGAGCGTCATTGGTAAAGACTATTTCACCAGTCTCTATAAACAAATGATTTTACGTGATGTATCAAAAATTAGGAATTCACATCGGTGAATAGAAACTTAAGAAAAGTTGATAGAACTGACAAATAGCTACATTAAAAAGCCTATCATACCCATACAATTGAAAACATTAAACACTGCCAAACCACGCATTTCTCTATTAACCAAGCATCTACTTAAGAAATCAGAAAATATCGCCGCTCATTGTAAATCGATCACTCATCGATTATAGTTGTATCATAACAAAATAATCCGATTAGAGCTTCCTCACCTTTCTAAAAAAATCAATACTAACATAAACTTTAACTTAAGACCTTAGTGAATCATATCAATCTATGTTTGAGCCTTTAAACAGGTCTTTATTAATGTCATTATCTTATTTTATTATAACTAGACTTTTCCCGTGGCATTGCTTGCTGTTAATATTTGGTTTGCCTATTTATGACAGCTGATAGAACTGGACATTGGTCATTAATTTTTGTATTAAAATTGCGAGCATTGTTAAAAACTTTTTTGTAGATATATTATTTAAAATCATACTTATTAAATATATATACTTATGAATTACCATTGTGATGGTAGATCCGAAAATTTTAAATAGAAGGGTTGAAAAGGAAAAAACGCAGGCGGAGAAGACGCGTTTTTTGTCACTTTTTTTATTTCACTAGGAAACTTTCAATTTTTATCATATTTTTTAATAGTTTTACAAATATCTACACATAAATTAATATATTTAAAGTTACCAATATTTCAACGCTCCATGACCTGTGACACGGTCATTATGAATATAACTCGACCTTAGTGTGCGACCTAACTTATCTTTGATATGAAGTAATTAATCTATGGCGGACTCTTCCGCGATCAAACTGGTTTGAGGTTAAGGTTGGGCGGTGAATATTTTACAGTGGGCTTGAAGATTACATTTTTAAATAGGTGAGCTAAATATTTTAGTATAAAATTGCATATAAACTGCATCTAAATTAAATGTCGTTTCTGTGTCTTTTTTTTATTTTTTTTTTAAAATTGCATGTATCTTTTTTCTCTAAATACTAATACATTATGTAGCTACGTCCGTTTAAACTGTTAACCACAACATAGAAAATGGCTAGGCAGATGAGATTTGAAATATCAGAAACAAAAGTCTAATAAAACTTGTATTGTAATGTTTTGGAAATTTTTTTAATTTCTTTTAAAGCTCAAACAGCATATTTTATTTTCTGTGTACCTACTATTTCAATGATCAATCCATCTTGATCTTCTGTGTTCACTTTGCTATAACAATCCCGCACAACCAAAACATTAGAATGGGCATTACCAAAACACATACATGTATAATGAACCATACATACATACATAATAATCAACGTTATTGATTACATACACTTAAATAAATGACAGAACACACAGTTACATCTATATTCAGAGTGGTCTCTAGAGTTCTCTAGGCGTTATTTTAAAACCAAATTTGAGAAAGTGGCTATTTTAAGGTAAATTACCGAGATTGTAAGATACAAGCTTAGCATTAGTAGACTTACACTTTGTAGGAATAAGATGACATGACAAGAAGATTACAGGAAAAATAAATAAACCAAAAAATTAACACACTATACGCGAATCCTGAAAATACCTACTTATGGAAAAGAAATTGCGGCTTTCTTAGCTAATAAAATCCATACTCTCCGACTAACAAAAAATATTCGTAAGATTTTAAGTTTATGGTAAAATTCTATGGTAGTCTATGGTAAAATTTGTACGGAACCTTTAGACATGCCTTACGAAGCCACACCGATTGACCGGTTTCTAATAAAGGCATTTTGTTTTCGCATAAGAAAAAAGCTAATTTGTAATGTTCGCCATTAATAATAATAGTAATTTTTAACCACTTTGTCGGCTACGTAAGCTAGAGAAAACTGCTTGTTTAGGCAAGTTTGTTGAATAATCGCATTCCTATCTATTAAGGGATTTATTTGTGTTGATGAAATAGGCAAAAAATACTTTGAAAGCTATGCCGATGTGTGATTAATTATTGTAATTCTTTTTACACTTTCGATTGTACGTAGGCATAATATGTGCGATATGATGAATCGTGTTTAGTCTTTGACAGGTTGAAGTTGTTAATCTCTTTATCATGCGGTTTGACTTTCTAAGGTGTGTGTGAACTTTTTGTTATAATCATATGGCGTTTAGTTCTAGCGGAGCAGTTTTGAATTGACTGGTTTGTTGGTATAATAGTTAGTACTGGACTTGAAGGTTTGGGTTCGATTTCTGAAAAGTGTTAAATGTGTTTGGATTATGTTTATGTTCAGTTCAATGGTAAAGAGATATGACATGCAACTCGCAATTTTGGTGTTGGTTTCCAATCTAACTAGACGCAGAATGTGTTTGAATTCTTAGCTCAGTTACCTGGACAATGGATGCCCTTTGATAAGACTGGTTAGGACACATGGTCACCCATTCATCAACTAACTAATTCAAGCAATACTTACCCTATAATAGTTCAATCTTTACGGCTAGCTTTTAATCTATACTTTCTATACTAATATTATAAAGCTGAAGAGTTTGTTTGTTTGATTGTTTGTTTGTTTGTTTGAACGCGCTAATCTCAGGAACTACTGGTCCGATTTGAAAATTTCTTTCAGTGTTAGATAGCTCATTTATCGAGGAAGGCTAAGGGCTACTTTTTATCTCGGTACGGGAAGTAGTTCCCACGGGATGCGGGTGAAACCGCTGGCAGAAGCTAGTTTCAAATACAGTAAAAAACTTTCACCAATCTAAATCTAAACAAAAACAAATTCACCTCACACCAAAGAAAACGTTACAAAACGCGATTGTTTAACAAAACTCAGATAAAAGCATGCATATTCAACAGACAAACTCTTTCTTCTATATAAGGATTTCATTAGGAGACTCTTATCTTCCATCGTTGTCCTCAACATTTCGATACAGATCCGTTGCTTTGCTTTCTGATCTATTTTATGTCCGGTTTGACTTAATTAACATGCTTTGGGTTATCAGGTGATTATGATCGGAGGAAATTTTACTGTTGAATTTGGGTGACTAAATTAATTTGAGTTATGTAAGTTTGTGAATGTGTAGGTGTGGAAAGATGGAGGCATTTTCCGGTAAAATATAGTTTAGATGGTAGCTTAGATTAATGAATTAAGTATAATGATTAGCTTAGAGTAATTTTGTGACTATGTTCTAGCTATTACGTTGACAATTATTTAACCTTAAGTGGTTGATCCCTTGCGTATTGGATTGCGGTCCCTTTGGACTATCAAAGAGAAGGAATAGAGAGTAAGCTCCATAAATGGCTGGAAGTTGTTCAGGATACCATTAAATGTTGAATGAAGAATGGTTAAATTACTGGCAACTTAAAAATTCTTAACAGCAAAATCAGAATGTCACTGGATGGACATCAAATCTATTTAAACAGTTATAATCTCGTCTCAAAAAATCGAGATATGCCTCAGAACTTTGTTTCCATCGACGTAAAACAAAAGAGTCCTTCACAGATACCATTACGGATGTACTAGCAAAGGTCACAAATATCTAGAACATCTGATATTTGGTTTAGAAGGGAATCCTCGGTTCATTTGTTTTTTGTTTGGCCTGACATTATGGCGTGTTGTAATAGTGATCTGATTGGCGCGATTGTTTCTTCGTTTGAAGATCAATGGTAAAAGATTTGAACTGTTTATTGTCACTAAGATGTGATTTTTGAGGTCAGATTTGAAGTTCTATAACAGATTCTTCTAAGGCAATTGACCCTGTATAGGGTTAGCTCAATCCTTCTCCTTGTGAGAGGAGGCCTGTGCCCAGCAGTGAGACGATAAAAAAAGGCTATAACAGTAACAGGGTTAGTATAGTAATAAACATTGGACATTAAAATCAGCACTAAGAGGTACCTTGGCTTCTGTGCCTGAATTTCAGACCATGCGACAAAAATATAAATATTTTTTTATTATAACAGAAAGTACTAGAATTCATATAGCTAATTGTTATTGATTCCCTGCAACATAAGAACGTTAACAAACAGATTATGATTTACGTAGGTAGTTACTTTATCTATGGCCATACAGTCACTCTGTAAATAATACTTAGGTACGTAACATAATAAATAATTACTTCCAAACCGAAAGGACATCTCTAGATCTACAGAACCAAAATTAGACGCAACAAAACACCTAAGCGTGTGCGCCGAATAAATCTTAGCGATAACTCTGCGCTAGGTGGCGCTAGGATCGCGATAGGCGCGTTTAGCTGCGTCTGCGCATCTCAGCGCTATCTGATCGGTGGGCGATTGCTCTTTATAGGTTCGTTGTCTATGGAAATATAGTGTGGGGTGTAGATTGTTTGTGGATTTTTTGATAATTTTATTTTGTTGGTAAATGCGGGTAATAGACGAGTGTAGAATTGAGGCAGCTAAATTAAATTATGATTGATAAGGCTTCTGTGTTTAAGCGTTGTGGAGCTTAAGCATTATTTATTAATATTTAAGGCTTTGTTTTTTTATTTTCACATATTTACATAAAACGTATAATATAGGTGGGTAATATATTAGTTTCACTTAGAACAATTTCTGCCTGCAACATACCCGTTAAATGATGATTTAGTATTATAGAGAAATAATAAATACCAGCCAACACAATTCAAAGTATTTTAATTTGTAGTAATCGTTTTATTAAACGACAAATTAATCGAATTTCACATATTTTTATACGTTCTCTTTTTATATCATTCTGATGATAAACGCATCAGATTTTCATATCAGCCACAAGTCCAACTTCCTTCATACCTCATACCAAACTAAACTATTTCCTATTTAAAATGCTAAGAGCGATACTGCATTGTTCCTTTATCTACCCATGGTGTCAGATCCCATATATTTGTGGTCACCAGAGGATTCCCTAAATTCCTGTACTTCGCCAACTTAGATCAAATCTTAGATAGTTTTGTTCGGCATTCTTTGGCACCAAGTTATATGGAATTAAGTTGTGTGGGTGAAATTGTAATAATTTGTGTCTTGTTTAGATGGAATGAATTTAATTCGTGTTGAATTGCTTCTTGCATAGTTTTGGGGTATTGGCATCGGGTAGATAATGTAGATTTATATTAATATTCATTGTTGTAAATTAGTATGAATATGAATCTACATCACTGTGATCAAATACTTATAAGCAGTTTTGGTGCTTAACTTAAGGTGGAAATCCATAACAAATCAAGAAAAATCCGCAAAAAAAGCTGCAGCATACTCAATAAAAAGATGAATTGCTAGGACCTATTTATAAAACCTATGTAAAATAAAGTCGAATGAGTTGAGTAATAACTCGAAATATATTCGGAAAATAAGTACGATTAAAGTATACTTTAACTAAAAACTACCAACTAATAATAAACCAATTATATAAATCGTTCATTTCAAATAAAAATACCATTAAAAAAATTAAACAAAGATTTTATAGGGCACCCAGTGGTGCTATTGCGTAAGCTTCTCAGACAAAATAAAATACGAACTGCAATAAAAACGAACTTAATAAATCGATTAAAAAATTATCGCCTATCACACAGCGTCACCGCAGGGAAGATAATTTGAAGAAACTCCGTTACTTGAACCATTCACAAATTAAATATCGATACTTATAAAGCACGACAAAATTTATATAATTAATTCACAACTTAACGGTTTTAAAATTAAAAGTAGCTTCTTAAAATTAGAATAACATAAAACGCCTTTAGTCAGATTTCAATCGAAACCATGGGTGTGATATAAATTCTTTAATTTACAACAAACAGGCGACGTGAATTTTATTAATTGTTTTCGTATTTCATTGACCTTTGAGGTACCTAATCGGTGACATTGCATACCAACACTTTGGCATTAATCTATTCGAAAAACGATCAACCTACTTAATATCCTCCATTTTTATATTAAAATTTAATAACTTTATCGGTCGATTGTAATTTGTCTAGTTATATAAAGCAATTTGTTTATAGATTAACTAACGCCCCCCGTAGATAATATTATGATATTTCTTTAAATTATGCAAAAAATATGCGCGCCAAATATAACGATTGTTCGAATCGATATCTGTTTTTTATGCATCGATTGAACTTTGTGTTGAATCGATTATAATGTGCAATAATTTTGTCCCCAAATCGAGCTAAATGACTCAATGTGTGTTTTACTTTTTATTACCGCGGTTTAAGATAAAAGAGAATAAAATAATGTTCCTATATATTTTAGATCACGAATGACTATTAAAAAGCTATAAAATATTTTATTGGGTCATATCCTAAAAAATAAACGTGGTAAAAACCTCATTTAATAGTTATATTGTTATTTTTTTGGGGCTAAAATATATAATTATTTGAATTTGTATTATATTTTTGATTTTATGGGGACATTATACCACTGGTTAACCAAGAAATTATTATATAATCTCGTTTTTATTTTGCCGCCTGTAGTTTAA
Source organism: Helicoverpa assulta (assembly GCA_963856015.1). Lineage (NCBI taxonomy): Eukaryota > Metazoa > Arthropoda > Insecta > Lepidoptera > Noctuidae > Helicoverpa > Helicoverpa assulta. Next base: position 12,426,443 of record CAWLCW010000028.1, read on the forward strand.
TAATACCTGCCAATATTTACAAATTATAATGTATTAAACGAAATCGTAAAACAGTTTTTTTTTTCTATACCTTTTAAATATAATATTTATATATTGTTTTGACTAAAAGTAAACTGTTTTAGAACATACAATACTTGTACATATATTTTGAATTACAGTTAAAATTGCTATGTTTTATTATCTAATAAAAGATATGAGAGGTAATGTTAAGAACAGTACGGTTTCAGTAGATCATGAACTCGATAATCGTAATTATAAATCTTATGTGAAATGGATCAACGCTTTAACGTATATTTTGCTTTTCTTTTATATGACAAAGGATGATCTTTATTAGTTTAGGTTACCTTTTTTTTTCTACTTATTCATACTAGGTGAAACTTGGTGAAATTACATTTAAAATGTGTAGTGTACTGTATTATCACCGATATCTGTCGTCTCGTTGTCGCATAGACGCGGAGAGTGCACACTATACTCTATGGCCAGTTGGCGGGAAACCGGGAGAGTGTGTGGCACGGGGGTAAGACGTTATGTGGGCAAGCGAGCCGATATCCTAATTATCGGATGGTAATTACAGAGACACAGGTAGGGCGAACACTACATTTGGCGACGAGTGAAAATATTATATTGGCGGCGTGTCTGTAAGTAGCGAACATTATTTCTTTTGAATTGAAAAGAAAGGAAGGGGCAGGTATGGTAAGTTCAGTTTGCGGATTCGAAGTCCCCCTAAACAGCCGAAATCTGAACAAATTGGCCGTCTGTCCAAAGAACGTGCAAGTTAAAGTATCTAGTAAGGATGCTAGTATGGTATCCAGTCACCGACCAGACAAATTATTGTATGAGACTTTAAAGAATTGTCACACCAGTGCTCATGTCTAGGTTTTACTTGGAAAGTTTAATTGTGTGTTCTTTGAAGCATATAAGTAAGTTGTACGTTAGTAATTGTACTGTATATTCATCACATAAGGGTTTTCCAGAAAGCCTGTATCATAATATCGCATTATGAAATTCATGTATTTTTCACCAATTGAACATAGAACATTCATTTGTTTTAAGATTGGTGCGAATCAGTAAATCGTTTTAATGCTGTGATGCTACATGATGGCTATGATTACAGCATACAGCCAAACATCTGTCGTGGGAGTAATTTCCTTTATGAAAGATAAATTAATTTGTGTTCCTAGTTCCTATCATAAAGTAAATAATCTTTGGTTCCCATTGACTATAAAAGTGTGAAAAGTAATAACTGGGAATGCAATTTATGACTGAAAGTTTCAAATTAATTTGTAACTTGTAATATAGTGAAATATTTGGTGAACTGAGTGCATAATATTATAAGTACCTTGAGTTTGTAAGCGACTCGCTACTACAATAATTAAGTAGTTATTTCTACTAAATAATCTGTTTTGAATTGAGTAATTTTAAGTATTTGAAAGTTTATCTGGACGAGTACCTTCTTTAAATCTTGATTAATTTCAGATTTTCTGTGCCGGTGGTTTGGATAATATAAGCTTCCAAACCTAGCTTCCCTTCCAGAGTCTAGTTAACTACTTACTTGCTATATTGTTCTGGTACCAACTTACTTCAAGAGACTTGCTTACAATATAGTGGATATTGCAAGAACAAACTGGTGGTTTTGTACCTTTAGTCAACTGTTCTATAAATGACAAACATGTGCTAGGTATTTAGTTAAACAAATAGCACATTGAAGGACCATTGTAAGTTGGACTATGTATGTTGAAGTACTTACGGTAACTTACCCAGCTATACTGGTATGTATGCACATATGCACAACATTCCAACCTTCAGTGGGTTGCCTATCTAGTTAATGTTAATTATAACGGTTGCTCAGTCACCCTGAATATAATTCTAATCCTTTTAATTTAGTTTGTTTTGCAGTATTAAAGAGGTTGTTATGTTACAACAGAGATATCTCAGAAGATGCAGAACAGGAAAACAGTACCAAACAGCAATATTAGATGGAAAATGTGGATCAAAACTTTTGGTATTCAATAGATAGAATCTTTGGTAAACATCCTAACTCATAATCCTAATTTGAGTATTTTAGGTGAATATGAAACTCTTAGACCAAAAGTTTAAGGAACTAAGCAATGGAGCATTTTTGTACTTTAATTAATTCCCATTAAGATTTGTTGGGACAATGCTGCTTTATTTACCTAACTGGGGTTTCACATCTGTGACAAAATCTTATAAGAATGAAACATGGAAGGAGTTTCAATATAGATACTTACTCTGGGTACTGTCTAATGATTTAGATTTCATAATTTGGTGATTGCTTGTGCTTCTTATAACCTTCAAGATTCAGGCTTGAGTGGATTTTAATTGGTATCACAATTGACTGACATTGGGGCAGTTTAACAGAGTAGTCCTCATTGTAATATTGCTATTTATTTGTAAATTATACTTTACAGTATTGCAGTGTGCAACAAGAATTATAAGTGTAAACTAAATAAACTTACATAGAAAGTTGTTGGGAGAATAACATAACCAAGACATGAAATAGAATCCATTTATTGATTTGAGATTAATACATCTATCTTTTTGAAGTAGGTACATAGGTACTTAATGTTTATCTGTGTGTAGCCTTCTCAGTTGTTGGCTACAAATGTTCTTGGCGACTGATTGTTGTTGTTGCTTTACCACCCACTTGTGAAACCTGGAGATGCCTGCTGACCGAACAGTTTCTTGAAATTTTCAAAGCAGCGGCACCGAGCTGCCTGGGTCCTGTGGCACCTGCAGTTTATCTGCGGCGCTTGGTTGTTCACTAAGTAGGTACCTACTTCATAGGTTCTAGGTTTCTATTCGGCGTTGGTGGGCGCATGAATTTGGAATCCTGCGGCCAATCTATAGGTGGACGGACGCTGTAGAGGGGTCGGCGATCGTTTCTACAGGGGGAAATGTGCATCGACGGGAGCGCTGCTTGTGAGTTGCTGTTCACTTTGATGAAAGGAGGAGGAACAGTAGTCGAGAGTCTCTATTGATGGATTCTATTCTATGTTAAGGTGTTTGTTTGTGTTTTGTAGTTTCACCATAGTTTCACTGAATGTCACAGCTACAGATTACAAAGCTGATGACACCTGTCAAAGCGCGTTTCGTTGCACGACGTAGTTGTTAACTAAAATCCTAAAATCTGATAAGTTAAACGTAACTATAAAGCAACGGTTGCACGACGTAGTTGTTAACTAAAATCCTAAAATCTGATAAGTTAAACGTAACTATAAAGCAACGGCTTTATAGGTGCCTACGTTATAATCGTAACGTACACATAGCACTAAAGTAAAATTTGTAGAATTGCGCCCCTGGACACTCATTGATGTAGAACGCTCGAAGCTTAGGTATATCAGAATTCTTTTAGAGAGTGTATCTGCGCTGATCCATACGGTTGAAAACCAGATTACTTGTTGCAATGCTGAGATAAGGAATTAAGCTTTGATATATTCCACTCTCAATTAATAAAAGGAAACTGTTACCAAAATTAGTTGAGTTTGATTCATATTATGTTTTAAGCATTTGCTATTAATTTCATTTGTAATAATTTAAATAATTTTGCAATGGGGTGTCAAATTAGATGTGAACGGTGGTTGGTCCAAGCGATCTGTAACTATGTAAACATGATTGCTAGGTAGGTTGGTTCCGAGTCTAATAGGATTAAGTACCTACCTTTACTTAACACATTAGTAGTGCACTAAACTGTTAGTGCTCTGTTGTCATCGAGATTAAATGTAATTCCCCTAGTAGTACAATTTTTAGAATAGTTAACGATACAACATGAGTAGGTAAACGAGATATCTTTTCCGTCAGGAGAGCTGCGTTTCGACCGTTTAAGTTTTAAACATTGTATAATAGGTATACTGGCACCTAGACACGTTGAAAAGCAGATTGGAAATACAAAGGTATTTCATTTGTAGACACAATTTACCACTTAGGTACAACCGTATAAATTATTGTGTTATGTTGTTATCAATAAAAAAACTTCTGAACTATAATTCTACTTTTAGTCATTATGTATGTGTCTGTACTGGCAGAAATCTGCTAGTTCACGGGCCCACTGCGGAAGTCAACCGGGTACGTACGTTTATGTGATCATAATTACTATGTATTTATGTACATGTTTGAAAAACTAGAGATCGTACGGCAGTACTAAATAGTAGAACTATTATATTTGTATTCGTAAAGCTTTGCGAGGCACGTTCCACTGTTGCTAACAGTAAGGTCCGTGAGAAATCGTAAAGTTGCGCGAAAGTATTAAATAGTAGAACTATTATATTTGTATTCGTAAAGCTTTGCGAGGCACGTTCCACTGTTGCTAACAGTAAGGTCCGTGAGAAATCGTAAAGTTGCGCGAAAGTATTAAATAGTAGAACTATTATATTTGTATTCGTAAAGCTTTGCGAGGCACGTTCCACTGTTGCTAACAGTAAGGTCCGTGAGAAATCGTAAAGTTGCGCGAAAGTATTAAATAGTAGAACTATTATATTTATATTCGTAAAGCTTTGCGAGGCACGTTCCACTGTTGCTAACAGTAAGGTCCGTGAGAAATCGTAAGGTTGCGCGAAAGTATTAGATAGTAGAACTATTATATTTGTATTCGTAAAGCTTTGCGAGGCACGTTCCGCTGTTGCTAACAGTAAGGTCCGTGAGAAATCGTAAGGTTGCGCGAAAGTATTAGATAGTAGAACTATCATATGTACCTATATACCTATATGCCTGAGAGGCGAGAACTTGTACAGCTTTACGAGGTGCGACCAGCAAGGTTCGCGAGGATTCGTATATGTTGTGTGCAAGTCTTGTACAGCTTTACGAGGTGTGAACAGCAAGGTTCGCGAGGATTCGTATATGTTGTGTGCAAGTCTTGTACAGCTTTACGAGGTGCGACCAGCAAGGTTCGCGAGGATTCGTATATGTTGTGTGCAAGTCTTGTACAGCTTTACGAGGTGTGAACAGCAAGGTTCGCGAGGATTCGTATATGTTGTGTGCAAGTCTTGTACAGCTTTACGAGGTGCGAACAGCAAGGTTCGCGAGGATTCGTATATGTTGTGTGCAAGTCTTGTACAGCTTTACGAGGTGTGAACAGCAAGGTTCGCGAGGATTCGTATATGTTGTGTGCAAGTCTTGTACAGCTTTACGAGGTGCGAACAGCAAGGTTCGCGAGGATTCGTATATGTTGTGTGCAAGTATAAAATGGCAGGGCCTGGCATGGACTTGAAAGTCACGTTCCACTGTCGTGGAGTCCTTGAGTAACACTCAAAGGTTTGCTTTAAACGGCGCGGCGGTAACTTGTTGGTAAGGTTATTGAAAGTGGTAATGGTAAGGTAATGTGTGAGTAAAAGGTAAAGGTAATAATTTCCATAAATCGTCAGTGTAAAACGATTCGACTGTAGTGACATTTCAAAGTTGTCCGGTTGTTTATAAAACACTAGCAAACGCTACGCTAGTAAAATGCACGTAAAAGTCATTACGGGGCTTTAATCGCAAGTACGAAGCGTCAGGAAAAACTTCATTTCATCATTATTGTTTCAACTCTGAAGCTAGAAATAAAATTCTTACATTGGGACAATGCATTCTGAAACTGTTTTTCAAGTAAGTGAAGTAAAATTATTCAGTCAAAGCCCGACAAGGGCAAAGGCAATACTTGGTCATTTGAAGGAAAAGGGAAAGGAGTAGGTAGCTAGAGTAAAATGTGAGGAAACCACTGGGAGTATGAAGATTTATTATATTCCATTAATAGGCAGGTACAGTTTGGTTTTATCTATTTTTATATTCATTTTGATTTTGCCGCTAGTGGATCTCAAGTGTTCGTAATTGTTTCGAGCATGAGATACCTACCTGAATATGTCATTGCCTAGATATATAAGTAGATGATTTCGATAATAAACTGATTAAATCGGACCAAGCAAGATGAGTGCTCGTTGGCTGAACGTACAGCAATATTTGAGACTGTTTGATTCCACATGGACTAACAGGCGGGATATCGGTGTCCATCGACTGATCACCAGACTGGTTATTGATGTCGGCAAAGTGACGGAGTTTAATTTGTTTTTACTAAACAAAGGAAGGGATGTAGTGTACTGTATTATCACCGATATCTGTCGTCTCGTTGTCGCATAGACGCGGAGAGTGCACACTATACTCTATGGCCAGTTGGCGGGAAACCGGGAGAGTGTGTGGCACGGGGGTAAGACGTTATGTGGGCAAGCGAGCCGATATCCTAATTATCGGATGGTAATTACAGAGACACAGGTAGGGCGAACACTACAAAATGTAATATCAATTTATTTTTGAAGCCAGTGAGTCTTACAACCAGTCTTACCTAAGGGTTATTGGGCTGCTGTGCTCGAGGTCTCGGGTTCGATTCCCGGGTCGGGCCGAAATCGCTTTGTGGGTTTTCTTGAACTTTCACAAAGCAGCCCGTAGTCTGGAAGTTGGTGATTGATTCACCCGTGCATCGGAGAGCACGTAAATGGCGTTCCTGCGCCTGATCTCTTTCCGGTCGTGTCGGATTGCCGTCCCATCGGGTTATGAGAGTGAAGGAATAGGGAGTGCACCTGTGTTTGCGCAAATGCTCGTGCACTATAATATGTCCTGCGCAGCTGGCAGATCTCCTTAAATGAGAACAGCCGCCGTGGCCGAAATCGGCCGTGGACGCCATTATCATTATTATTGGGTTGCCCTGGTAACTGGGCTGAGGAGGTCAGATAGGTAGTCACTCCTTACAAACCACTAGTACTCAGCTGCACCCAGTTAGACAATAAGCCGATCCTAACATCGTTAGGAAAAGGCTAGACACATGATAAGATCGATTACTTTATTAGTTCAGTTTCGTCATTATTATTTTCATAGTTGAAGAGATTAAATGCAAAATTCCTGGCTACAATACCTTGCAGAAACTCTTTTTCATTTCGGCAACAACAAAACAGATAATCTTATACCTAAATATTAGATTTTATGATGGCTGTCTCACGTGTCATTTTACAAGTGCCGCGAATATAATGACGATTAAATATTTTTACTTACCGACAGACCATAAAATCGGAATATTCATGATGACCACAATCGTACAATGTTGCTGTGAGAATTTGGGAGTTTGGATAAAATTATTATGGTACATATTTCATCTGTCTTTTCTCACTGTTTTTATGGGTAAATAAAGTAGTCGTAGATAATTAAGTAGTACTGATAAAGCTCCTCGAAAACCTAAATTTGTAGTGATGAAATCAGTTTTTTTTTTAGTTTTTAGATACAACACAGACAGTAACTGTTTAAACATTATTTCTCCTTACAAAATAATTGTATCAGCTTTAACCAAAAAAATACTCTAGTTATTTTAACCACAACAAAAAAAAAAACAACAACCAATCAACCTCCCGAAGATTCGGCAATCGTCAGTACAATCACACAAAAAAGTGTTCGCTCTCATTTCCCGACGTCTATTCTGTTGACGTGTAAATAAATCACCGCCATCTTTGGCTATAATGATGCGATTTTTTGAGACACGCTGGTGCAATCTCAATTAGCAACATGTGTTTCCTCGTTAAAATCGGCAAGTGACACAGGTACAGGTGAATACAGTTGTTCCCCACTTCGCACCTGATTTGTGTGCGAATTTTTTTGCACGGAATTTCTTAAGGGCGTTTTCTGATGCCGTTTTGTGCATTTTTGTGCGATTATGTGCGGATAACGCTTGTAAATTGATGCTTGAATGTGGCTTTCATTTGTTTTAGTACGGTTTGAGAATTTTTTGGTTTAGTTTTCTTTTTTGTATGTTAAGTCACAGTAAGGTGCCAGTAACTAATTTCCAATATGGAGGAGGTTGTATATTCGACTAAAAAAGTGTAGGACTTTTGTACAATTACATATATGTATAATCGTGATTTCTGATCATACTCTGTTTTACAATTTGTGTTCGTATAGTTTTGTTTAAATTTCATTAAAACCGCTTGTCACCATCTTATCAAAATTAAATCACCTCTGTATCCACCAGTACAGTTCAGTAACAAAACTGTCATTACCCAACTAACGAGGCATTTCTTTGTAGCCGCGTAAACACCCGACTATATCGGGAAATGGCCGGCCATTGCGAAAAAATTTGATTTGTTACTCCGACCGACATGACATCAATTAAATTGAGTGACAAAAATCATGTCAAAATTGCTTACAACTGTACAAATATTTATGCACCTTAGTGTAGAGGTAATAAAGTAGAATTTTGTCTTTTTTGAAAATAAAATGTTGGTGTGACAATGGGAACGAAAAGACTTAATAATATCAATTATATCAGTCAAGGAGTTATTCTGTTAAACCTTTTTGTGAGCGATTGTACTGTTACGTTTACAAATTAACGTTGTTTTGTATTTATTGTTCTTAAATGGTAACTGGATTATAGGTTTATGGGCTTGGTGATTATAATTCGTGATTTAATTACATTATGAGGCGTTTTTGCAATGGCTTTCTTGATATCTGAGACGATTATAATCATGTTAATATTTTGCTCAGTTAAAAATATGTTTGACACATCATTTTGATGTATGTTTATTTATAACTTTTTGTTTTGTATATTTTAAATTTCCCTATGTATCTGTTAAAAATGAAACAAATTATCCTAAACCTGTAGTTTTCTATTAGAATTCCACACAGGAGAAAAAAACTACCAACATGTTACACCTTTTTTAAGGCCGAGAACACACAAACATAATCACATACAAATTAAACAAAACCTCTTCAAATACACAATGTAATCAGAAGCACATTTTCTTAGAACTTGTGAACTCATTTGACTAATATCAAATGAAACAGTAGTTCACAGTAGCACATCTAAATATTCACATCCAAGATCACCTATCAACTTAAAATGAACCATGTTCTCAAATGAATAAAGTTGAAATTGGAATGATCTTGAAACAAAATTAGCCCAGTGAGTCAACTCATGAATAATTATGGAAAAAATTCATGGGAAATAATTTTTCAAGAAATACTCGAGTCTTGTTCGTAATGAATATTTAGCATGTCTGTTTGCTTGTAAACATAGTTTCTACGTATGTGTATGTTGTTTTGTGAAATTTGAATATGGTTGACTTTTTATTTCCTTGTTTGTGCTTTCTTGTTTATTGTGTATGTTAAATAGTTTATTTTTAGCATGAATTTGTGTTTTTTATTGGGTTATGCGTATTAAATTTATTTTTGTAAAACATCTATGAGAAAGCTCGTTGTCTGATTTTGGAAACGTACTTAAACTTCTTTCAATGTTAATTCCAAACCGTCTTACCATAAAAACTTTTAAACGTCAGTTTAAGACTTGTCTAAAAAAATGTCAAATTATGACGTTGACATATGGTTCATTTTGCAGTCACAATTTTTTTAGACAACTGTAAAACAGGTGGTTAAGTTTTTGTAGTAAGGCCATAAATGTTTTTGTTTCATGGTTACCTACAGCATTTTGGAGGCAAGTCTGTCTTTGTTAAATGAAAATGTACTATTCTTCAAATCAAAGTAATACTACTACATACTCATCAATATATATGTACCTACAAACAAATATTAATATCATAGGAAATAAAAATAAAACTGAAAAACATATAAAGGCACTCGCTTTTTATTATTTTTTTCTTTCAAATATATTAAAATTTACTTAAAACGTAAAAAAAATGTAAACACATAGATTTAAAAATATCGTATCACACTGATAACAACAAAATTATGTCTCAATATTGATAACTTAGTCAGTACTGCAGGCTTACTTAGTGAAACACCATAAACCACTTTCCGGATCAATCGAGTAAAAATGCTAGTATAAATAATTTTATTTGAGCAAATTAAAAGACTTTGAAAGTATTTTTTTCTACTTGTTTCTTTTTACTTAGCTACTAAGTATTCACAAATCTAAGTAAGCCTGCCAATTGTACTTTATTGAACAACGTTTACTTATTACATTTATTCACCCAAATCGCAATATTTCAAAAATATATTGTCGACTCTATATTTTGATTTTACTGAAAATATTTTTTGAGTAAAACATGTGATGTAAAGTTTCTAAAAATATTTTGTTCGATGTATTTTTTACTTATTTTTAAGTTTACCTTGGCACTTAATTTGTTCTCTTCGTTATTAACTAATTTACAAAAATTCTAGCATTTTCAGGACTTCGAAGTTAAATGGCACCAAATAATATGTACGTGTAACTTTGTCCGTAGGACTCTGAGGTTCTTGAAAAAAAAAACACTTCAATTACAATACACTGGCACCGCAAATAATACAATATATTAAGTACTGGAATAATGAGCATTGGAATGTTTCATTGTCTTAAAAAAATCTTCAACAAAATAAAAAAGATAACAAAATAATAACACAAGCATATCAAAATAAAAATTACGCTAAAATTAAAAACTAAAACCTTAGAAAAGCTTACAAAAATAAAAAAATGACTCAATACAAAACTGGCCTAAAAACTAAAGAAATAAATACTTAAAGTTAAGTAAGTACACAAAACAAAAAAACTATTTTTTACAAGACTCTTAATTTGTACATTAAAATTTTGAGCTTCATTTTAACTGGCCTTTAATCCCATAAGATATTAACTAAAATGGTAAACATACACTGGCACATTCTATAGTTTGATGCGTTTAGACATAGCTGTTGAAATCTTTATTTTACAAGGTGGCTAAATAGAGTTTTTAATATAAAACATATGACTTTCCATAAAAAGAGGTCTGATTAATTGTGACGTATAATTATTAATTGTGCAATTAAAAAGTTTTTTGTCAGTTAGTATTTAAAAAAAATCTGTGTGCACCTACTCTGTATTTCTTTTTTTTCAGCTATGTCCAGAACACGATAAAGAAATAACATTAATTTTACTCTACCTACTCAATAAATACCATAATGTCATTTCTCATAAAATTTCTTCTACTGTACTTTGCTTTACTACTTACAAACTATAAGTCCATGACTTGAATTACAAACTAAATAAACACTAGTTATGGTAAATAAGATCAGGTAATCAAGAAGAAAGGAATGTTATCAGCTAAATACTGTATGGCGTGAAAGAGTATTAACAAGAATACTAAAATATTATTTACACATAAATAGAAAACCATGGCTGTACTGTAGTACAGAAAATACTAAACTTTCATCCAGTCATTGGCACCTCTTCTGTTCTTTTCGAGAGATCTAAAGGATTCTTCATAATTTCTTTAGTGCTTTCTTCACTCAGATCGATCGACAGCTCAGGCTCTGAATCACTAACTTCATCATTCTTCGGACTTCTAAATATCATGGCAGTGGACTTTATAGATAGGTCTATAGGTTGGTCCTGGTCTATTGCTACTCCTGCGACGGCTGGCGAATGGAGAAGCAGGTCTCCACCATTTCGGTTCTGCCAGGTCGTGAGACCAGGCGGAGCTGCTCTCATAGACTGAAGTTGAGCTGGTAGGTACGGCGCACTTCTCGGAGAAAAGCTTGGTGGCGCAGACACTGAACCAAAAGGAGACGGTGGCATTGTAGGCTTCCGTTTCCTATCTTTGCCTTGATTTCTAATCGCTTGTAACCGCACATCTTTGTCGCTGCAAGGGGAAGACGCAGGTCTAAAGATACTAAGGCCACTTGTACTTCTAGAACTATTATCATCTTCAGGATCTGCTGACGAGGCTCCTGAGTCTGATGGTGACACACTTTGCCGCGTCACTTCTTCCGTAAATTGAGTTTTTTCTGAGTTTTTGTAGTATTCCGCTAACGCTGCCGCTGGGAGTAAGTTCGCTGGCAGGTATGATGGATTCATGGATGAATTGAAAGTGGGCGGTGATTTACTGGTCTGCATATGCTGTATGTGTTGTTGCTGCTGCTCTTGGAGTAAGCAGTGGATCTTGAACCAGTTCGACCGTCTTCCATACCTGGAGCCTGACTTCGACATGCCGACTAGGAGACATTTCCGTAGCCTGCAGGCCTTGCAAGCAGTCCTATTCTTCTTATTGATCACACACTCCCCGTTGTTCTTGCACTCCGATATCGAGGACAGGTTGTTGTACGTCCGCCCGAAGAATGACTGCAACAAAGAAAACATAATTTTAATTAACGAAGCTCATCAAGATCACGTTGATAGTGATATAAGAGAACATGATATATATGCAAAAAATGGAAATTAAAAAGGGCATTCGATTTTCTCGAGAAAACGACAACGCCAATTTTGGCATACACGGCCGCATTAATTTAGTTTAAAATATCGACAGACTTCCGTCGGCATCGCATAAGAAACAACAATTTATAAGCGATACAGTTAAAACGAATCATCCGTGGGCCCATTCAATTCGGTCCGTCCCTGCACGGAATTAAAAATTACATTTTTCAAAAAGTCATCATAAAGAGCAGTACGAGGCGTATTAAAATCTGGGTCAACACGAATAAGGTCGTATCTCACACTTAATATTACAGAAGTGAGCTTCGCTACGGGTACTGTTGCGTCCCGCGACATAAGTAATGGGGGTCTTTTGCGAATTTTTTGTAAATAAATTTGGAAGTTACCCCGCTGCGAGCGGTCTCGGGTCTCTTCTTACTCAATTAAACTCGTACAAAAGCGTAAAATATGTGATTGTGCTACAGTTTCACTGTGCACCGCCGTTTGGTCGGGGCACTTTCAGCCGTAAATAACGATGTGCCTCGTTATTTCGGATTATAACAATATTTTGGAATGCAATATGCGATTATTGGTACACATATTGTTTGCATTATGCTCGCTTGTGGGAATTTGAATTTTAATATTCAGATTGAACTTTCTAATTAGGCTCAGCTAAAATTATGAGTTTTAATTAAAACCTGCGGCAATTTTTTTCTCATCATTTCTCTTGGATTAACCCGAGAGATGCAACGAACCACATTTAAATTCCTCGTTAAAACGACAAGGTCATCACAAATTACAATAATCAAGATGTCATAGAAACTGTAACGAGACATTTTCGTCACCCAGATAACCATTTACAAACTAGCGGGACCTGTCAGATAAACGAAAAAATTTGGGCAGACACGTACTCCACGTTCGCAAATAGTATCGTAACAAGTAGCATTGTTAGTCACGGATATGCACTGTGCCCTTTTTGACCGGGAGGGAAGCAAGTAAATTGAGGTAATTTCGCGAACTCATGTATGTGAGTCACTAGATTAGAAATTTCAGATAAGTCCGTCTTCCTTATGGGCGAGCCGCGTTACAGATTGTGCTCTCTAATTGAGCCTCGCAGTACGTGACGTGATTCTCTTTAGTTATTATGCGAAATAATCTTGTAATAATGGGCATTGTCCATTTTTCATAAAATAATTGGAGTTTGTTATGTTGCGTATGATGGTTTTGGTATCCTTTTGGACTAACTGTAAACCTAGTGAATGTGGAATTTAAAATTATTTTTCAAAGTTATAAGTTTGATAGAGTTATCATTGGTATTTTAAGTATTTTCCAAAACAGGCATTATATACAAAAATTCTAAGGCAAAAATCGCTCAATAAGTAGCTAAAAACCATTTTAAGCCCACATACTAATAACAAATTCAAAAAGATCATAAGTGCCAGTGGCGCCATCTGTCACATTAATCGTGAGCTACTAAAGCGATTTACATAATATCGTAAAGCAATGTCATCGATTGGTCAGATGACCACACAGCCTGCGAAGCCCCTGAGGGAATATAGCGTTAAGATTAAGTGTTTTAAATGCTTGGCACGTTTGGTCAGTGGACCGTAGTGTCATAACGGGTAAGTGCGATGCTAGTCATGTATCGAAAAGCACCTTTAATTGTGGGTCCTAGATGTCATTTGAACATTTTTGGCAGTTGTTCCCTGAAGTTAAAAGCAAGAAAAGGGGACAACCAGTCTTAGCAAGGAGTTTTGGGTTGTCCTGTCTACTATGGTTGAAGAAGGTGTAAAGCTGAGTACCAGTATTATTTTAATACTGGTACTCAGCTGCATCCAGTAAGACTAAAAGCAATGACCTAAAAAGGCTAGGCAAATGATGTTAAAGTGATTTGAGTTCTAAAAATCTAGCTTCTTTCTCAGTTATTGACAGCCCACAAAGTTTCGAGAATTCAATAATGGCTATAATTAAATTAATGTCATTCCTTAATTGGTTTCGACATTGATCGTGATGACTAAATTCAAAAATTTGTCACTGACCATATAAATCTTTCTTTGCTAAGTCTAGATATAGTTAGGTGCATACTGAAGTTAGTGGTTCCTCCATTCATGATTCATATTATTGAATAGAACAGAACAAAACAATTTATATATCCCTCAAAAAATGTCCCATATGACGATGAACATTTTGGGGGTTAGAAAATTGACGGAAAATATGACATCTGTATTTATATTCCAGCTCTTAAGCTTAGTATATAGATCTATTTTTAACTTGTATTAAGACGGAAATACCAAAATAATGATTAACAATACAAATTCAAAATAAAAAAAATCAAAAACACTAATTAATTCTAAACACGACATTTAACCTATGCAGAACAATAAAACTTGGATAAATTCAAGATAGCTGCATCGGACTACGATTTGATTGACATTTATTTCGTTTTCGAATAATTTACGGTTGACCACACACCCGTCGAGATGCACAAATTAACCGACCAGTATGCTAATTGGTAGTAAAATCACCAAATTGAGTAATCTTTATGATTTATATACGATTACTAGGAGTTCAAGAGTTGTGGGTTGTATGACGTGCGCCTATTTAATTTATTTTAGACATGAATTTTGTGTGACGTTTATTTCAAGCATCATTATCGGTCTCCTTCCCTATTTCAAGTTGCATTTCCTGGTTGTCCATACTTTTCCAATCCAGTTCATTGAAAAATCTATTCATACAATTTAATAACATGTCTATACTTAAATATAATAAAGAAGAATATTTTTAGTTTTTAAAGGTTCCAAAACTAAACCGATTTGAAAATAATTTCACTATTGGAAAGCTAAATTATCTTCGAGTAACATTAGGCTACATTTTATTTATTTATTATTTTTAGAGTTAGTAAAGTAGTTTATTTTTAGAGTTGTTATCGAATCCGCGGGAAAACGGCTAGTACGATATAAAGTAGACAATAAATCATAAATTATATCCGTCATTATAAAAAAAAGTTTGTCACATCCGTCCTTTGACGTGAACATAATACACTAGTTAAGATAAACATGTCCAACACCTATTTAATAGCACGTATTAATAAAAAGTATGAGCTCCATAAAGCTTACACGATGCTTACCGATAAACACTTGTGCATGTCTAATTAAAAACGTTCCTCAATAGACAAGACTGAATACATTATGTGCATTACAGAGTATATTACAAAAGTACCACTTTACATAGGTAACATAAAATTTTGATCTAGAATCCGATCGACAGATTTATTTTTTTACGTTACACCCAGTGCATAGTTCTCTTTTTGTACAGAGAACGAATCATCAAGTGGGTTAATGATTTTAAACATTCTCCACCTTATTTTTAAACGTGCCCCAACTTTACTGCAAGATTTCCATTATTAACTTTGTAAAGATAATGATGTACGCATATACAAATCGGTTATAAAGAAGTTTTATTTATGGGAAAAGTTTGCAATTCAGATGTATTTTCATTTGAAAAAAACGTTGACTATTCAAGTTCTGTGTAAAATTTTTGCATGACAACTAAATCGTCTCTGATATTATTCATTAACATGCATTGTTTTCATAGGTGTTAACTACAATGATTATAAAACAAATTAAACACTAAGCCTTCTGATGTAACTGTGAGGTTAATTTTAATAAGATCCTAGTTAGTCCCTTATTTACGATAGTGTATTTGAACCATATCTGGTTTAATCGATGAGGTGTATGGCTCACAGACTGGAACAAATTGCTCGTTCTTTGAATATAATTGTTTATAGGCTCAATGTGTCTACTTTAATGAGATGAGATGAAAATCTTCATTTTATTTTGAGGTAATTAGTCTTAGCGGCTAATGAGAGGGATTGGTATTTATAGTGGATGACAAAATTTACGTATTGCAGAAAAATTGGGGTTAAAGACTTAGAGTTCGTATTAGCACAACAATTGTAGAGGTCTAGAGTTGTAAAAAATTGCCGAGATTAATTTAGAGACTATTCTCGAAGCTGATCATTGTTTTCCAAGATAACCAAAAAATAAATAATTTCCTTAATAGGACTTTGAAAAAATATTGCTAACTCCTAGCTTTACAATCCTCAAGTGTTTCTCTAAACCACTGGGAAAGAAACGCATAAACTCAATATATCACCATGCAAATCTCACAATGACAAATGTACTAAGAATTTTGATTCTTACGTGGGTGGGTCTCAAGTTCTCACGGCCTATGAATAGTTATATACTTACTTATACATATACATATATACACTTTCATACAACGACAATGTTGAGTCGAAGTTTTATTGAGATTAGATTAGATTTATAGATGGAAGAATTATAATATTTTCAAAGATTTATTTCGAAGTCTGTACGGCCATTACAAAGTACCGTTAATCATTGGTTGAAGATTTTTTTGTTGGTAGCCAGGTGTTTTGTTTCATAGGTTTTTGAGATGAATTAGTTGGTTATCGACGAATAATTAATGTGTTGGTTTTTTTAGACGTGTACCCGTGTTGCTAAGAGGTATCAGGTTACTATGGTAACTGGGTTGAACATCTTAGATAAAGTCATTCCATTTAAAACGTCAAACGTAAAAGATGCGTCAGATTAAACAGGAAGCGGATTCAACCTTGGTGGGAAATGACTAGCCAAATGATGATCTAGATTCTAGAAGCCACGCAACCACTTACTTGTTAAACATAGGCTATATTATTATTAACATTAAATTCCAAATCCTGATGAATACTTCATCACACAATTGGAAAGCAATTACATTCCTACGTTTCTTGAAAACCTACTTACAGCATAATAATACTGACATCTTCCAAATATCCATAACATACACCACAATATTACATTCGGTGAACATATTTTGCGCATTTAACCCTACAATGCTCATGCGGTCTCACCAAGTATTGTGTTACAAAATGACGAGTTTCTGACCCAAAAATTGTGTAACCTGTGGTTTTAAATTGTGATTCATGTTTGTGCCCTAGCGGTTCTGCGTATAACGTGTAATATTAAGATATTCGTTACTGACAAATTGGGGTTTTTGTGACGACAATGACTGTTTTAGGTGCGGCGAAAAAGGATATTTGATATATTATTGCTTACAATATTATGTCTTGTTTATAAACTAAAATTGGTATTAGCGATTTATCTCTAAATAATTCGCCTCCTCCCACAAATTACTTTACTGTTTAAGCTACGATGATCATTGCACATTATCGAAACCAACATTTGATTGATACAACCAAAAGCTAGACTAATCCATATCTAGATCACAAGACCCATTGTCTCCCACAACACAACCTACCTAACCCGGACCCGCCTCATTTTTATCAGACAAAACTAATGACGAAACAGCACCATCTGGAAATAATTTCGACACGATTCGACACAAATGTTATCAATTTTGCAGAACAAAAATGGTGTTGGTAATAAATCTTGGGTTATATATTTTTAGTGGCGATATCTGGCGTTTGAACGACTGCAAACAATAGTTCACGATAGATAATGACCGATCGGTGGCAAGTGCCATGGTCACTTGAGTTCTCACGGCATAGTGGCGGTCGGCTAGACCTGGGCCGCGGTGAAGGGTTGAGCGGGTAGCGATTTTAAGTTATTTTTTATTTTCTTTGAAAATTGTTATTCGTGTAGACAATATCTCTTTTAATATCTCTTGTTAGCTATGTATTATATTTATACAGAGGTTTTTTTGGAAAACTGTAACTTTTTATAAATGAACTAATTCTACAATAGGAATCCATTCATCCCTTGAACCCCTATCTGATTCCTATATCTAACAATATCACAATATTAAAACGCATTATATGCAATCAAACATAATGCTGAAATTATGAAGTATTCTAGTACAATAATCCATTTTATTACGAAACTCGCTCCCGCCCCGCTCATAACGCACACCTTACACAAAGCAACCTGCGCCCGCGGCGGTGCGTGCATTTGGTAGCGACGGCGCATCTGATCGCCGCGACCTATATACAGAGCAAATTATACGGATTATGTAATTATTGGCTCTATTTTGTATTGAAGGCTTTTTGGTTGTATAATGTTAGGTAAATATGGGTATACAGTATATGAAGGTTGGGTTTTCTGTCAGAAGTTAGAAGAGGCTGACTTAATGATAAATGTTAATTGTTACGAAATATTGATTGGCGAGATGTGTTGAAAACAAACGCTGTGCTGAAAACAAACGCTCATCAATGTAAATGAGATTTTTTTTTCTGAGATTTTTAACCGACTTTCTAAAAAGAGGAGATACTCAATCTGAATGTGCCATTTTTAATTACTTAGAATCGTTCATACCAATAATAGTGTACATGTTTGATGTCGTGGCTTCAGGTCATGCTTACCTAATTTCTTGACAATTTCCAACCTTTTTTTCAAAACAGTACCCATTAAACAAACCTCACTAGAACCTACTCCTATAATACACCAATATAGCTACACACATAACAAAACAACCCAGATCAACCGGCGACCCCAGCAGTGTCGGGTTGCGCAACCAAGGAGCGTCCTGATGTATAACCAACGATTTCTGTCCACGATTAAAGCTGAAACTTATTACACACTTGCATAACTTAAAGATACACATAAAGATATGGAATTTATATATTTTTAAGTTATGCGCTGTAACTTGAGTTTGTAATGCGCGATAATTTATAATTAGGGAAGTTAGGGTTTAAATTACTAAGGATGTTGTGGTTTGTAATCGTTATTATGGATTAGTTCTCTCCTTTTCATTAAATATGGCCAGAGAGAGAGAGAGAAATTCATAAGTTTCTTCACTTGAGCTATGCTACACATTTGTGAACCGTTTAGCTATTGCTTAAAGGTAATAGGTGCCGGTCAATTTTTCTTATATATAATATCCTACTTTATATTAAAAACGTGAAAGTTTGTGAGAATGTATGGATGTATGTTTGTTATTCAATCACGCAAAAACGGCTGGACCGATTTGGTTGAAATTTGGTATGTAGATAGGTGATGCCCTGGATTAACAAATAGGCTACTTTTTATCAACACACCACGCGGGCGAAGCCGCTGGCGGAAGCTAGTACTTAATATGTGTTTCAAAGATTAGTTACAATAACTTAATGTGTATGTCAATTACTTTTCAATGTTTGAACTAAAAAACAGAAGCAATAATATCTACCCATCAACAAAATATATCCCAAGATATCAGACTACCAAACTACGAGGCTATTTTCCCACGTAATATACAAACTGTTAAGACATTCGCTCCATAAAATCAACAATAAACTGGCATTATTCTAATTCAACGTCAGCTTTCTACATCACACAAATTGATTCGCTTATCACCTATCCAACATAATTCCATCACTTCTAAGACCCGTAGACTGCCAACTAAACTATCGGCCGACTGTTACCCCAAAGATGAGCAAACATTTCTTTTTAAAAAATGTCTTTAATCCAATCAAAGCTTTCAGTCGATTTGGTACCGGACAAATACCTGATCGTTGTTACGTGTGTTCTACCATTCATCTTCATACTGATTTATGAGCTATCAATTGTAGGCCGACTAAAAGTTTGTAATGTGCGCGTTCTTATGCTGATCGAAAAGAAATATTCACACATTTTGAATAATATATTGATCTATAAACAATCGGAAAGGTTCCGCCCACACTTCCAAATGTGTATCGATGTTTTTGAGTAAAAAATCTGTGACCTGCGCCCACGCATTTGACCGGAGCTATGCAAATCACGTGATGTAAGCTGTGGTAGGCATATTAATGGTGTTTGGGCTTTCAGTGATAAAATGCTGGTGATAAGAAGTGCGTAGTTCGTGTTGGTGTTGCTTTTATTAATGGAAATTAAATGCTACTGATTCTGTGATTGCGACTGCGATCTAGATTTTGATGTTTAAAAACTATGTTTGTTCGAAGAGCTATGATAAATGTGCTTTATCGCTTCTAAGTTTCATAATAATCAATCCAGTTGTTTAGACGTAAAAGAATAACACACCCTTACAAACGTTCGTATTTATAATATCTGTTAGTAATAGTACCTATAGTATCTACATGGACATACATAAATCTGCTTAAAAAACAAATGTATCGTTATGTTCTATAATCTACCTATATATAATTTACTAGCCGTTTTCCCGCGGTTTCACCCGCGTCCCGTCGGAGCTACTGACCGCACCGGGATAAAATATAGCCTATGTTACTCGCAGATAATATATAGCTTTCTAATGGTGAAAGAATATTTAAAATCGGTCCAGTAGTTTATGAGTTTATCCATTACAACCAAACAAACAAACAAAGTTTTCCTCTTTATAATATTAGTATAGATATACAACAAGTTGAAATTAGTCACCAAGCCTTCGTGTTCACGATACACTTTCCTTTTCCGAGAAAAACATAGAAACTAGTTTGCATATTACGCATTATTTCGAAATGATATTCATTGATGAAATCTCGCAACAAAAGTAGGTAGATTGAGGAGTACGTGTCATGATATATGACATCTGTTAATTCTAATAGCATATATAATTTGCGAGTCTCGAAATTTTTATAATACATAATGCTACTCGTATTTTGTTTGCAAAATTATGCGAAAATATTTCAATATAAACAGTAAAATAATTAGGTAAACGTATAATTTTTAAAACGTTTCTGAAATATCCAAAACTTGGAAATAAGCATCATTTAATTAGGAAAACTCTGGTACTCAGCTGCGTCCAGTTAGACTGGAAGCCGACTCCAACGTAGGAAAAGGCTAGGTATATGATGATATATTGGGACATCTATTTTTGACTCAAAAAAAATCCAATGAAAGGTCAAATCCTTATTTTATTTGAATTCCATAAACTTTTTCAAACTATAACACTGGTAACCGCAAAATTAGTAGGTATATCATCAGAAAAACGCAAAAATCGTGATCTACAATTGCGTCATCAAGGATATGATAACATTACTAAAAAGTATTTCTCAAACCTGACTCATTTCACTAAGAAAATCATGATCTATATTCGTAAAAACTACGATGCAGAATGTCTATTTTATTATTTATTTTCCTTATGAGATTCTGAGAACATTTAAGTCACTGGAACCGCAATAGCAAATTCGATCTCTATGCGTAAAAGCCGAGTGACAAAATCGCCAATTTTATGTACTAGGTTTGAGGCAACGCACGGGTAACTGGGTTGAGGAGGTCAGATAGGCAGTCGCTCCTTGTAAAACACTGGTACTCAGCTAGATCTCCTTAGACTGGAAGCCAACATAGTTTGGAATAGGCTAGGCAGATGATGAATAAGACAACGGAACATCGCACTTGTACATTTTCGATCACATCGTCACACATACATCAAATTTATATTTATTTATCTCCACAAATTACCTACTAAATTACAAAAGATCAGTTGACAACAATTTACAACATACCTACATATGACAAAATGAATAAACAAATACATAAACTTCACTCACACTCTCATACTTTTCTGTTACTAAAGGCGTCTCCAGTTGGTTAAATTCTCTAAGACATCACTCCAGATGAGATCAGATGTCAGATCTTTCCTTGAAAAGTGTTACTATTTATTGATGCTGAGTAATCTTAAGTGGGTTAAGTTAAGTGCTAATTTGTGGTAAGGCTATTGGAATGTAGATAAAATTACTAGAATTGATGTGCACAATATTTTATATAGATTTGTGTAGCATTTTTAGTAGTCACCGTCATCTGATCTTTGCTCATATACCTACTGAGAAAGTTATAAGCATTGATTTATCATGCTCGAGATGGATATTGGATAGGCAATTTCAATCTACATATATTAGTTCAGTATACCCAGATAATCCACGAGTTCCAAAGAAACGCAATGGGACCCATAAATATTTATTTTATTCTAGTTTTCAGTTTATATTATTAGCAACAATAACTTTTCTTTTTCCCCTGTGCGTAAGGATTCTTAAAAAGGATATCATTGTGGAAATATAAAAGTGCTTACTCGTCGCTCTAAATATAAATTTTAAAAGCGACCAAAAGAAGTAGGTATAACAATGACCTTTTAACCGCAGTCTTAACTAATTATTTTACCTCAAAACTAAAATACACGAGTTTCAAAGACTAATAATAGATGGATGCGTCATCCTTATAACATTTTATTAATTTATGATAGATCAGTTCTCAATATTAAAAGATGTTTTAGGCAACTATAGAAGCTTATGGTTTTATATCTTGTTATAAAAAAACAACTGTTCCGAAGCGCGCTTTAATTAAAATGTTTTAATACTAATATTATAGTGTAACTCTGCCTGCCTACCTTTTTTATTTTTTTTTGATCGAAAAGTTTAGTTTCAGAATTCTGAGATTTATCGACATTTTTATTTTTATAAAATGACAAATTATGTTTAAAAATGCAGCACACCTAAGTGTGACATTTATTAATTATTTAAATGGATTAGTGGTCGACACATTAAATCATAATATTATTTATAAATATTTTAATAATCATGACTTATTTATTACTTTTGACATCTGTAGGCCATACAGAATTAGTGCTTACGGAAATATAAATCCTTGTCCCGAATTCACGAGACTAATTTAGGAAACTTTTAAATTTGAATTAAAGATTTTTGCTCAGAATTCATAATTAAAAACAGACGTACGGACAGAAATTAAAAAATAATATTAATTATTATTAAATATGAAATGTATCGAGAACACGATTTAAAGATCGATAAAACATAAATAATGTATAAAACCCACACAGCTTCGATCATAACTGTTCATAATTAATTTATAAGGTATTTAGTTCATTTAGTCTAGACTCCTTCATTATTTAGTCTGCGACTTTTGTTATCAATCACAAAATTAATATTTATTTTAGATAATCATGTAATTTGGAAACGATTTACGTTAAACAGATGTTTCTATAAATAAAATTATATCTTTCACATTTTTATTCAAATTAATATATATATAGTAATTATCAAAGAGCGCATAGGTATTTGTATGCAAAACGAATGATAATTGTATAATTGATTAATTTATCTGGGCCATTCTTTTATATGTAAAACATGAAAGTCAAGTGATTACAGCTGAAAATTATTTTATTTTCTACACGTTTACTCCCAAACAGTGATCGGACTAAACAGATTGATATTTAGGTACAAATGGTCAAAATAAACTAGTTTAAAACTTTTATAGAATATTTCATAACGTAATTGTTATATTTTATTTCAGTTGTTCAATTTACTTATGCTTCATACCCTATATATTATATTGAACATATTCCCACATATGTATACACAGTTAAATTAAAATATTAGATAAAAAATAATTTATTAGTCAATTAAAACAAAACATTGTATCTGTGACAACCACAACAGTTAACGTGTTGAACACAAAACATTAATATCGACTTCATTAAGAAATCTCCGAAACGTCAAAGTGTCATTGACCTGAGCCGCACCTATGAAGTTTTTAGTGCACAAACATTCCATAGTTTGTGATAAGGTCCAATAAATATATCACCGAGCTTCACCCCGGTACTAAATCTCTACAATACGGCACCAAACCTATCTAACAATAAAAAATGACCACCAAGTGATGGTTACGAAATTTTAGGACGGCGCCAAGTTATAAGAATTCCGCGATAAAAAAAGCCACATTAAAACTGATTCAATTTAAAGCTTATGTAAATAAATAACTATTTTATATAAAAAATGCTTACAAAAATATTGTTAGGCATCCGATCCAGGAATTGTAAAATATTTAAGACTCACTGTTTACCGTCTCCACGTCTAGTAATTGGATCTTTCAGAAGCTTAAGACTGTTTGAGTTTTGGAATGACAGACAATCAGATCTACTTCCGTATATATGAGTATTATCTGTTTGTTCAAGTACACTCTTAGAAGCACAAGAAACAGTTGCAATAATAATATATTATTGTTTTAACCTACGCGAGCTTAAACCAAATAACACAGAAATCTTATAACAATCGCGAACCCTCAGCAACCAAAAAGGGCTTAACCAAAAACGCTCCGCTTATGCCATGCTCCACAATCTAACAGGTATTTTATCGACTCGTGCGCACGGGTGATAAAAAAGCATTTAAATATAAACGCTAGAGGTATAAAGGAACGGAATTAATTAACAGAGTTTTGATGTTACTGTCGTAGAATTTCACCGGGGTACGACAAATTCTTTGTGAGTGAATGACATTTTGAATGACGAGAGTAAATGAAGTCATCCAAATTAGATTTGAACATATTACAATTCTTTGGATGGAAACGTGGATAAAGATCGTGTTTAATAACAGATTTCTTTTTTTAAGTACTGCCATTGCTGACAACTTTTTAGTGCTAATGAGTAAAAGATGATTCTTAAATTATCTTAAAAACGAGATAGAAAAGTAAGAAACTTCATCCATTTTCTTTTTGTTAAAGAACAACAAAGGTTTCAAAATTAAACCTGAGACACTAAAAACAGATATATGTAGATATTTGGTACCACGATTGATCACTACTCCTCAAACCTAAAATTTATTCTATTTTTAAGTAGCATTTCAAAAAACATTTAATTACATTTGACACCTGTATCTTCACCCGTTCCCGCCCACACATTCAGCGGCCATACAAACGAACATTCATTTTATTTATAGCTGTTTATTCTAACGAACGTGTCTATCATAAACACATAGATTTCGTCAAACATCTAAAATAAAAACCTGTTTCAACTCTAATGAATGAAAGGAGAATATTTTTGAATGGATCGGTTGAGATTTTAACACCATGCTGCGAAAATTTTGGTTTTCTCGAGTTCAGTGGAGGTCAGATAGCAGTTTTGTGTTTAAACAGATGAATTACGTGATCTTGAATGAATGCTGCTAGTTTTTTTTGGTCAAAACAATTATCGATTATTAGACATGGTAACTTGGAAGCCGCTAGCTTGGGAATCTCCAATAAAGGCTTAATTGATTTTAGCAACCGCCATTCGACTGGCTACTGAATCAGTTAACAATTATATTTTACGAATTTTGCAAAAAATATGAATGATTGGGTACCTTCTTATAGAAGATATATCAAACCTATTCCATCTGCAATAAAAGCCTTCGTACAAAAAATCTAACCTACTAAATACATTACACTACTAGTAACATACAAAGACACTTAAAACAGTTTACACAAACATTTTCGCTAACCCCATCAGAATACCATTCTTTTCCCTCGCAATCGTTACAAGGTGAACACAAAAAGCCAACTAGACATTATGGCTATAAACATGCTTAGGGCCCAGCGATGGGTAATCAGAGCCATAAGCATACCATAAGTAAGGTGTTATCTTAATGTTAAGCTTGGCGGCCGTGATTAGGTATGGGATTTGTTGGTAGGAGTAGCGGGAGCGATTTTGGTGGTAGACTGCAAGGAGATAATGGAAGTTCTAAGAGGGTGTCTACATAAACTTGATTTATCAATAAGTTGCTTTGAGGCTCTTAAACAGTAATAGCTCGAACATTTTACTTGATTATGGCTCAAAAACAAGTCAAACTAATGATCATCATAACTAGGTGCTGTCTAATGATGATGAGGTCTAATATTTGGTGACATCTGTCACGAAAATTATTCACGATACCAAAATCCCTTGTGGTCATGAACGTCAGAGAACCACGTTGTCGTGACCGATGATGATGGTTATTGTAATTCTACAGCATTTCATATTTTTTTGCTAAAATGAGAACCCGCTACCGCTTATCGCTCCGCTCTTCTAAGCGCTCACTCGTTACCTTTGACCGTTGCAGTGCGCCGTCTCACAAGTTAATGTCCGATATTCGAGCCCAGATAACGGCCATCGCCTGTTTCCGACCAGATGTTTAATTAGATAAGTTAAGGTCTTCTTCGAGTTTTCTCTTGTTAAATTTTACCTGATTTTGCTTTAGTTTGCCTGATTTTAATGTGATGATAGTGGGACATGGGCTTCGAGAGATAAGAGGTAATTTGTTGAAATTTTGTCGCATATAGATAAGTTCGTTCATTAACATATGAATTAATTTTATGGTTTTTATCTGTTCTTTTAATCTTAGTCGCAATAATTGGGCTCGATCAACTGTATCTTTTACATAACCTTAATTGAATATTAATTTCTATCAACGAAAGAAGAAGACTGATAGAAAGAAATGGAAGTTGACAATCTGCGCCAATCCCAAATTACTTAGGGATAAGCCAGGAAAAGGAACAAAACAGAAGACTATGTAAAACTAGGCCGTGGCATAAACATTAATAATAAAATAACACATCACACGGTAAACGGTACGATCTAGACCTATTAAAGAGCGATAAAAGTTTATTACCAACTAAAGGATACAAAATGACCGAATTTTTCCAACAATAACTCTTCCTAGCTATAAATAAGAGACGCAAAATCACTTTTCAATTCGTTACGATTTCAATATCAATCACACCTTTTTGTACACAAAAAGAGCCACTGGGTACATTTGTGTTGTTCAAGGCATACGCTGAACCGAGTTATATCGACCGTTTCGAAAAATGTACCTATGTCTCAGAAGTAATTTGCCAAATTGGAATTAATAAATATGTTTCTTTCGCACTTATTTTCTTTTGTTTGAAACCGTGTAAACACAAAGCCAGAATTTGATAATACTTTTTTTTTCGGAAATAATTTCCACGTCTCGATCTAATTCTTCCTAATTCCATATTTCCCGTTATTCTTCTCGCTATCCGCTCCTCTCTTGCACCACAAATTCTCTTCCAAGTAATTGTTTCCACCGCGTATTAAAAAATAAAACATTTATTATAATTTTCGGCTTGTCAGTCCGTCTATTGAAATGCGAGCGTGTCTCATCTTTAATTGGATAATATCACAGCCGTCATAGAAATAATTATGAACATATGTATATAAATTAACTTTTTATATTAGGTACCTAAGTATGGATATTGAATTTGTAACGAGTGATATATGGTTTCATCTATTTTTGATTAGTGTTATTATTTTTTAATGATGCTGACGAGATAGACGGCCACTGTATTATAGATATTGAAACTGATTGTATGGTCGTTAATAAGGTACCAATGAGAGATGCAAATCATCTTGATAAAAACAATGAACAATAGAATTCAATTGTTGAAGAAGAATTTGGTATTTTAGAGGCTGATGATATTAAGACTACTGACGGTGCTCTAAATAATCTGAAAATTAATGTGGACCATGTGTACAGCTATTTTCTTTTTTGAAATTCTATTAACAATACAATCTCTTTTGAATTCTATCGAACATCAGCTTAAAACATTACCTGATTACACTATTTTCAATTCAAAGGACAGTCTTGTGAAATTGTAGAAGATCCCGTAAATTGAATCAGCAATTTTCTGCGTTAGTCGTAAACTACGAATGACAGAGAAAAGTAATAGGAATTATAATTACGAGGCCGCCAAAGGCGATAGTTTATGTCTTAATATGAAAGCAATACTCAGAAGAACTGTCTAGCTTAGATGGAATCTTGATACTTTATAATTATGTAAAGTAGGTGTTTGTACCGATAAGAGGAATTCTTGAGATGAATGTGAATTTTTTTAAATCGAATCATGATCGAGACATGAAATAACGATTGATGACGATGCCCTGACTTGCAGTGCCGAATTGAAATCCGAACTTAGTAATAAAAATGAAAAATCTGTTCCTAAAAATTTTGAATTCAAACTTTAAAGTAAAAAGAAACTTAGGTCAGTTATTTAAGCTACATTC
Source organism: Helicoverpa assulta (assembly GCA_963856015.1). Classification (NCBI taxonomy): domain Eukaryota; kingdom Metazoa; phylum Arthropoda; class Insecta; order Lepidoptera; family Noctuidae; genus Helicoverpa; species Helicoverpa assulta. The sequence continues at coordinate 12,454,317 of CAWLCW010000028.1, forward strand.
TCACAGGCTGATCAGTAAAAAGATAGTGACGTCACTTTATCGACTAACAATCAATAACAATAAAGGCGATGGTCTATTGAGAGAAAAAACGAGAAGCGATTGCTTGAGGCGCTAACCAGTAGCGGCTTCTATACGTTATTAAAATACTAAGATCGTAATCACACGAGATACAAGAATGATAAATTGTTAAGTATCGACAGTTAGTGGTGGGTACACGAGATAGTTTTTGCATCGATACTATCGATAGATGGGATTTTGTTTTGTGTTCGTTTTCTCTTTGGGATTAAGTACGTTAGGTGTTTCCTGTGAGCAGAATTTGTTTCTTTTAAAGACGGTTATTCTGTTATTTTTCTCAAAGGATCATATTGATTGCAGTTTGAGTTTGAGTGAGATTTTTCTGCATTTAAATTTTAAGGTCTGCTTTGTTTGTCTTTCCCTTATTTGTGTGTGCATTGTGTTGTGTCAATTTATGTTTTCTTTCTTTCTTGCTTAATCCTTTAATACTCATCATTATGTTACTAAAATCACTTGATCTAATAATTAACACTTTTTTTCTCTATTTCTTTCACCGACTCGTCTATCACTGCCTTTAGATCGCAAACCGTATCACTTATTCATTATAATGATAGCCATCTCATTTCAACTTAATGATAATTATTATCATCTGCAGTGTTAATCATTTCACGATGTGTTATTCGTTTTTTTTCTATCATTGTGAATGGAAGTTTTATGATTCGAGTCTTTCATTGAATTGATTTGGTTATAGTAAGTACCTATATAGTTATGTTAACCTAAGTCATTTGGATTTTAATTATTTAATTTTTACTGAGTGGTTTGTTCACTATTTCCTAGAAATTTCTGTCGACAGCAATACTGCTTATCCTCAAACCATTTGAAATAAATTGACAAAAATAAACCAAATATCCTGACAAATACGAGTATAGGAACTATTCATTGAACCGAGAATAGGTAGTAATACTTCTTCCTCCGAGCCTTTTTCCCAACTTTGTTGGTGTCGGCTTCCAGTCTAACCGGATGCAGCTGAGTACCAGTGCTTTACAAGAAGCGACTGCTTATCTGACCTCCTCAACCCAGTTATCCGGGCTACCCGATACCCCTTGGTTAGACCCCTTGGTTAAAATAGGTAGTAATACTAAACCTCAATAAATCCGCCAAGCTGCCAGGAGTTTCCCACAACATGAGTTATTAACCCATAATCAACCAAAAGCAAACTAACATGAACCATTAAAACATACAGGCCGATCAAAAAAACATTAACCCTAAAAAGCGCACGGTCAATTTTCTCCAAAAAAGTAACAGTATAAAAATAAATTTTACCGACGGTATCTACCGAGAATATAATTGTCGGTTGTAAGGCATATAATAGTGAATAATTATTACACGTTCATTAATGTGTTACTATAATTTAGTTTAATATGAGACCAAGGAGAACAACCTGACTAGCGGAAGTGTCATAACGGAAAATCTCCTAAGAAAGTAGCGCGCCAAAATGTGTTTTTGCAGGGGACGAGGAACGTTGCTGTCTTCGTCCTTATACGTCTTCGTTGGACCTCAAAATTTGTTATAATACCTACCAAAAATCGTTGACAATGTCTCAAAGAACCCGAACGCCTTGTTAGTTCTCTACTAACTGTATTTTTGGTCAAGCCCACCGTACGTATTTGACCTAGTAGAAGGTGCCTGACCTACCTGCATTATGACATCTCCGCTCATCTTTCCTTACTCCGTGTATGAGACTAATTGAGCTATCGTTACTTCAAACTTTGATCGACATGTGAACCGATCGATTTTATTACAGTGTTTGGTCTAATTAAATACTTGTTTCTTTTTCGTGGCGTACTAGTTGTTTGGTAATGCGGCTTTTAGTGAAACGTGAACGATTTATTGAAGGTACATTTTAATGTTCAAATAATTTGATTTAGTTTTGAGTTAAACCAATACTCCACTAAATTAAAACCAACATATAGGTATGTTTTTAAACTTTCGCTATTTGTAAACTTATTTATAAATAATACTGAACGCGTTTAATTCCCGATTATTTATTTTCAAATTAGAGATTTAATTGTCGATTCCATTATTATACGGTATATTACTTACAATTAAGACTGAAGTATATGGGTGCTAATTCGCCGAACATGGCCTGAAATAACGTTATTCGATATTAACAAGCCTATGAGCTAGTTATGATAACTTTAACTATCTCGCCGACAAATATAATTAGGTATCAACACTTAAATGATGACCTTATCACACCATAGGTACCAGGTACCATAGGTACTTATATACAATTGTAACTAGATTTTGCCCTCAGCGACTGCCGGGTTATGTATTCACAAAATATGTATGTTTATAATTTTATACGCATACTTGCTTTATCTTGTAGATTTATAGGGTTTCTAAGGAAAGCACTCTGTGTCCTTCTGCAGGTTACATAATCTAATTTTTATCATTTAGATCATCTCTAAATATATTTTCAGGTTGATACACACCTTACTTTAGTGTGGCTGTAATGTTAAGTTCCTAAGCCATCAGTGTTTAATATGTATATATGTATAATGTCGAACCTATCATGAAAATCACAAGGCTCTGGGATTTTCCATGCACAAATTTCCAAATTACCCCAGTTCTGTAAATACTTTACAAACACACTCTCAAACAAACACAATCTCTTTAAAAGTCTAGACAATCCTAATAATTTACCGGCAAACAAAATAAATATAAAATCTAATGCAAATTAATAATGTGCATACAAAAAACGGAATAATGATTTGGATCGTGAGAACTGAGGAGTGAAAGTGTTAACTATTTTAGTATTACGATTACGATTGCCGATGTGTGCAATAAAAAAATCGTGCTGTATTGTGGGTGTCGGGTTCCGTAGATAAAAGATATTTTATTGTTATTTTTATATGGTCAGTTTGTAGAAGACTGTCTGATGTTTTTAGTGTTACAATTTATTATGGTTCGTTGTTAAGGCGAGGAAGTGGTCAACAATAATTCCATAACCGGCACGCGCATCTAAGGCGCCAAAAGGGGTCGGAGCGTCTGAGCGGGGCGAGGATAACAATACGCGCGCTAGCTTATAACTAAAAGTCGTAAGCGACAAAATGGTTTTGTAATTTTAATATTTAGAAATGATAATTTAATAAAAATTCCTACTACCATTTTAAAGAGTATGTATATACTCAACTACTAAAAAAGTTAAGAGGCTTAAATCGGTCCCGTTTGCCCATAATATGTGAATCTCTTTTTAAAAAGAGGTATGTTTGATATATTTTTCTCTGTTATAAAAGTTACCTAATCATGTTTCTACAACTAACAAAATAAGGCTTATATCATGAACTTTCAGGTAACCAAGTTGTATTTTGATCCGTTTTGTATTTACTGAGAAAAATTGACATCCTTGGCGCCAAAAATTCCAATTCGTCCTCTTAAATTGGAATAATAGTTGGTATTGGAAGAAGTGTCTATAGATGTGGAAATTATATTGATAGAAGTCGTACTGTGAACGTTTTATATTTGATTGATCTAAGGGAGATCGATTAAGTGAAATTATTTTGATTTCTGACACTTACGCGAATATAAGACATTCAACTACTTTTACGGATTTTGTCATGGTTATATAATATTATTTAATTAATAAATATAACCGCGATAAAATCCGTAAAAGTTATTCAAATTAAATTATTTTATATATTATTTTATTTTATTAAACTAAATACCTATTTGTACATCCCATCCAATGGGAACAATAATATTTTGCTCCATTTTCGAAGTTAAGTTGCCGTTACCAATAAAGAAAAAGAACATTAATCTTAAAGATCTCTAAAAAATCCTCAGCACGTAATAACATAATATCCGTAAGCAATCACAGATCATGTGCGTCTGCGCAGTAATCAGACAAGCTGTCGCTTGGTAAAGGTGAGGACAGAACAATGTAGCGTGTTGCGTAAACATTACATATGCAGTGGGCAAAGGGCACAAGTTTTGTGAAGTTTTTCTGTCGCTGTATTTTAGGGTAATTTCTTAGAAGTATTTTTTTTGGGATGTATGACTTTTCTTACAGATTATATTTTTATGTGGACGTGTTATGGACTGATATAAGTGGTTTTCTTATTCAGTAATTCAGTTAATATTGAATTTATACAATATTGTGTCACGATATAAGAAAAGAGTATACCTAGTTTTATAAACGTTGCTTAATAGTCCTGTGTCTTTTAGTACAATCAGGTCATACTTATAATAATGTTACTCGGTTATCTTACATCATACAATACATTATCATTTAAATAAAATTCAAATAATAAAATAGTTTGTTAAGGAAAAACATGAGAACATAAGTTATAGTTTAATTGCAACATGATAATTAATATTTATGAAACATGACCTACTACATTAAAACTATATAAAATAATTTATTATTTCTTTATTACAACATTTCTGTTGCTATAATCCCTACAAACTTTTTTAGTTAATAATTATAAAGAGAACATTATTTAAAAAAAACGGAACAATGAATTAAAAAAAATTAAAACTATATTTATGTGAAACCAATGCAGGCTAAGGGTTAAGGGTTAAGAGGACGAATTGGAATTTTTGGCGCCAAGGATGTCAATTTTTCTCAGTAAATACAAAACGGATCAAAATACAACTTGGTTACCTGAAAGTTCATGATATAAGCCTTATTTTGTTAGTTGTAGAAACATGATTAGGTAACTTTTATAACAGAGAAAAATATATCAAACATACCTCTTTTTAAAAAGAGATTCACATATTATGGGCAAACGGGACCGATTTAAGCCTCTTAACTTTTTTAGTAGTTGAGTATATACATACTCTTTAAAATGGTAGTAGGAATTTTTATTAAATTATCATTTCTAAATATTAAAATTACAAAACCATTTTGTCGCTTACGACTTTTAGTTATAAGCTAGCGCGCGTATTGTTATCCTCGCCCCGCTCAGACGCTCCGACCCCTTTTGGCGCCTTAGATGCGCGTGCCGGTTATGGAATTATTGTTGACCACTTCCTCGCCTTAAGAAGCTCCGGCTGCTTGACATAATAAAATGACATCAAATAAGATTTTCTACAAACGAGAAACATTACCTAATCAGATAATACATACTTAATTCTATGCTAACACAAGAAATAATAATAAACGAACGCTTAGAAATAATAATCATAACTTGGTACTAATTATAAAACTATTGTCGATTATAACATTTTTCTAAATATTGCATTTCACATAATTGGTATCAGTCAGAATCTGGCTTTAGAAGAGATCGTCTTCCCTTATAGTGCACACATATGCGCGATTATTGTGTATGTACGCGGTGACCTCACGCACACATCGATAGGTTCACCTGCAGCGATCCACTCGTGCGCACTGTCACATGTTCGGCTGAGGGCACACTAGGCGGAAAATTTTACATATTTTAAAGTTATTTTTTATGTTCATTATAAAATTAACCAACAAAGCCATAAAAGATTTACATTGTTTTTTACAACAACAATAAAACCAGCACAATACCAATGTTTTGCATAATTATTCAATTAAAATCTGATCCAAATAAATCTAACCTGTCGATTGACGTGCAATAAAAACGCCAATTTTCCGACGTGATGTAGACAAGAGTGAAATAGCGGACTCCACCACTAATTAAATACAAAGCAATAAAAATAATAAAAATCCCCAGTGTAGCAACAATCTAAGCTAAACTCTGACATTCCACTCACACATGCGTACAATCGACCAAGTATCGCAACACATCACCTGTCGACTCGACCGCGACCTCCCAACCAGCCAGTACGTTATTAATATTGGTCAATACACTCACACTAACACACCAAACCATTCACATTATCAACCGTATAAATTCAAACACAGAATTCAAATTCAAACGCAACGAATTTTCATTCAATATGATTCTACACGCACACATGGAAACTAAAGGTGTTGGCTGCGCATGTGTGCACGAGACATCGCTTTTGAATGGATACAGTTATTGCTGGTATAGTTTTGAGCTCTATTAAGGTGAAATTAGGGTTCGTATTAGTTCGTACTAGGAAGTAAGATTGGATAGAGCACAGCGAAATGTAGCTCTGAGGTCGTGGGAGCCCGCCCGACCGGCGATTCGGTTAGTTATATTATTTCCGAAGAGGTAACGGTATGAAATTTTTGATAACATATTCGACCACAATAATATTTGACGTATATTATTGTTTATGGCCGACATTGTTATTAATTTCGCGTTGTAATGGCGAAAATATTGAAAAAAGTTCGTTTGATGTTCGATTTTATTTTTATCTGAAGCATTTGCAGAAATTAAATACATTTTTATTCGATAGTTATGGATAAAAATGCAAATGTTTTGACGTTATATTATGCAAAAAAATTACGAGCGAAGAAATAAAGTTGCATTTTATTTTTTCCTACAAATAAAAACCTATCGTTATTTTTACAGAACCAGGTGAACACTATTCATATTTTTATCACTAATAAAACCAATAAATGAATATACCTAAGATTCAGATGGAACACAAATTATTGTATATTAATGTTAACGTTTGTTGTAACACGATATCTAGGTTAGTGCATTTTAATAATCGTTTTGTGGTTTTAAATATTACTTTGTTTTAGATTAGTAACACAAAGCGATTAGCAGAGATTGTTTGAAAATGTGAAAGGTCAAATAATGAGGCATTCTATATTGCATCATTTTTCATAGATAGAGTTTATATTTATTCTCCTAAATGGGCGTTTTCCGAGATTATTTCCTCATTTTCTGTCCTGAAATTGAAATATTTGGATTTTATAAGTTAACTTTTCTATTAGTGTGTATTAGCTCTGCTAACCCCGCCAGTAAGTAGGATATATAGCAGGAAAAGAAGAACAAATGTGTTGTACTTCTGAATTATGAGTACCTACAGCTAAAAGAAATAGTTTAGATATTATAAACCTTTACTTAAACAGTTATTTGATAGGAATACTTTCCTATTATTCAGGAATTTGGCAATAGCAATTTTTGGATACCATCATTTTTCTCAGTAAATAAACACATACAAGCCTTTTAATTTAATCTGTTAAAGAGTTCTTTAACTTAATCTGACTTAATTCACTAGTAATCCACTACTAAACATGATATCATTCTCTAGTCTAATCAATCCAGTTACCACCTTTGATCTGACCGCTAACTTTCGTCTAATCATACTTAAGAATTAACTACACAATATTATTTTAACATATTATATTGATTAATATTAAAAATATTAATTAACGTTATAAATCATAATTGACTACGCGAAATAATTATTTTAATTGTAAAGTAATTATCTCGATTAAGTTGTTAGTGTTATATTATGGAGAATCGGTAACATGAAAGTATTTTCAGATCATTTTTAACCGGATGTTGTGTTAACCTTTTTATTTATTTTAATTGATTATAAACGAGCATACGGCACACTTGATTTCAGTTATTAAAAGCAGTTTTTTTTTTGTTTTTACGTTTTAAATTTTAAGTTTTTAAACAAGGTATTAAATCTTAGTATGTTTACCAATCTATTCATTAGTGATAGTTATAGTGGTTATTAGTTGCGTGTTAAACAGTTATTTTAGAGATAATATAATAGAGGGTTATAATTATTGAAAACCCGTTCATTATTTGTGGTGTATGAATGATGTAGATAATTATTTAATTGGTACAATTTGAGCATTGGAATCAATTTTGCACGTAAGAGAAAGTAATTCATATTAAATAAATTAATGATTGTAAATTAGGTATTTTATATTAAAGTTAAGATAATTAACATAAAAGGATATGAAAACCATACGATACCAAATGATTATGGCTAGAGAGAATGACACTTGTGAGATGAGATCAAGCAAGGAGTATGAAAGAAGTAGACATGCCGTGACGATCCTAAACAATAGCATCATAATTGTTTATGGTGATGATAACCTAATACACTGTCTAGGCATGCTTATGCCATGACATAAACATCATGCAAAAGATTTATTTTTACACTAGCCGTTTTGTAGCGGTTTCACCCGCGTCCCGTGGGAGCTACTGCCCGCACGGGGATAAAATATAGCCTATGTTACTCGCAGATAATATAGCTTTCTAATGGTGAAAGAATATTTAAAATCGGTCCAGTAGTTTTTGAGTTTAGCTATTACAACCAAACAAACAAACAAAGTTTTCCTCTTTATAATATTAGTATAGACAAATCTATTTGTAAAAACCATCTTTGTGAATTAAATATTACAGAAATCATGATACTTTAGCTAATTCTGACGTCAGAAACCCATCTGTCTTATTCAATGATTGCGTTTAATTTGCGGTTGAAGGTGCTATATCCGTCTGAAGTTGAAGATGATCGATAATTTCTATTTATAGCCTTTAACATTTAATTTCGTAATATAACATATTGTAATTCCGACATTAAGAAATGCTATGATTGTTTCAATTTCTGTAAAAAACCCATCCATCATATAATATTATGTCGAAATTAAATGAACTGTTGAACAGACTTGATCATACCGTGACGAATTATTGATTGATCTGACATTCTGGATCATTGACAAAACTATTGCGATCATCGATCATCGAGTATTTGTGCATCGTCAAATATTTACCTTTGAAAGGTCGCAGGTTTGATTCCCGGTCGCCTTGTAACGCGTTATTTAAATGAAATTATGCTTGAACTGGATTTGAATTTTTATTTAATTACTTATGATTGGAGTTTAATTTGTGTATCATGATTTTGTAGTTCAAATGATTAAAAATAATATCTCTAAACCGAAGTATTTTGAAGCATTGAAAATTTATTTAATCATTAGCATAGTTTTGATATGTAATTAACACTATGCAATTAATTCGCGCTCGTGTTTATAGCAACCAATTACTAATTACGCCGAAATATTTATGTAGGTAATCATGCCTAATATAAAATAATATTGATAATCACACCAACTTTTATTACGCCTAATTTCAGTTGTAATTTCAAATCTTATCCGGAGAAGTATTTTAATCAAATGAATGGCGGAATCGATGTCGACGATTTTAAGAAATATACCTATAAATATACCTGGAGGCAGCTCTATTTTATACTGGCTATATTCCACTGTTCCACACACTACCTCTATAATACTTATCCGGACAAAAAAAAATGTACAGCTGTAAAGTTCAAAGATAAACCGTTGCATGTTTAATTTTCAAAATTATCTATACTAATATTATAAAGCTGAAGAGTTTGTTTGTTTGTTTGTTTGAACGCGCTAATCTCAGGAACTACTGGTCCGATTTGAAAAATTCTTTCGGTGTTAGATAGCCCATTTATCGAGGAAGGCTATAGGCTACTTTTTATCCGGGTTTGTGCAGAGGTTCCCACGGGATGCGGGTGAAACCGCTGGCAGAAGCTAGTTGTCATATAAGTAGATGCTATCGATCTGTCAGTATATTCATAGCTGATAATAAGCCTACTAAACTACCATAAGCAAACACAACCCAAAAAATACAGGAACTTTAGTTTACTTATCCAATCAGAGAAAACCTCAATTGAGAGATTACCATTGGTAAGTTAACGGAACTAAAGTGCTGTATGCACAGACGGACATACAAACTATTTATCAGATAGTTAACATTTCTGTTCGTCTGTTTGTCTGTTTGTCTAGCTAATGACTGGTTGGAGAAGTTATTGGTAGTTTGAGCTGCGGTTTGATGTCAGTGTGTACTTGGTTGAGGAGAATTTTTCTTTTGAGGAAAATTGTTCCTTTTATGAAGTTTTTAGGCTTATTTTTATTAGAGTTTTAATACAGGGTGCGTTTAGATATTACCTGAGAACTAGATGTACAAATCATTCCTCCGTTTAAATAATTTTATAGATGAGGATAGAATGAGCTTTTTCTCGTTTTGTATAAAAAAAAATAACAAAATGTTTTTAATAATTCATATTGTTTAATAAACTTTCAAGCAGAATGCTGCTAGTTTTGCTGTATCGAAGGAAATCGCTGTAATATCTATAAATATAACTGTTACTTTTGTAAATTATTAAAATTAGCATAAGTGATGTGTAATTGTCAGTCAGTTTTACAATTTATACCAAGCTATAAAACAATTTTAATCCTTATTGAAAATTAGATGTCTGTCGGTTATTTACGTTGATCGCCGTATTAAGCAATATTAAGTGTCAATACCGATACCAAGTAGCTTATAAGGGAAATAACGTTTCAAGCAAATTACCTTTGAATGTCAGCTATTAACTTGTAAAATATTTCAAAATCTTTAGGCCTAATGATGAATTTAATGTTCGGCCTTCAATACGAACTAAATTAATAACTCCTCATTTATCACCTTGCAAATTCGAGAAAAAACTTAATAAGATACCCTTGATGTGCTAAAATGAACTTTGGTATTAAGAACTTAGAGTGTATATTAGATTGTACCAATTATATAGTCGTTGGTCTTGACAAATTTAATGTTAAGTTGCCGGCGATTCAAGTACCGAGTGATTTGATTACGGTTCGATGTATCGATGTTTATAGAGTTGATGATACCGATAGTCAAAGTTATGTTCTATTTAGATATTTTTAAAACCATGTACTCTGAGGTAAATAGCAACCATATTACCAAGTTTATTTTAATGTAAAAAATCTTTTAGGCACAACAACTATTTTCTCGTACTGTTATGCATGGTGTAAAACATCAAAGAATCGCCTTTTGACCTGAACATAGGTAATCAAAATAAGGATAAATTATCTATTATTTCAAATCAAGAAATTAATCAAAAGTTTTTTAATTTCTTCTTAGTGAAAAAAATATAACTGGGGCAACACAAAATATTTACCTAAATAGTCCATTTAACAACTCCAGACAATTCCCATAGTAGTTACGATACACGGGTGACGCTCGTGAAATGCGAAATCAGATAGTTACAGCTTTTTGCTCGACTGTACCGGCTCGTGTGCACTTTTTACTGTGACTGTACAAGTGTTGCGCAGTACAACGGTGTAGATTTTGTTTATAGATGTACTTTGAACAGGGTGAATACAAATACGGGAGCTTTTTGGTGTAAAGATGGTGCTGACCTTGGAAAATAGGGTTTTATATATGGAACAGGATTTAGGTTAAAGTATTGAAGACGTCAATATTTCAATGACTTTGACGAGTTTGTGTTGTTCTGATCTAAATCTAGAACGGACTTTGTCGGAAATCATGTATGGTGAGGGAGAAAAATCCAATATCTGTCACAATATGAGTACCTGCCTATGTGAGCTAGTAGAAAACATATCTACGATGAATAGGTCACTCAGTTCGAAATTTCAGGTTATTCAGAAAATATAAAAAAAATATAATTACTTGAAGCTTGCACCAACACCTAAGAAACCATGCAACGCTAGTATTCAGTACAAAAACTATAAAAACCTATGTCCCCATCACCCTTAGACAAGACAATAAGAATGGATACATAAAACGACCCCCGCAGTCCAGCGACTTTTTTGCCCCACAGCTGAACAAGAAAAAATCGTTTGCTACCAAAGCAATCTTTATTGATTGCAGACCGTGTAAATGTTGTGTTACTGGACAGTTGGACGACAAAAAAGTCTGTAGTCTGCGGGAGATCATTTGGGTGGTTTTTCGTGGAAAAAGAGTTTTTTATGACAAACATTTTATTAAAAAGAATTTTTGTGTAAGATTTTGAAAATAAAGATCATTTTTACCGGCCGTATTTTCAACTTCTAGGTACCTAATTGATGCGGTTTATAGGTAACCATTTCAACACTGATGTGTCGCGTAAGTTATTATGTACATACCTAAATATGTACTTGAAATCAATGACTTCCCTAATTTTCAATCAAAGCACGTTCATTGATCTTTGATCAACTGATTATTAGTACGTCTTTGTTTCAAAACATTATCTTTATAATCTCAAGTCATCCGATATTAATACGCCATAAAACTCTAAATCACTCGATTTAAACATACGATTCGTCTAAATTTATACTAAATGTCGCAATGGTAATTCACGACTATCCCTAGCGATAACTCTTCTTACCTTGAAACTTGTCGCCTTTATTACAAGGGGTTAGAGTTCAGAATTGCGTGGTGTTTGCAAAAGAAGTGCTTATTTGAAAATTCCTAACACGGCAGAAATTAAAATACAATGCTGCCTTCGTATAGTTGAATGTGTGACGTCGGCGAAGTTGAAAGCTAGTGGACGACGATATATCCTTCAATGTAGGGATTAGGGTTGGCGAAAACGACACAATATTATTGTTTATTTATGATGAAGAGTTTGACACTTGAATGATCTATTTGTAAAGCTGAATAATTCATTATAGTTTGATTAACTTGGCATGTTTTAACTGTTGATTTTTTAATAAAGATATAATTGCATACGCGCAAGAAGACGATGATGATAATAGTGGGCGAAATGAGGGAAAAAGGGAGGAGTCAGTAAAAAAACATGTATAGGTAATTAATCAGATAGTTCATCATCATCAAGTAGTAGGTATTTCTAAATATAAAACAGGAGGATCACGGGTTATTTCAGTAAACCTAATCTTTGTTAAATTAAGAGGCACTAGAAATTCAACCCACACCACAAAACCAACACATTCAACATAATTATCACTTATTATTCCTCATTACAGTATCAAGATCTTCAAGTAAAGGTCGAAAGTATTGAATTAATTCTGATTGTGTTTTTCTGCATTCTAATTAGATGTACAGACCTTTGACCTTTAACTCTTGCTTTAACCGCAAACTAATGTTATTATTGTGATGATGATCATCTATTATGGTCCGTCTATCATGTTTCACTTTCAAACGTATTATAATCTGCTTTCAGTTGTTCGTAAAGTCTGACTTTGATAGTTGTTTTTTCGTCATTGTCTTCAGTTTCATTAGTTGGGCAATCGTTAAAGCATTGAGTTTCATTCCTTGGATCTAAATGCTTTGAGTCTTCTTCTTTAGAGCTGAAAGATCAAGGAGCACAAAAACTACAGGTAAAACTGTTCAGCTTTTGTATGCTTTTTTATTTCTTCTTAGTTCGTTCTTAAGTTTATTTCTTTCATCAATCGTTTACATTTAATTGCGAGTAGATGCGAATCCTGCTTTTAGATTATTGCCAGCATTATTTGTAAATGTACCATTAGATATCTTACGAATATTAATGATAATTCTTGTCTCAGGATATACCTAATACTCAACATGATTAGTATTAATCTCCCGTAAAGGCCAAAGTGTGGGTCAAATGAATAAAATTAATTCTATTTGTCTTCAAACTCCAAATTGCTTGTATAAAGTTACTTATTGGTATGTATGTGTTAGAGGCATCATAAAACAGTGAAAGTTTATGACGTTATTGGGAACCGAATTTAAATAAAATGTAGCAATGTAATGTAGCCTTAATTATGTTGATTGGCTTAATTTGTGGCATATGTAATGTGAATAAAGGTCGTTTTCTTTTATGGCGTACGCGGAAATCTAAGTAGTTGTACAAGATTTTTTGTGTGGTCCGTTTTGTGACCACCTGTGTTTACTTGTCTGAAGATTCACCTGTTTTTTGTTCTAGTTTGTATGTTATTGCTATTTTCGTTATGGCATGTTCTTTCTATGTATATTTCATGTGATAACTGTCTTTCATGTTTTCACCACTTCTTTTTGCAGGACATATTGATGGAAAGTAGTTTATGTGAAGAAATACATATACGCAGATTGAAACGAATAGTACATAAATGTATTGTTCTGTAGCTGTTCTGTAGATATATGTTCTGTTATAAACAACCGCCTTTGGTAGCATTTACACTATAAACTAATTTTGTTTCCAATTATTAGTTGCTACATACTTAACTAAAGCATACACTATTACCATACACCAACACGACTAAATACTAACATTCAAGACGACGCAAAACAACGCCATTAGATACCCACAAGTAGTTTATTCCATGAATATTATGTTCGCGCATAATTATTTATTAGATTCGCGCATATTATTTGTTGGTTTCGCGCATATTATTTGTTGGTTTCGCGCATAAGAATGTGAGGTTATCTGTAAGATTTATAGGTTATGTGCAGCTAAACGGCTGAGGTTTCCGTGAGTACTCATATTGTTTAACTAAGATGGTATCTTGTAATTATGCTGAGTTCAAATGGTTTTGTTTGTAAGTTATCTTTTTTACCTATAAACATTTTTTTCGAAAGAATTGTGGCAGAAACATTTATATATTTTTTTCTGTTTTATTTATTTCAATTACTTACCTGCCTACCTATTTAGTTAAGTATTTATTAGCTGACTTTACCCATACATCTTTGCTGCTCATCAAAAAAGGGCTCTTTATGCTTTTCTTCCCACACTGCTCACCTCAGTACAATTTCTTTTTTTGTTCCCAAAAACACCTTCCGCACAGCCCTAGATCCGCGCGTGCGCTCACGCAGCAATTTGTAAGCGGCGTCCGCGCTTTCCCGAAGCGAGCCAACGAGGATCAATCTAGTCTATATCGATGTGTATCGACTATTGCTATTGTGGACTGTGCCAACGATTTATAATGTGCGCGGTGAAAGATGCACATGTTTATTTAGTATTAAGATTGTGAGTATGTCAGGGTGGGGTGTTTTTTTAGTTAAGGATAGCTTGCAGCATTTAACTGTAATTATAAACATACCATGACCAGCTGTGAAATTAAACTACTAGCGACAACGGCTAAGCGATTTACGCAGTCCGAGAATCGATGACTATTTTGTCATGGATGACGAGTTCTTCCAACTTTCAGAAAGCACCTCAAATTAGGTAACGACTGCTATTTGAACGACTTTGGAAGTCAGAAGCCAGTGCCCTCTCTTCCAATTGTTAAGGTATCAGTATTTTTAAAGCCTTTACGTGTAGAGAGACTTGTAAATTATTTAAGATGCTTTTAGTTATCCATATTCACATGAATACACGTATTTTCCCATTATCGATAAACACTTTTACACAACAATATTGCAATTTCGTCATCACGATGCGTCTTCAACTTGGTTTACTGTAAAAATAACTCTTTTAACCCGATTTTTTCATATAAAGCATTATCATCATCTCGCTAAACGCTTAAGAGATGTGTTAATATGAGTTAAAGATCGAAATAACTTTTAAAGTCCCCGCACACTGCAAACTTTTAGTCGGCCGATAGATTTTTCGGGCTCACAAATCAGTATGGAGATGAATATAATAGCGAAAATTATTTGGCCGGAATAAAACAGACTAAGAACTTTGATTGTAATCACGCTTTTCTTTAAAAAATCCTTAACCAATCGTCTTCTGCGGTGTGCTCTGTACTTTAAAGTTCGTTTACTTTCTGTTTATGTAGCATCTTTCTAAAATACTAACACTAAATTAAAACGTAATTTAATTACCACTAGCTGAACTTTAACACACTTACGCAATTGGTAGCTATATTAATACTGAAGATCGTACATTTATCGTCAATAAAAGCTATCGAAACAATAGCGTGTGATCAGATTCGTAATCGATACATTCTGATTGCAAATCGATACATACGATATTGCATCGATATATCGTTGTAAGGCGACAATTCGGAATTTTTCCTTTGTTAGTATTGAGTTATTGAGATCAATGCCAATGAAATGATTTTTGTACTCGCTTCATGAATCTTAAATTTTGGTTACTTAATTACTTTTGTAAACCATTCAACGGTATTAGAGCTGTTGAAAATGAAATTTTCATGCTCAAAATATTTGAACAAAATTTAAAATGTTCAGTAGCAAATGTTGTTCCCTATTTAACAAGTTAATACATACAAAAATTATATAACAAAAATCTACTAGCAGTTAAACTCAAGTGCCACTAAACACCACTTACAACCACAAAATGTTAACTATAGGTCAAGTACTTGAATTAGGTAACAAACACATTGACGATACAAGAATTATTTCAAACAAGAATGATTGACGTAAACCAAAGATAATGGCGTGGTCAGATGTAACGTTTGGGCAATGGTACCTACAGTCTGTACCCGGCATTACAAAAACTGGGCACCAAGTGTATTGACCTATTAATCTAGTTAAACTACTTACATAACATAGTCGCATGGGGCATAATAAGTGTCGATTTATTTATTTGAAGCGCGCATTCTGCCGTCATCGTCGTCTTTAATTATCACACCTTCGTCATCCGCTACTGTAATTCCTACTTTATTGCAGTCGTCAAAGAGTTGTTTTTTGTTGAGTATAGAGTGACGTTAAGCTCTTTTAGTATCGAGTTGGAAATATACATTTAAATGGTGGCGTTTATACGGATTTGCCAGTTGAATCATCAATGCGTTCACTTGGAACGTAGTAAGAGTATTAAGTCGAAGCGAACAGATCTAAATGTAAATGTTTAGCAACACGAATGTGGAATAAGGTTTTTTTTTATTTTTTGTAAACAAACTTCGGTATTTGTCGTGATCATTTGATCATTTATATACATGACACAGGCTATGTTTTTCTTGACGGCCGTTGGCGCGAAGTTGACTTGTTAGGTTGGTTTTCAAACTATCGATTGCCGGATACATTGTAATGTTTACTTGATAATCTAGAAGAATGCGCCTGTAATCTTCGTAAGAATGCTGTACAAGTTTCCATAGTATTTGAGAAAGAACCATAAGGTATGTATTGGCTTTAATTCTCGGCAGTTAAACTGCGAGCTGTTTTTTATAAAGACTAAGATCTAGGATCTAAAATTACTATAAATAAAGGGTTCAGTGTTTGCTGCAGTAATGCTGAGAAGTTAGTACTTAGATTTAAAGATAAGTATTTAAATTGTACATTGGAGACAGAAGTAAACATGGTTATGCGTTAAATAAGGAAGGGGTAGCATTACTTGCGGGTTCAAGGAATAAATTAATAGCTCTAACAACGATTGTTATCTGAAATCTCGTTCCAGTATAATCTTATTACACAAATGCGTACGTAGCTTAGTCAGTCTGTTTGTTTCCATATTGAAGATTGACCATTGAATGGTATGAAACTTAATAAGAAACATAATAAAAAATCTAAAGGTCATGAAATCATAATTATCGTAGTTGATTCTGAAAATTCATAAAGATGCGTTTGAAACGTCCTTATACTAAATAAATCCTTTTTATGAAATTATTTATTCAAGGTAATTTTTGTGTCAAAAAAATGGAAGATTAAAGTTTTTAATACTTTAAAAATCATTTTCAATTATATTAAATGCGAGAGAAAAATAATAATGGATAAACATGTCCATATTTCAATCACGTTGAAAATTAAAACCTAAGAAGAGAACTTGCTCCCATCTAGTTTTGCTGCTAATTTGTTTACATACCCGTCTTTACTTGCTCGGTATGAACAAGGCGTTACTGATTATAATCGAATCGCTTTGCGTATCGATACTTGTGCTCCAATCGATACTGTTTTGCATCTGACTAAGGATATTTGTTATGGTTACTAACGATGATGTCCACGGTAATGTTTCCATGAACGGGGAGTGTTTCTCCTACTACTAAAACGACGGTAAAAACTACGGCAAAATAGATTC